>CM056383.1:8356397-8956397 GCA_029718625.1 Synaphobranchus kaupii | reverse complement strand
AGAAATAAACGTTTTTAAGAATAACCGTGCTTTAAACCAATCTTTTGCAAATGATACTGGTGTCAGATTCATAAATGTGGTTAATTTAAACTCGCTAGCGGTTTCCTGCACACACTAATGCATGGGTGAAGTAATAGAGGAAAGCAATGGAGAAGAATCAGGAAGTAAAAAGGAGGGGCATGTTTGCATCAAAGGCTAGAGGTGAACCCCCCCAGTGTGTGTGTGTGTGTGTATGTTTAAGGGGACAGGTTAACTCAGGAGAGAGTGTGTATTGTACTATGAATGGTAAGAATTGTATACAGTGCTACTGGAGGTCTGTACAGAGATGGCAGGAACATGTGTATGAACATACACTGCCTGGCCAAAAAAAAAGTTGCCGTTGCACCCGTCATGCATAGTGCCCACTGTACAAGCCTCTGGAAGCAGTGTTATGATCTGGGGTTGCTTCAATTGGTCAGGTCTAGGCTCAGCAATGTTATGCAGCAATAAAATGAAGTCAGCTGAGTACCTGAATGTACTGAATGACCAGGTTATCCCATCAATGGGCATATTCCAGGACGACAATGCCAAGATTCATTGGGCTCAAATTGTGAAAGAGCATGAGGAATCATTTTCATACATGAATTGGCCACCAGTCCTGACCTTAACCCCATTGAAAGTCTTTGGGATGTGCTGGTGAAGACTTTATGGAGTGGTTTGACTCTCCCGTCATCAATACAAGATCTTGGGCAAAAATGACTGCAACTCTGGACGGAAGTAAATGTGCGACTTTTTTTTTGGCCAGGCAGTGTATATATCTGTGTATGTGGCCAGGCTAATTTTCCTGGTAATGAATGATGTGTGTTTATAATTTATAATTATTATTTTGTCTTATTTATGGGTGCTCTCAAGGCAGGTCAGCCTATGAAAATGTATGGTATTGGTTATGGATTGTGATAAAGGCTGCAGGTTTGAATCTCGGGGGTGGCACTGCTGTTGAGCAAAGGCAGTATAGCTGAAGGGCTTCACGATGTTTGTTAATGTTCAGGGCACCTGCAGAAAAAAAAACATGCCACAAATTTATTTTTTATTTTTTAAGTTAACGCAAAGGCGTGAATCTTTGATCTGTTCACAGCTGGGCTGTGCCTGAATCTACTGTGTCCTGTGTACTAGCATACTGGTTAATACATACTGTTTAGACATCCTCCATACTATTATCAGCGAAAACCTGGAAATTTTTTTTTTTTTTTTAGGGCTTTTTTCAGCTCTATTGGACAGCAAAGTGTAGAGAGACAGGAAGAATGGGGAGCGAGAGAGAGGGAGAGACACGCGATAAACGTCGCACGGCCGGATTCAACCCAGCCCTGATGTATTGTTCAAATGAGATTAGAGTGATGTCCGAGGCAGTTTTTCGTACACATTGCGGTCGTTTTACAAGAGCAAAAACAACGATTTATAAACAGGTGAGGGCACTTACACAACCAATAATGAGAGTAATACAATCAAAATAAAACAACAACAACAACAAAATAAATAACTGAATGAATAAAGCTTCTTGTTCTTAAAAATCATTGCCACGTGATAAGGGTGGTAATTAACTTATTTTTTGTATGAGACTTCTAAAGTAACGGCTGGGATCTCTGAATGTAGCATTTTGTTAGCCAAAAGGGCAATATTAGAAAAAGCCAGGACAAGGACAGCCATAGATGAAACACAAGCTTGGTTTGGTGTAATAATAATTAAAGCCATTATTGTAATTGGTGGAAAACCAGCCTCTGTGACTGTCGCCAAGTGCTGCAGTGTCTGTGCGCGCATTCCTGCAGAACTGTGGAACGTCAGATTAGAAATGCGAAACGCATGAAAAAGCAGCTACAGAATGCAAGCGTATCAAGGCGGTGTTTTTTTTCTTAACCGCAAATCAGCATGTAGCTTTGTCGTGCTGAGCACCCCCTCACCCAGCTACTGTCAGCTGATAAATTCAGAGTTATACATAAATAAATGAAACTGTCTGAGGGCTCCACATCAGGGGCAATGCGAGAAAACCTTCACTGGATGCCAATACTGCCCACAGCTCAATGAGACTGGCAGCACCTGTGAGCTTTGTGAGATCCCCCTCCCATCACATACGAAGCATAGAAAAACTAAACAAAGCAATTAGGGTTGCAAAGGGATGGAAAATTCCTGGTAAATTTCCGGAAACCTTCCGGAAATTTACCATGGGAAGTTAGGCTTGGGAATTTTGGAAGTTTTGACCTATAATACAGAACTTAAATTTTGTTGGAAAATACACATAAAATGCAATTTTAGATCTTGCAGCATGCTTTGGTTAAAACAACCCAATTTAATGCGAATTCAGTTGAATTTCAACCCTGCACTGTGCATTATTCCATTACATATGCAGTGCATTCTTTTATCACATGCACAGATAATTTCTAGCATCCTGCACACTACTGCAGGGCCTTTTGCATGCACTGTACATTCTTCCATCACATGCAGAAATAATTCCCAGCATCCTGCACACTACAGCAAGGCTATAGAGTACTCAAATGAGTATGTCAGATGTGGGCGGAGTTTGGATCCAGAAGTAAATTCCCTATGACAGATAGAACAGGCTTCAGAGACTATCGACAATTTTTTAAAATCTGATTTATAGAATGAGCCGAAACGTTCCTGGATTAGCCTGTGTGGTATAAGGATATAGAGCATACATCGCATGTTTTATTTTTTAAAGTAATGATTGTAGTCTGGTTTGGGGTTAGGGACTTTTTTTATTCAACATTCATGTTTTTTGTTCAAATGTTTGCATGGATGTCTGCTTATGACAAAACAAAATGTTTATATTTATGTCTGCATATGACGAGGTAAATACAGCTAGTACAAATAACGCCAACATTTCCAGTTTATTCCTGTTAATTCCTGTTAATTCCTGTTAATTCCCATTAATTCCCATATATTCCCGTTAATTCCCATGGAAAGTTTCCACCTTTGAATATTCCCGGAATTTTGCAACCCTAAAAGTTATAGAAAAGTACCATCACAGAAGTGGAGGAATTTGTGTACATTGTTTAAAACAGGCAAACATGACTTGTGATTTGCTTTATGTACTTATTCATTGGTAACAATTTACAAAAACTTGGCCATTCAACCATGTACAAAGGAGCTTGGTAAAAGAGCAGGAGGAACTGGGGAAATTAATGAAAACTTGCAGTACATGAGCTTTCCTGCTGTGATTCGCTTGGCTCGTTATCAGTTATCGACGCTCAGACAGTAATGGAAATAAATCTCTCTTTATATCAAAAGGCATCAGTGATATAATCGCTCACACTGAATGAGCATCATTTCAGTGGAATGACTCCCATGACTCCTGCTGTTCCTTTCCATCCACTCGAGTAAACAGAAGACCTAACATCTGGAAACCCACTCTATCAGACTACACATCAATGGTTCTAATAATAAAAAAAAACAATAAAAACACTTCTCTCTCTCTTGAGGCATGCATCTTGACAATGGCACTTAATTGATTGGAAAGTTTTATCTATCTCTTGCTCAAGATGCATAAACATGATCAATGCACTTGTGTAGTCCCTTTGTCTAAAAGCCTCTGTCAAAGGATGAAATCATAAATTGTAAATTGCTTTTGTTCACCAGCATGTAGCCCCAGGCTTAAGATAAAATGTAAAAGATATTGATGACATAATTTTGCAACAAATCCTCAGGCAAGACATATCTTTCTCATCAACTGAAAAAATAAAAAAATAAGTATATATCTTAATATGGCTAATGATATCTCCAAAACTCACAGTTGCATACTGTTACCCAGCCCAGGGGAATGTGCTTATATGTGGAGATCTAAACGTCCAGACAGGAACAAAGCAGGAGTACATAAATACGTATATAAGGCAACAAACCTGTTTCCTGAGAAAAATCCACAAACAGCTCAGAAACAACTTTAAAAAATCCACTGCAGCTCTGGTATACCGAAATGTACTCTAAGAGAGTCAATTCAACTTGGCAAATTCTTCTCTGTACATTGTTAGTAGTTAGAACATGAGGGGACTCTTCTGGAAGACATGGTGGATTACACAGCGATGAATTTAGATCCATTCTCTTTCAGAGACATCACCATCAAGCCACTACCCCTCCTGCCAACTAATCACTACTGAATTACTGTCTCCAAATAGAACAGACCAACAAAATACACATACAGCCCGGTAAGCTGTACACGATTCCTAAATCTTACAGATGGGCCCCAAACCAAGAAACCAATTAGAAATCAAGAAATCAATCTCAATCTCAGACATCTTTCTGGTCACCATTTAGCTGCACAATAAAGAGAGAGACTTGGGAGAGCAGAACATAATGACGTTTTTGAATTGGCCTTCATACCCAATCTAAGCATATGAAAAAGAAACAAAAAAAAGCAAAAGATAAAACAAAAAAAATGGTTTGGCACTGACGAAGAAAGATGCAGTGATTTTTCCTGAGTTCCCAAGGCTGTCCGTTTGTTCATATTTTTGGCTTTATTCAGACAGGAAGAAAGCAGCGAGGGAACCGCATTGAGACGGGATCACAGCTCAGAAGGAGCCAAGGCAGGGAATCAAACCTCCAGCAACTGTGCAGAGTCAGAGTGACTCACATAGGACTGAAGAGTCAGTCACCCTACGGCCTGTGCCACACGCGCTGATTACTTTTTGGTCGTTACGGCATGTCAGTGTTGCCATGCTGAAAGAACTTACTGGAACTACTTTGTCAGCTCTTTTTACTTCAAATGCGTATTGGACTCCATAGTTAGTTCAACAAGAGTGCCCACTTTCTGGTTACTTTAACTACATTTCTTTGTGGTTTATAAAGATTTCTGCATTTATAACAAAGTTAGTGATGTTCATAAGATAAGAAAGAAGCACGAGAGCAGCAAATTTATGCCAAGGTGTGTGGATTATTTAGCCAATCAATGACATAAAGTGCAAGAACAAAAACCAGCAGATGCTGTGTCCCTCCAGGATTTGAATTTGAGATAACTGGTTTAGAGAGACAGCAGGATTCTACAGTGCTGAGAGTCCACTGATGTGATTTTCAAAACTCAATGTCTGAACAGACAGAACTGGATGGAGCTGTCTATTCCCATGCCCGTGTTCCCAAACATACACCAGGGGAGGTGTCAACATAATGCCAGATCGAAAAGATAGAGATAAAGATAGAGAAAGCGCTTGCCTTTGACTCCCAGCTGCTGGGGAGAAACACATTGTTCCTGCTTGTCTGTCTGAGCTGTGAAAGGTGGAAAATATTTGCCAGCTGATCACTTGAAATTCTTCATTTGTGGTTTGCAAGATACATTGTGACATAGCCTACTTTCAGCCAAGGCCGGTGGTAGCTATGGGCAGGGGTGGGCTCAGCCCACCCAAACGTGCGTCTTGCCCACCCAATCAAAAGTTAAGAAAAAAAACACACATAGGACAAGGCAAATTAGTGTTCTAAATGTTAGTTTAACTTTAGTTAAGTTTTTGTTTATTGCGCTTATTTTTGTCAGGGATCATACAAAAACAGTAATCTCAGAGAGAGGAGAAAATGTGCATGTGACCGTTTGAAAATTGGATATTATCGGTTTCATCTGCAACAAGTTATTTCTCCAAGTTATCTTGCATCTTTAACCCCTTCCGCCATACCATGTTGCATGGGCGAAAGCAAAACCTGGTTATTCTTGCTCATGAGAAGGCCATTACATCGGCTCTTGATATGGATTAAAGTAGGCTAGCCTACGTTTTTTATTTTTTATTTTTTTAAATATAATTTGTTTCAGATTTTTTTCCCGTTTTTTCCCCCCCAATTGAACCCCTATTCGAATTCAATTCCCCCCGTGTAGCAACCGCTAGAGAATCACCGCTGCACAACCCCGTCAGCCAGTAGTAGACGGAGGTTACCACGTCCTGATTCAGGGCGCGACTCCTCCAAGCCCGACCGTGATTCCAACTCGCCCAGGGTCGCTATATGCGCAGCGATTCTCTCCGATAGATTAAACATTTTATTTTAGAAAATACCCTGTGTGAGGTTGTGTAGAAATGCAGGAAATAAGTTTTAAAAGGCTCAAAATTTTATGGGGGAGGACCCCCAGACCCCCCGCTACTTCGTTCCCCTTTGTGCCCCACCAACATCTCTTCATGCCCCCCCAATCAAAACAGTCTAGAACCGGGCCTGCTTTCAGCATGTCTGTGGGACACTGTGCATCCAGCATTCCACGCAAACTATAACTGTTTTTAATGGCCAGTCAAAATAAATGAATCCAAGGTTATACACAGTAGTATAAAATATAAACTCAATGAACAAAAGCAAAATAAATTTATATATATATATATAGAAAATAAAACGAGTGAAATCTCAGCAAAAGTATCTGGATGGATAGATAGCACTCCGGGTATATACAACCCCTGGCAAAAATTATGGAATCACCACACTTAGAGGATGTTTACCCAGGTTTTTTACTTCGTAGCAAATAAACAAATCACAGATATGACACAAAACAATTTTTGCTTAATAGCTGAACATTCTGGCTTCCTGAAACATACCTCAAACAAATTAAATGTAATTATTTTAATTAATGGCATATTTTTTTCCAGATCAAGTAGGAAGAAATTATGGAATCACTCAATGTTGAGGAAAAAATTATGGAATCGTCAACAAAAGAAATCAATTGGTACTTTGTTGCTCCTCCTCAGGTTTTTATGACGGCCTGAATTCTTGGACTTCGCTAATGAAAAACAATACTTTCTCGAATAGCGGTTGACATATCAGCTTTGCAGGATGGAGCCTTGTCATGGACCAATTTTTTTTAATTTCCACCATAAATTTTCAATCGGATTGAGATCCGGACTGTTTGCTGGCCATGTCATTGAGTTGATATGCCTTTCCTGAAGAAAAGCCTTAACATCTTTGCTCTGTGGCAAGATGCATTATCATCCTGAAAAATGACTTGATCATCACCAAACCTATTTTCTATCGATGGAATGAGAAAAGTGCCCAAAATGTTAATGTACACCTGTGCATTGACTGTTGATGTAATGCTTGCCATCTCCCCTGGTCCTTTACCTGACATGCAACCCCATATCATAAATGACTGGGGAAATTTGATTGTTTTCTTCAGGCAGTCATATTTATATGTTTCATTAGAACGGCACCAGACAAACGTTCCAGCATCATCTCCTTAGCCAATGCAGATTTGTGAATAATCACTGAATAGCACTTTCATCCAATCATCCACACTCCATGATTGCTTCTCTTTAGCCCACTGTAACCTTGTTTTCTTCTGTTTAGGTGTTAGTGCTGGTTTTCGTTTGGCTTCTCTATATGTAAATCTCATTTCATTCAGCCGATTTCTTACAGTTCTGTCACAAACATTGACTCCTGTTTGTTTTTCATTTGTTTTGTTGTGCATTTTCTATTTTCAAGGCATATTGCTTTGAGTTTTCTATCCTGACGCTTTGACGTCTTCCTTGGTCTACCCGTATGTTTTACTTTTATAACCTTCATATTTTGTTTATACTTGCACCAAATTTTAGACACAGCTGATTGGGAACAACCAACATCTTTTGCCACACTCCGTGTTGGATTTCCTTCTTGAAGGAGTTTTATAATCCTTTCCATTGTTTCATCTGACAACTCTCTTGTTGGGGCCATGTTTCCTTTCAATTAGCTAAGTCCAACAGCTCGTTAAGGTCTGTAAGCACTTCTGTAAGAGGTCTGTAAGAGGCTTTTCATGACCCTAAACATTGCTATATTTAGAATTTCTCTGCAAATAAATCATTAGCTACAATATTTGAATTGTATTTTGGATTGAAGGCAAGTTCCCTACCTAGTTGTATTAGTACACACCATGCCGCTAAGTACTCTGAATAAATGCTGGGGGAAATATTAATTTTGATTGCAAACTGGAATTAGTTTGTTATTGTTTATTATAACATTCATCATTATTATTAGAACCTCTTGGGGCTGGCTCGACATATCTACTCCTCCCTACTCGCGCGTGCGCGCGCACGCACGCACGCACGCACGCACGCACGCACGCACGCACGCACGCACGCACGCACGCACACACACACACACACACACACACACACACAGACACACAGCCAGTAAGTAACAAGTATCAAAAGATTTTTTTACAGAAACATAGTGTATCATTTGTATCATGCAATTTGTGAAAATTTGTCAAGTCAAATCCTTATCCTCCATGACTCCAAGTTGTCTTAACAGCAGACAAATTATGAAAACAGACTGATAAAAAATATGTGCTACACTAATGTGGCAGCAACCCAAAATGTGCTGCTGTCTATCAACAGACTTTGCTCAGTCATTTAGTTTCCTTAGCAAATGTTCTTCTTTGTGCTGATTCTGAGCTCAGTTCTCACTCTCCAGACATTTATGTTGTCTGGGAATTGATTGAAGGTTACTGAAGCAGTTCTCAATTTACTGAAATTTACTGAAGCAATTTTCTTTGGTTCCATTTTCAGGGGTAAGGCAGAAGAGCCTCCACCAGGTCTGGGCCAAATTATGACTGGAATTACTTTAACTCTTTTGACACTAGCAGAATATATGGAAATCACTTACCATAAATAAAAAAATAACACACATTTTCACCAAGATTAAGAACAAAATTACTCTTTTATGTCTGCTTCTATTGTATATCTTGGTTGATATCATGTTTTGTTCAACATTTGTTAGGAGTATTTTCAGATTATACTGTGATCTAAAGAGTTGAAGTATTCAAATTAGATATTTATATTTTTGCATTTGACCAGCTCTGATATACTATTCTTTATTCGATTGTCATACTGAGCTATAAAATCTCTTTTAGAAGTGAGTTCTAGAAAGGACTAGAATCTACAGCAATGTACTCATGATAGTAAGAAACCATGTCACGCCAGCAAGACCAATATTCAGTCAAACCTCCCCTGGTGTTAAAAATAATTATTCAGTACCGTATGAATATAGGAGGGAGCAGCAAGTCCACTTTGTCATATTTTGGTATACTTTGATGTTCAGAGCAGGGCTTTTAACATGCCTTTTACATGACATTCAGAACATGATGGAAGGTGCATTACTTCTTTGTGGCCCTAATGGAGATGGACAGCTTTAGGTAAAGAGTTATAACATTCTGGTCACAAGCTCGGTGGCCCAACCAATGTCACTTCTTTCTCATTCGCAGAGAAATAGCTCGCGGCAAGACGCTTGATATTAGCATTACATTACTGGAGGAATCTGGATATGCCATGGTAGGAAAGTGCTGGAATGCACAACTTGCAAGTCTCAGCCTCTTCTGTGGATATAAATCAACACTTAAAGGACTGGTCTGAGTAGATACTGTCATGGTCTGGCTGTCTTCCTTCCATCTCTGTGGTCGTTTCCCCTCGGAGCCACGTGTGTGTGTCCCATTTTTCTCCGCCGTCTTGCGGGGTTTTTCCACCTTCAAGTACTTATCTGGCGCACCTGTGTTCAGTTCCCCGCTGGCTATTTAAGCACGGTGCTTCCTGCTTCCGGTGCTTTTGTGTTTTCATTGCCTCTACACAAAGCCAGGTATTGACCGGATATGAATTGGTGACCACTTGTTCTTTTGCTTCTACTAAAAGTACACGTGGGGTCTGCCTTAGTGAGATAGGAGTTATCTTTTCTTTTAGAGTTTTTGTTTCCCTTCTCACTCATTTCCTTCCTTGGTTTTCCTCTCCTGTCTGTTCCTAGACAGTGCCTTGGTTTCTTCCCGTCTCCTTTTACCTCTCTGTTTTGTTTTGTTTTTCCTCTGCTCAAGTCTGTGAGCTATTGTCCAATTTACTGGGTTGTTATCATTTGGCTTTCGCCAAGTTATATTTCCTAACTATTTGTTTTATTTCTGCTCGAGTCTGCGAGCCTCGCCCTTATTTGGGGTCGTTATTATTTCCGGCTTTAGTCTGGAGTTTTTTCTCCCGTTTCTTTTCTCTAATCTCCTCTATTGGATATTCACGTTTCGTGGATATCTTTTAGATCCCCTCTCAGTCGTGTCCGGTCCTGCGAACCCGACCCCCCTTACAGATACTAATTTATGTCAGCTAACCATAGACCATAACACATCCATTATTCTGCAATTACTACAAAATGCTACATAGCCATGGTATGAGAATAGATGGTGCCCTGATAATAACCTGTTTGCTATCATGTGTAGGGAATATTCATTTAAATCTATACACGGGGCATCACTTATATACTGGAGTATGCCACTTATACAACTGGGTGGCATAGTTTTGTATAATCAATCAGTCTCATAAAGGTAAAACCAGTTGAAATGTAGTTATAAGGGTGGAGGAAGTAAACGTGTATACATTTAATACCCCCTTTACGTCCTTTAGTCAGTAGAACCAGGTTTATTAAACCGGGCCGTTTCAGTCTTGACTATCCTCACACGGGGCACCAATTATGTAGGGAATATTAATTTAAATCTATACACAGGGCATCACTTATGTACTGGAGTACGCCACTACCGTCCTTATACAACTAGGTGGCACAGTTTTGTATAATCAATCAGTCTCATAAAATGTTATATACTATTCTCAAAAGAGAATATACTAACTAAAAATGGGTAACTTGAATTTATAATTAAATTAATTACCAATAAAATTACACATTAATAATTATATTAGCAAAGTCACAATATTATGTACTCAGTTGATACTGAATTAATATAAATTAATTATTCATTCATTAATACAAATTCTTTGGTTGCAGTTCATAGGGGTCGGTAATGGAGCCGGTTGCATTACTTGGGTCCCTGGAACTGGGTTCTTTTGTCGCCAGGTTTACGATGGAAAGGGGAACCGGTCGCCTGATCCTGGGGTTGCAGTTATTTCCCCCGAAATACACAGCTGATCCTGCTGCAGACCGCTTGCCTCTTTGGGGACTCACCGGCGGTGCTGTGCTGCAGGCTCAATGGGTGCGTAGTCCGCTTGGTAGTTCTTCTTGACCACCGGGTGCTCGCTTTGCCTCCTTGTGTCTCATTTCCGGTCCTCCGTGGCCAATAGCCGGGGGTAGATGAGCCCGCCTCGCTCACTTTCATCGGCGTCATGAACAGCCGTGCTTCCTTGTGGAGCGAGGGCTCTTCCCCGGGCATGCAGGCCACAAGGGGTCATGAGACGAGACAGCGAAGGCCCTGGCGAGTTGAGCGGACAACTGAACTGGAAGAAGGAGCAGCTGTGTTGCCCCTTATATAAAGTTTATTGCCAGTCGCGCATTTCCGCTGCGGAGTATAACATTACAGTGCGGACAGAAATCATAACTGGTACAACGTCCCACGTCACTTCCAACATGGAGGAGGAGCCCCCTGTGGACTACATGGAATCGTGGTTCCTGTAGACCCTACACATGGAAACATTCAGAATGACTGGCACAACCAAATCATATTTTCTAAATGCACGACTAATTTTACACCTCAAGTTCAGAGGGACTAAAACAGACCCACTTGTGTCAGTAAAGTCCCTTCGACCCTGACCGAGCTCCCTCTGAAACATAATGATTACATTTATTTATTTTGAGATTTTAACCTGATGTAGCTTTTCCCTCTAGTGGGAGTCGGGTCCGACCAAATTACAGTAGTCATGTTTCTCTGAAATTATAAACTACAACTTTAAGAAAACCGAAAAATTCCGATGCAGGGTTGTTCAGAATGGTCACGACTTGCAAAAACGCCTACCTCTCTCAAGTTCCAGTGCAGGGAATAAAACAGCAGGGTGCTAATAGCCCAAATATGTTTTCAACCTTCATCTTTCCATGCACCCTTTATACACGCTAAGAAAATCTTCTTCTGATATAGATAATACATACAATAATATATTTTTAAAAAGTTGCACAAATAAGCATTCTGTGTTTTTCTGTTGCTTACTGTACTATGTTCAGTACCTGCTGTACTTTCGGTTTAGTAGAGACCTAATTTTATTCTTCAAAATCTCTGGTATAAAAATGTTTTATGAAAAAAATATCCTACCTGGTATTAAGTTACAACGGTTTTCTGGTTAACCCTGAAGAGTTACATTTCGCAAAAGTCCAGTACAGTCGACATTTCGACAGCGATCACCTATCGCACTTAGGGCTGAAATACGTTGTTGTTGTTATGTAAAAACACGCATGTGTTTAAAAAAAAAAACATATTTAAATACATTAGGCTACTTACTTTATGTGTATTGTGTACAGTGCCCTCCACAATTATTGGCACCCCTGGTAAAGATGAGTAAAAAGGGTTATAAAGAATTCACCGTTTGGTGAATTAGCTTAATCTCACACTGAAAAAATGAGAAAAATCCACCCTTTAATTGAAGTAAATTTATTCTGAGAAAAAAAATCATCAAGAAATAATTATTTTTAACAAAACCACGTGTGCCACAATTATTGGCACTCCTGCATTTAATACTTTGTACGACCTCCCTTTGCCAATAAAACAGCACTGAGTCTTCTCCCGTAACATCTAATAAGGTTGGAGAATACAGAACAAGGAATCTGAAACCATTCTTCTTTACAGAATCTCTCCATAGTCCTAGGTCCTCTCTTGTGCACTCTCTTCAGCTCAGCCCACAGGTTTTCAATGGGGTTTAGGTCAGGGGACTGAGATGGTGATGACAGAAGCTTGAGTTTGTGTTCAGTTAACCATTTTTGTTTTGATTTGGACGTATGTTTTGGATCATTATCCTGCTGGAAGATCCAATGACGACCCAGTTTTAGTTTCCTGGCAGAGGCAGCCAGATTCAGATTTAAAATGTCCTGGTATTTCATGGAGTTCATGATGCCATGTACCCTAACAAGGTTCCCAGGGCCTTTGGAGGAAAAACAGCCCCAGAACATCACGGAACCTTCACCATACTTGACAGTGAGGATCAGGTTATTTTCGGTATAGCCATCCTTCTTTTTACGCCAAACCCACCTTGAGTGTTGGTTGCCGAAAAGCTCAATTTTCATTTCATCTGACCATAGAACACGGTTCCAGTCAAAGTTCCAGCAGCGTTTACAAAAGGTTCCATTAAGCACCTTTGAAGTGAAGTTGGATTGAAATGCTAGTCTTATGCAGTGGGCGTGCTTTTCTTGAAATGTGTGATAAAACTCTTGAAGAGATAAATATCTTATGGAACATATTAGAAAATTCAAGGGTCTTTCCAGAAGCTGTATAAATAAACATATGTATATTTATTGGTGATAAAAACTAAAAAGCTAAAACAGAGATCACACTGAGAGCAGCTTTAATGACAGCTTCCGTCTCAACACGAATCAGGTAAGAAAAACTGATGGGGCAGTTCATTTGATCTGAAAGAAGCGCTGCCTACATCAAGAGCCCAGGCTGAGTTTATTCCTTCTAACGACAAACTTGAAATATTTTATGCAGTTATCTGAAACATCAACACTTTTGAATACAAAGAAATGGAAAAACTGAAAATATTTGTGACTCATGGAACTGAAAAGATCAGAAAGCAGAGGGATCCACATGCAGCAAAAAGAGGGACCCGGTTGTCGCTGATAAAGTCTTTGGGCTAGTTAATCGAGGAGTCTCACAACTGTCCAACTACTGTGTTTCTCTTCTTCCTCTTGTCAGCATTGTGAAGGGAAAGTCCAACACAGATTTTATGGAGGGTGACGGGGGTGACGGTGTCACTGGGGTTTACTAATGAATTGGGGTGGGAATCGAGAACCGGTTCCCGTTAGGAACCGGTTCCAAGTTGTCCGATTCCTCGGAATCGTACGCCTTCGAGCTTATCGATTCTCTTATCGATTCCAGCATGTATTCCCGACAGCTACGCATAGCAAAACAATGCCAAGTCATGCGTGCCGTCGTTTTTCATTCAGTCAGCGCATGATGGCAGGCAGAGTTTGGCGCCCCGTCTAAAAATATAAAATGTAAACGTCATTTTTTTAAAACGAATACTACTGCTAGGCTACTGTCATTTAAAAATCAATAGAAAATGTGTTCGCGTAAGCTCCATTTTGTGATCCGTCTTAGGAAATGATCAACTATTCAGAACTATAACAGATTTGTGGAGTGTGTGGACTTCCCTCGGGAGTCTATAACCAACTACAAGTGTAAAACTACAGTGTTTTGATTGGCGGTAGATTAATCTGACAACGATTGCCTGCTTGGCAACGCACAGATGAGTAGCCTAGATTTGGAAAGCGAATAACTAACCTAAATTAGCTAAATGATAATCTTCAGTCTTCGTCATCTTCAGCTAATAAGAGAAGCCAGCTTGCCTCAGGTAACGTTAAAGATCTCATCTTTCTTCCATGTAAATGTATAGGCTAAATGAGATAGGGGAGAATGGTGACAGTTTAAACGGTTCTTATAATACAGAAACCAACGCAAACGTTACGGTGCAGCTTATGAAACACGCCTAGGAGCGTAACTAACTCTAAAGTTTGCGATCTTCGTTAGGGAATGAAACTACTAAATATCCAAATCACAGAGCAGCGGTTAAACAACAATATTTTAGCCATCTTTTTTTATCAGTTAAACTGATAATTTATCCTCTCTTCTCGTGTCCTTTTTCATTATTTTCTGGTGTCTCTTACTTTCTTTGAGGTCTGATATGTTTAAGCACTCGTATTGATCAAGCCAAATTACATTTATAATGCCATTTCAATTTACAGAATTATACAATTCAGACTTTTATTGGATGCTCTGCCACTTGTGCAGGCCCATAGCAGATAAATATTTTCCATGATATGACTAAGAAATATGAATGAAAAACTAATGCTTTATACTTTATAAATATTGTGTTATTGAATCCATTTTAGATGACCACCCAATAGTAATAGTTGGTCTTTTAATAGCCTGGGAGCAAATAATATTTAAGGAATCGATAAAGGAATCGATAAAGAATCGGATAGATAAGCGGAATTGATAATGGCATCAGTATCAATAAAATCTAACGATTCCCATCCCTACTAATGAATCACCTGACCTCATTAGCATTTCATTGACTTTGGTTGGCTGCCTGCAAGCACATTAAGGAAAATTTAAAATAATTTTAAGGTCTTTATTTCTTTCTTTTAAAAATAAAGTACAGTAGATAGATCACTGGGAAACAGGTGGTCTTGGGAGAACAATACATAAAAAAGCACAAGGCACTGATGTGGATTTGACTGAAATATTTGTCTCCACTTTCCCTATTCCTAAGCCTCAGATAATCATAGGGGATTCATGTGCGTGGGAAATATTATGATTCTCTTGGAACGCTTACAGATGTGACAAATGCAATATCAATTAGCAATTAGCATGACTACAAAATGCTTGTAGTGTTCAAAGATTCTATCAGTTTAATTCTTGTATTTTCAACAGGGGTTCCATGGACCCCTGGGGTGATTGAAGGTATAGGGGGTCCCTGGCCAGACTTGATATGCAATGAATATATATAGATTTGAGAAAGTATTTTATAATATTAATCGGTTTTTTAAATACAACCATTTTTAACTTATCATGGGGGTCCCCTGAATGCCTTTCATCCTGGTTGGAGGTCCCTGGACCAAAAAATGGGTTTAAAACCCCTGGTTTAATTGACTGTTCTTGTACCGATTCTGTTAAATGCTTGTTTGTCTGGCTCAGTTTTGCTAATGGTAAAGTGTGCTAGTACAGAATGTTGAAAAGCGATTTTAATCAGTTTCAGAAATTCCAAGGCTTAGCGAGAGGACTGATGTTTATTAGAGAGGCTTATGGGTACTCTTGTCTGCAAATGCTACACCCCTCTGAATTGCATATTACTAAACTATATATACTTTTTACCAGCTAATTAAACTTTAACCTGGCCAACCCATTTTCCTTCATTACATTTCTGTTACCATTCATTCTCTTAACTATTACACTGGGCCAGCCAGTGGAGGATGGGCTCCTGCTCTATAGCTGGGTTCCTCCTGAGATTTCTCCCAATTTTTTTTACCTCAATTGCTTTCTTTTTGGGGGCCTGGTTTTCTGCCAAATTTTCTTTTGTATTTCCACTGTAAAGCGCCATTGTGACAGTGTCTCTATAAAAACCGCTGTACACATAAAATTGAATTGAAAGTAAAATTGAACTGATTATTCCTGTGAATTAGGTCATTAGCAAATATACAGAAAAGTACCTCAGATAATTATTAAAATAATCCTTAAAAAGTAGAATGGTTAAACAGGTGCGATGCTTTGTAGCTCAGAAGGACACAAGCATTCTAATATTTGGATGTTAATATTATTACTGTTATTGTTGTTTTCTGCAGGGCATATTCCTGTGAAACATGATATCAGGTACAGCCACCATGCCAGGTGAAGGACTGGATGAAAAATACATTAAATCCATGCAAAAACATGCACACGCGCACACACATAGATGATCTATAAATTAAAACAGAAGACAGGAACCATAGACTCTGTTAATTCTGGGGATGGATTTGTAACAGGTTACCATGTACAGGTCACCCTAACTAGCGAATAGGCTAGGTTAACATGCATTCAGGTATATGGTTTGCTGACACACACATCAATCATCTCTGAATGCCTATAAATAGGCTGCAGTAACTAGGTACAAGGAAATGTTTACCTGTTTGGGGTTCTTGTTCTTCCCTGTATGCAAGTTCCTGTCTGACTTCAAGGTACGTTGCAGTTTGCTCTGTGTTACTTGCAGCCCACATCATGTTCCATGTAGGCCTGATGAAAATTATTTTATTGTACGTCACCATAGACGGAGTGGTGGAGCTTGAGACTGCATATGCATAGCCTATAGAGGTATTTCTTTTAATTTTTTATATATGTTGTTAATGGTATGAGTAGGAAAGCGTTTAGCTTCTGAGGTAATGTAATGTCATGGTTAAAATGCGCTAAAACATTGTGGTTACAAGAACGCTACACTGCATGTGCATTAATAAATATTCTCTGCCATTATAGGACGTTGCTAGCTGCTGTTTTGCAAATATTAGAAATTTGCATTTATCTCTCAGTCTTCTTAAAGAGCTAAGGAACGCGGATAGCGGGGCTCCGGTTGTATCAATTCGCCGGTAACTAGCTACGTGGAGCTTCGGCCGCTGGGCGCGGTTTGGGTTTTAAACTGTGTTTTATCCGCCTTTTCCCTGGGGTTCCGTATGTATTTGTATTTTTAATATCCCTTCTACTGACAACCAACTGTTTATCGAGTTGAGGCTTACATTGCAGTGCGTGGTTTGGGATCTGTGCTGGTGGCGTGGAGGTCGTTGCGGCGCTATCGGAAGTGGTCTTTTGTGCTATATTCACCATGTCCGTATCTCACCATTTTACAGTGCGTGTGTGTATGTCTGCTGGCACCTTCACGAGTGAGTGACCTTTCGGTTCCACTTCCGGTAAGTCATCCACTCTCCACGGACCCGTACCCGCACGCACCCAGTAGCACCCCTAGTGGTGGGGAAGACCTACCACTGGCTAATTTTGTATTTTTGGGAATCCTGTGGGTTTTTCCATTGTGTTTTTATGATTGTAAAAATAAACTGGATGTTTTTATTATTGAATCCACGTCTCTGCTTGTTCATTTAGTTGAAAGTGCCTATGTGGGGATTGATCATAATCCTTGAGTCGTACAAACTATTTATTTGGGCGTAATTCCCAAGGTGACGTAGTCAGGTGGTGTTAGGCCAGGTCACAGATTGTTTTCTGAACACGGACAGTGTTGTGTAATGTGTATACAAGGCATCACAGAAAGTTTCTTTTTGTTCTGTTGTTTTGTATTAAAAGGTACCATGTGTGGTTTTAATTAAGAAGCAAACCTTAGGCAGTGCATCTTAGGCAGTGATGAATGCAGTCTTTTGTTGTTATGGGCAATTACAAGAATGCTATCAATATTTGAATCCAATATCCCATGCAACATAATGGGTCAGAGGTCTTGATATATCAATTGCACAAGCAAACAGAAAGGAGCTCTACTAATGCCGAGTAAATGTTCCGATTGCATATTTTGGAACTACATTTGGGTGCAAAGCTATCTGAAGTGGTTTCTAAAGCAGTTTTTAATGCTCTGTCGTTGGATAGGTAGTGTCTGAATATTATAAATACCACAAATACACAATCAAGAGTTTCACTGAGATTATGGCTATATCAAGATATACGTATGTGATTTCATGAATACTTCTGGCCATTTAATATAATTAGTTTTGCTTAAAGGCAAAGCACATGGTTTAAGTGCTTTTTGTTGTTAGACAGGCTAGAATATGGGCTGCATATTACTCTTCAAATGAGCCCATATTTCCTGATGGCTTATTCTCACATGTATTACACTTTCCTGTAATGCCCATTGCAGTTGCATTATGGCCATAGAATTTGTGTCTATAAATACTTCAGAATATCAAATAGATTTTTGCCTCTGAAATGAATACAGTTATGTAATTCTGCAATAGGTTCCATTTCCTTTTGATCCGATGAAAGGGTGTCTTGGCCTTCCACGTTCCTCTCCATTCTATTTGAGGAACGGAGTTAAGCAGAAGCTCCATCTTTCAGCACAATGCAATGGAACCTGCGTGAGTCAACTGTTTAGCTCATATTCCCAGGGAGCGCAGAAAGCCAGGGAAACAGCTGCCAAAAGATGGAGTTAATCCCCTGTGTTTGGCACTGCTTGTACTGTATCTACTGTATATATGCTAGGGGAGAAGTGGATACTTTATCTTCCACAAGAGGGAATGTATATGTGTGTGTGTGTGTGTGTGTGTGTGTGTGTGTGTGTGTGTGTGTGTGTGTGTGTGGGTGTGTGTGTGTGTGTGTGTGTGTGTGTGTGTGTGTGTGTGTGTGTGTGTGTGTGTGTGTGTGTGTGTGTGAGTGTATGCATACACACACTACATGCTTGCCTGGAAACATCATACACATTTAAAAATAAAGACATACATAAATGTATGTATTTCTACTTGGTGTAACTATCAGTCATTGCTAAAGTGAAAGCAATAGAGAGACAGGGCCCTTGCGCTAGACCGGTGCGCTCACGGAATCCTCCTTTATGAAGTCGAGGGAATGCAATTTTCCATGCTGTGGAAAAATCACTTTCATGCACAATCCTCTTTAGAACAACACAATGGGCTGTGCACAGGTGGGCGGATAAATGTGTGTCTCTCCACCTCCCTGCTGTTGCAAATCTGTCATTGTGATGCTTCTCAGTTTGGCAAAGCAGGAATGGGCAGGTCGGACCCGGAAGTGCGTTTAACACAACGAGAGACCGGGGGCCCTATCTTGGCGATCTTGGCGCTTAGTCTAAGCGCATGGCGTAAAGTCCATTTTGGGCGTGTCCCAGTCCACTTTTGCTATTTTAACGGCGTGTTTTTTTGGCGCTAAGCACGGCGCAAGGTGCAACTGGGCTGAACCTAGTCGCTTCATTAATTATAGGTGTGTCTTGGACGTGACATGCAATAAACCAATCAAAATGTCATATCCCATTCCCTTTAAAAGCTTGCTTTTCCACCTTGGCGGATTGCTTGATGGCGAAACAGACATGCTCGTGCGTGTTTAGTGTGATCAAGGAATAGGCTAAATGGAGTATGATCAATATTATTCGGACTAACCATTAGCCTATGAGTTCCCGGTAATTCCAGACAGGGCTGTTATTTTACAAAATATATGCGGTTAAATTTCGTTAAAAGGACCTGCAACAGCTGAGAATAAGCTATCAATGGCTTCAGTCTCACCTTAGAAAACGCCAAATTAGCCTGCTTGTGCAGCGAATTTCGTTTGATTATGCAATGAAAGTGTCAAACATCAATTCCAAGAGGCTGTTCTCATGGAGTTCTCGAAGTTCAAGCTTCATCCAAAGTTCATTAGGCTACCTGCATAGTAGGCTAATATTGATTAATAACATACATACCGTTATTTTGCCTTAATGATGACACTAAATAGCCTACAATAAAGCTGTCAGGTTCGCAACCCATATGTTCACGCATATTTCCCCTTGTTTAATAATGTCCCGTTTATGGAAATGTGACCAACCTGTTTTACTCGTAGCGTAATCCTTTAAAACAATCCACTTTCCCAGGAAGACCGTGAAACGTGCGACTTACAGCAGGGGAACATGCAGCGCACGTGCAGAGAATGGCATTAAAATGAATTGTGAATTAATTGTGTAATGTGCTGCAAATTTGTTTTAGTTTCTAATTATACGCTTAGTTCTCTTTAAAATCGTTTTGTTCAGTTATGGAATAACGGGTGAAATCAGCTGGGTTTTAAACGGTGAGAGTATGGAAACCTGGTCACTGTAATTTAAAAAATATGAAGGACGAAGAATAGCTAAGGTTACAATTTAGTTCACATGGTGACATTTATCTCCGTTTTTTAACCATAGGCTATCGAAAACAACCTTATGCACAGCGAATCCGCTGTAGCCTAAGCTATTTGAAAAACAATAAATGCAATATTCACTGGACAAGGTTTTGAACTTTTTTCAGTCACAAACCATTCTATTTACTTACAGGCTGTATTCATAGATAAACAGAGCTGTATTGTAATGACATCTGAAGCGCATTTTCAGAACTTAAATGTACTATTGCCGTGCGCGAGTTTTCCATTGAATGACAATTCACGCATTAGGTGTAAATGACAATTCGCGCATTAGGCTTGATATAGGTGTCATCAGCTGCTTTTTAATGGATAGCCATTGTCCCGTACCATCGCACATCGCCTGGATGTTGATGGAGTGGGCTGAAAGCAATTTAATGTGCATGGCATTCCCCTTCGCTGAGGGAAAGGTAGGCTATGGACCCTTTTATTATTATGTATTTTTTGATATAGGCTACACAATAATACTATTTCACATTGTAATCTTGATATTTTATTCATGCTTGTGCGCGCCCCTGTGTGTAACAGACAGGAGGGTAGCGCATTGTGCACACGCCTTTGTAGACGCACTTATATGCGCCGTTAAAATAACATGTATACAACTGCGACATGACTTTAGACCAGGTTAGTGGTGGTTCTAGCGCAAGCGCTTTCTGCTGGCTCAAGATAGCAATACGCCAAAAAGAATCCTGGCCACTCCTCATCTTAAGACCAACACGCCCAAACGGCGCAAGAGTACATGCTAGTTAAGTGGCGTGAGCGTTAGGCGTTATAATGAACCTACCACCGGGTGTAAGATAGCAAGACACTTGCGTTTGGGTTAGCGCCGCTTTGCGCCGGGTGTAAGATAGGGCCCCATGCCTGTTTGGCTAAAGTGGCTGGGGTGTGCTAAAGAGGCCAATGGGGTGTGCTAAAACCCCTCACCATTACCAAACATATTATGCCAGGTGTCCTGTACCTTTGGAAGAGAAGAACCGTAAAAAGAAAAATGGCAAAAGAGCGCTGCCAAGCTCTGACTCTGGCACTTCACATGGAAAACAGGATTTGTTGTTGCAAGAAGTAAAATGGCCAATTTGCACACCCAGCCAGAGCTGCTCTAACTTGTAGAGCTCTTCAAAGTGTGCTCTTTAAGTCCATCCACTGTAGCACCTCTTTAAATCATTTGGGAAACTTGTGCATGGGGTTTTGGGCAATGATTTTTCTGTCTGAGGTACGGCTGAGTGGCTAGCACACTGGATGCTGTACAGGCAGAGTTTTCTGTCTGAGGTACGGCTGAGTGGCTAGCACACTGGATGCTGTACAGGCAGTGTTTTGCAGTCTAGCTGTTAGACAGTCACAGACATCCATTGTTAATGCAGTCATTCATTTGGAACTACATCCAAAACAGAGATCAAAGTTAAAATGGGGTGCATTTCACTGATGGGATATCTGTTTTAAGTGTTGTTCAGGCACTGAACTGTAAAGTAAAAAACAACAACTGCCCACCACCACCCACCCACCCTCAGTCTGATCGGTATAGCTCTAGATTTGAGAAACTTCCAGCCGTGCTCTCAGG
This sequence comes from Synaphobranchus kaupii, assembly GCA_029718625.1. Taxonomy (NCBI): domain Eukaryota; kingdom Metazoa; phylum Chordata; class Actinopteri; order Anguilliformes; family Synaphobranchidae; genus Synaphobranchus; species Synaphobranchus kaupii. Next base: position 8,934,573 of record CM056383.1, on the reverse strand, counting down.
TCTCAGGTCCAGACATAGAGAGATTAAATACAAGCAGTGCTGATTGTGGCAGAGACAAAGAGGTAATTCTATGAAATAAAATAAATTAAAAGAAACATTATACTGCAAGCTCTGCCAGTGTCTGAGGTTAACAAAGTTTTAGTTTCTGCAAGGTATTTTTGTTTTGGCGCACACAGGATGTATTAAGATGGGATGTGGGCATGAAATAACTAACCAAGGGGGTGCATGTGCCTCTTAGAAAAATATGTCTCCCTACCTACTCCTGGCCCCGAAAATTTATAGAATAGAATAGAATAACTTTTATTTTCCCTTTAGGGTATGGAAGCATATCCGTGCCAAAATTCGAATGAAAATGCAAATCGGTGATTGCATTTCGTTTACATTCGATGTGCGCAAAAACCATGACATAATTCAAATGAAAATGCAAAAGGCCATTTTGCGTTTTCATTTTCAAGTTAATGTACGCACTTTATCTGACAATTTGAGAATGTTAATGCAAATCCATTTAACATATATTTCTTCTCGCCCTCTACGACACAACCCTGCCATAATTAAATGAAAATTAAAAACTACATTTGCATTAGCAGTTTCTTATTGTAGTCGCATGCTCCATGACAAAAAGGAAATGATAATTCAATTTGCCATTTAACATATCGTTTTCATGCTTTGCAGCACAAGAGTGACATAATTCAAATGCAATGGCATTGCATCAGTTTACATTATCATTTCCGCGTGGTCACGCAAAAACCCTGCCAAAACTCCAAACTGAACATGCAAACTGTCAAAGCATGCCCATCAAGGCGGGGCCTTGAAGAAAGGGGCGTTACAGGGGACCGTCAAACCACTGAATTTATGGTTCAACTTCAGTGGTTGTCTGTGATTATAACGACATTTCCTAGTTCTCTGTGTTTGGGGATTATAGGCTAAATGCTAAAAACTAGAAAAGAAACAAGGCAGCCTAAACGTGATAAGCCTAGCCAGCCCGTTGTTTACAAACTTAAAAGGATAGTTCGGAATTTTGGACATAATGTCTCAATTACGACTTACCCATGATGTAGTTGATTGATGGAAACCATTTTCAGTTAATTCCATGCTGTCCCTTCTTTTGGACATACACACATTGCTAATGCTAGCGCAACTCTAAGGTAATCGGTAGCATCCACTACCAAACGCACTTAAACACTCCACAGTGCACCCAAAGCAAATAAAATATAAATATAAAATATTTGACAATAGCATTTTACACAATCTGTTATGTCATTCTTCATAAATTGCATTTGCTTATGAATGATTCTTAGGAATAAATAAATAACACGTATGGCCAATGGTGCATTCACTTAAACAAAACACCTTTTCTTCTTGTTTGTCTAACCAAAACCAGCTGTGTAATGGACTCACCAGCCTGTGAAGTATGAGCCTTCTAATCTCAGAGGGGCTCTATTCTCGTACTCATGAACAAGAAAGCTAAACATCGATCTGTTTCGGTGCAGTATATCATACACACTCTAAATTAAATGAGCACGGCTTCGTTAGCGCCAGCACAATCTTTGAAACAGCTTTTTTTTTTGCAGACCACCCACCCCCTTTTCCCTGCAGCTGTAGTGTATTTTTCAGTGCTCCCGGTAAGTGCGACCAATCCTTTGTATCGGCTCAATCTTATCGATCGAGCAAAGCCAGCCGGGTTTCGACGGCATTGACTTTTCTCTCACTCGCGGTGCATTTGACTGGCTCCCCCTTGGCCCAATCGTTTGGCCTCTCCTATGAAACCGCCCCGCAGTTCCCACGCCTTTGGAGCCTGCCTGCACCCTTCTTCTGTCTGTGGGAAGTGAAGGAGAAGGAGAGACCTCTGTGACCTCCGACCCGACCCGGCCTGTATCCCTGCCGCCGGGTATTCCGGCGGAAGAGGAGAGGTTTGCCGGGGAGGGTCTGTCAGATTTCCAGAGACTGATTACATTCTGTCTGATGTGCAATAGCGGCCCTGCAGAGACATACAGCCAAAAGCCGCATTGATTCCACACGGGCGACAAATGGAGTTTCTCCATGTCCAATTTGCAACAACATAGTTTTCAGCCTGTTTTGCTTGGTGCAAAGCCATAATTGCAATGGGTTTTCAATGGACCCGTGTCTGCTATTGCTTCCAACTGTGATTCAGCACTCCGGCGTAAGATCTATCCAATTTATTCAATTCTATTGGCTCTCGTAACAAGTCTGTAATCAGAGCCAATAATATTCAGCCTTCTGTTAGTGGTGAATCAAGGTCAGCACAAACTACTGACTAGCATTACACCTTATTAGAGTGTCTTTAAAAAACAGTTTCACTATCACTGATGAGGTTTGCTGTCCCATGACAAAAACCAATCAATCAATGAGTCAAACATTGTACTACCTCAAACTGTTAAACATCGTACTACCTCAGAAAACTTGTCCAGGTTTGGCAGGGGAAAATGTTGGGACACAAGAGCAGAAATGTATATAATCTGTCAGAATAGCTTAAAACTACAACTTAAGAAAGGTGCATGCAGCCTATTTTTGGTATTCTCAATGGTATACTATTTGTAATGTTGTTATAGTGCCAGTACACTGCAAAAACCAAAAAAAATAAAAAGTAAATCTCAAGTATTTTAGTCTTATACTTAAAATCTAATTTTATTCCTTTTTTTGCTAAACAAGACAAAGATATTACCAATGAGGTGAGATAATTTGACCCATTTCAAGATTTGCCAGTGGGGAAAGAAAATTTCACTTATCAAGCAAAAAGTAACTTAAAACAAGCTAATATTTTCTACTTGAGAGAAAAAAATAAGCTTTTCAGTCTCGTTACAAGACCAAACCACTTGTTTAGACAGACTTTTTTTGCATTATATGTGTGGATGTTCTGTCAGGACAAACATATGCAGAAGTTGTTTCCTGATATCAGACCGGTAATGGAAATTATTGCATGTGCAAATTCTACTACTTGTGGAGCCGAAGCCTCAGCATCTAGTCTGTTCCACAGACATATCGGAACAGCAGCGTCACAGTCCCTGATCAGGACATGGCCTGCTGTCTCGCACATACCCAGGGAGCTGGTGTAAATGCATCCTTCATATCGCTTAAATGAGAACTGCTCTCCCCTTTTGTGTTGTGGACATCAGCGACTCCTCGATCTATCGTATGCAGAAAGCAGCTGACAGCTGGTATTGCGAAACAGCCCTTAACTGAGTCCAGCAGGCTGCCTCTACGACTCATCCTCGACTTCAAAGCAAGACTCATTTTGGCTTTTTTAATTTTTTTATTTGAATAATATCAAAGTCTATGTTCCAACACACAACTCATTGTGTTCCTCCATCAATCTAATGCACCAGCACTCTACTCATAGTATTCCTCTATCAATCTAACACACCACACACTACTCACAATGTTCCACCATTCCTCATGGTGTTCCAAAGCTCTGTCAACTTCGGCGTGGACATTGAAAGACTCCGCTACAACTAGGACTAGCTCTCTGCTGTAGTACAGTGAGGCCTGTAGGCCTGTAAGATGGAGAGGTGGTAGACAGGCAGAGGAGAGAATAGTGATCCCTTACCTCCACAGGCACAATTGGTGATTCCAAAACAGAAAAGAAAAAGGAAAAATATAAACAATTTCAGTAGTAGTGTTCAGATTATCATCACACTTTAGTATTATCCTTCCCTCCCTCTATTAGATATCATGGTTGTAATATTTTATATTTAATGTTTAGCTAATTAGCAATAATTGTATTCACTTAATTTCTTGGCTTCTGCAGTTCGATATCAAAAGCTACATGGTGACTTTACTGCTGGCAAACTGGAGACTACAGAGGAATGGAGACTGTACTGATCATCAGGAAAAATTATCATTTTATTATCATTCAGGACAAACATATTACACCTGTCCGAGCAATCCCAATGGCTCCTTTCTCTGTGACTGCAAGAAGAACAAAATAAACACTGTGTCCCCGGAACAGGAGGGGATTGGTTTTCTAAACTAGACTGTCATTACTGCTCATTATCCATAGGCAGCATTTTGAAACATTGTATTTTCTAACATAGTCTGTTATTTTCCTTAGTATCCATCTATTTTTTCATGGATGCATGCCTACAATATTTCAGAACTTTTCACCTGTCAAACTCTTCACCTGTAGCACTGCTCACCTGAAAACCCTTCTTTGATGCCAAATTCAGAGCGTGTAAAGTTCTTAATGTGAGGGTCATCTGTTTTTTTAGACCAACTATAGTCTTAAGCCTATTGGAGGAAGTGCTATATGTCATATTTTTAAAAGGGTAAAAAAACAGCAGAACTCTGAGTGTACCATTTCAGATAGCTGTGCATGTGTTTTCACTGAAAAGGTAGAATATGTTACAACTCTGGATTTTATAGGGCATTGCCTGTGAGTATAAGATGTGGGAATTGAATTTAAATGCCCGTTGCTCCTCTGCCTTAACTGGCTTAGAAATCTAACTTTCAAATTGTTTTAACTGCTATTTCTAAAGAGTGTCGTTTTTCTAGATCCAGGTGTCTGCACAGGAGATGGGAGTTTGCCGGTTTTTAAGAACAGCACTTTGTCTTAATGAAAAGCTTATTTCGTCGGTCGATTGTGTCCTCGCGATAATTAGATACTGGCTTTCGCAATGCTCTGAGATTGGAATAACTGACGGGCTGTCAATAGGAATGCAAGGCTAAAACGAAGGAGTAAATGAGAAAAGAAAGCAAAGATCTGTTTAATCGGCCCACTGTTTGTTTTGTCAGCGATGAACAGGACGTTTCACGGTGGTGGGGGCCAATGGGGTATAGCACCCTCACAATAAGGCATGAGTCTGTAGCCATGGAGAGCTGCAGTCTACTGGCTTTTATTTTTAACTTTATATCAGCCACCAATTCATAACTGAAACATTTACTGTTTGTCGCTTAACTCAAATGGGCCGTTTAAATCCTCTCCCCAGACGACGCGAGGTCTCTCTTCATCACGGCCTTAAATTGAGTGAAATCTGGTGAGCTCCAGAGGATGGATTATGGATGGGGGGATGGATAAATACAGATAGATAGCAATGTTTCTGTCGTTATTGGGTTACGTTACCTTCTACGGCCCCCTTTACGTTCCTGAACACCATCATAGAAGTATAGTGGGTAATGTGTCTTGATAAGTGGATATATTGGCAAATTCATAAATGTATTATGTGTATTTGTCTCTATTTTCACTGCCTTATGTCAGCTTGAGGGGATACACCCATTTGACATTCATGTACAAACGGGCATCGGGAATGAACATTGTTGATCTCTGCTGTGGTATTGCAGTCCTGGTGTGTAGCATGTGTGTAGTAAGCATGTCAGTACGCAGAAGCCCCCACAGGTCCCAAATTATAACAGATCTGCCACTGTAAATGAGTGGTGTGTCTAGGGTGGGGTCCCCTATGCTGAAGTCCCTTGGCACTTTTAGAAAATTGCATTACATAGAATTACAAAGGGATGATGACACATTTATCAAAGTCGAGATTCCATAAAGCCAGGAACTGCATCCTGGGAGTCTGAAAATTACACTGAGAATTATTGATGAAAACCAGATTTTAAAAAATGTAATTTTTTGGCAAATCCATAGCAGAACTTAATTAACAGCTCATCAAGCCAACTAAATTAAAAGCTTATTTAGATCAAAAGCCCAGCTTGGTTTGTGGGCCTCCAGGGATGGATCGTGATGCATTGCCATTGGTTATGGAAACTAGAGAAGATAGTTTAGTGGACAGTTTTGGTTCTAGGTGCTGACTGGTCACCCAGCCATGCCAGCAGTGCTGATAGGACACAGCAAGGCTTGACAGAATGTTGATAGATCTTTAAATTAAACATGAAGTATGTAAAAAAAATAAATGTGGAAGGCCCACTGTTTCACGGAGAGCCAGAAGCAGGGAGGCAGAGCTAAACAGAAGGGGGGTGTAGAGAGGCCCCCGCTTTTAAATCACACAGCAGGACGTCTCTTACTCAGCACCCATTAAACACATGCATACGGCACACATCCATCTCAGGCTCAGTAATTGCATGTGAGATTGCCTATCACGAGAAGCCATTAAACAATGGTAGAGCTTCTTGTGTGTCGTCCATTAAACGTAATGAGGGGATGGGAAATGTAGCATGGCAGCAATATTCTAAAGGTGTAGAATTTATATAATTTATATTATATAAAAATAATTTTAGTTTTTTTTTCCTGTGGTAATATGACTGTGCTACTGAACTACTGTGTTGTGTGCTTCAGGTAATGAAGCAGTAAACTTATGGAAATGAGCTTTTTAAAGCATTGTAATCTCGCACATTACCACCTCACTACTGCAGATTGTTTATTTCACTGTAACAGAAACGGAATAGGCAGCAGACAGCAGTAGCACTCAGGGAACTGGACCTACACTGAGCGAGAGCAGCTGCACGCTTCAGTAAAAAAAGTGGGTTTGAAGTGGGTTTGAATCTTGGTCATCACCCCACAAGTCACACTAAGGGCCTGATTTACTAAGACCTTTAGGGTGTGCAAAACCTTTTAGCACACGCAAAACCAAAAACGTCACAAATGATTGGTCATGGTATTTGTTTTGCACCAATCATTGGTTGTGTTGTTAGTTTTGCGTGCACTGAAATATTTTGCACTCGCTAAAGGCCCTAAGAGACATTATTAACTATAGGCTATACTATTTTTCTATATTGCCTTTCCAAACAATAAGAATAACAAACAATTTCAAGTGACCTGCCATCTTTGGCCTCTTTTATCTCAAATACAGTTCTCCCACATTGTTTTCTTTAGTAATAGTGCCCCGTAGTAAAATATAGCCTCATCCTTTCTCTAACTTTTACAGTGACTCTCTCTTCAGTCTTTTTGCATCAGTGATGATACAGTGTTTGATATTGAACGTGTAATTGGGTATGCTCCTTCCAGTCAATCCCTCAAAGTGAGGTTCATATTTCTGCTGTTCTACTGTATACTGTATAGCAATGATCAACAAGTCAATGACCAATAATGATCACAACATTTAAATAGGCTTCAACATATTGCTGGTTAAAATTATTATTTACTTACGTTTTGCTGCACAATTTCTTTCTTATATTACCTAATGATAATTCACTCAAGTTCAGTGATTTTGCACTGAACTGTAACTAGTGGTTAATTTGGGAGACTGTGCTGATCAGAACCTCCACAGGAAATCAGAATTTAGAACATGACAGCTACACACCATTACATTACAATCATTTGGCAGACGCTTTCATCCAAAGCAACGTACAATAAGTGCGTACAGAAGGTCATTGAAGCAACGACTGAACAGATCAGACAAAGCACATCCTTCCCATAACATAGCAGATGCACCACACCAATGCATTGAAACATAATTTGTGATAATTACATAGCTACATCACCTGTCACTAAAGATTTATGTCAATCAGTAAGAACATAAGTACAGCATTCCATTCCGTCCACAGCTTGTAATATAAATTAATTATCACTCAATTTTAATCTTATGTGAATGTGTTATTACAGTAGTGAGTGTCGTAACAAAGTACTATTTGCTTTGATTCCTCTGACTGGCATGCAATGGATGCCTTGCAAGATTAATGCAACATTTAGCGTGTGTATGTGGGTTTGACAGAAACAGCGCTGTAATGTTTTCAAGCTCCATGGACCAGTGATACAGGTTATATAATCACTTAAACTGTATGTTTTTTCCCCCCACCAAGACTAAAATTCCCATTTAATTCCCACCTGCTGTTCGGCCCAGCAGAAAACATCAGAGGAAATTGTGTACGTCTCCTTGATGGTATTTGCCAATTCCTGCAGATTTTCTAAATCAGGCACAAAGTCTAGTATCACTGTATCGGTGATGGTAATCAGAATAGAAACTATGTTACTGTGCAATTGCAAAGGAAAACCAAGGCTTGGAAACAAGTGCGTTTGAATCTAATTATACAGCCTTATTAAGGTGCTGTGAGTCTTACTTCACCAGTCCACAACACAAGACCTCACCACCAGCCTTTCATTACATTGACAGAGGAACGCAAGCACTCACGGAGACGGCTTTTTACACGCACCCCGCTTATATCACTTAAAGCACACAGTGTGTCATGGTTTTGACGCCTTTTTCCCATGCGGTCGTTTTCCTGGGTAGCCACGCAAGGGCGCTGCCCCTTTAGTGGATGTTTGCTCCACCCCGTCTTGATTGCGGAGCTTCTGTCAGCATCCACACCTGTGCGTGGTTACCTGGGAGTTATTTAAGCCCACGATTTCCTCCGTTCTGGGCTTCGATATTATTTTGCACTGTTGGGTGTGTGTTTTATTTGTACCATTATGCTACTCACCTGTTCTTACGCTTCTTGTTTCCGAGGCAGGGCGTTTATTATTTCTGGCTCTTTAGTTACTTAGCTCGTAGAAGTATGGGACCGCAGATTTCTGCTCTATTCGCCTGTAAAATGTTTCTCTCTCATGGGAGAGAGGCATTCTCGGGCATTCACGCTTTTACGTAGCTACTTAGCTCGTAGAAGTATAGGGCAGCAGTTCTTTGTTCCATTCGCCTTGTTTGGTTTTCTTACTGAGAAACCAGGTGTTTGAGCTTCTACTCATTTGCGTGTTACAGTGAGCCGATAGTAGCTTCGGTACGTTTGTTCCCTGTTTTGTCTCCTTCTCGTGGACTATGTTTCCCCTTTGTTGTGAGTCAGGGTTTTTTATTATACTGAGAGGCAGGGCGTATATTTTCTACTAGACTTGCGTTAGTCTTTTAGCCGGTAAATGTCCGGTGCAGCTGTCCTGTTCGTCCTATTCGGTACCTGTCTCCGTACATGGAGCTTTGGCGATTTTGTTCGGAACTGTAGTTCTGTTTTGTCCTTTGGTACATGTCTTCCTATAGGGAGACTGGGCGATGTTGTGGACATGTTTGCGTGTGACTGCGAGTCTCTGAAAGTAGCCTTGGAACGTTGGATCTCTCTTCCTGTCGCCTTCTCGTTACATTCCTTTTTACTGAGAGGCAGGGCGTTTATTTTCTACTAATCTTGCGTTAGTCATTTAGCTGGTAAATGTCCGGTGCAGCTGTCCTGTTCGTCCTTCGGTACCTGTCTCTGTACATGGAGCTTTGGCGATTTTGTTCGGAACTGTAGTTCTGTTCGTCCTTCGGTAAATGTCTTCCTATAGGGAGACTGGGTGATTTTGTTGACATGTGTGCGTGTGACTGAGCGTCTATTAAAGTAGCCTTGGAACGTTAGATCTCTGTTCCTTTTGCCTTCTCGTTACCATTTCACATTAGTATCTCGTTTCTTCACTGTTTTGTATACGTTTTGAGTATTGAGTGGTTTTTTTTAGCTCGTATTTTCCGAGCTCGAGATGTGTTGCTCTGTTGTGACATTCACCCGGTTATACGGGTTGTTTTTAGTTACGCCCCTTTTTTCCTAGTTCCAGTATTTCCCTCCAGTGAGAGTAGGAACTAGGTTATTTACGTTAATCTTTATATTTCCTTATATACGGGGTCTCTCCGTCTCAGTGGCTATTAATTAAGCTTAATGAATCCCCTTGCTGCGTTTGGTCCCTCAAACCTCACACGTCACGCCCCCATTACACAGTGGGCTCACCAATATGCCAACCAACGTGCACTTATTGGCAATTTAGAAAATGAGAGAAAAGCGTTCACTAAGTGTGTGGGAACAATGCCTCCAGATTCATTTTGTCTGTTTTAATTTAAGAATAATAAAGCCTTTTGCTTCATTTTGAAATAGTGCTACATTATTATAACATGACACTTTTGCTACTAGATCTAATTGGATTATGCTGTACCTTAATAAATTGTACCTGATTCAACACACTAATGTAAAAACCTAAAATAAATAAGTAAAAAAAGGTTTTCAGTGTAGAGTCAGAGCCAGTTTATTTCCTGCTGTCCTGTTGGTTTTGAATATATACTACTCAAAATAATTTAAGGGTCAAAAATATTTGTGCATATAAATATAGGCTAACGAGCTAAAATGGTGACGACTAATGACAAAATAATTTTTTGATGGCTCAAGAACAGAAAACACAAAACAAAAAACTTTTGATTAGACACTAGTTTATTACCCTGATGAAAAAAGTAATGCACCCCCCAAAATTATGTTCACACAAGTCGCAGAAGCTTCAGTAACTGGAGTAGCCACCGTTAGCATTCAGACAACGTTGGCGCATGCTGTTGATCAGGCGTTGGAAATAGCGTTGAGGGATCGCTAGCCATTCTGCGACTAATCGCTGAGCCAGTTGCTGGAGGTTGACGGCAGGGACGTGATGTGATCGAACTCGCCGCCCTAGTTCATCCCACGCATGCTCAATGGGTGACAAGTCGGGTGAATATGCAGGCCAATCCATGTGTTCAGTGTTCAAAAGTTTTTTGTTTTGTGTTTTCTGTTCTTGAGCCATCAAATAATTATTTTGTCATTAGTCATCACCATTTTAGCTCATTAGCCTATATTTATATGCACAAATATTTTTGACCCTTAACTTCTTTAGAGTAGTATATTATATACAGTTGAAGTCGGATGTTTACATACACTTAGGTTGAAGTCATTAAAACTCATTTTTAACCACTCCACAGATTTCATGTTAGCAAACTATAGTGTTGGCAAGTCAATTAAGACATCTACTTTGTGCATGACACAAGTAATTTTTCCAACAATTGTTTCCAGACAGATTATTTAACTTTTAATTCACTATATCACAATTCCAGTGGGCCAGAAGTTTACATACACTAAGTTGACTGTGCCTTTAAATGTTTTATATTTGGTCGCATATCCTTTGGCTTTGCATGCCATGACCTTCTGATGTCTGACCCAACAACATCAAAAAACTCTTGATATCTTATTTTCTGGTACTCTTACAAGCGATACTATATTGTCTCTGCATTTGAATGGATCTCTATGGGAATTGGGGTGTGGGACTAGATTTAGCTGTAAATTACACTGGAACCGTATGGAACACATGGTTGGCTAAATGGCTGTAAGTCATCAATGGTCTGACGTATCAAACAAGCCTTAAATCATCACTCTGCTGCCAGACATACAGTAGATATGAATGGATACCTTGAAGGGTTTCATCTCCTGACTTATTTTTCCATAGAGTTCAATAGGAAAATTTGTCACGAGAAACAATCCTTAAAGTGATCCATCCATATCTACTGCATATCTGGCAGCAGAGTGATGGGTTGAGGCTCGTTTGATACCTCAGACCCTTGATGACTTACAGTCATTTTACCAATCATGTATTCCATATGGTTCCAGCATAATTTACAGCTAAATCTAGTCCCACACCCCAATTCCCATAGAGATCCATTCAAATGCAGAGACGTTATAGTATCGCTTATAAGAGCACCAGAAAATAAGATATCAAGAGTCTTTTGATGTTGTTGGGTCACAGACATCAGGAAGTCATGGCATGCAAAGCCAAAGGATATGCAACCAAATAAAAAAAATGTAAAGGCACAGTGAACTTAGTGTATGTAAACTTCTGACCCACTGGAATTGTGATATAGTGAATTGCCAACACTATAGTTTGCTGTCTGTGGAGTGGTTAAAAATGAGTTTTAATGACTTCAACCTAAGTGTATGTAAACATCCGACTTCAACTGTATATCTAAATGCAAACAGCCATATATGTAAAGAGCTCCAATTGGAATTATTATTAAAATGATAGCAGGTTTTCCATTTCTGGGTAATATTAAAATTGTACTAATATAGAGGTGTGGCTAATTAAATAGCAAAATTCAGGGCAAAATTTTTAAATGTGTTCAAGTTGTGTGGTTATAATCAAAACTTTGCCCGCATACAAACACAAATATACTTTCCAAAAGTGCAGTGTGACACCTCAAAAGGCATAGTGTGTTGTTGTTTGACAAGTCCTCCTGCCTCTGGTTTGAAGGCTGAATAAATAAAATAAAATAAAATGCTGGCTGGGCTCAAGCGCAGATCATACCACCATCTACACTGCTTCTTCATTCATTCATTGTTATGCTGATGATTTATACTTGCATTTAATACTATATATATACAGTATATATATATATATATATATGTATACTTTTTCTTTGGACAAATAATGTAGCTAGGTCAAATCTTAACTGAACAAAAACAAACATGATCCTGAAGGAAGCTGGAATCTGGTACCCCCCATCAAGAGTGGGCTTTACAAAAGATTATAGATTTTGTTCAGACATGTCTGTTAAACTCATAGACTGTTGTAAAAAACATAGGACAAAGTGACTGTGATGTCACCCATTAACTTTCGGGTTGCGAGAAGCCTTTTGAAGCCAGGGATGTTTTTATGCCGCCGTGTTGTATAGATTGGAACCAGAGACTGTGTAGTAGGGGAAAAGGGGGAATCCTTACTGTATATAGTCATGAAGTCCGGGTCGGGATCGGGTGGTCCACTTAGCTCATGAGATACCACTCCCCAGAGTGACACACAATGACTAGACCAGGAACGGACAACTCCAGGCATCGTGGGCCGGTGTGTATGCAGATTTTTGCTGCCACCAGTTACTCTGCCTCAATCAGCTAATTTGTCATATACACCAACACTAATTCACTCGTAAATTAGCCACAATAAAACACTGCATTACATACATCAGTTGCTGTGCATGTAGCGGAATGTAGCTAAAATATCACATCATGTAAATGATTGGGCTAATTAAATAATTGTTAACTGTTGGCAGCTGCATACACACTGGTCCGCGAGGCCTGAAGTTGCCCATCCCTGGACTAGACAGTGATGCAAACAGTCCCTGATTGGCACATGGGGATCCTGTACATAATAAATAGTCTTTGAGCAAGTGGTCACTTACAGAAACCAACATCACGCAACTCTCTGAAAATCAGTTTGCCATTCCTTTGGACTGTTCCAATTTACAAAATGAAAAGCATTACATTCACACCCTGACGCATCACAGAAAGCGACTCCATTTGACAGAGAAAAATAACTCAAAAGAATGAAACACAAACAAGTTCAGGGAAATAATTTTTGGCTGGTAGAGGAAGTTTGCAGCAGAGATGTGAGACTTCACATAATGTTTAATTCATGGGAAATTATGCCCTCAGAGATTACTGCAAAGCTCAATGCAGACACTTAAACTCATAACCAATGTGTTGATTGTTTGAATGCCTGTAAGTGATCCCATTGCCAAAATACAAATGCAGCTGTTGATGATGCATTAAATTTAATATGAACTCACATAGTGAAAGCTATTGAATTATCTCTGGAAGGTCAATCTGCATACAGTGACTATTTCTAGATAAGGGACATGATGTATAAGTAAGAATGCAAAGATTGAGTCACTGTTGGCAAGCAAATTGTGTGACGAATACACCATGCCCTCCCTGCTGGGCTAAATTGATGCTGAAAGCAAACTACTCTCAGCAGGAGCTCTGTCTCCAAACAGATTAGCAACTGGTGTGACCCGAAACACCGAAAGCAGTCTGGGAATCTTGAACGAAAACAGATCAACTCCGTGTGTGACGAGAGCTTTCAGTATGTTGTAGGATATCTAATATTTCCCCTCTTCTCTCTATCTCTGTCGCTCTCTGTCTCTCTCTCTCTCTCAACCCCCCAACATCAAAGATAAGCCAGTCTTTGTCATAAATGACCCCTCTCCCCCCCTCCCCCATACCTTAACCCAATCAGGACAGGGATGGTCTTCCTATCAAGGTACTTTATGAGTGTACCGCAGAAAAAGAATTTAGTCAATTGTGGAGTTTGTTTGGAGAAGTCATTCTTTTTGGTTCCTCGTCCTCCATTTGTTCCTGTTCAGCTGGAGGGTAAATAATTTGGCAATTTTTGGCTTATCTCTCTCTTTACTGGTATTTCCTAATTAATGTCTGGTTTAATGTCTTCCATTTTGTAAATTATAAGTAGTCAGCCTACATTCCTTAGTGAATGTATGATTTCAACTCATTATTCCAATTGAATGTTTTTCATTTAATAAAATTATTTAATCTCAAGACCTGATTTAGACTTTGTTTTGGCTTGTTGGTTGATCCACCAGGTTACTGTTCGACTTACCTATTAACGAATTTGGCGATTTAATTGATGATTGTAATTCTTAATAATAATAATTAAATTAAATCACGTAAAGCTTATTTTGAATGTAGGTTAAGTGAGGGGTTCTAGCACGCAATATCGCTTGTGTTCAGTATTCAGAGTGCTGAACGTTTTAACAAGGGCATTGACTGTTGGAACCGCTGGATTCAGAAAATACACATTTTACCTAGTCCTCACTTACCCGACAATGTATATCAGCCCGGCATGAACACCATACGGGCACGTCCCATTGCACGCGCTGCACAAACCAGCGGGGAGAACTCCCCCTGTCTTGACTTGCAGTGGTCACACCGAACGAGTGCGGCCTGTGTAGTGTAGTGGTCTAAGTGCGATGCTAATAACTTCAAATCCCTGGTGTGGTACCATTGTTGTGCCCAGGTATTTAAGTAAATCCTCTGCTACGCTAGTAATCCTGTAAAAATAGTGCCCCAGCAATCGCTCCGTTCACTTAAAGGTTGTATCAGCGATTTTGGGTGGAAACATAAATGATCACATTCATCTGATTTTTCCTCACGATCCGCTAGCTGCCCGCCCCATAAGCAGGCCGTCAAAAAACCGCGTCTCTGTAGGCAGCCTATGCTCCGAGATCGTACACAAAAACAATGGTACTACCAACTACTCAAAACCAAAATAAACAGTATTCCAACCAATCACAATGATCTGCACAAACGCTAATATTCTTATCTCGCTGAAATCTTGACGGATTTACAAACGGTTTGGTTTCTTACAAACGTTATTAACGTGGTTATAATTCTGGATGCTTGAACACTATTTTTTAAAACATAACATAATTATTCATAAGTATGTTTGTTTGGGATTTCGCTTCAGAAGTGACGTCACGTTTGTGCAGATCATTGTGATTGGTTGGAATACTGTTTATTTTGGTTTTGAGTAGTTGGTAGTACCATTGTTTTTGTGTACGATCTCGGAGCATAGGCTGCCTACAGAGACGCGGTTTTTTGACAGCCTGCTTATGGGGCGGGCAGCTAGCGGATCGTGAGGAAAAATCAGATGAATGTGATCATTTATGTTTCCACCCAAAATCGCTGATACAACCTTTAATTCCTAGAAAGCCGGTCGTTCCCCTCGTCTTTTTTACCTGTCATTCCCTCTTTGGGTCGTGGTTGTTAAAGCCATCAGGCCACAGCACCGATCTCACACGATGCACACCTAGCTTAGCTCTGTAGCCATAGCTGCCACTGTGTTCTGCCTGGTGTTACAAATGAGTTACATGGGTTACAAATGAGAGCATTCAGTCCTTTATGTCTGCAGCGGCCGCTGGTCCTATTCTCCACGGGTTATACAAAGTGTGATAAAATCGTTTCCGCCCCACAGTCCTCGTGCTTGGGTAACTATATCAAAGCAGCCGTAATCACTCATTATTGACGATGGTGCCAATGGACTTATCTCTTCTGATGTGAAAGTGCCCTTGACGCGCGGCATTTCAAAGGACACATCTTACGATAGACATCAAATTCAACGGAGCATTCAGTGCTTTTCTGCTACACTGCGTGTGCGACAGGTGGGACAGACACACACATACACACACACGCACATATAAAGGCACACACAAAATCCCATTCTAGAGGCAGAATTTAGCATTAACAGACCAAATTGCTATTCAGACCATGATACCAACACATTGACAAATCGTTAGGCAAGTCAGTGAGAAATCTGGTTGTGTGGTCATAGAGATTGAATGGTAGCCAGAGGTTGCATGCAACACAAGCATTGTATGCCGGAGCAAGGAATTTAACCTGAAATCTTAATTTCTGGTCTTAATAATTATTAATAATTCTGGTCAAATATCAAGAGATTGAATAAACATTCAGTAAATATGCTTACAGCAAAGGTGCAGCGGTACCAGGGGGTTCCCGTCCGCACTGTGCTGTCCAAAGGTTAGAGAAAAAAGACACTATTTGGAGCTATTTCCATGTTGATTTGTATTCTGACACCAGAGTCATTAATCTGGATGTACTGTAAATGAGGTCGCCCATTCAGGAAGAAAACAAATTATTGATAAATTCATTGTAGACATCCTGTACACTCATTTGTTAAAATTTTCATATATCAAAAGACTACTTCCCAAATTTCAGACCTCCCACATCTGTTTGGTATCACTTTGAAAATCATTAAAATAAAGCAGTGCTATTTTAAAGGTAATAATAACATTTAATAGGCAATGATAATATTTACTAGGCTTATTATGTATGTCCTGATATTAAGTACTAAGACTAAGCAGCTGCCTATGAGTTTGTTTGCCTTAGATTTTAAACCAATCAAAATGCATATTACATGGGCGCTTGCAAATTGCTTAGATGAATAAATGTTTTAAAAAGAATCCAAAAACACAAAAGTATCTCACGTAGTCCTTGAGAGTATCTGTAAGATAATTACACTGGTGTTTATTTATTTTGTGCTGTCTTAAATTGAAACTTTCCTAAGTTTGGATCGGGACTTCAATTAATATGACATTAGAAGCAGTAGACCTCTGCATCTCAACAGATACAAGCGGGGGTCCCCTTGCATTTTGGACACACACACACACACACACACACACACACACACACACACACACACACACACACACACACACACACACACACACACACATACAGGCACAGGCATGCACTAAGAAGAGCTGTGACTTTGAACGGCACTATTTTTTAGTCTAGATTTTCTCTCTCCATTGATGCCAAATTGTACTTGTGGGTTTGTCCTGTCACTGGAATGTTCATGTTCATTCGCCACTGACTTTCCAATATTCAATCCAGAACCAGGAGCCCTGCTATAGATATATCTCTGCAGATCGCCTTAGTTATCAGCTGGTTTGACCTATATAATGGATCTTTTCCTGTGTTTTATCAAATTAAGGACTCTGTGTAATGCAGAGTCCGTGGAGGAGCAGGAATGCTAAATGCATGATGCATATCCAGAGCATGGTTTGCTAATTATACTAATAACATAAGCGCAGTTGAAGTACTTAGAAAATTTAGAAAATGGATGTATATCAATCTATCTATATCTCTCTCACTGTCACTCTTACTAATTCACTCATGCACACGCACACACACACACACACACACACACACACACACACACACACACACACACACACACACACACACACAGTACAGACAATCATTACATTTTTTTATACTTCCCTGGTACAGCTTTTGTTTTCCTCTTCCATTCCACATGATTTCACATCCCATTTATCAATTTGGTGCTGGTGGTGTATTTTTATTGGCAGTGAGGAATGATCGAATTAGTCAGCAGAGAGAACCCTTAAGCCTTAGAACAGTCTCCAGACATGAAGACCAGTCTGAGGGCACAGCAGTTGTGCAAACACACCAGACCTGCCCCCACCAAAAACCCCAGAACCCCTCCTTCCTATTAATGTGAGAGCTTGAAAAGTGAATTTAGTTTTTATTGAGCACAGAACTGTTATGAAAACTGATCGGAACCACTTGCAGACACCAAAAGTAATGGGAAAAGGCTTTATTCAAGGTCTAGCAATCAGTGCAATACAGGCAAGGCAGATTCGTAGTCAGTTCCAGGCAGGGGTCAGTGTCCAGCAAACAGGCCAATGCAGAATGAGCAAAAGCGAAGTCCAGGAACAGGCAGAGGTCAGAACCAGGGAATCCGTCAGAGCAGGTGAACAGGAGGGCGAAGGGCAGGAGCAGGGCTAGGACCGGGAAGGGCAGGAACAGGCTGGACAGGAACAGGCAGAACAGGAACTGGACGGGTAACACAGGAACGAGGAGCAGGCAGGAAGTAGGCGGGAATCAAATGATGGAAAGACTCAGACAAGCATGACTGCAGGGCACAAGACGATCTGGCACAGAACAAAGAAACAGGGGAGACCATATGCCAGACTAACAAAGAGACAACGAGGAACAGGTGAGATGAAACATAATGAGGAAACACAATTCAGGTGCGGGGAGCGGAGACACGAAATGGGGAGAAAGGGAAAACACGGAACGGACTACGAATACTGAAAATACATATGTCATGGTTTTGCAGCCTGCTTTTTCGGTTCTGCGGATGCTACCTCTCAAGGCCGCGAGAGGGCGCTCCTGTTGTTTTTTCCGCCATCCGTGACTCATTATGGTTATTTGTTTCAGGTGTTTTGCTGGCTACATAAGCTCAGTGCCTTCTTTGTTCTAGGCTTTTGTGTAAGCTTTGTTTACGCTCTGGCCGGTAACTTCGGTATAGAACTAGAAGACTGCATATCTTTTCTGCATTTAAAGATACGCAGGAACTTCTTTAGCTTAGAGTTATAGGTTTAGTCCCTAGGACTTTTTCTTTCCTATTTTCTTCTCTAATCTAAGTTCTTTCCTCGGTTTTCGTTCAGTCCTCATTGAGGCTGTAACCTTTGTTACCCTTTTCTCTTTTTCCTCCTTGTTGGAGCTTGTTTGTATTTTATTGAGCTGGAGGTTCTTTCTTTTTCTTCTGTCTATTTCCACTTGAGTCTTCGAGTCTGTTTTCACCCTCTTTTCTGGGTTGTTTTCTGTTGGCTGATACGCCAGGGGTTATTTCCCCTTTGTTTATTTTTTCCTGCTTTGTCAGGGAATTCTTATTCTTTCCCCCAACTAGTGGTTATCCCATGTTTGTGGGTAGCTTTTAGATCCCCTTACAGTCGTGTCTGGTTTTCCGACCCCTTCCCCTCCCTCACAACATATAAACGGAAAAACCAGGAACAGTCAATAGTCACTTCTTCAAGAACACATAAATACATGAAGGGAAACCATTAAGAAATCCTGACTAAAACAACACAATCCAAGTTCTCCCTTTGAGAGATAACCACTGAAACACTGTGTGGGGGGACCCTAGAATGAGTAGTTGTGATTGGCTGCTGCTAAATATATTCTTAATTGCCAATTGTTAATTGGTCCTCTTCACAGTGGGATAGCATGCTTTGTTGTAGGAAAAAACTCAACAATGAAAGTGAATCATAGCAAGCACAGTGCTACTAGCACACATGACATGTATTGACATGTATCCTCCTCAAGCCAGGGGGACTCACAGACTTTAAATCGATGGAGGAAAGAATGTAAAGATAATGAAAAAAATAAATATATAAATATAAATAAAATGAGATCTCCGTGTGTGAGAAATGTGAAATAATGCAAACACGCACGTAAGATGTAGGGCCCTATCTTACACCCGGCGCAAAGCGGCGCTAACGCAAACGCAAGTGTCTTTGCTATCTTACACCCGGCGCTAGGTCCATAATAACGCCTAACGCTTACACCGTCAAACTAGCATGTTTGACGGCGTAACTCTTGCGCCATCATTAGTGAACTGGGCGTGTTGGTCTTAAGATGAGGAGTGGCCAGGATTCTTTTTGGCGTATTGCTATCTTGAGCCAGCAGAAAGCGCTTGCGCTAGAACCACCACAAACCTGGTCTAAAGTCATGTCGCTGTTGTTTACATGCTATTTTAACGGCGCATATAAGTGCGTCTACATAGGCGTGTGCACAACGCACATTCCCTCCTGTCTGTTACACACTGGGGCGTGCACAGGCATGACTAAAATATCTAGATCACAATGTGAAATATTATTATTGTGTAGGCTATATCAAAAATGCATAATAATAAAAGGTTCCATAGGTCCACATACCTTTCCCTCAGCGAAGGGAAACAATGCCACATTACATTGCTCTCAGCCCACTCCATCAACATCCAGGCGATGTGCGATGGTACGGGACAATGGCTATCCATTAAAAAGGAGCTGATAACACCTATAGCTATCAAGCCTAATGCGCGAATTGTCTTTGCACCTAATGCGTGAATTGTCATTCAATGGAAAACTCGCGCACGGCAATAGACGGACATTTAAGTTCTGAAAATGCGCTTCAGATGTCATTACAATACAGCTCTGTTTATCTATGAATACAGCCTGTAAGTAGCTAAATAGAATGGTTTGTGACTGAAAAAAGTTCAAAACCTTGTCCAGTGAATATTGCATTTATTGTTTTTCAAATAGCCTAGGCTACAGCGAATTCGCTGTGCATAAGGTTTTTTTCGATAGCCTATGGTTAAAAAACGGAGATGTCACCATGTTAACTAAATTGTAACCTTAGCTATTCTTCGTCCTTCATATTTTTTTAAATGACAGTGACCAGGTTTCCATACTCTCACCGTTTAAAACCCAGCTGATTTCACCCGTTATTCCTTAACTGAACAAAACGATTTTAAAGAGAACTAAGCGTCTAATTAGAAACTAAAACAAATTTGCAGCATGTTACACAATTAATTCACAATTAATTTTAATGCCATTCTCTGCACGTTTAACGGTCTTCCTGGGAAAGTGGATTGTTTTAAAGGATTACGCTACGAGTAAAACAGGTTGGTCACATTTCCATAAACAGGACATTATTAAACAAGGGGAAATATGCGTGAACTTATGGGTTGCGAACCTGACAGCTTTATTGTATGGCTATTTAGTGTCATCATTAAGGCAAAATAACGGTATGTATGTTATTAATCAATATTAGCCTACTATGCAGGTAGCCTAATGAACTTTGGATGAAGCTTGAACTTCGAGAAAGAACTCCATGAGAACAGCCTCTTGGAATTGATGTTTGACACTTTCATTGCATAATCAAACGAAATTCGCTGAACAAGCAGGCTAATTTGGCGTTTTCTAAGGTGAGACTGAAGCCATTGATAGCTTATTCTCAGCTGTTGCAGGTCCTTTTAACGAAATTTAACCGCACATATTTTGTAAAATAACAGCCCTGTCTGGAATTACCGGGAACTCATAGGCTAATGGTTAGTCCGAATAATATTGATCATACTCCATTTAGCCTATTCCTTGATCACACTAAACACGCACGAGCATGTCTGTTTCGCCATCATAAGCAATCCGCCAAGGTGGAAAAGCAGGCTTTTAAAGGGAATGGGATATGACATTTTGATTGGTTTATTGAATGTCACGCCCAAGACACACCTATAATTAATGAAGCGACTAGGTTCAGCCCAGTTGCGCCGTGCTTAGCGCCAAAAAAACACGCCGTTAAAATAGCAAAAGTGGACTTGGACACGCCCTAAATGGACTTAGCGCCATGCGCTTAGACTAAGCGCCAAGATCGCCAAGATAGGGCCCGTAGTGTGTAAGCTCGACTGAAAGAAAAGCTTATTGAGCCCTGTCTTATTTCCCCAGCCAGGGAGTCTGTGACAGCAATCTAGCCTAGACACACACACCTTTAAATGGAGCCACAGGGGGTGAAATAAAGGTTTACCTGTGTATCTCAGCGGGTATTTTAACAGGAAAAGGGGTCCTGCAGAGGGCATTTCGATAGGAATGCTCAATATTCTCACAATTAATGATTTATATGGCGATGAAGACTACTGGCATGTGAGAGACATTTTTATCTTCCCCCATAATAGGCTGTCAGCGTCGTCAATTTCGACAAATTCATATTTAAAGTATACCTATAACTCAGGACCTGTTGTGTCCATTTAGCAAAGAGGATATGAATGGACCCAATTCAAGCCATACTGAGCTGTCCAATCTGAGAATCTAATTCCCTGGCCCCTAAAATCCCAGGCCTTCAGGGTCCTTTCAAATAAAACGCAACACAGCTTTAGTCCGTTCCATGCACCACTCCAGTCAAATGTATGCCTTTTCTGTTGGGGGTGAGGTTGTGGTAATTTCTCAGGATAGTTTATCATTATGAATTTCGGTTTTATGGTATTTGCCTCCTCATAGTCATACTAATCTTTTTTTTCAAATGTCACCAATGCAAGTGGTTATATGTAATTTAATGTAACCTTTATTTCTCAAGCAGTACAGTTAGTCATGGAAGAAATTACTGAATTGTAGGAAATTGAAATATGAGTTTGTTTGCTTAATTTCAAACTGACCTTTTTTTTGTGACAAGCGCTCCACCATATCAGGTGGTACACATCAATATCAACCCTGGCTTTGAGATGAACCAATCGGAGGTTTGATCATGTGACCTACCACCTTCTTTTAATTCAGAATCTTGGTCATACCTGCTGAAGTAATTGATACTCTCCTAATTATATAGCGCCTATAATGCCTATAATACCTCAGACTTAACCTGCTCAACCTACTTCATTTTTTTCTGTGATAGATCCCTCATTACATTTTTATTTCCATCCATTCCACCTTTCCTTTACACCAGTGGTTCTCAACCCTGGTCCTGGGGACCCACTGTGTATGCTTTAGCCAACTGTCTGGAAGCTACTAAGGTAATCCAAGAAGATTTAAACAAATTCCAGAAGTGGGCAGAAACCTGGCAAATTAAATTAAATTTAACTATATGTAAAGTTCTACATGTGGGGAATAAAAACATAGGGCAGGATTACTTTATGCGGGGTACAAAACTAGAATGTGCACATGCAGAAAAAGACTTGGGAGTAATAGTCGATCAAAGCTCTTGGTTATTAATTTTTTATGTGCCAGAATCACCAAATTCCTTTTTCTCTCATGCAGCATTGTGCGGCGGAAGGGTGTTAGGACACGTGTCAGAGTGGAGAAAGAACATGATGCTGAGGATACTCCAATCACCAGTGCAGTTGCATACACTGCATGTAGCTCTGGAAAGGCTTCCTTATAGCCCTGTATATGTCGACACACTGTTGACAGGTCCGCGTCAGTGGAGAACTTCTTGAGCAACATGGATTTTTCAATTTCATTTTTCAGACTATTGGTTGTTGCATCAGTACCGGCAAGTAGCTGCAGCGGTTTCAATAGGGCCAACTCTAGAAAAGACGTAGACTGGGGAACAAGACAGCTTACTGCCCTCATCAGGTCAATATTTCTCCTCGAAAACCTGTCCTCAATCTCTGCAATAGCTCTGTCCAAGATGTTTAGGAGGGCTCTTCTCAAAGACTGGCTGGGAGTGTTGGAGGAATTGGACTCAGTGTGACCAACGGTGGAGAGAACAAAACTGTCTATGAGCTGTTTGCTCTTTGTTCTCCTTCTTTTTGTAGCAGTGGGGCTGTCTAATATCTCAAAATTATCCCATGAATCATCTTCTCGGATATCTTTTAAAGCTTGCAGTGAGGCACTGATAACCTCCCCAGCACTGCAAAGATCCACAGCCTTAGCCTGCAGAATAGAATTTGCTGGCTTCAAGACACCAAAGATTTGGTGAGGAATTTACCGATTTCAAAAAAATGATGCTTCCTGAGTTGTACTAGGAGCCCTGATGCCTCTGTGTATAAAGCCATTGCTGCCACACTATCTTCAGAAATCGCTGACAAAATGTTCAAGATGGCATCCTCATTGTCTACCAGACATTTTGTTACATCAAAATGACTGGTCCACCGTATCTCGAGTAACCTTTTAAGAGAGGGTGCATTATAGTTCTGGGCTACATAATGATGGCGAACGAAGGAATGTAGTGAGCCGGAGAGTTCAAAGAATGTTTTGGTGCATGGCTCTTCCTGAATGGCATGCACCACTGCTAGGTGCAGCTGATGGTTGTAGCAATGTACATAAGGA
Organism: Synaphobranchus kaupii; assembly: GCA_029718625.1. Taxonomy (NCBI): domain Eukaryota; kingdom Metazoa; phylum Chordata; class Actinopteri; order Anguilliformes; family Synaphobranchidae; genus Synaphobranchus; species Synaphobranchus kaupii. The sequence continues at coordinate 8,911,021 of CM056383.1, read as the reverse complement.
ATGAGTCTGCCAAGCTTCTGTTGCAACAATGCTTGAACCCCACCCCTGATCCCACTCATGACTGATGCGCCATCATAACATTGGCTGATTATATTATCAGCACTGTAACCTTCACTGGACAGGTGTTTGAGCATTTCTGTTGTTATATATTCTGCATCCAACCGACTCAAGTCCAGTAAACCAATCAAATGCTCCTCAGGAACCGAATTACAGACAAACCGAATCACAAGTGAAAGATTCTCAACATTGCACCTGTCTCTGGTTCCATCACATTTGATGCAGAACCCTACTGTATCTGCATTATCATATTTTCATTTCACCTCATGCAACACCATACTGGCTAGAGTGTTAATTATCTAATTTTGAATGCCTTTTGATGTGTACTTTGCATTCTGAGGGATGTTTTTTGCTATTTCAGCAAGTTTGGAATCCTTAGCCAGAGTGTACTCAAACAATTTCAGGAACAGCCCAGCAGAGATATCACTGTCACCGTTTATTTCGGACTGACTTTCAGTGCTTCCACAAAAAGCAAGTTCGTTCACAGCCAGAAACTGCACCACTTCCCCTATGCTTCTGATGTAGTATCGGTTTTTCTCAACCTGTGTTTTTCCCAAGAGACATGATATAGTGTCACCAGTTTCCACTCTCGTGTTCAGTTCTGTCCATGATCGTGCAGCATTCAAATGGCTATGGCTAGATGCATGCCTGTATAATCCCCTGTCCTTTTCTAATGCCGTTTTCCAGTTACTAAACCCCGTCTTGGTAAAAACTAGATCTCTGTCATTTGTGCTTGAAAACTTGCGACAGGGAAGCAGAAACATGCATCTAGTTTCACTGAATATTCTAGCCATGATCGTGACTGATACCAGCTTGGGTTGAAAGAACGAGCCTTTTTGCCAAACTCCCGTTTGGGAAATACTTTTAGAACTGGCTGAGATGGTGTGTTATCATTTAAATCGTGGCCGAGATCCACGGAAGCACCCCCGACTGCCTTTTCTTCCGAACTGGGACCGGGCACAGGATCCGATAATGAGCATGAAGATTCTGAACTACCGGTATGTACAACTAGAGCTGCATTTGTGTTAACATTACTGTGCTTTGGTTTAGTAATCAAAAATCGATGCATAATGATTTAGGCTAATACCGTATAAGCAAGTAGGGTAACTGTCACCAAAAGGAAAGAAGAACCGTGGAGCACAGAGAATAAGAAAAGAAAGAAAAACACATTAGCGACCTAACCGTTAGTTAGCTTTAGCTATAACGGTGACAATTAGCTAGCTAACAGTTAACGTTACCTAGCTAGGTTAGCTAGTCTAACGTAAACTAGTAGCTACTGTAGCTAGCTAGCTAACGTTGCGTAAAACCACCACCACTAAGCCCCTCAGACAGTAATAACACTAAACCACTAAAATGAAACAACAAGACAAGACTCAAAATACACAGGCTTAATTATAAACTTTTAAACAGAATAACCTTTAGACCTATATTATTTTTATTTATTTTTGCTGTGGGCAAACGTTAACCTCTTCAAGTGACGGACAAACACCGACAAATGTAGAGAGTGACAGCAGATCGGTCCGTCTCCCAGTTTTAAACTGCCAAACCAACCAATCAGAAATACATTGCCAAGTTGTTGTTTTTTGATATTTTGAATAGAACATTATGATTGGCTAAGTCTCCTGAACTGAGAAAGAATGCAAAATATCGGTTAAAAAATAATAATAGTAACTTGGATTTTTTCTAGGGATCGATCAAAGCAATTGATTATTTTAAGTCAATGGTCAAAGTTTTGGGGGGGCACAGCAAACATTTGGGGGGACACGGCCCCCTCTGGCCCCCCCCTAGATCCGGCCCTGTTGGAGAGTCTTTTCTCACCACCGTATGAATGGTTTTCTTCCCACTGGGGAGAGTTTACCTCGCTTGATTTGTGGGCGTTCAGGCCTGGTTTTTGCCCAATTGTCCTTCTGTTTCTCTGTAAAGCGTCTTTGAGGCAGTTCTCCATAAAAAGCGCTATACAAGTAAAATTGAATTAAGACTGCTCATTCAGACAGGGCTGACTTCAGTGCTGTCAATAAGGTTATTCCATCCAACAGTATTTCTCAAATCTTGCAGTGATCGCATATGACCGCAGCGGTACTCACCCCTAATGTGCTGCATTGACACTGAAGGAGGCTGTCTCTGAAGCTTTGGCCTGACTGTATGTTTTTGATCATTTTTAATGGGTCTCTCTTGTTTTCTTCTTTTTAGCTACATTTTTATTTTCCTCAGTTATCCGTTATCCTTGGTGATATAATTTTTAAGCGGTTTTAAAGACATCAATAAAACATTACCCCCACCAAAAATAAATAAGTAAATTAAATTAATAAATGATTGATAGGCTTATACTCTTGGGAACATCCACCACAGAATGCAATAAACTAACGAGAACACCCACCTTTCTATGGTCCAATGCTAACTCTTTTCTGCTGGGAGCGTTGATTTGAAACCACATTCATGACAAGTGTGTCGTACATGTACACCTACAGTCTATGAGATGTCCTCTTCTGTTTTACCCGAAGGTGACAGGTGAGAAATGTATTTTAATCAGAATCCATGCTGAATTAGCTCTTTCCTTTATTGCATCCATATGCCAAAATGCACCAGTCACCAAACCCCAGTGACTTTATGTCAAATGGCTGCTTAGTGCTCTCAAAGCACTGACAGTGAGTGACAGGCTGCTGATCTAAGCTAGTCATTTACAATAAGGGCCAGTGCACACCGGGCTTCAGCTGCTCGATCCTGTTCTTTATTCAGATCCTCTCCTCACCTATAGCACTCAGCTAACATATGCCCCGGAGAATGTTTTTCACAAATACATCTCACAGATTCACGTTTAGCTGTCTGAGGAAGAGAAAAATACCATTGTATATCATTGTTGATGTTTAGTTGAACAGTAAATAGTGAATCTAAACTAGCAGCACACCTAGTCTAGGAGTCTCCCCTGAAGCTCACTGGTGCCGCGCACTCCCCTAACATTTACTTTTATCTTTTCATTTGTTTCTTTGCTGCTATTGTAATTGTAAGTTCTATTTCTGAAACGTTTTTCCACCGGGAAGTTATACCACAATGCAGGATTACTGAGGATAACTGCGCTGAGTAAATCCAGGAACAGCTCAGAACTTCAGTCGATGTTCCAGATTTGGGAAGGTATCAGGTTTTACTCAGTGCAGTTATCGAGCAAACTCAGTAATCCTGTTTCGTAGTATACCCCACAGTTCATGAGGACATGTACTAGCATGCGTGTCACTGAAACGCATACAGCCAGCCTGCTTCTTTTCACCCCGCTGTACCCCAGCTGAGCTGTTTATTATTATTACAGCTGCAGGTGCCTGATCAACCAGAGGTGTCGCTCTTGTGCAATATCCTACTGCCTGAATCCCTCTCTCCCCGGGTGATGCTGTGGCCAGTTATACACCGCCTCCGGCCACAGTCGGCACTGGTGCGGTCAGGACAGGCATTCTGGGCTCTGGGCGTCCTCAGTGCCCTGGCAGCTAGCGCTTCTGCTGGGCATACACAACCCAGGAGCCCCCCAAACACTTGGTTGCACTTATCCATGTCTGTTCCCTGCCAGTGTTCAAATACTGTCGAAACTTAAATTATTATTTAATCCCCGTTTTTCTCAGTGAAAGCCAAAAAACCTGGACATAACATTCAAGCTGATTCACACCCCCCAATTCCAAAACTCTTTTCTTTTAGAACATAGTACTAAAGTACACAGAGTTGTTTAATTAAGTGAAGAAATGTTAGATCGTGTAGCAGATCAACATTAGAGCATGTCACATCTGTAGGTAATGTGCTCTCCCTGGACTATAAATTCCCTTTATCATAGGAAGTTTTCATCAGTCAGTGATATCCATACTCCCTGAGGCATGTACCAGGATTCAATCTGTACTTTAGAGATGCCATTTAAGCAAAATGTTGCTTTTTTTATTGCTTAGTCAATATTATGAGTTAGAGGGCGGTAGAGACTAAATCAAAATGTGATTTTAGTGACACAAATGAGAATTTTAAGTCAGAAAGTAAGCCAGGGTTATGAATAAACTTTGGCGTGGGAGGACAGATCCTGGCCCTATTGTCTTCTCTGTAGACCTACAGTTTATGTACTTCAGCAGTGTCAGCACTCCAGCTGTTGTCTTCACCTGAGAAAAGCACTGCTTTCCAGCCTTTTTCATACTGGAAATAAGTGCGGAAACAGTGACTCATTGCCATTGTAAATGCTAAGCCCGCGTCATGTCTATATAAACTGTTAACGTACTGAATCCATAAAATACATCCCTATTTTATTATCCTGGGCTTCTATGAGGAAGTGAAACCCAGGGGAAAATGTTGGAATGTTCCAGATTTTTATAAGTGTTTCTTCCTTGAAGATTCCCTTGATGTAGCCTAGGTCTGTCATGAATGTTATCTAATGGTTTTGTTTCGCACAGAGCCACTGTCAAAGAAAAGCAATGTGTATGTCAGTATACATAAGAGCAAAATGTATCAAATACATAATTAAATAAAGTTATCCTTAATGAGAAACATCTGTTGTGCCTTCGATCCAACTGCCCGGGGAGGCAGAAAGCCATGTTTAAAATACCAATAGATTTTTCCCTTTCATCAAACACGTCCTTCCTGCCTTTCACATCCATCTGTACATACAGTATATAATATCTTAACGATTCTCACAATTCAAAGTGTAACTAGAATGTAAGATACACCTGTTTGTTAAAAAAAACCTTTACACGGTCAAATTTTAAAGTTTTGATTTTTGACCAAAAAATTGTGTCATCCATGTACTTATTCCACTTAAAACACAGAATTATTACTTGACATTACTAACATTGTCTATCAGTGAACAAGGCTCACTATTCTTTGAAAATGCTTGTTATAACCGGCAAGAGCTTTTATTTATTTATTTATCCCAAAAGCCTCTATTTGTGAGCAATAAAATATGCTGGCATATACAGAAATTATGCATGTCCAGACATGTTTGTGTGGTGGAGTCCTGCAAAGCTCATATACCATACATTTCCACTAGTATAGCATGCATATCTTGCTGAACCATGGTTGTGCTTTACATGTCAAGCTACAAATGGATCACCCAGGGAGGGGGGAGGGGTGCTGCCTCACATTGATGATGAAGACTGAGGAGAAAATTAGATGATTCTGTAGTTGTAGCTGCGTTCATTGTAGTGATGGGCGATCCGTGAACGATTCGTTCTTTTTGAACAAATCTTTTCAGCGATCCAGTACGTACGATTTGTACCTTCGAGTGGATCATTCATTTCGTTCTTGGATTTGCTCATGCGCAACACTTCTGTGATCCGGTGCCTAGAGTGACTCTTGTTTACGTTCTTCGATTTGCGCATGCGCATTACTTCAATGATCCGGTACCTACGATCCGTATCTGCGATTTGCATATTCTTCGATTTGCGCGTGCGCAAATGAACGAACCGACTCGAAAACATTCGTTCATTTGACTGAACAAGAGCCGAAGATCCGAATCTGAAAAAAAGATCCGAACATCCCATCACTAATTCATTGAGCTAGCTAGTCAATCAGATTCGTTGACAGGCTGTTAAAAATGAGAAAACAATCATGCTATATGTTAGCCATATGAAAATATTCTGTGGAAACAGTTTGTTTAGATGAGTAGGATGTGCATATCTGCAGAAGACAGTTGGGGTTGGTCATATACATTCTGCAGTGGTCGGACTACGTAACATGAATTAGGTAACACTCAAATAATTCTTGCGTAGCCTTATGCAACCTTATAGCCTACTATCCTTTAATGGGCACAATGGAAATGGCCAGTGACCTATGGAAATGAAACCGAGGCCAAAATATATGAATAATACTGCACAAGTGAAACTGAAGCACGCTGTAAAATTATTCTATTTTTCCATATCGGATGAGTCTATGTGTAGCCAAAGACTAGTAACTATGGCAATATGCATGTGGCTGCCGTTCATCAGTACGTCAGACAGACTGCTGGCAAACTCACCAGCTGAATCGATAAAAAACGTATCAGTGTGCATGACCTTGTTTTGTTGGCAATGAAGCGGATAGGTCAAATGAGTGATGTGGTAATGTTTATGTGTTCAAGTTGATGTTTAATTTCAGTAAATTCAGCTGGTGTTATATGAGTGTTTGGCATCCAGCAGTACCTTTCATTCTCTCCAAGGTTTAGTTTTAGATTGTGAAAACTTTCATGAATATCTTCATTTCTACTTTCAGAGGGAAAAATAGAAAACCTGTGGAAAATTATAGTCTTCACCTTCCATCCACATTTGAGTAAATTGTAGTGAATTACAGACCAGACAGATATAATGATAACTTATGGTATAGCCAAGGTTATTCTTTCTTTGGAAATGTCATTCCTCATACATTCCTCCTCGATAGAAATGTACGTGTGTGTGTGTGTGTGTGTGTGTGTGTGTGTGTACGTGAGGATCAACTTACTTTAACCCTGCTTGTCAGCTGCATTATAAATTCACTCTGCTCCCATTATGATTGGAAAATAATATAAATAATAACAGTTGTGGTTGGATCCTCCAGCATGACAATTATTCAAAGCATTCCTCCAAATACACAAAAAAATGATTACCTGACCACAGTCAAATGCCTGTTTCTGTCAAATGTGTGCGAGTGAGAGATTACTATACGTAATGAAACAGGCAGGTCCATTTAATAACCTCGTTAGACATCACGCTGAGTCTTATAAAAGAAAAACAAACATCCATCACAGATTGCATGCATCCAAAACACCGACCAGAGACAATCACAGAAATCACCTCCCATGAGCTGGGAAATAAAGGCAACAGCAAGTTTCACAATTATTCACATCTGGAAATGTCTGGGGATATTATATTTATTTAAATTAAAAAAAACAATTATTGCTGGTATCTCATAAGAGATAGACAAAGCGTGAGAGTTTATTTTTATCTGTATAGCAGTGGTGTTAGTGGACCAAAAGCATGGGCTTAGTGTTTTTATCTGTATAGCAGTGGTGTTAGTGGACCAAAAGCATGGGCTTAGTGTTTTTATCTGTATAGCAGTGGTGTTAGTGGACCAAAAGCATGGGCTTACTGTTTCTATCTGTATAGCAGTGGTGTTAGTGGACCAAAAGCATGGGCTTACTGTTTTTATCTGTATAGCAGTGGTGTTAGTGGACCAAAAGCATGGGCTTAGTGTTTCTATCTGTATAGCAGTGGTGTTAGTGGACCAAAAGCATGGGCTTACTGTTTTTATCTGTATAGCAGTGGTGTTAGTGGACCAAAAGCATGGGCTTACTGTTTTTATCTGTATAGCAGTGGTGTTAGTGGACCAAAAGCATGGGCTTACTGTTTTTATCTGTATAGCAGTGGTGTTAGTGGACCAAAAGCATGGGCTTAGTGTTTATAGCTGTATAGTAGTGGTGTTAGTGGACCAAAAGCATGGGCTTAGTGTTTTTATCTGTATAGCAGTGGTGTTAGTGGACCGAAAGCATGGGCTTAGTGTTTTTATCTTTATAGCAGTGGTGTTAGTGGACCAAAAGCATGGGCTTACTGTTTTTATCTGTATAGCAGTGGTGTTAGTGGACCAAAAGCATGGGCTTAGTGTTTTTATCTGTATAGCAGTGGTGTTAGTGGACCAAAAGCATGGGCTTAGTTTTTATCTGTATAGCAGTGGTGTTAGTGGACCAAAAGCATCGGCTTAGTGTTTATATCTGTATAGTAGTGGTGTTAGTGGACCAAAAGCATGGGCTTAGTGTTTTTATCTGTATAGTAGTGGTGTTAGTGGACCAAAGCATGGGCTTAGTGAAAATGCTTTCATGGGTTTCTCAAGGGGCCTAACGGAGACAGAAAGGAATTTGAAGGGTGTTAATTTCATGTCTGAGGAAAATGTCACTGAATAAAGACAAGGGAGCATTATCTTTATGCACTGATTTTATGCATCCCTATAAATTCCACAGTTTACTGTTTGCATCTTTATGCATTTTGCACAAGACACACAGCTGTCAACAGGAACTACTGGAGGTCCACAGGGTCTGGTTATTTGTGTAGAAATGAGAAAATACATTGGATTGGAGAAGAAGCAAATGCCAAAACAGTGTTGCCACTACTGTGGCAGCTTTTTCTGACAGCAATGGTTTCTGGGTACAGAATAACTGAGGGGAATCATTGAATACATTTAACTATTTTAACAATCCTTCTACCAGTGTGTGTGTGTTATAATATCCATTATAACACGGCATCATGTTAATGTGTTAATGTTCTCTGTTGCCAGGACAGAGATTCTTTGACACATTATGTGGGGTTACGTAAGTCAGACAGTACTCATTATTGAAATTTTCATAACTCCTAACAACTAGAGACTATGCTCTCATTATATTAATTAATATTCATGTAGGAGTAGGTGACAGAGACATTTTAAAGAGATGCAGCTGCAGCATGAGGCAGTAATTCAGCCGAGGTGGAAGAGCTACAAAGAAAGAGTGACTCAGTAAAGAGACTCACCATCAGAACAGGCTGGGTCTTATAGAGTGGCTCAGTCAGCAAAGGCTCTCACCATGAGAACAGGCTGGGTCCTATAGAGTGGCTCAGTCAGTAAAGGCTCTCACCATGAGAACAGGCTGGGTCTTATAGAGTGGCTCAGTCAGTAAAGGCTCTCACCATGAGAACAGGCTGGGTCTTATAGAGTGGCTCAGTCAGTAAAGGCTCTCACCATGAGAACAGGCTGGCTCTTATAGAGTGGCTCAGTCAGTAAAGGCTCTTACCATGAGAACAGGCTGGGTCTTATCGATTGGCTCAGTCAGTAAAGGCTCTCACCATGAGAACAGGCTGGGTCTTATAGAGTCGCTCAGTCAGTAAAGGCTCTCACCATGAGAACAGGCTCGGTCCTTTAGAGTGGTCATTCAGTAAAGGCTCTCACCATGAAAACAGGCTGGGTCTAATAGAGTGGCTCAGTCAGTAAAGGCTCTCAATCTGAGAACAGGCTGGGTCTAATAGAGTGGCTCAGTCAGTAAAGGCTCTCAACCTGAGAACAGGCTGGGTCTTATAGAGTGGCTCAGTCAGTAAAGGCTCTCACCATGAGACCAGGCTGGGTCCTATAGAGTGGCTCAGTCAGTAAAGGCTCTCAACCTGAGAACAGGCTGGGTCTAATAGAGTGGCTCAGTCAGTAAAGGCTCTCAACCTGAGAACAGGCTGGGTCTTATAGAGTGGCTCAGTCTGTAAAGGCACTCACCATGAGAACAGGCTGAGTCCTATAGAGTGGTCAGTCAGTAAAGGCTCTCACCATGAGAACAGGCTGGGTCTTATAGAGTGGCTCAGTCTGTAAAGGCACTCACCATGAGAACAGGCTGAGTCCTCTAGAGTGGTCAGTCAGTAAAGGCACTCACTATGAGAACAGGCTGGGTCTTATAGAGTGACTGAGTCAATAAAGGCTCTCACCATGAGAACAGGCTGGGTCTTATAGAGTGGCTCAGTCAGTAAAGGCTCTTACCATGAGAACAGGCTGGGTCTTATCGATTGGCTCAGTCAGTAAAGGCTCTCACCATGAGAACAGGCTGGGTCTTATAGAGTCGCTCAGTCAGTAAAGGCTCTCACCATGAGAACAGGCTCGGTCCTTTAGAGTGGTCATTCAGTAAAGGCTCTCACCATGAAAACAGGCTGGGTCTAATAGAGTGGCTCAGTCAGTAAAGGCTCTCAACCTGAGAACAGGCTGGGTCTAATAGAGTGGCTCAGTCAGTAAAGGCTCTCAACCTGAGAACAGGCTGGGTCTTATAGAGTGGCTCAGTCAGTAAAGGCTCTCACCATGAGACCAGGCTGGGTCCTATAGAGTGGCTCAGTCAGTAAAGGCTCTCAACCTGAGAACAGGCTGGGTCTAATAGAGTGGCTCAGTCAGTAAAGGCTCTCAACCTGAGAACAGGCTGGGTCTTATAGAGTGGCTCAGTCTGTAAAGGCACTCACCATGAGAACAGGCTGAGTCCTATAGAGTGGTCAGTCAGTAAAGGCTCTCACCATGAGAACAGGCTGGGTCTTATAGAGTGGCTCAGTCTGTAAAGGCACTCACCATGAGAACAGGCTGAGTCCTCTAGAGTGGTCAGTCAGTAAAGGCACTCACTATGAGAACAGGCTGGGTCTTATAGAGTGACTGAGTCAATAAAGGCTCTCACCATGAGAACAGGCTGGGTCTTATAGAGTGGCTCAGTCAATAAAGGCTCTCACCATGAGAACAGGCTGGGTCTTATAGAGTGGCTCAGTCAGTAAAGGCTCTCATCATGAGAACTTTCAAGTCAAGTTTCAAGTTACTTTATTTGTACCAATAGGTAAATTTGTTTGCAGAGAGAATCACAGTCTAAAAATAAAGGCTCTCACCATGAGAACAGGCTGGGTCTTACAGAGTGGTCATTCAGTAAAGGCTAATAAATACCACAAGTGTTTTTTTCAGCATTGTACATATTTATGTAATTGAAGACCCTGGTGCTAAAAGTATTGAAGGCACTCACATTTTGAGAAAATCAAATCCAAAAATTTCATTGATCCATAAAATCAGCCATTAAAAGTTTTGCTGTTTTTATGCATTGCTTAGGCACCTCTTTTGTTAACAATATTTACAGGGTGGACTTAGCTAAACAAATACAACATGTTTCTATGCTCAACTTGAATTGTCTAAAAATGTGACTTCAGTACTTTTAGCACCAGGGTCTTCCATTGCTCTGGCGATGACAGCACAAGCTGTCTTGTTCCATCTCGAGCCTTTCTAAAGTCACTGCAGGAAAATCGGTAAAGGAAATCAAGATATTTTAGATAAAAGGCCTCATTTTCTAAAACATGAAATGGCTACATGCATCTGGGTCCTTCAACTGCGCAAACTATGTTCCCATAATCAGTTTCCAAATTCAGCACATCTCACGTGTCAGAACACTCATGAAAGATGTTGTGACAGACCGCTCTGTGTTGAGATGGAGTTAGCCTTTGGTTTCTGCGTCCTGGTCTGAATTAGATCATTGTTTTAGTGCGTGTGACCTGTGATTTCTTTTTAATTAGCAACAATTTAGGCCTCAGAAACAAGTCTCTTTAGCCAATCAACGACGTCAGTTAAGCCTGTTACTTGTCCCTCGCTGAAGGAGTTTGAATGGGGTCGCTCCCTCTGTGTTTCTGAAAGTGTAAGTGAGCAGAGTCTGGCATGGGAAATGGGCTCTGGGGTAATAAGCACCCTTGGGGGGGTAGAGTGGGGGGCTGGGAAACAGAGCAGAAATACAAACAGGAAATGACCAGTAATCCCCTTGGTGACTTAGAACTTTTTCTATATGTTTATACGTGCTGCACTATGGACGGCGAATGTCAGGCGTTAAGGACTATAACGTCTCCACATTTGAATGGATCTCTATGGGAATTGGGGGGTGGGACTAGATTTAGCTGAAAATTACACTGGAACAGTATGGAACACATGGTTGGCTAAATTGCTCTAAGTCATCAAGGGTCTGACGTATCAAACAAGCTTTAAACCATCACTCTGCTGTCAGAAATACAGTAGATATGGATGGATAACTTTCTGGATGGATAAGGGTTTCTTCTCCTGACTTATTGTTCCTTAGAGTTTAATAGGAAAATCTGTCAGGAGAAACAATCCTTAAAGTGATCCATCCATATCTACTGCATAACTGGCAGCAGAGTGATGGTTTGAGGCTTGTTTGATACCTCAGACCTTTGATGACTTACAGCCATTTTACCAATCATGTATTCCATATGGTTCCAGCATAATTTACAGCTAAATCTAGTCCCACCCCCCAATTCCCATAGATGCAAACTCTGTGCTCTTAAGCTTTATGGTCCGCTAGACAAAAGAAAAGGGCAATATATAACATTCGGTTATTTGAAACGTGCTTCCCTTGCATGCGTGGCTGCACACTGCCAGTGAAAACTAATTGTATTCCTGAATTGTTGCTAAAGCTAAGTGACTGCAAGTTACAGTTAAGCTTATGGTCTCTAAGGGGCGATGTATTCAAATAACATTCTGTTGTTTTAAACGTGCTTCCTTCTACATGCATGGCTGCATGCTGCACACTGCCAGTGAATTGAGTGAAAACGAATTGGATTCCTGAAATTGTTGCTAAAGCTAAATGACTGCAAGTTACGGTTAAGCTTATGATCTGCTACGGAAAGGAGCGATGTATTCAAATAACATTCTTTTGTTTTAAACGTGGTTCCTTCTGCATGCATGTTGCACACTGCCAGACTAAACTACTTGCGCTGATCTCGTATATTCCACTACCCTTTCAACTCATACGCTTTTCCCGCAACAAGCAGGCTAGCTAATAGCCGTCGCCCGCCCTGAACAGGAAAGGGCGATATATACAAGTTGTGTAGGCGATAGCTATTTAAAGCATCCTGTTGTGTAACCCTGACCTCATTGCTTGTTATTCGAAACCTTCCAACCGGTAATTGCTAGCTAACATTAACAGACTATTTTGGTTTTAGAGGCATACAATGCACGGTGACGTTTATATGATTTTTGGGCTAACCTAAACGGTAGGCCTATACACCCTGCCCTGGAACATTGGTTGGTCATGTTCGCATACTCGCTGCTGTCTCGCTCTTGAAGTGGGCGACCCAAGAGATCTTGATGCATTGTGGACGTGGTCCGACTAGGCTATTCGTTGAACTGGCTTCTGATACGAGAGGTTCGTGACCGTTCACGGATGCTGATATGTAAGTTGCGACTAATAATTGTGACATAATGATGCCCTACATAGTTCACGTCTTAACGCACTGCTGCTGTAACCGGTTCAGTGTGAGTAATCAGTAAATGATGTGAAGGCCAACTAGGCCAATTGTTGACCGTATTTTTTACATTCCATATCTTACACCTTATTGTGTTGACCTGATCTGTATCATGCATGGTATTTTTGCATTTATCACAACATAATTGCGCTTGTAGGCCTACTGCATCTGCGTAGCCTACTCGGATAGCTAGCTACTAGGTATCAGGTTGAATTTAAGTGTTGTAGCCTACTCGTCCATTATTACGGCTAATTTGTATCATAGCCAGTGATTTGTAGGCTATTAGCCTAGCCTACTACTGATTGCAGATAACCCTATTTCACATTGCAACGTTACGCATGTAGCTTTATGTGGATAGGCTACTAATAGCCTACCATTAACGGGTATTTGTGGTACTGCTTCGTGCATACTAAGTACTAGAAGTTATAGTAGGCATATCATTCGTATTCGCTTGGCACCTTGCGCATTCACTGCGAGCAGATTTACTTTATCTAAGGTTGCACGGTACCTACTGGGAAAATAACGTGGTAAGCCTACCACAATTAAAAAAGGAAACTAGGCTATACCAGCAAATTTAGATGCTTTACATTAGGGACCCTCGACGGGGGCAAGTAAGGATCTGAGCAAAGAGGGTAGGTGGAGCAAGAGGTCCAACTTCGGGGCTGGAACATCCGCACTTGGAACTTATTAGACATACAACAGGCACTCATTGAATGACTGGCAGTCAATTGAGTTTTTACAAAACAGTTAGCTAAACGGGTCACTATCAGACAGACGAAATCAAGTCTCCCGGCCTTTCTTTTTCGATTATATATGCTAGGTTGTCAGGGCCCAGTACTACTACTTACAACCCGTTATGGTTTTGACTATCCAACGAAAACCAACTTAAATCCGGCTAGCGCCGGTCAGACGCACCCCACTCTAGCATACGTTATGTAACTTTAGTTGCTAAGCTAACTGAAAACACTACTGCGCATGCCTGATCACTTCCTCTTGTGTGGACAAAAAAAAAATCCAATGGGGAAAAGCGCCAGTTGCGTATCTTGTCACACATCTAAAATCTTGATCTGAACCTTCTAGGATTGGTGACACCGCACTGGCTAGGCGTGATGCGTCGTTCAGGGGCAGCTTCGGTTCCCCGCAGCCATGTTCTCAAACCTCAGCACTGGAGGTCGTCCTCTGCTGATATCTATAATTTGCGCTCAAAGCAGTTTTCCCAATGGGAGAAACTCCACTCATATTACCGTTAACTTAAATTTTTGAAACATTATTTTTCTGTGGTTAAGAAATTCTGCAGCTATGGAGCTGGTAGTTGCCGCAGTGCCTTACCCATGAAGCCACAACGAGTTAAGAAATGCCTTGGAGCCCATGGCAAACCCCTCGCAACCCTGACCGACTGGATGTCCCGCCCTCACGCGCCGGGTTTCCCGGCTTATGCGCGAGCGGTTCCTGGTCCCCGGGTCCGTTTAATAAAAAAGAAATTTAAAAAATAATAATTTTAAATCCTTACCATCAGAGTTATATAATGGTGCTTTTGGATTTTAACCATCTTCGTGTGACGTGGGGCAATAATTGGTGAAGGAAGTTCTCCATGCTAATGATACTGCAATATTTACTATAGATAACTGGCATCCACTAAAGCAAGGGAGGTTCAAACCTACGTAGAATTGCTGCTAGAGGCTCTTACCACTTGCATTGTATCCTAAATTCAGGGAATACAATGCATGCACCAAAAAATGTCGATCAAGACGATCTATCCATTGGTGATGCTGCATATCCACTGTTTAGTCCTTCCTCCTCTGATCCAGAGCCTGCCGTGATGCCCCACATGAGCCCTGTTGAGCCACTTTAAATCACCGACAGAGTATGTCCTGCCAAGATCCTGGTTCGTTGACTGGCTGTCTCATTGGTCAGTACTCGACTTTGCTGCTGCCCTCCCTGCCTTGTCCATGCGTGCTTGCCTGGATCGGCGGGAGGGCTTTTTGAACAGATCCATACCACCAAACATAACTGTGTTGATTAATAATGTTAATTAAGCTTTAACTTTAACGACAGTGGTCCTGACCAAAATGTTTAATCTAGCTTTAGGGAATTACAATCAGGTTGTTGATTGTACAAGACCTCCCCACTACATGACCTCTCCATCACCGTTGATGGGACCGTGGTGGCTGCCTCCCGCTCTGCAAGGAACCTGGGGGTGGTCCTGGACGACCGGCTGGACTTCAAAGAGCACATCAGGGCGACGGCACGGTCCTGCAGGTTCCTCCTGTACAACATCAGGAGGATTCGACCGTACCTGACCACCTACTCCACCCAGCTTCTTGTCCAGACCATGGTCACCTCACGCCTGGACTACTGCAACTCCCTGCTCGCAAGCCTGCCGGCCTGCGCCATTCTGCCTCTTCAACTGATCCAGAATGCAGCTGCCCGGCTTGTGTTCAACCTCCCGAAATTTTCCCACGTAACCCCCCTGCTGAGGTCTCTCCACTGGCTGCCAGTTGCAGCCAGGATCAGGTTCAAAGTTCTGACCCTGGCCTACACTGCAGCCAATAGGACAGGCCCCGCCTACCTGCAGGACTTAATCCAGAACTATGTTCCTGCTCGACCACTTCGCTCTTCTACAGCAGGGCGACTGGCACTTCCCCCCCTCCGTGTCAAAGGCTCTCGCTTGTCCCGACTGCGGAGTTTTTCCACATTAGCTCCTCAGTGGTGGAATGAACTTCCCATTCCCCTACGTTCTACTCCAACCCTGCCTGCATTCCGTCGAGGCCTGAAGACACACCTCTTCAGACTCCACCTTGACTGATACCCTCACCTAGGAATATCAGTTCCCTGTTCCCTGTGTTTTCCTGTCTGTTTATTATAGTTTACAATAGTATTTGGAATGGTAGTGTGGTGTTGCTGATTTTCCCACAGCTTACTGTGAACTACAGTCGACGCTCATTGCTAGGGATAGCTGCTACATTATGTGAAGGATGTGCTTTGCCCTGTCTGTTCTGTAGTGATCTTGATAATGTCTCTGTACGCACTTACTGTACGTCGCTTTGGATAAAAGCGTCTGCTAAATAAATGTAATGTAATGTTGATACACACATACTACTAAAATACTACTTCAGTAGGCATACGGGCGCTATTTACCGGTTTTATAAGTCAGTTGTATGCTGTTGCTACGATAACTTATATAAGAGACAAATCTAACGTTATGGCTCGCAGTAAAAAATATTAAACACCAAACTGCTTTGCTAACTCTGTGATAATGTAACTATGCCTAGATACATTAGTTGCCTAACCACGTATTTAATTTGCATTATCTTAAAAACAATGACAAGTTTATCGTAGCCAGCAATTGCCTAAATTAAAGTTAGGCTACTATTTGTAGCCTACGAGGCGGAGTAGCCGTCTGCCGTCCAATAAAGTTAGTCACTGAGGGAAAGAAAGTAGGTAGGCTACATTCTGCTTATTTTACTGTATCAATTCACTTTATTTATTCCACTTATTTTATTGAACGTTTTGGACTTAGCCGGTTATGGAGCAATAGCTTGCCATAATTCCCATCTTTAGGCATAGGTCATGTAGCTGGCCAGGCAGCGCGTGAATTTAGAACGGTGATCAATCCTGTGACCCGGATGACCGTTCATATACAAGCATTTAAACCACGGCTGTCAACCAATCTGAATCGAGTATTTATCCAAGCTATGGTATAAATATATATATATAATATATCACATCTTTCATCCCAGTGGCGCCCCCAGCTGTACGCAGAGTACGCAGTCTGCGTACCTTAGCAACAACAGCAAAATTAGTATTTCCATTAAAACTGACGTGAATTGTCAAAGTCTTTACGTCTCTGTTTCTCCGATGTTGAGGAATGATATTTGCTTATTGTCTTCGTTGTATTGCCTGGTTATTGTATTTTCCAAGTTTTGCATATTTCAAACATTTGAAAGTGATTGGAAGACACAGTTGAAAGTGATTGGAGGACCACCTTTTTCTTTAGACCGGGAAAAGTTTAGTTGCCTTTTTACTTGTCAGTCAAGATAACTAACTTAAACGAATACAGTAATTGACGTTAGCCAAATATGTCAAAGAAAAGAAAGCAGCTCAGCATTGTGGAACTGTTGAGTCTGAAAAAGAATGAAAATAACAATTCGGAGAATCAGCTTTCGGAGAACCAGTCCTCAGCTGAGGACGAGCTACCCACCAAAATGTTATTTTATTTGCAGTGACTTGCTCTTGCTCTCTCTAACACACACACAATTGGCGTGCATATAATATTTTATTAGAAATTTAAGCAGTGAATACATTTTGTTGAGCATGTTCGATAGTTACATTGACTTGTCAGAAGTGTTTTCATTGTGTTAACATTAACTGTGCTGTAAGTCGCGTAACAGCTTGTTGCGCGCAACATTTCCATTCTATTGTGAGGTCTCTCCGGTTTTCCTGATGAAATATCAGGCTACTGTAAGTCACGTAACATCTTTTTGCGCGCAACATTTCCATTCTATTTTGAAGTACGTCTCTCCGGTTTTGCTGATGAAAGATCAGACTTTAACGTAGGCTAGGCCTACTCCCACGTTAGAACTTGTAATATGCGACCTTATGAGTGCAAAATATATCGGTAAATTACGTTGTAACGTTAGTCCTAAGTAGTGGCTTTGTTTTCATGTAGCCTATGGCTTGGCCTACTCTGTTGCGTACCCCGGGAAGAAATCCTGCGGGCGCCCCTGTTTCATCCTCCACACTGGAATACTTTAAATCACTCAATTTTCTTTCATTCCATCTTCAACTGCTTAATTTGATCAACCATGTTTGAAATTGTTTCTGAATTAAAATTCCATCCATGATGTCTTACATCCGAGAAGCTTGTCTTCGGATATTTTAATTTGCTGTCCGCCGCTCATCTTGACATCAGTCAATCTTAAATGCAAATTATATTTATTAATTGGTTGGGTTTTTGAAAAATAAAAAAAAAATAAAAAAAATGAGCCGAGTTATCCCAGCGAGACGCAGCAGAGGGGGGTTTGTGAGACAGCAGCAGAGGGGGGTTGGTGAGACAGCAGCAGAGGGGGGTTTGTGAGACAGCGGCAACAATGGCAGGCATAGAGGAAGGAGGTCAGTGCAGAGAAGTGTATTTTGTGTGGGATCAGAAGGGCTACGGGATCCATGATTTGGACAGCACCCTGGCTTTTACACTATTGCTCCAGACTCCAGAATGCACCGCTGCCTATACTCTCTACACACTCCAGAATGCACCGCTGCCTACACACTCTACACGCTCCAGAATGCACCCCTGCCTACACACTCTACAAGCTCCAGAATGCACCACTGCCTACACACTCTACACGCTTCAGAATGCACCGCTGCCTACACACTCTACACGCTCCAGAATGCACCACTGCCTACACACTCTACACGCTCCAGAATGCACCCCTGCCTACACTCTACACGCTCCAGAATGCACCCCTGCCTACACACTCTACAAGCTCCAGAATGCACCGCTGCCTACACACTCTACACGCTCCAGAATGCACCGCTGCCTACACACTCTACACGCTTCAGAATGCACCGCTGCCTACACACTCTACACGCTCCAGAATGCACCACTGCCTACACACTCTACACGCTCCAGAATGCACCCCTGCCTACACACTCTACAAGCTCCAGAATGCACCGCTGCCTACACACTCTACACGCTCCAGAATGCACCGCTGCCTACACACTCTACAAGCTCCAGAATGCACCGCTGCCTACACTCTCTACACGCTCCAGAATGCACCCCTGCCTACACTCTCTACAAGCTCCAGAATGCACCCCTGCCTACACACTCTACAAGCTCCAGAATGCACCGCTGCCTACACACTCTACAAGCTCCAGAATGCACCGCTGCCTACACTCTCTACACGCTCCAGAATGCACCCCTGCCTACACACTCTAAACGCTCCAGAATGCACTCCTGCCTACACACTCTAAAAGCTCCAGAATGCACCGCTGCCTACACTCTCTACACGCTCCAGAATGCACCCGTCTACACTCTCTACAAGCTCCAGAATGCACCCCTGCCTACACAACTCTACACGCTCCAGAATGCACCGCTGCCTACACTCTCTACACGCTCCAGAATGCACCCCTGCCTACACTCTCTACACGCTCCAGAATGCACCCCTGCCTACACTCTCTACACGCTCCAGAATGCACCCCTGCCTACACTCTCTACACGCTCCAGAATGCACCCCTGCCTACACTCTCTACACGCTCCAGAATGCACCCCTGCCTACACTCTCTACACACTGCAGAATGCACCCCTGCCTACACTCTCTACACGCTCCAGAATGCACACTGCCTCTTGCTGCTTGGAGCGCCTGAGCACACAAAAGTACTCCGACTTAAAGACCATTCTACCCCTCCTGGCATAAATCTCCAGCGCCATGCAAAGTGCTCTGGGCACGGCACAGAGACAGAGAACTAAGAACCAGCCTTTGTTTCCATCACCTCCAGCCCCTGGGTCCCCTGACATACTGAAATCAAAGAAATGGCTGAACCCTCTGGTGCAGGATAACATTTAGCCGCCGAAGTAGCTCTTACCAATAATTATGCATTCAGAGATGGAGAACGCTGTGGAACAAGCACCAGGGATATTATTTGAAGTGAAAATATATTTGGAAGTGCACATTTTAATTTTTGGATTTTAGTTATGTAAACAAAATCAATTAATTTTTCCCCTTTTTTTATTCCTTTCTACAGCTTCAGTGGTAGTTTGTTTCAGTTTTTTTGCAAGGCAGTTCACAAAGTAATCTCGGTACTAGAAAAAAAAGATCTTTACTACCAACAGGAGGGTTAAAAGATATTAAAGTCCGTATTGGATCATATAATCATAGATTGAATACAGCTTCAGAGGAAGACAACCGTCTGAGAATTTTCAATTTGGATGTCATAGAAATGGAAAACTTGAGATATATCTTTGGAAATACATAACGGAAACTACGATCAAGCTGAAAAGAAAGAGACAGGAGGAGAATCGGCTTGTCAGTCACAGTAATGGAATTGCCACAAGTGTCTATATAAAAATGTCTGTATGGTGCAGGACATGAGGGAATAATAGGTCATGCGATCAAGATAGCCACCAAGCTCAAATACTAGACAACTGTAGTGTTGGATTTCCCAGGGACAGGCTGATTGATAAAATTTGAGTCTGCATACAGGCCATGAGAAACAAATTAACAAGTCATTCTTTGGTCTTATTGATAAGAACATAGATTCTGTGGACAGGATGACAATGAATCCCTCCAGCAGCCAATAATCTTCTCCACCCTGCAGCACAAACAAACCTTTGCCAAGACAACATCTATTAAAATGCCAAGCTCACTACTGCATCAATGTCCAGATTTTCAGACCTTTCCCAGCTTTGAGTTCAACTTCTTTTGAGCCAAAATGCACTGATGTGAATCAGAGGTAAAAGGCAGTGATGTACGTTATCAACAAAGAGTTCAGAAAAATAACCTTGGCAGCTTTTCCCATTCTTGATAAATTGGTCTATCTTAATAGAAGCTAATAGCATTGTCTACATTGTTTTGGCTTCTGCAGCAGTCTTTGCACCAGCAATATAATCTTGCTACTGTGAAGCCAACCATAGCATGGAGTAAAACAGGAAATTAAGGTATGCATTTAAATAAAACTAGTGGGTGGGTACATAAATTTGTTTCACTTCATTTTCTTTAATTGAGTTTAAATTGAGCAAGTTGTTCAAATATACTGCAGCAGAAATCAGAGCACTAGCCCCAGCTTCCCATGCTGGTGGGGAGGGGTTTGTGGTTTCCATGGTAGCAGTGAGTGATGTCATAATGGGTGTATGGTAATTATGAAACGGAACTAGTCCCCCAGAAACCCGAACATGAGATCTTTCACTTTTATTGTTTTTCTCCAAAATGAAGCCAATCAGCACACTAATAAATGCTGATGCGACATAACCAAGCAGACACACTGGCATAGAATAGTAAATACAGAAAACTGAATACAAAATATATATTTTTAGCAATATATCAAATCAACAATAAATCAACAATCAATATTCTCCTTTGCATTATCAATTATATCACAAATGCACATGTATATTAAACTTTAAGAACCAATACACTGATGAAAAAATATACCGTTTTGGAGAGGTTTCAAAAAACACCAAAAAGACAAGAGATCCAAAATTGGCTCCTTCTTCCAAATGTAAAGACAGGCACAGAGTAAGAGATCATCACTTGGTGAGAAGGCTCTGCAGAGAATAGCTTTTACACGTGTCTTTTTACACATCGGATACAATGTGACTGGAGAATGCAAATGGAGAAATATCCGCCTTTTAAATAGATTTCACTCTATTCACAAGTTCATTTCCGCCACGTTGTTATTGGTTACCGCAGGCGATGGTTTGCTCCTCACCCCTTCCGTCCCGCACTTGGACGTGTCGAGAAAGAGCAGGCGGGGGGTGCACAGGTTCAGGAGGATCCGATTGTACTCCTTGCGGAAGTTTTGGTTGAGCAGCCCGTAGACGATAGCGTTGAGGCAGCTGTTGAAGTAGGCCATGAAGTAGCTGGTGACGAAGAGCCACTCAGGGATTAGGGGACCCACCCGCGGTGGGTCGATGGCCACCGCCAGGCCGATAAAGTTGAGCGGGCCCCAGCAAACTGCGAACAAGACAAACACCACAAACATGGTCAGGAAGTTGCGCAGGTCGCCGGGCTTGACTTTCTGCTTGCCGTCCGGCTTGACTCTGTGCTTTACCTGGATCACCAAAATCCAGATGCGCAGGTAGCAGAAGGACACCACCAGCAGCGGGACGAGGAAGTGGACGAGCACCACCGCCACCGTGTAGTACGAGCTGACCGTCTGCGCGAAGGTGCAGGAGAACACCCGCGGGTCGTACTGCAGCGAGCCGACGAAGAAGTTGGGCACGGTGGCAACGGCGGTGAGCGCCCAGGTGAGGCACAGGTAGCAGCAGGTGTTGCGGACGCTGTAGAGACGGTCGTACCGCAGGCTGTGGCAGATGTAACAGTAGCGGTTGATGGCGATGGCGGTGATGTTGAAGACGGAGCCGATGACGCTCAGGCCCATGATGAAGCCGCTGATCTGGCAGTGAACATCGCCCATGGTCCAGTCGTTGTGGAACATGGCGATGAGCGCCAGCGGGTACGGGTACACCGCCACCACCAGATCCGCCACGGACAGGCTGATCACAAAGATGTTCCCTGTGGAGAAGGGAAAGTACATATTACATATGAGCGTAAGGAGCCTTACTGGGACCTCCTCTTTAAAATCACAACATAACAAAGGCATTTCCGCCAACCATTTAATGCATGGATTAGAATTTTGGGGGTGTAGTTCAACCCGAAAGCCCTGAAACCTTGGCTACTACCCACCGTAGTCTTCTCTGGCAAAACATGTTGCAGTGAAAATATTTTCAAAACTATTATTCACTTTATTTTTAATGATGTTGTAGAATATGTGGTTCTTGGGATTAAGACCAGAGACTCATGCCCCCTACAGGGGACAAAAAATAATGGGTCTTAGGAGGATATTGTGATGAGCATTCACGTCCTGCCAGGAGTTTTACTTGTGTCTAAAGCACTAAATTAAACAGGGCTGAGCTTTCTTTGCCAGTACGACCAGGAGGTATAAAGCTCTCAATACATTCAGAGATTATGAGTGTCAAATCAGATCCGATTACCAGCGGAGTCCCTAAAACGTTTATTGTGAGTCTGCAATATATTTTTTACTTGGGAGATTAAAAACAGTATCAGTAGAGTTCAATTTCTCAGTGAGCTCACAGTTTCATTTGCAAAGATGTCGAGGGCAGCTTAGACATACGGAGCAACACATTTATCGTTCACATTCTAAGCCACTCTTAAAAGCAAGCACTGTGGAATTAATTTTTTTAGAGAAAGAAAATTTTTTTCTTTTCTGATAGTGATTTAGTCTAAAACTTATGAAGCATTTGGGTGACCGGTTTAAAGACTTTCTCCGACATTGATAGAGCCATTCATAGGACAACACAGGCAATTGCAACAAAACTCCTGGAAAAACTCCAACAGAACTTTTAATGAATTTTACTATTTTGGCAATGGTACGGCAGCCTAATGGCAGATGGAGAGGATACCTAATTTAAAAAATATATAATGGTCTTGTTTGTTTGTGTATTCATGTGTGTGAGCATATGTGTGTGTGTGTGTGTGGGTGTGTGTGTGTGTGTGTGTGCACATATATGTGTACGTGTGTGTGTTTGTGAGCGCTTATGTGTGTGTGTGAGTTGAACAGACTTTGCGTTTTGATAATGATCTGCTAGTAAGCACTAGCAGTGGGTTACTTGGTGGGGGTTGGCAGCCACACTACATTGTTAGTTTGGGGAACAGAGAACAGAAATTAATTGGGAAAAGAAACAATAGTTTTTGTAAAACAATTTTATACAAAGAGCACAGAGGTAGACCACCATTAGCTAAGGCCAAGGCCAGGACGCAGAACTACTTGTCTGCTTGTTCTCCAGAACCGTCAGCTAGGGTTCACCCTTTAGAAATTGAAACTGTGTCTGTCCCCCGTATACATAACCATGTCAGACCTGGCAAAAACCGTGAAGTTTGTTTTAATAATCTGATTAAGATTAAAACAAAACACAATCCTATTAGCTCAAGTGATATTACTACCATGAGAGTTGTCTTATTAAATATAAGATCCCTTAATTCCAAGGCAGCTCTTGTGAATGAATTAATCTCAGACTGCTCTCTTGATATACTATGTTTAACTGAAACATGGCTGAAAGTGGATGAGAACTTTACATTAAATAAATCCTCTCCACCTGGGTTCATATATAGCCAAAACCCCCGTCTCTGTCGAAGAGGGGGTGGGGGTGCTGTTATTTATAAATCTGTCTTTCAGTCAATTCTAAAATTAGAGTATGCATTTGATTCATTTGAAGTGTTCGTTATGAACACTCAGCCAGCAGTGGTTGGTAGAAACCGCCCCTCCTCTCAGCCTATTTTACTTGTAACTGTCTATAGACCTCCTGGCCCATATGCTGGCTTTATTCATGAATTTGCAGATTTTCTTTCTCATTTAGCTGTAAGTCATGACAAAGTGTTAATATTGGGTGATTTTAACCTGCATTTTGAAAATACAGATGATCCTTTTACCTCAGCATTTACGGTCATTTTGGAATCAATTGGTTTCATTCAAAATGTTTTTGGCCCCACGCATTATCATAGTCATACTTTAGACCTGGTCTTAAGTCTTGGTATTGACATTGTTAATGTTAAAATTCACTCGCATAATCCTATTTTGTCTGACCATTTCCTCATTACTCTGCAGTTAAAATTAGCCCATTCTGTAGAATCTGAACTCAGAACGTATACAGGTCGCACTATCACTACCTCCACTACTGGAAACTTTATTCATGTGCTACCTGATTACCTTGATTTAGGCACTTCATCCAGCTCCCTGCCAACCAATGATCTGGCAGAGGAATTAGCCACTGCTCTACGCAAAACCCTTGAAGTAGTTGCTCCATTAAAAAGCAAAAAAGTAATTGAGAAGAGGCTTGCCCCTTGGTACACCGACCACACGCGGGCTCTTAAACAAAAGTCTCGGCAGCTTGAACGCAAATGGCGTTCTACTAAACTGCAGGTATTCCACTTGGCCTGGAAAGAGAGTCTTAGTGCCTATAAGCATGCTCTCTCCAATGCTAGGTCCTCTTACTTTTCAAAGCTTATACAAGAAAATAAGACCAATCCCCGATTTATATTCAGAACAGTTGCTGAACTAACTAATAATCATGCAACAACTAACCCTCAAATTCCTGTCTCATGTAGTAGTAATGATTTCTTGAATTTCTTTAGTGGTAAAATTATTGAAATTAGGGAAACGATCACACAAGTTAGTGACCATGGTTTTGACGATATAGAATTGCCTCCTAGACACACTAGACACACTGAACATATTGAATCATTTACTCCAATACTTGAGAGCGAACTAATTCAGTTAGTTTCTTCTTCAAAATCATCCACCTGTCTTCTAGACCCCATACCCACAAAGTTATTGAAGGAGAGCGCTGCCTTTGATACTATAGACCATCATATTCTCCTCTGCAGGTTAGAAAATTTAGTTGGTCTTACCGGGCATGCTCTTATGTGGTTTAAATCTTATCTCTATGATAGATCCCAGTTTGTTAGGGTAAACAGTCAGTCCTCTGAATTTTCTAAGGTGAACTTTGGAGTACCACAAGGATCGGTCTTGGGTCCTCTGCTCTTTTCTCTTTACATGCTCCCTCTTGGGAACATTATAAGCAGACATGGTGTTAACTACCACTGCTACGCAGATGACACACAACTTTATATATCAGTTACGCCAGATGAAGTTGACCAGTTGTCTAAACTAGAGACCTGTCTCAAAGATGTAAAGGCCTGGATGACCCAAAATTTCCTCTTATTGAACTCAGATAAGACTGAGATATTAGTATTAGGTCCCAAATCCCTTCGAGATAAATTCTTACAGCTTCCCTTAAATTTAGATTGCTTCTCTGTCTCCCCCAACAAGGTTGTTACAAACCTTGGTGTAATTATTGATTCAGATCTCTCCTTTCAGCCCCATATTAACAATATCACAAGAATGGCCTGCTTCCACCTGAGGAATATATCTAAATTAAGGAAGGTGTTGTCCCTGGAGGATGCTGGAAAAATGGTTCATGCCTTTGTAACCTCTCGACTAGATTACTGCAATGCATTATTGTCTGGTTGCACTGGCTCAGCCCTGAATCGCCTCCAACTTGTACAGAATGCAGCTGCTAGGGTTCTTACTAGAACCAAGAAATGGGAGCAGCCCGGTGCTCAAAACTCTTCATTGGCTGCCTGTCAAATTCAGAATTGACTACAAGATTTTACTTCTAGCGTTTAAAGCTTTAAATGGCTTGGCCCCTGAATATCTGAGTGACTTACTCATTCCTTACTGTCCTCCTAGATTACTTCGCTCTCAAAATGCTGGCTATTTGAAAATTCCTATTATATCTAAAATTACAATGGGTGGCAGAGCCTTCTCTTACAGAGAATAATGGAATTTATGGAATAATCTTCCCATGTATGTACGGGCTGCAGACACACTTTCTGTCTTTAAGTGTAGGCTAAAAACGTACCTCTTTAGTCAATCCTATAGTTAAGGATGTCGGGGGGGGGGGGGGGGGTAACCTTTTCTTTTCCTCTCTCACCCTGAGCTGCAGATTACTCCGGCCCGTCCCCCTCTCACCCTGAGTTTGCAGACTGCTCCAGTTATGCCCCTCACCCTGAGTTTGCAGACTGCTTCGGACCCGTCCCTCCTTTGGTTTATCCTCCCGACTTCACGCAACCGGAGTCCCAGATGCATCACCCCGCCCCCTTTGAACTGATGATTGAACTGATTATTGAATTGACTATTACCATTCAGTCCACCTTTAGTCTAAACCGGGCCGACCAGCGAAGGATGGGCACCCCCTTTCTAGCCAGGTTCCTTCCGAGATTTCTTCCCACTTTTTTTTTTTTCTCGCCACTGTTCAGTGTTTTTTCTCCCCTACCGGGGAGTTTTTTACCTCATTTTGCTGGATGGGGGCTAAGGCCTGGTTTTTTGCTCAATTTTCCTTCTGTTTCCCTGTGCAGCGTCTTTGTGACAGTTCTCTGTAAAAAGCGCTATACAAATAAAATTGAATTGAATTGAATTGAATTGAATTAGCTTCCACCGAGTGAAAAAGAATCGGCTCACAGGTAATCCTTGCATAAACTTCTTGGGAAGAAAATGAACTCGTCAACTCCCTCTCTTCGTAGCTGCTATTTAAATAGCAAGTCAATATGCAGCTGATACAGGGTACTCTGGGAACAAACATGAAAAGATTCAAATATATTTACATTTTAGAATTACAAAGGAGAGCATAAAACGTAGCTATCCATAACATGTTTGTGTCGTGGCCAGGAACGTGGTAAAAACAGCTGTCAATTAAAATTAGCTCGCTTTTTTTTGGAGCGACATAATGTTTATTCTTTATGGAAAATTTAGCCAACAAGCTATGTCAATAAAATTATTTAGAATTAAATTATTATAGAAATCAGTAAATTAAAATTAATAGTCTGTAATTGTGTTTTCAGGCTTTTTAACAAGTAAATTATGAGGTACAAACCCATTTTCCTGTCACAGTTGTGGAACCCATGCTCGATCTCTCACTTTCTCTCTCTCTCTGGTTCTGTTTGGGGACCAACAATGATAGTTGTGTTGCTTGTTTCATCCCCAGAATAGACATTATTATTGAGTGGTTACACAACATGATGGCCCAGTTATGGCTCATCAACAAAGACCAACTGCTCGGCCGCACTGTGCTTCCAGGCCCGAGGGAAACAGCTGAATGATACTGAAGATAAGACAAACCACAGCAAAGTCCTGTTTTCCTGTCATCTGATCTGGAAGCTGTACATCCTACCTAGTCCTCCCCTATCAATCAAAAATGAGCCATGTGGAATGACGGGGCAGTCTGAGACGCGCACTGATAGCGGCGCTAATGCTAGCGTGCAGCGACAGGGTTACCCTGGTGACGAGTCACGGGAGACATAAAGGGCACGTGGACGCTTCTTCATTCTGCAAGGTTCTGTGTGCGTGCGCGAACACAGAACTGATTCATTTGGTTCAGCGGGAGAGATGAATTCTGTGAAATATTGCAGCATATGCAGTCCGCAGCATTGCAGTGCGTTTAACAAGCCTCAGCGCATTATAGTTTCTCAAATCAGCATTTAATTATTTTAAAATAGATAAATATATATTAATATATTCCATCTCTATCATTTTAAAATATAAAAATAAAGTGCAGATCTTGCATTTCAAATGACGGGTTCCTTCCATGCTCCCCCTACAGTTACATACTATTAATTATAGAATGTAAGCCTGTTGAGCAATAATGCTCCCCTCCCAACTACCCCGAGTGGGTACGCCCAAGTTTATCTCAGGACACTGACGCAAATGCAGATCTCTCCGAGCTGTGGCGACTCCAGAATGTCACTCCAGTCTCAATTCTGAGAATCCTCTCCGCCGAATCATTTCAATCTTCCCCTCAGCTTCTCACGCATGTGTGACCGCAGCCTAAGAACGGCTGGGAAAACTACTGGATGTCTCGCCTCATTGAACATGTGTTTTTCCACAAGTCAAATAAGTCAAACAAGTAACCATGCTTATTAGTACAGTATAAGTACCTTCTTCATCATGGTCTTCTTCTCTCTCTCCATTCTTATTCTTTCTTCTACTTCTTCCTTCTTCTGTCATTATTACAGTAGTAGTATTACTGCTAGTAGTAGTGGCAGGGGTGGAGTAAGATTGGACATTTGCTGGTTTAGTTACACCTGGTTGCCTGTCATTTTACGCCCAAACTTTTATTCGGGAAAATAGAAGGCCATCGCCATTGGTGCTGCTGGGGAGGTTGTGGTTTAGCGTTCACAAATCGACAGCCTTTGTCTGCAAGGTCTACAGATAATGGAAATAAATTGATCTGGTCATACTGTGCTCTCCAGTCTCAACAATCATCAGTGTTCATTGGTCATAGTTACTGCTAACACAGCATGGGGGTGAGGCCTCTATGCATTGCACCTGTATCCCCAGAGTGCAGATAAAATACACATCTGTCTTCCAACAACATTAAATGGTAAATTATCACCGCACTCACCATGCAAGCAATAGTGGATTGAATAATTTGTTACAATTCTTGGAGTTTACAAGCATGGCTCCAGGCTCGAGTCTTTTCTATGTGCTTACTTTGTAACTTGCACTAATAAAACTCAAAACATTCGGTAAACTGCTATAAAATATTGATTGTCAAATTAGCCTCAAAACTTTTTCCTGGCCATGATATCAGCTCCCATCAGCTATAAAGTCAATTTAACTCTTGTGTCAAACTCTGGAAACACTGACAGGCAGTGCCAGAGATGATGGGCTCAAAACAGACCACCATGGCTGGACATTATCTGCAGGAAACTGACATTTACAGTGGAAGGAAATGCGGTCACTATCAGGATTGTAATCTACACATAACAGGAAGACCTGCTGGCAGTAATATGCTGGGGAAGTGCTGCTTGTATGCAGGACCTCACTCTGTCCTTCAACAAACCAGAAGGCTGCTTCCTCTACCTGTGCGTGCGTGCGTGTGTGCGTGCGTGCGTGCGTGCATGCGTGCGTGCGTACAAGCACAAGCACAAGCACAAGCATGGCCTGGTCAAACACACAGCATGTTCCATTGGCTCCCAAGCAGTGGTTCTGAGGACCCCATGCTGGTTTTTGTTCCAACCACAGTTGCAATCTCAGAATTTTAACAAGCTTTTAAAACAATATTTATTTTCTTAATTGTGTACTTTTTACCTTTTTGTTTAGAGGGATTATTTACCCTTCTTAAGCCACATTATCAGGAACAGCTCTGCATGCCATGAAGAATAAAAGTCCCATGTTCACATTGTGGTTATTGTGCTATATTGCAAACATAAGAAGTGGTAACATGAATTGTTAATGAATACCTAGCAATGAATTTCCACTCCATCAAGTGAGAATATGCATTTTGTGACATAGTGGCCCCTGAAAACCCTTGTATAGTATGGTTTTAGTGCACAATTCCGGTTCTGCAGATCACCACTCTCAGAATGACTATTATGTATACCAGTAAATACATATAACACAAAGTTACCCAAAGGTGAAAAATATATTTTTTTAAAAGAACAGTGCAGGTCTCTGGTTATCTTGGAATTAAATTCAGTGGAAAAAATTTAACTGAGAAGCAGCATGCTAATGTATATTTTTCCAATTCAGTTAAGGCTTACATTTTCTTGGACAGAAAAAAAGATACAAAAAATATGGCACAACTTTCAGTTCTAACCTTGGTTTTCATATAAAGCACTGAATGACCCTGGCAAAATAAATCTAAATCAAGTTTGCTTAAATCAAGCAGGATTTTACCCATCTCCCAGTAATATCAGCAAATATTTAACAGTGAGCTTTTCAGGTGCTTCGGGGAGAGGGTGTGCTTGCCTACAATCTCCAATATTGGCTATGGAGACTGGAATGAGCCCAGCTCTAAACGGTTAGACAGGTCATTCCAAATTGGAGTAAAACAGGGCAAAAAAAGCATTAAAATTGGTCTCAATCTGGAAACTCTTTCTTATGAAAAACACATTTACTAACATTTCCCAATATTTGAGTAAAAACCATAAATGCATTTTAATGACTCCCGTGCCTAGTTTCCAGGACTGAATCTTTAAATTCAAAGCTCCTTCACCTTGACATTTAGTAACATAATATCCTTCCTAAGAATGAAGTGTAAAGAACACTTATACACATGTGGAGGGCACAATTTACATGCGATGCAGACATAAAGCCTTTCTACACGTTTGTAGTCACTGTGGCTTAAAGTGCTTGATAAATGACAAAACCGTAGATGATACCCAGAATCTCACTACAAATAAATGCATGGACTTAAAGCTATGCTTGACAGAATGTTGTAATTTTCACGGAGCTTGGGAATTGTGCGAGAGAGAGACTACCCATTATAGAACACACATCCTTCACACTCATCCAGAGCTGAACAGCCAAAAGCAGAGTTCACAAAATGGGGTTCAGGGACAGGGCAATGCATAATGTGCATTATGGAGACCAAAATATGGAATAGAAAATGTATCATTTATGAGATATGGAAATACAATCTATCAAAAGGAAACAAAATGTCATTCTGTTGAAGACCCCAAAACTTGCCTTTGACACACTGCTTATTATATACTAATGTTGACTGTATGCAAAGCATATCATCATATTTACGAAACTCTGATTGCTCTTGTCGGAGTCTTAAAACTTGTCATTTCTTGTTTTAAAAAATGCAGGCATTTATTTTCTTTAAGCATTTACCCGTGGAAGAGCAGAGGAACGGCATTCTATAGTTACACAAGACACGCAAGTTTAATGGCTCCACTGAAGCAAGCTCCTGCCCCAGCTCCCCAAACAACGTCCTCTCCATGAGACAAAGTCATTAAAACACTGTTAAATATTTACTTTTCCACAAAGGCTCCTGACAGAGAAACATACTTCTCTTTATTTGGCCCGCACTTAAACATTTAATCATAAAAGTACTGTTACATCTCTGCATAACCCTGACACACCCATGGTGAAAGAAACCACTGCTGACCATTTAGACTTGCATTCGTTCTGCATGTCTGTCCCTGGTTATGTCAGAGCAACTCAGACAGACTGAGAACCTTGATTTACCTCTTTTCTCATGGCTCATTGCTAAGTGAAATGAACTCGGGCATTTCCATGAGAAAACACAAATGATAAATATCATCTGTGTTCTGCCGAAAACCTTGTATCTCCAAAACATAGAATTCTCAGGAACAGATAAAACTGAGTCTGTTTTTCATATACCAATCAGCATTATGGTTTTATCAACAAACTTAGGTTTTGAGCCAACCTTATTCGTTTTTGAGTTATGAAACTCTGACAGCCAGATACTTTCAATGTGTGTTACAGACGGAACAACTGCGGCCTGTCAATCACTGGTCTTTAGGACCCAATCAGAAGACTTTGCTGTCTTCAGGGGACAGCACTACAGTTTATTAAAGTCAGCTAATGGTTAAAGTTAAAAAAGTAAAAATGGCTCCACCCATTTTTGGGTAGGTGCAAAATGGGCAGAGATATCACGTCTGCTCAACAGGTGTTGTCAACCTGACCCAAACAAATGGATTTTAAAAAAGCCCGTCAGAAATGTTTCAGTTAGAAAATACATTTCTTCTGTGGAATTTTATGAGAATGTTTATTATTTAGCCATCAGACAAGAAAAACCCCTCAAAGTCAACACTGATCGACTTATTATTTCCACTGATCGACATACACTGCCCGGCCAAAAAAAAAGTTGCACACTCTAATATTTTGTTGGACCGCCTTTAGCTTTGATTATGGCGTGCATTCGTTGTGGCATTGTTTCGACAACCTTATGCAATGTCACAACATTTATTTCCGTCCAGACTTGCATTCATTTTTGGCCGAGATCTTGTATTGACGACGGGAGAGTCAAACCACTCCGTGAAGTCTTCTCCAGCACATCCCAAAGACTTTAAATGGGGTTAAGGTCAGGACCCTGGTGGCCAATTCATGTGTGAAAATGATTCCTCATGCTCCCTGAACCACTCTTTCACAATTTGAGCCCGATTAATCTTGACATTGTCGTCCTGGAATATGCCCATTGATGGGATAACCTGGTCATTCAGGTACTCAGCTGACTTAATTTTATTGCTGCATAACGTTGCTGAGCCTAGACCTGACCAATTGAAGCAACCCCAGATCATAACACTGCCTCCAGAGGCTTGTGCAGTGGGCACTATGCATGACTGGTGCAACTGCAACTTTTTTTTTGGCCAGGCATTGTATTAACAAATAGGCCAGATAAGTATAATAGTGCAGTTTTTCCTATTTATGTGAGTGATCACTGTCCCGTAGTCTGTATTAGGGATGAGAAGCTAGCCAAAGTCCCTCCCTGTTTTATCACTAAAAGGAATTTAAAAAACTTTTGCGAACAAGGTTTTTTACACAATTTATATCTAAGTGATATTAATAGGGTTAATATCATCCCTGATCCAAAGCTAACATTTAGCTATTTTTCCACAACTTTTAATGCCATCATGGATAAACATGCCCCATATAAAAGACTCCGGGTAAAAAACAGATCCAACCCCTGGTTCTCAAATTAATTATCTATAGAATTGCATGATACAGATAGGGCATGGTACCGGGCCAGGGAAACAGATTCCCCCCCTGACTGGCAACATTTTAGACACTTGAGGAACAGATGTTGTACCCTAATAAGGAAAGCCAAATCTAACTATTATCTTAATTGCTTGTCTGAAAGTGATGGGGACCCTTCCAAATTTTGGAAAGTAGTGAAATCTCTGAATCAAAACTCTACCTCCTCATTACCACAACTCATTCATTACGATAATGATCACATAACAAATGGGCAAAGCTTTTAATCATCATTTTATAGATGCAGGTAACCTATTAGCGAGTAAAACAAAATATATGATTTTCTCTTCACAGAATATTGACCTCACAGTTGCTCACATACACTGCCCGGCCAAAAAAAAAGTTGCACACTGTAATATTTAGTTAAACCGCCTTTAGCTTTGATTACGGCGCACATTTGTTGTGGCATTGTTTCGACAACCTTATGCAATGTCACAACATTTATTTCCATCCAGAGTAGCATAAGTTTTTTTCAGGAATCTGGTGGCTAATTCATGTGTGAAAATGATTCCTCATGCTCCCTGAACCACTCTTTCACAATTTGAGCCCGATGAATCTTGGCATTGTCATCCTGGCATATGCCCATTGATGGGATAACCTGGTCATTCAGTACATTCAGGTACTTCGCTGACTTCATTTTATTGCTGCATAATGTTGCTGAGCCTAGACCTGACCAACTGAAGCAACCCCAGATCATAACACTGCCTCCAGAGGCTTGTACAGTGGGCACTATGCATGACGGGTGCAATGGCGACTTTTTTTTTGGCCGGGCAGTGTATTTACTTTGAATAATATTGAGATATAGTGTGTCAAACAATACAAATACCTAGGCATTTGGTTGGATCATGATCTTTCCTTTAGATCACATATAACAAACCTAACAAAAAAACTTAAACCTAAACTTGGCTTCCTAGCAGGAAAAAGATTGTGCATGTTACAATACTAGCAGTTTATGGCATTGTAATATATATGCGTGCCCCCATCTCCGTTTGAAAACCTATAGATGCCATTTATCATAGTGCATTACGGTTTATCACAGGTGAGGGGTTCTGAACCCATCATTGCCACCTTTACCGTTCAGTGGAATGGCTCTCACTGGACCTACGGAGGTAACGGCACCGTATTTTATTTATATATAAAACATTACTGGGGAAATTCCCTCTTTACTTAACAAGGCTTCTCACAATCAAGACCTCAAATTAGATTGGATCTCGCTCGTCGACATACCGCATTTCAGGACTGGACTGGGTAGAAATGGCTTTGGTGTCTCTGCACCCTGCCTGTGGAACGAATTCCAAGACTCGCTCATGCTGACCTCCCTGGTGTCTTTTGAGAAATTTAAAGATTTGACTTTTAACTTATTAGAATCTGAAAATACCTGTACTTGCATTGCCTAAATTCAAATTCAATACCAAGACTGTGCACCATTTCACGCTTTTCTAAACATGCGTTTCTATTGTAGTTTTAGCTCAATATGTGTTTTATCTGTGTGTTGTATTTACTTCCCTTTATGGTTGCGCTATTCTCTGTATTTAAATTTGTAATGTTTTATCTGTATTTAAACTTGTAACATTTTATTTGTATTTTATACTTGCAATGTATATGCCATAGACTTATATGTACGCAGGGCCCCCCTGAAAAAGAGACCTTGGTCTCAGTGGGGCCCCCTGCTTAAATAAAGGATATAATAATATTAATAATAATAATAATAATAATAATAATAATAATAATAATAATCCCAGACATTAAGGTAAAATAGAGACAGTAACCTGCGTGGTTGTGTGTGTGCGCGAGTGTGTCTAACCATGGCACCGTGCTGATGTGGGCATGTTGTGCACGCTGCAGATTGCAGAAAGCAAACATGCTGCCGTCCATCAGGAAATAGCTGGAGGGCTCTGTTGATTCTTTGGAAATATTATCAGCTTCTGAAGCAAATACATTCCACATCATCAGTGTCACCCTGCCAACTCCTGTCTGCCATCCTTTTACATAAATGTAATTTCCATATCTGGTGGAAGAGTTTAATTCACACTAAAACTCTTCTGAACAAGTTAAGAAGTGAAGGCATGTGTCGCACTGAGAGATTAACTGAACCCCATAGCCCATCGCCCCCAAACTCAGGGGACAGAGCCAGCTGCTCCTGCATCTGCTTACCAACCAGCCAGCCTCCTTTTCCAACAAAACTTTGAACATTGCTGTCAGCATCTTAAAAATGTCTGATTTCATAAAGGCAAGCTGTGACTTCGCTCTGTGGCATCCGACAAAAATAGAGAAGTAATAACAATAAAGGACCAGGTTGTGAAAATGCCTCCTTGTGAGGAAGCAAAACTGAAGGGAGAGCACAAAACAGTTACCCCACAACCACCACCCACCCCCAGCAATACCCCCTACCCCCCTACTGAGCCCTGAGCCCCTGAGGAAAAGGTGACGGAACTTGGAAACTAACCCACTGTTAGCATTAGCAAGGATAGCAGCTTTTCACAGCAGACCTATTAGCTTTAAATAACATGCAGCACTGACTCTCAGAAAGTATTCCAAGTTCTCAACATATTTATAGGATTACAGAGACTCCTGTTGGACATCCAAGGAGCTAAAGACAGTGCACAGACAGCTGAAGAGAAATATGCATTTGGTGCTCCTCTGTCTGAGCCCTCAATCTCTCCCTCCTGCATCATGGGATAGGAATGCTATAGACCCACAACACTGGAGACTTGCAAAACTTTGTAGAACTCCCCCTCAATAGAATGGGCATAGGCGCCAATGCGTTATGCTTTCAGCTCCAGATAGCACCTGATGGTTATATACAATAGTGTCTGCATTTTTGTGCATTACATCTTATGCAATAAGCCCTGTCCTAACCCAGTTTAAGTTATAACCCACCAGGACATTCGTTCATGTAATGTGTGCAGATCACATTGTAATTTATGTGTGTTTATTTGAGGTACATTAATCTGGGTCAGCCAGGTCACCTGTACCAGCAGTGGAGTGAATATCCAGACAGGAGGACAATAAATTGTTCATCTATTTATCCATCTATTATAAATATCCATCTGCTCCACCATTCCAACCAGTGGTAGCTTGTGAGAGACCTGTGGGGTGGTGGCGTCATTACATTTTAAAGGCATCATTTATCCCAGCCGTGTCATTTGCGTTGCTCGGTTAACAGCACTGCCCATTGGCAGGTAACCACCAATTCTCTTAAACGCATATAATGTGGTTTCATTCATTTTTCTCCCTCACATCATGCAAACTAGCTTTAAAACAAGACTGCCTTCAATTTCCTGAGATCAATTTAAACATTGCAGAGACTTGGTATTCGCTCTGTTGTAAGGCAACAGGTTAAGACAGATAATGGGAAAAGTGTCAGTAGAAGGACTGCACAGCTTAACTGATTTTTACTTCATAAGGATTTCCTCGATAGCCTATAGGTAAACAGAATGAGGACTCACTCTATCCGTGTTTTTCCACACAATCAGTGGCTATGCACAGACAGGCACGCATGCCATTCAGTATGCTACATAAAGAAAAATACAGGAGAGTACCAGCAGAGTGCATGTTTGAGCCATAGCACTATTGGATTAGTGGTATACACACTGCCAGTGGCCACAGACATGTTGTTAATACAAGTGACATTAATTGTGATTTACATTAGTTTAGTTCAGAAGTGCCTTTTATCAAGTGAAACAGAAAAGGAGTTGATATGAACACTTTGGGAACAGATGCTCTTCGTAACCAAAGACACACTTATAAAGACACAACAGAGCCGCTGTTTAAACTCCAAAAAAGGGCACTGAGAGTTGTATATTGTGTCCCATATAGAGATCACACTAATGATTTGTTCATTAAGGCAAAGTTTCTCAAGTGGCATGACATAATTAAGTGTAATACCTTACAAATATTATTTTTAGCCTCCAAAAGTATTTTACCAGTAAATATACAGGATTTGTTTTTAAAGAGAGATAACATACACAACTTGAGAGGAAACATGATTTATAAACAAAAATCGATAAAGTCTACACTCAGAGGTCATTCTGTATCTATTGTGGGGGTTAAGCTTTGGAACAGTTTACATGATGAGATTAAATCGTCTACAAATTTGAAGGTCTTCAAGAGTAGGATAAAATGTATGATGGTAGAAAACTACCAAATATCAACAATAGTGGGTTATCAAGAAATGAAAACAATGTCACGATGAGCAAAAAACATTGTAAGCGGTTTCATCATAAAAACGAAGAAACGGACACAATTATTTGGACATTATCTGAACAATATTCTGGACTGTTTGCTGTTGAAATGAAACAAATTGTTTTGACTAATGTATGACATGTACATTTAAATCCGACTTATTTGGACTTTAATATTTGGTTTATTTTATTTTAGCTTATTTTTTCTTTCTCGGTCTGTTTTGTTATAAAGAAAATTCAGCTATGCTGTTGTGATACGAAAAAATCTGTTTTAAACAAATGTATAATGTGAACATTTAAATTTGAGTTGGGAATTGGGGCGGGACGTTTGATAAGCAGGCTGCTTTTTCCCGTATCCCTTTTCGGCAGGTACTGTGTTTGTTCAGGGTAATTACAGAAATTGTGATGAAGTGTGACTATATGCGTGCCGAAATAAATAAATAAATAAATAAATAAAAAATAGTATGTAAGTCAAGTCAGAATACGCTCTTGTGCCCCCCCCCCCCCCCCCAGCCATCAAACAGACATTGCTACCATGCAATACTTATAACAACAAGCTCTGTTCAGCAAGAACCCTTTAAAAATAAACCCTGTTCAGCACATAGATAACAGTTTAGCTAAGAGCATATGCCTTCAGGATCTGTTAAGTAATGGCAGACTACTGTTGCTTGGATATTGAGCCATGGCTGTTGCTAGGGTTGGGCGATATACTGCAACGATAATTATCGGATACAATAACGATCATCGCCACCATTTGGGCTATTGCCTTTCTTTTTGTCTTTACTCTTTAATTATTCCTAATGAGGTAGTAAACATCCAAGCTTCAGAGGCCTCCTGAAATGCTTCCCGGGAAAAAACGTATCTATTGGTGTGGATAAGATGCGCGCAAGATGGCGCTGAGCGCACACGTACTGTGATAAGCTCTGCATTGCCAAACTGTATGTTGACCATGAAAAGTTGTTTTACTTTGAACTGAAGGATATAACATGTTCTCACATTAACCACATGCTGTTGCTAGCTTAATGCTAATAGCAATGATAACTATTCCATGCAAACAAGTTCCAATGTTTTAATGGAATGTTGTGACGACTACATCAAACAATTCAGCAACCCTGATGATGAAAACTTTCCTCCATTGCCACTCCATGAGAGTCTCCTCCCCAAAGAATGAAAGAAAGAAAGTTTTGATAGTGACAATATTGTCTCCACATTCTCCCAGCTGATAAACGATAGAGCAAATTGGTTAGAAAGCAATTTGTGGGCCAGAATGGAGGAACTGGAAAAGAAGATTGATATCAATTGTGCAGAAGTCGCGGTGCTTCAAGAAAACATCATTCGTATTGAACAGAGCGTTCAAAGGATCGATACACACGCTAATGGGCTCGAAAGGCGTGTGTCGGAGTTGCAAGTCCATTCCAGCGCTGAAACCTTAAGCTGTACAGCCTTCTTGAGGCAGAGAATGAGGATGATTGCTAAGAGGCGATAAGGATCTACCAAGCTGAGGAGAAAGCCAGGCTCCCGGCTGTCATCCATGTAGCTCATAGCCTGGGTCCAAAGAAAAGGGAGCAAAACAAAGCCATAGATCATCATCAAATTAATTGCTTGTACACATAGAGATGCTTTGTGGAAAGCGGCTAGCCAGACATCATTCCTGTGAGACAACAAGCTGCATTTTACCAAAGATCTCTGCAAAGAGCACACATGCAAGAGTGGAAAGAAGGCTGGGTGGACACATATTCATTGAAGGCAAGGAAGTGTTTCCTCCCTCATCTGGAATGACAGTTACCTGAGAGGACAAAAAAAAAGAAGGCTAGAAAAGAATAATGTAATATCCTAAAGAACTATTCACTCTAAAAATCTATAGATAATTTCTGTTTCCAGGAGAAAACTGAACTGTCAACCTTGCAGAACAAGTTAAATGAGATGTATAGGGCTAGGACTGAAAGGGCTTTCATCTGGTCTAGGAAAAGGTGGTTGGAAATAGAGAATAAAACTCCTTACTTTACTTTTCCTTTACTTTTTCAGGCTAGAAAAAATGTTAATCTAGTTATAAACACCATTCATAGGTTAAAGATAAATAATATTTCTGGTAATCCCTAAAGAAATTGCTTCATTTTGTGCCACTTTTTATGAGGCCCTGAACAAATCAGCCATTCTCAGTTCTGCCACTCTTTGATTCTCTATCAGACTGTGGTAAATTGATGAGACCGACAGAATGAACTGTGATCAGGCAATAACCTTAGAGGAAATCACTGAAACGAGTAACCATCTCAAGCCTAACAGATCTCTGGGGTAGATGGATTATAATCCGATTTCTACAAGTTATTTACCAAGCAGTTAGCGCCCTTCCTTTAAATGTGGTTACTGAAAGTTTTATGAAGAGTACTCTACCTCCTACACTCACTCAAGTTTTCATTGCTCTGATTCCTAAACAATGTTTGAAAAGACGTTATTCTCCTTGATAATTGGTGTCCTATATGGCTACTCAACAATTATTATAAATTATTTCACTATTCGCTCTAGACTAAACACAATCTGGTTTCATGCAATATAGGCACATTTCAAATAACATCAGATTAGTCTTGGACATCATAGGGTATACACTAATTTATCTGATTATGTAAGGTCATAATCCATGTTTTACACACCTGGTTTTTTGTAAACGCCCTTCTACGATTTCTTTCTGCTTTTTGAAACTGTGCATGTAAGGCAGAAGTGGCGGTGTAACGTCAAAATGGTTCCACCCGTCAACATTTGCTTGGCCTGGGGTTCCTTCAGGATCTCACTTACAGAATTTTATTATTAAATTAACGGATATGACCGATTAAAATATATTGTTCAGTGTTACGACCTTGTTTGGACTAGCTGGCTGGCTAGCACGTTACATAACTTAAATTATCAGGAAATTGGCCAGATTTAGAGATCGGTAAAGCTAGCTATAATAACAATGTCTACAATAATCAAAATCAACCACTAGAAATTAGGCTACCTATAAAATAACTACCTATAATAATAATAACTACTATTATTTTTGACCGGCGGATCATTTTTGTCCTTACAACAGGAAGCAGTTAGTAGCTACCTTTTCCACAGAACCAATTATGGAGAGAATCACGCAAATGCGGCTTTTGGAGTAATCACATTTCTTATTTCCATGTGTACGCGATAAGTTAAATACTGGCTTAAGCTGATAGCTTCCAGTAATTGCTGTGCATGTAAATGTACCCATTGATTACTCAGATTTGAGTAGAGATTACAGGTTTATTTTATTTTTATACTTTTATAAAGTTTTTGATTTGATTACGTAACACAATTTTCTTTTCATAGGCCTAGGAAAATTTGGGTTTGATACTTTTTTTAAATTAAAGCTATTCAATCACTTTGTAATTGTAATTGTACTAAGTAGAAATCAGGAGCATCCCCAAGATTTAATTTGGGATCACGGGATCAGACAAGGTTGTCCGATTTCTGCATAATTATTTTTCAGGTCAAGTTCTGTGCAGGGTATTCATATAGCAAACAAACAAATTCTGTTGAGTCAAGTGGCAGATGATACCACATTATTTATATGGACTTCAGTTCAAATTCATGTAGCCATTGATGTTATTAAAGCCTTTTCTAGAGCTTCTGGGGCTGCATTTCAATGTTTACGAATGTGATTTATTTGCAAGACTGTCCATTGTCTGCTATATAAAACATTCCAGTTAAGGATAAGGTAACTTACCTGGGTATTGTCATTTAAAAAGATGATTTAAAAACTATAGTCGTTAAAATGTGTTTTTCTTCTAACAACAGAAAGATCCACACTTTCAGAGTGAGATTGTTTAATTTCCTAATGCCATGTTTTACTGGAATAGGTATGTGGATACCCAGTGTGCAGCCAACGTCTGTAGATGTCTGTTTTTTGGCTAAATCGGATCAGTCCGTCATGGTCATTATTTCCACCAGCCCTTCTGTTTAGGTTCACATTTGGCCAAAAAAAGTAGTTCTAAATTGGGCCATGTTTAGCCCGTCTGTTTAGGTCCACATTTGGCCAAAAAAGGTTGTTCGAAATTGGACCATGTTTAGTCTGAGGATCAATATGATCTACTAACATAATTACAATAATATATGATATTTTTGGTGATGCCTTATGATGAAAACATTTTACAATTGTATTTTAAAACGATCAACTGGCTAGCTAGCTGATGTGCTACTGTGGCTGCGCCATTTCGAGAAGGTTCTTGCCGATTCAGACGACACAACATGGAGCTCGGGACAAAACGAAAAGCAAGTTATGTCAAGGTCAAAAAAAGTTAATATTTTTGCTAAATGGCGTAAGTATCGATATAGTTACTTACATGAAAAAGGTTAACATTAACGTTATCAGCTAATGGCAAACGTTTAGAACTCGCTGGCTAGCTAGCTAATGTTAGCAACATTGGTAAGTAGCTAATGTGGTGACATGCAAACTTAACAATGCCAAACTGGATATGAGCTCACAAAATCCTTTCAGCTGACCACCCCTCATTTTCCAGTTATAGGCCGGCCCAGGTCAGATACTAATGTTTTATATATGTTTTATAGGTGCAGGGTTGGAATCCATGCTTTGTGTCTAGAACTAAACTAGAAAAGAGGGTTTCTCAGTGACCTTGCAGGCATGCAAATATTAAACGCAGCCATCTCCTCATCTCTCTCAAAGCAAAAAAGAAAGCCAAACAAAAAAAAAAAACATGAAGCAAGACTCTGCCTACCACTGGCTGACTAGCGGTTCCACAGACAGTCACGGGAACCCATATTTAGGTATTAGGTATGCTGAACCGTCAATGGGTATTTAACCCACAACAACTTACACTCTCTCATGAATAACAAATATGTGTTAAAAGAAAATACTACTGTGCCTCCTAGCTGACTTTGACAAAGGAGTCTGCAGTTTGTATCATTAGCTGATCTTGGCTAGGAGTCTGCAGTCTGTGTATCATTAGCAAAACCTGTCCTGCCTTCTCTGCCAATCAGTGCCAGTTCTCCTGTAATACTGTGTGACTATAGACTGTAGAAAAACATGGACACAGGCTTGTGAAAAGCATTTTGAAGCTGTGGAGGTGCAGTTTTGTGCTCCCATGTTGTACAAAAAACAAACGTCCCCTGACAAGAACCCCCCCCCGACACACACACACCCCCAGTCCAGAATTCTAAAGCCATTTGCATACACAGCCTTGCGATTTCTGCAAGATCACAGACCTGCCATTTTCTCACCATTTGCCATTCAGATCTTCAGGGGGAAAATACTCAAATGTCCACCAGTGGCTGCTGGGGATTGCAGTCATTTCAAATGAAGGGTGAGACTAAATAACAAATGTGGCTATGGCAGACCAAAGACATGATTTTCCCCACTACCCATGACTGCAACATCACAGTTAAAAGTCATGCACCAAAAAAGGAGTGAATTTCAATCATCAAATGAGTCTCTCCACATGCAAATCTATGTTAGATCTGTACACAGTGTGAGGGCCAATGTCATATTGTCCCCTGCTACAGACATTCATTATGACATCCCTGCACGGTTGACTTGTGATAGTAGAGAAACCGCTCAATGATGGGTTTTGAGATAACATTCACGCAATTTAAAGCAGAACAGATCACGCAATCGTGGATGTGACAGCATGAAAGTCAACAAACCTTCTGGTGTGACCCGTACATTTTTATGAATTTAATCTGAGATGATGTACAGTGATCATTGCACTTGCTAACTTGCATTTGCCCTTTACTTGGTATTACCGTACTATCAATGTCTTTGTGTGACTGACTGCCTACTTGGCCAGGGCACGATAGGAAGAGAGATTTTAATCTGAATGTTAACGGTGTGCTAATAAGTGTGAGGTCTCATTCCCACTCTGACGGTTCAGTACCTTCGCCTCGTACCCCAGCAGTCACAAGCCTGCAGCCGTTTCAGAGAGCTGTTCCTCTCTCGCAATACATACCCATAGTCTCACATAACGTTAATTCAAATGGGCCTCACACTGTGACTGCACCTAGATACAATCCACACAAATCATTAAACTTAATAAATTAAGGCAAAGGATATCTTTATTTTCAGTACAAGTAACCATTTTGAAGGTTGTTTTTTTCCCTCATTCATTTTGGTAATTGGTGAAAAATCACATTGCTTGCAAGTCATAGTTAAGTTTTTTTTTTTTTTTTTTTTTTACTGATTGAAAGAGAGCATCTCAGAGACAAACTCGAGGTTCTCCTGTACTCTGATGAGTGATTAGTATGGATTGTACTTAAATTGCAAGTTTGTAATTGTAGAGGAAATAACATTAGTCGTTATTATAACTGCAGGATGCAATTCTGCGCTATATGCTTGCATGTTGCTCTACTCTACAGGTGTGCAGCAGAGCTTTTGTATGTGTCTCTCAACCACCCCGGTTTCATCACTTATTCAATACTATCCATTCATTTCAGCACGTTTCCTGAAGTGCAACAAAATGTAGCAGCGATACGATCACACATGGCTGTATGTTAAGTAGCCATTAATACAGCACCATCCACGTCCTGTAACTCACCACAAAGCTGCCATTTCTTGCAATACCTCCACAAAAAGTGAAGTTTTGGAGGTTTGGTTGAATACAGGAGCATAAGTGTATGCTGCAATGCATCACAGCCAATTTAGGGGTGGGACAGAGGATTGGGGGGTAAATAGCTTCATATTTACCCCCCAAGTTAAGTTAGTGATGAGGACAGGCGAGTTCACAGGGTTCATGTTTGGTCCATTAACACCTACAGCCTCCGAGGTACAAGCCTAGAATAGCAGCCTCTTAAACGTACAGTTCTCAGCAGTGGTAAACAAATTTTAAAAAGTGTGTATGCTCCACAAACAGCGGCGAAACGTTAGACTGTTGTAGAGACACTCATAAAACCAATGAGGCAAATTGCGAGTTCATAGCTCCATATTATGTCCTGTCACTTTACACACTTCACACGTTTGTTTGTGTGCAAAATGAAGGCATCACATTACCATTGACTCTAGCAACAATCAGCATTGATTGGATCACCACAGTATATTACTTAGTATCATATATCGTGCTTCAGTAGCCTATCTAAAGCATGTAGGCTACACATATAATTCAATTTCTTGCTTCTGCTTCACCAGTAGATGAGTGGATGTCCCCGTGCAATAAAAATCAACGCTAAAAAGATGTGCAATTCATAAGCAATGAGTAGGCTATTTATGAAAATATCAATGAAGTCTCAATCCATTCGGTTAACTGCATGGCTTTATATTGTTGACTAGGCCTACATTTTTCAACGTATAGAAAAGGCACGGTGTATTCCACCTCCCATGGCATTGTAATTTTCCAGGGCTTTAAGAATTAAATAAATAAATAGTTTTTGCCCAGTTTTGTGGTGATGACATTGCAGCCAGATTTTACATCACTGTTTCAACACCGTTATACATCAAATACAAAGGTAATAATAATAGTAAAAAGTTTCATGTAAAATAGTAGAAAGGCTATGGATTAGTCTACATAGCCTACTATACTGCGATCTGCAGATTCTGCACGTAGCCTAACCCCCCTAAGGGTTACTAGGGCAACGTC
The DNA here is from genome assembly GCA_029718625.1 of Synaphobranchus kaupii. Taxonomy (NCBI): domain Eukaryota; kingdom Metazoa; phylum Chordata; class Actinopteri; order Anguilliformes; family Synaphobranchidae; genus Synaphobranchus; species Synaphobranchus kaupii. The sequence continues at coordinate 8,866,669 of CM056383.1, read as the reverse complement.
AAAATATAGTTTACAACTGAGTAGTTGTATGACTATATGTAGGCTGTTACCGTTAGTTAAGATGAATTTACCGCTTGATTGACTTCGTGAAGAGCGCAAATTAGCATTTCATATTAAACTTCCTGCATAAAGACAACGATAGCCTACCCTGCGGTTAGTTAGGCTAGTCAATTTTATTTTTGTTTTTTTTGTAAAATTGAAGAAAGTAGGCTAGGCTAATAAGGATAACTTAAGAAAAAAAGTTCCATCACCTTACCCGCATTTCTGAGCTTCTTGTTTCTAAACACTGACAAAATAACCAGCAGATTCCCCAAGATGTCAACGATGATGGTAAATATCAGCACGCTGGCCAGCGCTGTCGTCACACCAAAGGACGAGGTCTGTGCGGTGATGCTGCTCTCTTTCGGACCGTAGGGCAGGCAATCGATGCAGCTCACGTTATCATCAAACTCCATATTCAGAAATGCGAAGCCCCGCGAAAACCAACTTTTTTGATAAAATAAATATAGCCTATTCATTGAGCTGGCTGAATTAGTCCGAAACCAGAAAACTTTTGCCATGAACGCATAGCATATTAATGAAGAATCTGCGAGTGGAAGTTGTCCACTGTGTAGCCTAGATAGTAGGCTAAGCTATGGTTATTAGCTTGTAAGTAGGTGTAAATAATCATACCGATTTTATTTGTGTAAGTCCGGGTGTATGCTACCTCGGGTCTTCTCCGTCCACTTTTCTAGAGCGCGCTCACTGTCACTGAGAATTAGGCGAAGAACATAACCTACTGCAAGCTAATTTCCCATTCAATTTCAGCACACAATGCACGTCATTGAAATAAAATCCGTTGCTGATGGATTAATTGATCAATAGCATGTGAGGTTGTTTAGATTGCTTTTTTTAAAAAGCATTTAAATAGAGGATATATAGGCTAGGCTACAAGTCTATCTTGAAAACGTGCGTGGTGGTTTGTTTTTTAATCTTGAGAAGTTGATCGGTAAACCCGACAGATGGAAGGCTGAGTCCAACCGCCCCGAACGGTCCCGGTGTGAGTAGGCTAGTCTAGGCTACCACGTGCACATACGACTGGTTTAAAAAGCGGCGATATCAGCCAGTTGGGTGTTTTGTGCTCTAGAAATTCGATCCGCGTGTTGTGTCACTGTTTGACACCTGTCAAAAAGGCTTCGAGACTGTTTTTTTTGTTTTACGAAACGAATCACAGTAGGACCCCAACCTAGGCTACTCTGCTCCGTGCAAGACAGTGACTTGTGCAGCTCTAACCCTCCTTGAAACAGTGGAAATCGCGTCACTCAATCACTCGCTGCTAATTCATCTGGGCTAATTCAGCACTTTCCACTTTTCCGTGCAATTAACCAGCCGTAGCCTATTTTGGGAGTTGAACCAACTCCGTGTGAAAGCAACACAAAGCAGTTTTGATTATACGGAAGAATATAGTCCTGTCTAATTGATTACAACTATAGCCTACCACAGGCTTGTGTTAATATTAGGGTTCATATAAACCAATAGGCTATATCACATCATTGGACTGTTAATTGAATGCAAGGCGTAGCCTACACATGAATAACTAAGCATGAGACTCCTCATAGGACGGTCGACAAATAGCCTAAATTACCTTAAGAGTTATGGCCAGTTAAAATATGGTTTCAGACACCATGAAAACGTGGTGTTAGAAATCAAAGCTGAGTTCTGTTTCAATTAAACCCCATCTCCCTCCGTGTCATTGTATCCCGTCCCCTGCCTCCTCTGAATTAACGGCCAGACGCCGGTGCTGATCTCATTCATAGGTTTTGTGCGTAAGGTTGGTCTAAATGTCCCCCCCTTGTGGTAAGTTCGAGCCTTACGCCGTTTGCTGTTGCATAAAACTGTTAGCTGCACATAGAATAGGTTTGATTACAAATCATTACATCCATACCCACTTTAATCCATACTCATTTTCTCCACGAGGCCATTACTAACATACATGCTCATTGTTAAAATTGACACACAAGACTGATATCCAACATATTGAGCTTATAATGACGCTCTAAAGAGCAAACCCGTCAGTCAACAGCAAGTGAACACCCACAAATGTCTGTCCTAAACTGGTTTCATTACCCTTAATAATTACAGCAGTTACAGCCATCCTTACTTGCATAGCAGGCATCTTTGTGGACAAGGATTATGAACAGCAACTATTACACAACATGAGGATGGTTATGCCGCTTCAATAATCCGTACAACCATGCAGGTAAAGCAGTTACTTTCATATGAAAAGGAGTTTTTCACCATGAGAAATCGCACAGTCCAGCACATCCACCAAACACGTGTCTTCATGTAATATGACATTATGTTTCAGCTTAAACCAAAAAAAAAGTTGCATTTCCAAAGTATAAACTAAGATGTAACTGGATCAGCAGTTACAGCCATGCACTTTGTGCAGTTCTTGTTGAAGGACTTCCTCAAAAACAGCAGATGTCCTTGGGGCATGCCAACGCTTGCGTCACACCTTAACACCAGACATCGCATCTCACACCAAAATACTGAGCCAGAACCAGGCTTTCGTCTGTCCATGACGTCCATGTCTGTCTGACCGCCAATCTAGCATTGTGCGTTCTCTTAAGACAAAGCATTTCCTCTGTTGAGTACTGGAAGTCAAGAACAACCATACTCAGGACTGCCATGGTTACCATATATACTGTACATGTGCAATGGCCAAAAAAAAAAAAAAAAAGGCGACTTGGAGACCGGTAAAACACTTTCAGAACTCCGTACAGTGCGACTTACCCAGTTTGTGTGTCAGATTCATTAGGCGGGCACAGGGCATAGTAACCATGTTTAATATAGCTGCAGGCTGTCTAATAAGTACTATTGCATCATCAATCAACTTCTACAATACATTCGGTTTCACTTGTTCATTTAGAAATACCCCCCCCCCCCCTTACAGTTACTATATGACAAAATATATATAAAATAAAAGATAAGATAAGCACTTCTGCCTTATGTGAACTTTGGTCCTGAAACTCTTATGACCTCGTTTGGTAGCAAATGCCATAACATAGAACCGCAGTAGCCTCATGCTCAGCTCACAATACAATTCAGCCAGACATTTTCCTATGCCAAAAAAATGAAGCTTCCCCACTTTGTATTTATGAGTATGCTGATATCTACTGTTTATGAATAGAATTACACATTTTGGAAAGGACACATTTCATACACTTGGAATCTTTCGTTTTCAAAATAAGGAGACATTCAAAATCACGATACTTCGAAGACTTAAAAATAAATGAATACTCTGGAGATGGCATTTTGCTAATTTATTAGAGGAGGACATGTAATTACGAGGAAAGAGGCTCACATGAAATTTTAACTTTCTTTAAAAATGCACAAAAGTATCAAACTATCACTGTACAATGTGGGTGGAAGGGGAAAGGACACTACAGAGGCAGGGTGCTGTGAAACGTGGCTTACACGGAGCCGAGTGTACAATGCATCCCATACAAAACAGCTGCAGTAAAGGCATCTTCCAGGACACCAAATTTTAAAATCGTACAGGTAGAGTTCGTTTAAAAAAAAAAACAGGGAAAAAAAAAAACAACCCACTACATGTAAGGTGAATGCCGGGTGGCTCCTATCCCCCCTTCCTCAGTATCGGCGACGCTTGTTGGGGCCAAAGTCGGCGGACCCAGGGGGGCCCCTGGGGAACCCCGGCTGGGCCCCGGGCAGGGCGTTGTTCCCCACCCCCTCCAGAGGGAAGCGTTCATGTTGTGCCTAGGCGGGGGGGTGTGGAGAGATGAAGTGATGGAAAGAGAAGAGATGTAGAAATGCTAGTTATAATGGAATACATTAGCAAGGTACTGTACATTGTCCAGGCCAGCCTCTGAAGCGAATTTTTAGAAGCCAGCAACGTTTTAGAAGCCAGCAAGGCACAAGATGGCCGATCCCTTTCTTTGCAGTTGGCACTGCAGTTATGGTCTCACCATTGGGTTGGCCTCAGCTGGCATGGCGCCCGCTGCACTGGCCAGAGATGCTCCACCCATAGCGGCTCTGTTCATACCCATGCCTTGCCCTGGAAAAAACACACGCACACGCACACGCACACGCACACAGTGAGTACAGCAATCTCGGAACCCATCGGCTAAATGATTTAGCCTCTGAGCGCTGAGTGAATCTCAGGGCTCGGAAGTACCAGCTACCATATCCACAGGAAGAGCCTTCCCTTCCGGAAGGTCTGTTGTGTTTCTAGTCCGATTGTCATCTCCATTGCATTGTCGTTCAAAGAGTTGCCTAACTTTTCAACAGGATTATTTCACAAATTAGTAGGATACATTCTATTCAAAGTTTCAAACTACTGCAACGCCTTTGTTGGAAATATTTACTGGACAAGTTGGACGTATTTTGTCTACCGACAGGTTACGGCAAAAATTCAAACATGGCCCACAGCTTGTTCACTAACGTTACTGGCTAATGACAACTTCAAGGGGAACGCCGGTGTTGTGCCGTTTTTCGACTCCCCTGCATATCTCAACCCCCCTTCATATAAACACGCTCATTAAAGCTACGCGATAGGCTATGTTAACTTTTAATTATTTACTCGACTTATTTTCTTGAATGTTTAGGTCTCTGAATTAGCCAGTTATGGAGAAATAATTAAAGGGAAATGCCGGGTTATTTCTTAAACTTCTATATTTCTATATATTCTATATTTATATGTTTAATGTGAGTCTTGAACCTTACCGCACTAGAACTCTGAATCCCGGTTCCCTTGTTTCCAGACACGGTTAATTCAGAGTCCAAAACGTTCAAGAAAATAAGTGGAGTAAATAACTAACATAATTAATAAAGTAAATTAAGCAGAATGTAGCTACTTTCTTTCCCTCAGTGACTACTGGATGGCAGACGTAGCCTATGCCGCCTCGTATGCTGCAAATAGTAGGTTAATTTACTGCAACTGGGCTACAATTAAATTGTTAACACATTAAATTGTGTCAGTTTTTAATGCAAATGCAATACGGGGCTAGGTAACTATATAGGCTTAGATACATTACCACGGAGTTAGCGTCGCAGTTTGGTGTTTATACAGTTGAAGTCGGAAGTTTACATACACTTAGGTTGAAGTCATTAAAACTAATTTTTAACCACTCAGATTACATGTTAGTAAACTAAACTCCTCAAAAAAAGTTTGGAAACGTTATTTCGGTCGATTATTCCTCCCCTTTAATAATACCAATTGGTATTGTATTTTATATCGCTGGAAAGCCTGATTAGTCACCTTTACAACGAGGTACAACTTGTAAGGATCATGCATTGGCGGAATGAGCAACACAGCTAACCGTGTGGGTAGCGGCCCAAAAAAATGTGCCAAAATCCCCTGCAATATTCTTCTGTTGGTATTAGGCCTGGTAAATTAATTCGATATTCGAATATTCCTCGAATATGAAAAAAAAAGCTACATTCGAATATGAAATAATACTATTCGATTATTGGGCGTGGCTTCCGCTCAGTGTACAAAATATATATTTTTATTGGATCAGAGAAGTGCGCGCTGCCCTCTTTCGCTGTGTGTGTCCCTTACTGGCCTACGTAGTGAGCGAGCGAGTCACGTGTCATACAAGCCCGCTACAACACTTTGAACATGGCTGAAAAGGAACCAGGCACAACACAAACCGGGGAGTCCGGGGAAGCCACCGACTCAACGGAGTCCACGCCGGATAGTTATTAAACCACCCGATCAACTGAAAAGTGTCGTGTAGCGATTTTTTGGATTCTGGTCGGTCGGGGGTAAAGTTGTCGATAAGACCAGGGTGGTTTGCAAGTTGTGCGAGTTGGAGATGGCATATCACTCAACAACCACAAATCTCAGGCTGCATTTAATTAATGTGCACCCCACCGAATGGAACCAGGCCAGCGATGAGACGAGGGGGCCGGTTTCCAAACAACCCAAACTAACAGCCTTTTACAGCTCGGCGGCTCCTCTACCAGCGGCAAAACAAGAAGCCATCACTAAAAAGTTAACTGCATTCATTTGCAAAGACATGCGACCAATAAGTACAGTTGACGGAGCAGGATTTCGGGAATTTATCCACAAACTCAATCCACGTTACCATGTCCCTAGCCGTGGGACAGTTAGCAATAGGATTGCTAAACTTTACGATGCTACCGCTAAGACTGTGAAAACCAAAATCTGTGACAAGGACGTGGCGTTGACCACAGATGGATGGACTTATGGATGGGCTGGCGGAGTTTGGTGTGAAATGGGAATCGGTCGTTGCCGTGACAACAGATAGGCTGCTAAATATTTTTTTACTTGATGTTTTACTTGATGTTGTCCAGTAACTGTTACTTAGTTGTTTTCAGTAACTGTTACTTGTTTTCAGTGATCTAAAGGCTATAGTAATAGTACTAGGGCACTTTAGTAGGCGTTTTTGCACTGTAGTTGCACAACTAAAGACAGAAAATAAATATCAGCGTATGACTACCATTTCCTTGTTTTTCTTGACAATTTGGCGGATAGCGCCCCCTTGTGGATTCAATGGTATCCTGTTTTTACAATAACAAGCCATTTTCTATGGGGAAAAATATATATATTAATAATAATATTAATACTAATAATATTCGAATATATTCGACCAATTTTTAAGACCAATATTCGAAATTAATTTCTGAGGAATGTTAACAGCCCTAGTTGGTATTCACTCTCGTTTTGAGCTTCAAGTGCTGGCAGGTGTATGCCAGTCACAGGTGTGTGACTGGCACCTGATTGGCACCTAATTGACAGCACTTGTGTGCATTGGTCCTGCAACTTTGTTGAGTTTGTGTGTGCTCCAAGCATAAACATGCCACGTTTGTCCCTTCAGGATAAGGCCTGTGCAATAGGGCAAGTGGAAGCTGGTGTTCCGGTACGCAGAGTGGCAGCATTATTTGGTGTCAGCCCTGGTACCATTTCCAAACTTAGGACCAAGTTCCGTGAGACTGGTGAAGTCAAAGACAGACCACGAAGTGGCCGTCCCAGGAAGACAACACCCCAAGAAGACCGGTTCCTCACCCTTGCTTCACTGAGGAACCGTAGGCTTTCTTCCAGAGATTTACAGGCAAGATTTGCACAACGGTACCACAGACAGATCTCTGATCAGACGGTGAGGAACAGACTGCACATGGCCAGTCTTCGTGCTTATAAGGCTGCCAGGAAGCCTGCAATGACTGCCCTTCACCGTCAGGCCCGTTTGCGCTGGTGTCGACAGCACCGACAGTGGAACCTAAGAATGTGGGGCAACGTCATGTTCAGTGATGAATCAAGGTTCTGTCTGCGGAAGCTGGATGGCAGGATCAAAGTATGGAGACGGCATGGACAACGCTATGCAGATCGCTGCACAGATCGCGTGACACCTTTCAATGGGGGCAGTGTCATGGTGTGGGGCGGTATCTCTCTCACAGGCAAAACAGAACTTGTCATCATTGAAGGCAATCTCAATGCAGTGAGATATCGGAATGAGATTCTGGAGCCAGTGGCGATCCCATATCTCCAGAATCTGGGACCTAACTCCATCCTCCAGGATGACAACGCTCGCCCCCACAGAGCCAGGATCATCACAGAGTACCTCCAGAATTTCGGAGTGGTGAGGATGGAATGGCCTGCCGTGAGTCCAGACCTCAACCCAATTGAACACCTGTGGGATCAGCTTGGGCGTGCTGTATGTGCCAGAGTGACTAACGCAACCATGTTGGCTGACTTGCAGCAAATCCTGGTTGAGGAATGGGATGCCATCCCACAGCAGTGTGTGACCAGGCTGGTGACCAGCATGAGGAGGAGGTGCCAAGCTGTTGTGACTGCGTATGGATCTTCCACACGCTACTGAGGTCCCTGACAGTGTAAAATGAATAAAGTGCAACTCAAAACGAGTGTGAATACCAACAGAAGAATATTGCAGGGGATTTTGGCACATTTTTTTGGGCCGCTACCCACATGGTTAGCTGTGTTGCTCATTCCACGAATGCATGATCCTTACAAGTTGTACCTCGTTGTAAAGGTGACTAATCAGGCTTTCCAGCGATATAAAATACAATACCAATTGGTATTATTAAAGGGGAGGAATAATCGACCGAAATAACGTTTCCAAACTTTTTTTGAGGAGTTTATAAAGTTGGCAAGTCAGTTGTGTCATGCACAAAGTAGATGTACTAAGTAATTTTTCCAACAATTGTTTACAGACAGATTATTTAACTTTTAATTCACTATATCACAATTCCAGTGGGTCTTGAATGGATCTCTATGGGAAATGGGGAGGTGGGACTAGATTTAGCTGTAAATTACACTGCAACAGTATGGAAACACATGGTTAGCTAAATGGCTCTAAGTCACCAAGGGTCTAACGTATCAAACAAGCCTCAAATAATCACTCTGCTGCCAGAAATACAGTAGATATGGATGGATAACTTGAAGGGTTTCTTCTCCCGACTTATTTTTCCATAGAGTTCAATAGGAAAATTTGTCAGGAGAAACATCCCTTAAAGTGATCCATCCATATCTACTGCTTATCTGGCAGCAGAGTGATGGTTTAAGGCTTGTTTGATACCTCAGACCCTTGATGACTTACAGCCATTTTACCAATCATGTATTCCAGCATAATCAATGAACTTTTCCAAAACTTTAAACAAAAAATTATTTTCCAAAACTTTTCCAGGGCCTGGAAATTGCATTTTAAATTTCAATGACTTTTCCAGGTTTTTCATGACCGTACGAACCCTGAATCATGTTCCAGCATAATTTACAGCTAAATCTAGTCCCACTTGTGTCATGCACAAAGTAGATGTCCTAACTGACTTGCCAACACTATAGTTTGCTAACATGAAATCTGTGGAGTGGTTAAAAATGAGTTAATGTCTATGTAAACTTCCGACTTCAACTCTATATGCAATGTTTAATGTTTCTTTTATTTTTTTAATTAACATTAGGCAATGTACTGCGAGCCAGATTAGTCTCTTCTGTGTGAAGTTGCGTTGTTATGTAGTTTTTTTACTGGCACATCTTTTGTCGGATGTTCTCCTCCACATTTATTGATACATCAGTAGCCTACCCATGTGGTGTTTCTCATCGATTCTGTTTACATGCGCACCGCCCAACCGTGATTGGTCAGGCCAATCAGCTTCCGACAGGAAGTTCTCGTTTCTGCTAACGCCAGCTTTTACATGAGCGCCGACAGATGTTCATATTTATATGAACATCTGTCAAGAGAGATTTTGAGTATAGACATGTGCAGACACACACAAACATACACGCACACACCCAACTTAAAAAAACATTGACAAACTACCACACATTTACCTGCCATGTGCATTCTCACATCTTGGTCCCTCTGTGAAAGACACAATGAGAGAGAAGGTAGTTATCAGTTAGTTGTAAAAGCAATCAAATTACACAGCACAAAATAAATGTATTAAATCAATCAGCAGTATCCATATTCAGTATGATCCACATGGTTCTCACTTCATTAATAATTAAAGCATTGTAATTGCAAGAGAAGGATGTGAATGACTATTCCTGTGACAGTTAAAAAAAACAAAAAAAAAACAAAGTGGACAGCAGCTCCAAGCTGGACTACACAATCACTAGAAATGGAAGCATTTATATTCTATACAATAATTACTAGTGATAAAGGAGAGATACAGCCACTGCTAAGTACATCGCCCACAGTGTTTCAGTGAACAAGCCAGTCACATTATCAAATTAAATTCATGACCTATTTCTGGAGACCAATGAGGCAGGTTTTGAGGGGATGCTGGGAAGGTCAGTTTTAAGGGAGACTCACATTCTCGGCGAACCCAGCTTTGTAGCCCTCTTGCCGGCGGGCCATCTCCTCCTCGCGTCTCCTGCGCTCCTCCTCTTGCCGCAGCTCCAGCTGCTTCCTCTTCTGCAACTCCTGGTTGTGCATCTCCTCCATCCTGCGGAGCTCCTCCTGCCGCCTCAGCAGGTCTGAGGGCGAGAGACGGACACTAACACCAGCACACGGAAGCGTGCATATTACACACACACTCCTCCTCCTCCTCCTCCTCAGGTCAGAGACTGGTCGCACACTAGCGCGTTTTCACACGCACAAACACACGGCTTCTCTTCATTTCCATAGGTCAGAGAGACCGCCTATCTCACAACCGTTTGTTTACACACAGGCAGACACACAAAGCCCACTCAGCTCATTTCTTCGAGGAATAATTACAGCTTCATCTAACTGTTGCTTAATTTAAACACACTACATTCTTTTATAAAATACTCAAACCGAGTCATAGCCCCAAAAAACAGAACAATGCCGGGGTAGGCGAGGTAAGGGTTGTTTTAGGCTTCTCTGGAGGGCGTGGGCTCACCTTGTCTCATTAGCATGACCTGGTGCTCATGCTGGGCAGCTTCCAGCTCCGCCTCCAGTTTCTGCCGCGCCTCCTTGATGTTGCGCTCCACCTGATCGTACTGCTGCTTCTCCATGTCCATCAGGGCCTTCCAACGCATGGCGTACTCGTACTCAAACGACCCGGGCTGCGCGAAGCGCGGAGGCTGCTCCCGCTCCCTGTTAACCGTTGCGCCATTTAAACATGTCACCCAGCAGCCACTCCCACACAAACCCACAGCCGCTTGCACGCATCTGAAATTTTGCGGCTACCCCCACATGCCATTTAATAATGTCCTCCAACAGCAGCACTCACTTGTGAAACTGTTGGTTCTTATTGATGAGCCTCTCCGGCAGCCCTTCATCCTCATCATACTGATCCAGAGGCTCCACGGTCACAGGGCGTGGAAAACTAAGACACGGATTAAACACGTGACATGGATTAAACGCCTGACAACCCAAATGCACAATGCGAAGGTAAACCATTAAAAAAATAATAATAATAATAATGTTTCCCTGTATCAAACATGACATACCTTTGTCATCCTATGATGCGAACACACAGACCAATACTAAAACCAAATTGTTAAAAAAATATAAATCTGAACTCAGGCAGTCGGTGTGTTTGTAAAACCTGAGCACTCAGGCAGTCTGGCTGCGTCCGAATCAGCACCCTTCCATACTACTGAGTAGGCGTGCCGAGTAGACAGGACAAGAAAGTTAAGCACGCAAAATTGTCCCTAAATGTAGCATACTTAAAGCCCACGTATGATATACTTACAGGGTTTCGCTGAGTATATTCGGGAGCATACTTTTCAAGTACACAAACATTGTGGTCGCATAAATATGACACGCATCGTTTAAAAAAATTTTTTTTTTTTTTTTTTTTTAAAAGAGGCGCAGCTTCGCTGACGGTTTCCTTCAATAACAACAAAAACAACACGTGATATGGCTGCGCAAGGGTGGGATGTCTTACGACACTTCCACAGTACGGTTGGAAAATGGTATAGATTATATTTTTTTGCATACAGCACATCGCATACTAAACAGTAAACATTAAACCGCACACATCAGCCAGTACCCAGGAGACAGGACGCAATAAATAGGGCTCAAATTCAGACACAGCCAGTGAGTTTGTAAAAACCTGAGCACTCGGGCAGAAAAACGTGTGTGTAAACACCTGAGCACTCGGGCAGTCAGTATGTCCAGAGATTGTATAGTAAAGCGATATGCCAAAAGCATGAATATCTGGTTTCACCTCCAGGGGGTGACTATGAGCACTAAAACTGTAGATAAGAAAATATGCTTTTCTATGCACTTAGATTAATAAAATTAATCTAATTAATTTAGGGAATTTCTCTCTGGTTATGCAAATTAGGTCATGAATTAGGTCCGCTTTGGACGCAAGACCTAAAAGCAAGATGGATGGCGCCGCAACCAGCCAGAGTCGTTTGGTAATAACAGGCAAGAATGACAACTATGAGGACGAACAAAGTACTAGCTAATACCAGCGGTACATCACCTTGCATCTTATAATAGACAATCTGGTTTTAACAAGAATCTTCTAGAGAATATCTGATTTTACTTAGCAAGGGCGAGCTGCAGTGCACATCACTTTTCACATCGACAACACATCTTCAACACTAAGATCACTTTTAGAATGTTCAGTACACTTATATTTCCACCGTGTTGTTATACAATGTTAATATAACCTAGCGAGGTAGATGTATAGTAAACCATCTCTGTCATTAGGGATGCAACGGTACGCATTTGAACCATACACCGTTCGGTACGGCCTCCACGGTTCGGTACGCATGCGAACAGCAATTCTTGAAGTTTAGATATGCAGTCATATTTTATTCAGTCAGATCTCCGTGAGAAGCGCAATTTGCCGAAAGAGTAACTAACCCTAATCACTATTCACATGGACAAATCTGTGTGTTATAAAAAAAGTGTACAATAGAACAATTATAGGTAATATAGGCTATTGATTATATATATATAGTCAAGCCGGAAAGTCTGAACACTCCTTTCACCTATCCACGTTTTATTACGTTAGACATATTCTACAATAGATTGAGTTCATTTTTTGTCTCAAAATTCTACACAAAATAGCCCATAATGACAAAGTGAAAACAGGTTTTTAGACATTTGTGCTCATTTATTAAAAATCAAAATAGTAAAATATCATATGTACACAAGTGTGCACACCCTTTGATATGACACCCAAAAGTGAGCTGAGGTGCATTTTGTTTCCACTGATACTGCTTGAGATGTTTCTACAACTTAATTGGAGTCCACCTGTGATAAATTCAATTGATTGGACATGATTGGGGATTGCCAACACCTGCCTATATAAGGTCCCACAGTTGACAGTGCATGTCAGAGCAAACTCCAAGCCATGGGGTCAAAGGAATTATCTGCAGACCTCAGAAACAGGATTGTGTCAAGGCCTAGATCTGGAGAAGGGTACGGAAAAATCTCTGCAGCTTTACAGGTCCCAAAGAGCACAGTGGCCACCATCATTCGCAAATGGAAGAAGTTTGGAACCACCAAGAATCTTCCTAGACCTGGCCGCCCGGCCAAACTGAGCAATCGGGGAAGACGGGCCTTGGCCAGGGAGGTGAGCAGAAACCCGAGGGTCACTCTGACAGAGCTCCAGCGTATCCTTGTGGAGATGGGAGAACCTTTCAGAAGATCAACCATCCAGGCAGCACTCCACCAATCAGGCCTTTATGGTAGAGTGGCCAGACGGAAGCCCCTCCTTAGTAAAAGGCACATCACAGCCCGCTTGGAGTTTGCCAAAAGGCACCTAGAGGACTCTCAAACCATGAGAATCAAGATTCTCTGCTCTGATGAAACCAAAATTTAACTTTTTGGCCTGAATACCAAGCGTCACGTCTGGAGGAAACCAGGCACCGCTCATCACCTGGCTAATACCATCCCTACAGTGAAGCATGGCGGTGGCAGTATCATGATGTGGGGATGTTTTTCAGCAGCGGGAACAGGGCGACTAGTCCTGATAGAGGGAAAGATGAATGCAGCTAAGTACACCAAGATCCTTGAAGAAAACCTGCTCCAGAGTGCTCTGGACCTCGAAGGTTTACCTTCCAACATGACAACGACCCGAAGCACACAGCCAAGAGAACAAAGGAGTGGCTTCGGAGAAAGTCTGTGCATGTCCTTGAGTGGCCCAGCCAGAGCCCAGACCTGAATCCAATTTAACATCTGTGGAAAGAGCTGAAAATGGCTGTGTACCGATGCTCCCCATCCAACCTGATGGAGCTTGCAAGGATATGCCAAGAGGAATGGGCAAAAATGTCCAGAAACAAGTGTGCCAAGACGCCTTGAAGCTGTAATCGCTGCCAAAGGTGCAGCAACCAAGTATTAGGCTAAGGGTGTGTACAGATATGTAACCCCTAAATAACCTATTTTTGTCAGTAAAATAAAATTGCATATTTTCTAAAAACCTGTTTTCACTTCGTCGTTATTGGCTATTGTGTGTAGATGTTTGAGGCAAAAAATGAACTCAATCTATTGTAGTATAAGTCTGTAACGTAATAAAACATGGAGAAGGTGAAAGGAGTGTTCAGACTTTCCAGCTTGACTGTATATATATATACACACACACACACACATATATATATATATATATACACACTGTACAGTGTTTCCCCTATATTTTTTTTCAGGCCGGGCGGTGAAAGTGCGCCATTTTGCGTAGAGGCGGAAACTATAATTACACCCTCATAATAGCGCTGCCATTGAAAATTTTAATTAGGCCTAACGGGAAACCGAAGCTGTTTTGGCAAGGGTTTTTCCCGATGCTATTTTGATCATTCCCGCATTCTGCGGTAAGGGAAATATTGCAGCTACATTAAAAAAAAAAAAGAATAATATAAAATATATATTTTTTTTTTCTTCATTAAAATTATTTATTTTCCCTCTTGTTCAAGCTGGGCGGCACGTGAGTTTGGCGGCCAAGATAACGGTAGGGGAAACACTGCTGTATATATAATCTTAGTGTTACCATGTCATAATAAAGAAGCACGGAGACAGCGTCTCACTTTTGCTTTGAACACTGGCTTTGATTATGCGCTTCTGCCCACAACTCGTTTTTTTTATAGCCTATATGTTTGTTACAAAAAGAGCTTTTAGTTTTCCAGAGTATACAGTTGTGTTCTGCGTTGTATCTTTTGGTCTAAATATGGTCTAATGAATAGCAATGTCCTTACAGGCTGCAACAGGCTACTTATGTGCCTGTTATTTTCAAATTCCAACGGATAATTTGTTAAATAAACACCTCAGGCGGCAGTGAGTGAGCGTGAGTCAGATAAAATGGCGAGTGGATAAGAACTTGAAAAACCTCCCTCATCTTACAAATCCCCCGTTTGGGATCACTATGGCTTCCCTGTGAAGTACAATGATGATGGGCAAAGAGTTGTGGAGAGAACCGTAAGGATTTGCAGGCATTGTGGAACGCGGATAGGGTACGTCAATGGCAATACATCTAATATGTGAACCCATATGCGACGACATCACCCTGGTCTGTTTGGAACCGGAGCCACAAGAAAGGAACCACAGCAAATTAGTCTTCCTGCGGCATTTAAGCAGACTCAAAGGTAGTACCCGACCCTTATGAACACGTACGGGGGCCAAGTTATCCAAGGCATCCTCTGTAGCTCTCACCACAGACGGGTGGACCTCCAGGGCAACTGTGAGCTACGTTACGGTGACCGCCCACTACATCACTCCAGAATGGGAGATGCGAAGCCCTGTGCTCCAGACACACCCCCTGCATGAGTCACACAGGCACCAATCTGGCGCAGGTACTAACGGAGGCAGTGGCAGAGTGGATGTTAGAGAGGCCCAACACCACAATCCCAGTCACTACAGATAATGCTAAGAAAATTGTAAACACAGTGATGGAAGCTGGACTTGAGCCACAGATAGGGTGATTTGCACACGTTGTTAATTTAGCATCCCAAAAAGGTCTCTCAGTGAATCAGGCGGCCCGCCTCCTTGGGAGGATAAGAAAGGTGGTGTCATTCTTCCACAGAAGCACAACAGCTGCAAGTATTTTGACAAGCAAGCAAGAAATGCTACAGCTACCGGGCCACAAGCTGATCCATGATGTTCCTACAAGATGGAACTCAAGCTTCGACATGGTAGAGCGGTACCTCGAGCACAAGGTCGCAGTCTACTCTGCATTGACAGACAAGAGCCTGAAGAAAAATGTGAAGGATATCGTCACCTTGTCCGACACTGATGTGAGAGCAGCAGAGGAGATCCTGCAGGTGCTCAAACCTCTTAAAACGGACAACTCTCATCAGCACAGAAACAGCACCATCTGTGTCATTGATTCTACTACTGAAATCAAGAATACTGGCAGCCATGGATCACAGTGATGACGACAGCTCTATCATCTGAGAGGTGAAATCCACCATCAAGGAGAACCTGCTCCCAAGATACAGAGCCCCCCACTCTTCAGGACTACCTCAATCGTAGCACCGGCCTCGATCCGAGGTTTAAGTCCCTCTACCATCTTGACAGTGCCTCTCGCCAGATGACACACAGGGACCTCACAAGAGAGATTGTGGACAAAGTACAGGTATTGCAGTATTGCATTTACATTACATAGATTTTTTTATTAATAGTCGTGCTATTATATGTTATAACTAACACTTTTCAAATATTAAATATTTTGTCCTTTTTTTCCTACAGGCTCAGGCCAACTCCTCTCCAGAGAGAGAACCCAACTCATCTCCAGAAGGAGAGGCATCCGGATCTTCTCCTCCGCACAAGAGATCTGCCATGTCTGAGCTTTTTGAAAGTGAGACCCAGGTTAGGAGCAACCCTTTTCTCATAGAAGAGGAGGTGACCTCTTATAGGTCAAAGAGCTGCATTGCCCTGGATGCAGATCCACTTGCATGGTGGAGGATCAATTAATACAAATATCCCCATGTTGCTAAGATGGCCAAACACCACCAGTCTGTCCCTGGGACTTCTGTGCCCAGTGAGTCTTCTCAACTGCAGGAGACATTGTAACAGCTAGTAGAGCTGCCCTCTCTGCAGACAGTGTGGATAACTTGATATTCTTGAAAAAGAACATGAAGCTAAACTAGAAAAGATCATGTTAATGCCTTCATTGACTGTTATGTTTTACACTAGACTAAGTTTACAGTATGTCAGTGAAACTTGTGTTAATGCCCGACTGTCTGTGATCATATTATACTGCACTTTTTGTTGAATATGACATGGGGTTTTTTTTTTTTTTTTTTTTTAAGACCTTGCATTGCACTTTCATTTTAATATTTTTGCATTTAAGAATTGGCCATGGGGAAGTGCCTATTTTCGGTCTGTTGTTTATGTTTTACAAAATAAACTAAAAACTAATTTATAGTTGGCTTTTTTTTCTTCCACTGTACAGAAAATGTATTGAATCGTGACCTAAAACCGCAATACGTACTGAACCGTGAGTTTTGTGAACCGTTACACCCCTATCTGTCACAATGCTTGATTGCTACCTAACCAGCTACTAGCTAGTTGGCTACCGCCAAACAGAACGGGACTGTTGACTGAGGAGCCGGTAATGAATATGCATGAACCGGAAAACTCATGAACATTGCGCAGCATCAATGCTAGTGGAAAGGTTTGGAAAGTGAGATCATAACACAACCATCGATTGCATGTCGACTTAAAATTATGTTTTCATTATAAGCATTAGGCCGCGGAACAATGACACTAATACTCCAGTTACGTGAAAATATTTGAAATCGCCTGTGATGATAATTTTATAGCATTTAGCTCCATTCACCTCCATGTATTCTTCCAGGTTCTTCTCTGTATAGCAATGCCTCAGCACTGCCTCCTGATGCCAAAGCATGACATTGCACTTTTTTTTCTCGTTCCATTGCATTGATTCAATGGAGGTGGCAAGGTTCTCCCACTATGGCTTTTGTACATCTAAACCCTGAGCACTCACAGAGTCAGTATGTAAACCCTGAGCACTCACACAGTCAGTATGTAAACCCTGAGCACTCACACAGTCAGTATGTAAACCCTGAGCACTCACACAGTCAGTATGTAAACCCTGAGCACTCACACAGTCAGTATGTAAACCCTGAGCACACTTACGCAGTGAGCATGAAGGCTCCATCAGCGCAGCGGTCCAGTGCTTTCCGGGCAGGGGGTTTGGCGGTGAACTCCACGATGCCCTTTCCTGTGGGGCGGCCGCGGTCGTCCACGATGACAATGGCGCGCTCCACCTGGCCGAACACGGAGAAGGCCTCTTCCAGCAGCTCGTTGGAGATGAACTGCGGCAGGTTGCGCACAGACAGGGCCGAGCCCTGGGTGGCGAAGCGCACGCGCAGCTGTCGCCCGTTAAAGGGCGCGTCGTCCAGCTCTGCCCGGGCGATCTCAGCCAGGGTTCGAGTCTCCTGTGGATCAGGATAAAATAGCACGGTAAGGAAAGACAGTGGAGAAATGCATGGCGTTATTTTCACAAGGACATCTGCACTCTGTTGCTTGAATTGCACCTTTACACAATCAGAGTTCTGGCATGGTAGCAGATATTTTATATCGGGTTCTGCAAATATGCAATTGTTTTTCATACATTTAGACAGTCTGCAAAGATAAGTTTGTTAGAGATACCAGAGAATGTTTTCCCCCATCTGTTATTACTTGTGATGATTGGATGCTCTAAATGGGTGGTAGTGCAGCATAGCAGTTAGGGAGCTGGACTTCAAGGTTATGGGTTTGAATTCCAATACTCCTGTTGTAACCTTTAGCTTGATATTTTAATTCAAGCAATTCAGACTGTATATAAAAGACTAAGCAGTGTAAGTGGCTCTGGATAAGAGCTTCTGCTAAATGTCTAAATGCAATGAAAGGCAATAATGTTAACAAATGCAGTTCAGAAGTGCCTCTGCAGAATGGCGGGACTCGCCGCAAAATACTGCTATTGATCACTTAGTACGACGGGTCGACTCACCAGTCTCACAAATCCGAAACCTCTGTCCTTATTGATGAAGATCTCGGACGGTTTGCCGTATTTGGAGAAGAGAGTTTCCACCTCCTCCTCCGTTGTCCCGGCTGGTAGATTTCCCACAAACAGCCGGCTGCGCTGCGTGTAAGTCTTCTCGCCTGGTTTCCGGAAGGCTTGGAGATCTATTGTAATAGCAGAGTCTGCAAAGATGAAGAGGCCTCATTAAGGTATGTTAAATTACACTTCCCCAGGCCAAGGATGTGCTTTGATATTCAAATATTAGGGGTGAAAAAAAAAAAAAACACAATGACAAAATAATTTTGACAAAAATAATAAGTTATTGTGTGACAACAGCAAGCTGTTATCATGTAAATCACACAAAAAATGTGTCAAAATTCATTGGAATGCGATAAATGGTAAACCAATGGCGTCATCGCCGCTCCCTTGCTTATGATGCGAAACCGCAAGATCTGTCCTTCACTAGATTTATACTCACAGCCTTCTACCTACTAGTCTTCTTGGTCAAAGGCTTTGTTTCTCTGAAGCGGACACGCTTAGGCCACATTATTTCTTTCTGACTTTCCAACTTGGCACTAACATTTTTGTTTTTGAGAATGCAAAATGGATAGTATTTTTATGAATGCAATGGCAGTCTAGGGGGAAAAAAGGCACTGCTTCAATGTTAGAGCCAAAATCAAAAACATTACAATAAGAAATACGCAAAGCACTTTTGGCAGTCAGATTGAAGAGAAAACATGTTCTTGTCAAGGAAAATGAGCATCTCCACATGCTCTGTAACAAAAGGCAAATTTAGGAAACCCAAGCCATGTCAGTGATGGATCTCCGTTTCAAAACCAATTATTTTCAATAGATTCAAATCCGAAGCATAGAAAATGTCTTGTAATCTGTCTATCAACTTAAAAAGTAAAACCCATGAATATTTACAGTGGTGCTCGAAAGTATACATACCCCTTCACTTTTTGCACACTTTATTGTGTTGTAGATTTAATCTTAAATGGATAAAATTGCCCATCAATCTACACTCAATAACCCATAATGACAGTGAAAACATGTTTAGAAATTTTTGCAAATTTATTAAAAATCAAACTGAAATCTCTCATATACATAAGTATTCATACCCTTTCATGTGACCCATCAACATCAAAAGACTCTCGATATCTTATTTTAAGGTACCATTACAAGCGATACTATAACCTCTCTGCATCTGAATGGATCTCTATGTGAATTGGGGGGTGAGACTAGATTCAGCTGTAAATTACGCTGGTACAGTATGGAACACATGACTGGCGAAATGGCTGTAAGTCATCAAGGGTCTAAGGCAGGGATGTCAAACTGATTCCATCGAGGGCCGAGTGTATGCAGGTTTTTGTTCCAACTGTGCCCTACACCAGCTGATTTCACTAATTAGCTCAGCTCTTCAACCAAGGAGGTGAACTAATTAGTGGAATCAGCTGGTGTAGAGCATGGTTAGAACAAAAACTTGCATACACTCGGCCCTCGATGGAACGAGTTTGACACCTCTGGTCTAAGGTATCGAACGAGCCCCAAACCATCACTCTACGGCCAGATATGTAGTAGATATGGATGGATCACTTTACGGGTTTCTTCTCCTGACTTTTTTCCCCATAGAGTTCTATAGGAAAATGAGTCAGGAGAAATAACCCTTAAAGTGATCCATCCATATCTACTCCATATCTGGCTTGATAGAAACCAACAAGCTTCACTTTCCCACATAATTTTTTTTCTAACAATACCCACCCTACATCAACATTAGGCTGCTAGCCTGGCAAGTGCACATAAGTTTATATGAAAAAAGGAAATATCACAAGCATTCAAGATTAAATGTAAAAACAGAAAATGTCAATTGACTCTTTACCTAGGTGGGCCTAGGTCAAGAGTCAATTGACATTTTCCTCTTTTTTTACATTTAAACTTATGTGTTTATATTTTCAACTAAGTTGGTAATGTTTTAGTTTTTGACAGTGCAAGATGGATTGGAAGTTTTTTTTTTTCTTCACATTTTGCAATATGAGAGCATCGGCAGTTGTGCGCCTTACTTGCGTTTGGTGGTTTGTTGGTTTCTGCGTGCTGCCCGTTGCTGTCGGGGCCACGTCTCTGCTGGGGCGGTGGGCCCTGATGCCTCGGGGGGCCATGGTTATGATGTTCAGGACGGGGGCCTCTGTTGCCTTGCATCCTGCGGCGCTTAACGTTAGATCACTGAAACAAATTAAACATAACCGTAACGTTGGCGAAGTACGGCCGCTGTCATCTATAACCATCTCGGTGGCGACTGGTTTTATTGTAAAGGGCCTCTAACATACCGGGCCATTGTGAAGGTCTTTCTCTATTCTTAAACAAAGGAGTTTGTGCAATGTAGGTAGCGAACACAAGCCAGCTAGCTGGATTACATCTTATCGAAGTAACGTTAGTTAGCCATCTTACTTTGGCCTTATCTCACACTATTTCGCCTACTGCCCGCCCGTGGCTTTCTACTTATATATTGTGTAACATACAACGTTCTGCAAAACAAAGCGATCATGCACCATCAAACGAAAACAAATTAGCATTGCACACGCAATTTCAAAAGCGACTACAACTAAGATAGCTAGCACTAAATCGCCAGCTAACGATAGCCAAGCATCCATCTGGTTGCTACACTCACCTGCACAAACCAGCTAGCTACCTCGCTAGTTTTCTAAGAATGACCAACTAATATTTTCGAGAATATAACGTTACTTAACGAATGCATGTTCAATATCTAACTAATTTGTCCAGCTAAATTCAATGGATTCCCAGAAATGGTTTCCCTCCTCTGCTAGCTTGCTAGCTAGCCAAGTTACGTACTTTCTGAAGTGTAAATAACGAACGTTAGCTAAGTAGCTGATATGCTAGCCAAAATAAAAACATTACTGAACCGCCTTTCAAAAACGTACCTTTTAGCGGTGGAATAAGCAACAAAAGTGCGCTATTCTTCCCTTTAAAAAAAATAATGAAACAATCAATAGGCTAGTCGGTGAATGTGCCGTCCGTAGCCTGCTTTGACCGAAAGAAAGGGGATATGACTGTAATTTCTAACCTCAACCTACCGTGATAGAAACCAGCTACACCAATCAGAGTGGCTGGTGGGCAAGACGTAGTGCAGTAAGGTTAGCCCATATATGCAGCACAGGGCATACAACACATCAATCAAACACAACTTGCATTTTAATTGGGAGAGGATTTGCAGTGGACAACCCCAAATCAAAATCGGACACTGCTCTTGCACCTTCAAGGCATATTATTGGTTAGTTCATTGTTTAAAAAGCGTAAACCTTAACCTTTTTAACTGGATTGGTCAAAAGCGATTCATGGCTTTAACAAATACATTGTCATTTTAAAATGGTGGTTAGTGGCAGAGGGGGAGGGTCTCTGGTTAGTGGTAACTTGAAGATACTCATAATTGACATTAAATCGCCTACAATTAAAAAAAACTTAATTTTAATATCGTTTTCCAATGCTATTCAATATCAAAAGTAAAAAAGAAATAAAGTTGCGTGTTATGATTAGAAGCATATGTTATCTTATGGATTTCATTTTTTAAGAGGTAAGTTGTACAGAATTACTTGGTTTATGAAGGACAGATTCGTTATTGCATTACATTGCATTCATTTATCAGATTCTCTTATCCAAATTGTCTTACAATGTAAGAGAACATTGACTGCCTTAATTACCTTAGTCCGACTGAGTCTTCTCCCTTAGATATGCCTCCCTGTCTTAGACTGACTGAGACTTGTTCCACCACGTCTTTGTCCAGATGAGGCTGCCACTGTAATTCAAAGGCTCCTAGAATCACCAATAGTTAATTAACAACAAAGTAGGCTACTGCACTTATTTCCAAAATATATTTAACAACAGTAAAAATGTAAAGAGTGATATATGGGCCAAAACCACCATTTGTCTTATTTTAATCACAGATTTTCACCCCCCAGATTTTTCTGGGTGCTCAAAACTGATTGAGGCAAAACAGATTGGGATAGTTACATCCACCACCACTAGATGGAGCAGAGGTAATACCATGGACCATTTAGGTTGTATGTTGTTAAAGGGATTTTTTTTCTCCTTTTTTTATTGATATTATTTAAGTTTTCATCAGGGGTGTAAAGAGTACTGAAATATACTACTCAGAAGTACTGTTACATCAATTAAAATTTTCTTCAGTAGAATTAAAACTACCAGTGTAAAAATGACTCAAGTAAAATATAGCTCATTTAAAAAGTACTCAGAGTAAAAGTAATGGAGTTGCATGGACTTTTACATGCATTGACAGAAAAGGAAGAGAGCACATTTATGTGCAGTAGGAGTTTATTTTTCATTTATCTGCAACAAGGCACAAAAGGCAGGATTTGTCCAAAAACACATTATTCACATTTGAAAATAAATGAAATATTCAAAGTAATCAAAATGTCTTGATAAATAAAATAAAGTGCATAAACAATATACAGTTCAGTCTGTAAGTATTTGGACAGTGACACAATTTGTGTTGTTTTGGCCCTGTACTCCTGCACATTAGATTTGAAACGGAACAGTGACTATGAGGTTTAAGTACAGACTTTCAGCTTTAATTTGAGGGTTTTTACATCCATATCGGGTGAACCGTGTCCATTTTTAGGCTAGATTAAGCTGTAAATTACACAGGAATAGTATGGAACACATGGTTGGCTAAATCACTCTGCTGCCAGATATGCAGTAGATATGGATGGATCACAAATTTTCCTATTGAACATATCTACTGTATTTCTGGCAGCAGAGTGATGGTTTAAGGCTTGTTTGATACGTCAGACCCCTGATGACTTAGAGCCATTTAGCCAACAATGTGTTCCAGTGTAATTTACAGCTAAATCTAGTCCCACCCCCCAATTCCCGTAGAGATCCATTCAAATGCAGAAACGTTGTAGTATCGCTTGTATCAGAAAATAAGATATCAACAGTCGTTTGATGTTCTAGGGGTCACAGACATCAGGAAGTCCTGGCATGCAAAGGATATGCGACCAAATATTAAAAATGATTACTTTATTTAATATATAAATGCAGGGGTGCCAATAAGGGCACACATGGTTTTGTTAAAAAATTATTATTTCTTGATGATGGATTTTCTTTTCTCATAATAAATGTATTTTAATTTAAGGTTGGATCTTTCTCATTTTATCATTGTGAGATTAAGCTAATTCACCAAATGGTAAATTTTTTATAACCCTTTTTACTCATCTTTACCAGGGGTGCCAATAATAGTGGAGGGCACTGTAGAATATCAAATATACATTCTGTAAGTATATTCTTTGGAGTTACTTGAAGTGTATGTATGTCTTGCTTTAGGCTACAAACCTCCAAATGCCTCCACACCAGCCACTGTAAAGCCAGCTGGCCATCAAGTAACTAAAATATCATAATTGCACATAAAAACTGTCTGGGCCAATCAAAAACATATACTGAAACTGAAATAATTATATGTCTAATTGTCTATATTCAGAAAAAAATTCCAAGCTGTAATAAAATCTATAAAGAAAATGTGAATTTGAGTAAAATCTAATTTGAACTATCAATTAGTCTGCCTGGATTGACTCTTAGGCTCCACACCTCTTTAAAAGCCAATGAAAAGAATTGTTGAGTTGGTGAAAGGATCATTGTAAATCCCACAGCAGATGGCAGTGTAAACTCTAAACTTAAACACCCGCCACTGTTCTGCAAGCTTTGAAATTGCAATTAGTTTTCTCCCTGCTGTGCTCATCTGTGAAATAACATGTTTGAGGAGATGATTTGACCAGGATCGGCAGAACATTTGTTGATCATAAATTTCCCACCGAGCACCAATCAATATCCAATAAATGTTGTTTCTCTCAATCTGACCAGTCAGTGATGGAACGATGGAGATTCATCATCTCCATTATGAGTGTTTAACATCTGCTGTTTATCACTGGTTTGTATGAACCAATAAACACTTTGCTGCCCAAAAAACCTCTATAATTGGTTCATATCATGGAGTCAGTGACGGTAGCTCCCACTTTAGATGTAGTAGTTCCCTTTCATTACATTATATTTTAGTTTTTATTCAAATGTATTCCTGATGGTAAATTAATGTTATGTTTTCTTGAAAAAAATCAATCCCCCAAGTCTGGCAAGCAAGCAAGCAAGCAAGCCAAAAAAAATCAGTCCCCTAACTCAAGCAAGAAATCAAAAATGCAAATGTACATACTCCAGGGTCAGTAACGTGGACAATGTCTGATCGTGGCAAGAGTACTCTGGCTTAAAATTTCTCATCCAAAAATCCCTCTGAAATCAACCATTTTTTTGTCCATGCCTTGCCGTGTTACCCAGGAGCAGAGACTAATTTGCACACACAGTGCACTGAAAAATGTTATTTTAGCTGTGGGGGACAGGAGCAAAGATGGCTGTTCTAAAATTGCAGTTTCGGGAATATGGTCCGGTATCATAAGATCTTAATAACGCCTCAGTGTAACACAAACGGCAAGCTGAATTTATATAGGATGATGTTTCCATGGCTAAGCACTTGGAAACCACAGTGTGATTAACGGAATGTAGAGTCGATGACTTGGGTACAGCCTCGACAATAGTCTCGTGCTAAGTGGAACCACAATCCCAGGTAGTCACAATCCACAATCCTTTCCTTCTGTATCTCACAGCATGTTGACTATTTGGTTGAACACATTTAAATATTGGCAAGGAATTTTGTAGGGCCCAGCCTGCAGTCCTGTTAGCACCCTTTACTGACAGAACCACTCTGTAGGGCCCAGCCTGCAGTCCCGATAAGAACCTTTACAGAACCACTCTGTAGGGCCCAGCCTGCAGTCCCGATAAGAACCTTTACAGAACCACTCTGTAGGGCCCAGCCTGCAGTCCCGATAAGAACCTTTACAGAACCACTCTGTAGGGTCAAGCCTGCAGTCCCGATAAGAACCTTTACAGAACCACTCTGTAGGGTCCAGCCTGCAGTCCCGATAAGAACCTTTACAGAACCACTCTGTAGGGTCCAGCCTGCAGTCCCGATAATAACCTTTACAGAACCACTCTGTAGGGTCCAGCCTGCAGTCCCGATAAGAACCTTTACACAACCTGTTAAGGATCCGTAGAGGGACTGGACTCAAATGCACGACTCAGAGACAGAATACAAATACTGCTCACTGGGAGCCTTTATTACTTCATCCACAACTCCAGAAGTATAGGGAGAATTAGGGAAGGGACTGGATCCTGGGATGGCGAGAACAGGGGCAGAGCAGGAGAGGGGAGCAGGCAAGGGGCTGGAAGTTGGCTGAATCCTGGGTAGGTGTAGCAGAGGAAGAGAGGGATGTGGATATGGCTGCAGGCTGTGGATATGGCTGCAGGATATGGCTGCAGGCTGGCGGGCAAGCAGAACGATAAACAAGACGTTAGTTTCAGCAAAGCATGAACAAAACTATGAAGCGTTAGTTGGCTAGGCGAAGCAAGACTAGAGTTTTTACAACAAGAAGACTCAACAAACTGGCACTGGACAACGAAGACCGGGAGAATATATAGGAGAGTTAATGAGCTAATGAATGCATGCAGCGTGAGAATGTATGTGAGAGTGATTAAACGGCGAAGAGAGCGTGAGGAATGCAAGCGGGGAAAGGAATGTGATAGGCGGAGGAAATGTGAGAGAGAATTAGTAGAAACAAGGAAGGAAACCACGCCCAGCCTGCACCACGAGGAAGACAAACAGGGAAACATAAAAACAAGACAAGAGACGTGAGGGAAAGGGTAAAACACGGAGCACAAACGGGGACGGGGACTGAGAGCGAACGGAGAGTGTAACACAACCACTCTGTAGGATCCAGCCTGCAGTCCCAATAAGAGCCTTTACAGAACCACTCTGTAGGATCCAGCCTGCAGTCCCAATAAGAGCCTTTACAGAACCACTCTGTAGGGTCCAGCCTGCAGTCCCGATAAGAACCTTTACAGAACCACTCTGTAGGATCCAGCCTGCAGTCCCGATAAGAGCCTTTACAGAACCACTCTGTAGGGTCCAGCCTGCAGTCCCGATAAGAACCTTTACAGAACCCTTGGGTACAGCCTCGACAATAGTCTCGTGCTAAGTGGAACCACAATCCCAGGTAGTCACAATCCACAATCCTTTCCTTCTGTATCTCACAGCATGTTGACTATTTGGTTGAACACATTTAAATATTGGCAAGGAATTTTGTAGGGCCCAGCCTGCAGTCCTGTTAGCACCCTTTACTGACAGAACCACTCTGTAGGGCCCAGCCTGCAGTCCCGATAAGAACCTTTACAGAACCACTCTGTAGGGCCCAGCCTGCAGTCCCGATAAGAACCTTTACAGAACCACTCTGTAGGGCCCAGCCTGCAGTCCCGATAAGAACCTTTACAGAACCACTCTGTAGGGTCAAGCCTGCAGTCCCGATAAGAACCTTTACAGAACCACTCTGTAGGGTCCAGCCTGCAGTCCCGATAAGAACCTTTACAGAACCACTCTGTAGGGTCCAGCCTGCAGTCCCGATAATAACCTTTACAGAACCACTCTGTAGGGTCCAGCCTGCAGTCCCGATAAGAACCTTTACACAACCTGTTAAGGATCCGTAGAGGGACTGGACTCAAATGCACGACTCAGAGACAGAATACAAATACTGCTCACTGGGAGCCTTTATTACTTCATCCACAACTCCAGAAGTATAGGGAGAATTAGGGAAGGGACTGGATCCTGGGATGGCGAGAACAGGGGCAGAGCAGGAGAGGGGAGCAGGCAAGGGGCTGGAA
The DNA here is from genome assembly GCA_029718625.1 of Synaphobranchus kaupii. NCBI lineage: Eukaryota > Metazoa > Chordata > Actinopteri > Anguilliformes > Synaphobranchidae > Synaphobranchus > Synaphobranchus kaupii. Next base: position 8,839,516 of record CM056383.1, on the reverse strand, counting down.
GTTGGCTGAATCCTGGGTAGGCATAGCAGAGGAAGAGAGGGATGTGGATATGGCTGCAGGCTGTGGATATGGCTGCAGGATATGGCTGCAGGCTGGCGGGCAAGCAGAACGATAAACAAGACGTTAGTTTCAGCAAAGCATGAACAAAACTATGAAGCGTTAGTTGGCTAGGCGAAGCAAGACTAGAGTTTTTACAACAAGAAGACTCAACAAACTGGCACTGGACAACGAAGACCGGGAGAATATATAGGAGAGTTAATGAGCTAATGAATGCATGCAGCGTGAGAATGTATGTGAGAGTGATTAAACGGCGAAGGGAGCGTGAGGAATGCAAGCGGGGAAAGGAATGTGATAGGCGGAGGAAATGTGAGAGAGAATTAGTAGAAACAAGGAAGGAAACCACGCCCAGCCTGCACCACGAGGAAGACAAACAGGGGAAACATAAAAACAAGACAAGAGACGTGAGGGAAAGGGTAAAACACGGAGCACAAACGGGGACGGGGACTGAGAGCGAACGGAGAGTGTAACACAACCACTCTGTAGGATCCAGCCTGCAGTCCCAATAAGAGCCTTTACAGAACCACTCTGTAGGATCCAGCCTGCAGTCCCAATAAGAGCCTTTACAGAACCACTCTGTAGGGTCCAGCCTGCAGTCCCGATAAGAACCTTTACAGAACCACTCTGTAGGATCCAGCCTGCAGTCCCGATAAGAGCCTTTACAGAACCACTCTGTAGGGTCCAGCCTGCAGTCCCGATAAGAACCTTTACAGAACCACTCTGTAGGGTCCAGCCTGCAGTCCCCGATAAGAACCTTTACAGAACCACTCTGTAGGGTCCAGCCTGCAGTCCCGATAATAACCTTTACAGAACCACTCTGTAGGGTCCAGCCTGCAGTCCCGATAAGAACCTTTACACAACCTGTTAAGGATCCGTAGAGGGACTGGACTCAAATGCACGACTCAGAGACAGAATACAAATACTGCTCACTGGGAGCCTTTATTACTTCATCCACAACTCCAGAAGTATAGGGAGAATTAGGAAGGGACTGGATCCTGGGATGGCGAGAACAGGGGCAGAGCAGGAGAGGGGAGCAGGCAAGGGGCTGGAAGTTGGCTGAATCCTGGGTAGGCGTAGCAGAGGAAGAGAGGGATGTGGATATGGCTGCAGGCTGTGGATATGGCTGCAGGATATGGCTGCAGGCTGGCGGGCAAGCAGAACGATAAACAAGACGTTAGTTTCAGCAAAGCATGAACAAAACTATGAAGCGTTAGTTGGCTAGGCGAAGCAAGACTAGAGTTTTTACAACAAGAAGACTCAACAAACTGGCACTGGACAACGAAGACCGGGAGAATATATAGGAGAGTTAATGAGCTAATGAATGCATGCAGCGTGAGAATGTATGTGAGAGTGATTAAACGGCGAAGAGAGCGTGAGGAATGCAAGCGGGGAAAGGAATGTGATAGGCGGAGGAAATGTGAGAGAGAATTAGTAGAAACAAGGAAGGAAACCACGCCCAGCCTGCACCACGAGGAAGACAAACAGGGAAACATAAAAAACAAGACAAGAGACGTGAGGGAAAGGGTAAAACACGGAGCACAAACGGGGACGGGGACTGAGAGCGAACGGAGAGTGTAACACAACCACTCTGTAGGATCCAGCCTGCAGTCCCAATACGAGCCTTTACAGAACCACTCTGTAGGATCCAGCCTGCAGTCCCAATAAGAGCCTTTACAGAACCACTCTGTAGGGTCCAGCCTGCAGTCCCGATAAGAACCTTTACAGAACCACTCTGTAGGATCCAGCCTGCAGTCCCGATAAGAGCCTTTACAGAACCACTCTGTAGGGTCCAGCCTGCAGTCCCGATAAGAACCTTTACAGAACCACTCTGTAGGGTCCAGCCTGCAGTCCCGATAAGAACCTTTACAGAACCACTCTGTAGGGCCCAGCCTGCAGTCCTGATAAGAACCTTTACAGAACCACTCTGTAGGGTCCAGCCTGCAGTCCCGAAAAGAACCTTTACAGAACCACTCTCTAGGGTCCAGCCTGCAGTCCCGATAAGAACCTTTACACAACCTGTTAAGGATCCGTAGAGGGACTGGACTCAAATGCATGACTCAGAGACAGAATACAAATACTGCTCACTGGGAGCCTTTATTACTTCATCCACAACTCCAGAAGTATAGGGAGAATTAGGGAAGGGACTGGATCCTGGGATGGCGAGAACAGGGGCAGAGTGGGAGAGGGGAGCAGGCAAGGGGCTGGAAGATGGCTGAATCCTGGGTAGGCGTAGCAGAGGAAGAGCGGGATGCGGGAGACAGGGATGCATGGCGTAGAGCTAGGATATGGCTGCAGGCTGGCGGGCAAGCAGAACAATAAACAAGATGTTAGTTTCAGAAAAGCATGAACAAAACTATGAAGCGTTGTTGGCTAGGCGAAGCAAGACTAGAGTTTTTACAACAACAAGACTCAATGAACTGGCACTGGACAACGAAGACCGGGAGAATATATAGGAGAGTTAATGAGCTAATGAATGCATGCAGCATGAGAATGTATGTGAGAGTGATTAAACAGCGAAGAGAGCATGAGTAATGCAAGCGGGGAAAGGAATGTGATAGGCGGAGGAAATGCGAGAGAGAATTAGTAGAAACAAGGAAGGAAACCACGCCCAGCCTGCACCACGAGGAAGACAAACAGGGAAACGTAAAAACAAGACAAGAGACGTGAGGGAAAGGGTAAAACACGGAGCACAAACGGGGACGGGGACTGAGAGGGAACGGAGAGTGTAACACAACCACTCTGTAGGATCCAGCCTGCAGTCCCGATAAGAGCCTTTACAGAACCACTCTGTAGGGTCCAGCCTGCAGTCCCGATAAGAACCTTTACAGAACCACTCTGTAGGGTCCAGCCTGCAGTCCCGATAAGAACCTTTACTTATGCCGCATTTCCATAGCCAGTGTATACAACCCGACCCGTGGCAAGTTGAACAGACCCAGTCATATCTGTGATCTCCGCACGGTTCCATTTTAATTTCCATAGAACACTAACAATCCGTGCAAACTGGCATGGGTTGAGCATGGGTTTGAGTCGGTGACATATAACGGAAGCAATTTGAAGGTCCTCTGGTCTGATCCACTTTTGTTGTTGTGGTCCTTTATTGCCATTGTGGCGAGTTTGTCGGAGATTTCCCTGTATATCTTTTCATTTCTTACAGAGCCTTCCAAGTCGCGCTGAACTCGGTCATCGGACCATAAGGCAATCAGCGCCTGCACTTCAAATCACTAACGTTAACTTTATTTGTTTATTTATTTGAAAAGTAACATTACACTGACACTTAAAATGGCGCCTCTCTCTTCAGTCACCCTGTCACTTGGAAGGGAAGTGTCGCATAGCAACCGCCGCTACGTCAACACAGCCCAGATAGAGTGGCACGCTTCGACCCTGCTTTGAAGCAGGGCCGAAAAGTTTCACGCTATGGCTCAGGTTTACTCGGGTATACCCGCTTTGAATGATATGGAGAATGACACGGCTTGCTATGGGACTGCACTGTAGTGGAAATCTGACTTCACAGAACCACTCTGTAGGGCCCAGCCTGCAGTCTTGGTAAGAGCCTTTACTGACAGAACCACTCTAGGGCCCAGCCTGCAATCCCAATAAGAACCGTTACTTACAGAACCACTCTGTAGGGCCCTGCTTACAGTCCTGGTAAGAGTAGTTACAGAGGACAGTCAGCCTAGACGCAGTGGGACTGCTGTTGTGTCCTGGAGTAGAGCATGATAATAAAATACTCCCGTTGCTAATAAAAGTCACTTTTATTTATCTCTGGTGTCGCGTCTGCTAAAAAGAAAATTAAAATTTGTTTTCAAATAATTAGTAGGTTAATCCCAAACTGATGATTAGAGTAGATTAGATATGCAGCGTAATTGAGCTCATAAAGTAAGCCCCATGTAATGGATGCAAAGCCGCGGAGTAAAGGTAAACTGAGCATCTCCGTGCATTTTTCATAATAAAAGAAAAGGCAGACTGGCATGATGCCTTATGTTTCCTGTCTGGAGGGAAACACTCTGATTCTGCTAATCAGAATGTAATTGGTTATTTTTGTTTCCTAAGAACAATGTTTCCTCGGCACAATGATATATAGTACATATGCCGTGTGAATGTATGTATGTATATGTGGGACAGTGCCACAATTTTTGTACTACAGAACATTGGATTTGAAATAAAACAATGAATATGAGGTTAAAGTGCGTACCGTCAGCGTTAATTTGAGGGCATTTACATCTTCATCAGGTGATCCATGTAGGAATTACAGCTCTTTTTATACATAATCCATTTTAGGGGAGCAAAATTTGATGTATATATACACCTGTATACAGTATATACAGATCCTTTCCAAAAAATTAGAATATCATGGAAAAGTTTTTTTTTTCCATAATTCCATTCAAAAAGTGAAACTTTCATAGATTATAGATTCATTACACACAAAGTGAAATATTTCTAGCCTTTATTTGTTTCATTTTTCATAATTTTGGCTTACAGCTCCAGAAAACCCCCAAAACAGTATTTCAAGAAATTAGAGTAGTGTGTCGAAAATCAGCATTTACTAGAAATATTTCACTTTGTGTGTAATGAATCTATAATCTATGAAAGTTTCACTTTTTGAATGGAATTATGGAAAAAAAAAAACTTGTCCATGATATTCTAATTTTTTGGAAAAGGTCTGTACATCATTGTTCAGAGGATCACACTGGTGATTTCCTCAAATATCACCAAAATCAATTTCTATTTTTCTTTTTCAAAATATTCTTCTTACTTTGTTATTACTAATCTGTTGTAACCAGAGCTACATCATTGCTGTCTCTAGTGATTGTATTACCAAAAAAACCACAGACAAAAGACGATATCTTGACAAGTGTTCTCTGAGTATCATTTCCAGATTAATTGGATCTCTTCCCCCGTCTCGGGGTTCAACCACAGGTATACACACCTCATTAAAGATCACATCGCTGTGATGTGGATAGGTTGGAGGACCAGACGCGACCGTGAGGGGATCAACAAGTTACCCACAAGACTTGGAATAACCACTAGAAATAAGGGAAAGGGGGAGTCCGCGAACAGAACAGAGAAAATAAACAAAAGGGAAGAAAAACTACTGGCGTCAGCCAACTCAAAGCAACCCAGAAAAGAGGGTGTAGATAGAGCAGATTTGAGCATAAAAATAGAAAGGGAGAAAATCCCAGCGTATAGCTAACACAAAATGACCCCGGTAAGAGGGCAAGGAGTCAAGCAGACTTGAGCAGATATATAGAAAGGGGGAAAAAAAGGCCTCTAGCTCGAAAATAAACCAACGAGCTCAGCAAAGAGGGAATAATAGAAAGGTAAACAGAAGTACTGCATCACAGAAGGGAAAACCAAGGAAAGAGCTAAATAAAAGGAAAGACTGATCCTACGGATCTAAACCTACGCTCTAAACTAAGAAGTTTCCTGCGTTTCTTTCAACACAAAAGAAATGCAGTCCTCCGGCTAACCGTTTACCTGGCTTGACGTGGCAATGTATGACACAAAAGCACAAAACACAGGGTTAAGTAGCTGAAGCGCACCTGCAGCTAATAATAGATAATTAATTCCGGAGAGGGAGGGAAAAAGGCCGGACCGCCCTCACGCGGCCCCGAGATGCAACGCCCGCAAAACAGGCAGAGCCGGCAGCAAAACCATGACAATCGCCGGTTCAGACTGTCTTTTATCTCTAGCTTCTGTTCTCCAGACAGGAAAGGGACCCACTCTTTAATGAGTTCTCCTCGCCCTTTCAGCTCCTTTTCTCTGAAAACTTACCTCATTGTTCCTTCGTTTTGAGTTATGACAATGAGAAAAAAAATTACCAGGACAGATTCAACGCCTCTCCTTGAGTGCTTTTTAATGACTTAGAAAATGGCCATGAGCTGAAGAGAGTCATATTAAGAACCCATTCAGGAGCATTCTCACTAAAACTGAAACAGCTGTTTGGTATATCAGAATTAAATTTACAGTAGCCTTTCACACGGCGATGCCCGAGCGAGGGACTAGCATGTGCGGAAATTTCTGGAAATTTCCCTCCTTGCCCTGTTCTATTTACTCCCCTCTGAGTCCTACAAGGGGTGGGAATGTCACAAACTGGAGAAATGCTACTTCTGTAAGTTAGAAGACTCCCACAGACACCCACAGCCCTGGAACCGTATTGGGGAGGGGTGGGGACATATGTAGCCCATGGACATATATAATTTTCCTGAATAGACCTGAACATAATCTGATCATTAAACCTGTAACACATTATTCATTATACATTCTGTGACACTTCTCTTCTTGTCAGTTTTTCCATTTCAATTGACTTGCAAATTATTTCATGTTTAAAGGAGCATTATATTATTTGAATTTATTTTTCTCTTGGTCGAAACTCCTCCCCTGCGAGTGGTTGCCAGATTGTCTCACAACCTGTCTTTGCGCATGGTGGTGGTACATTGCTGAACTACTTTGGTGTTCAACAATGTACCAAAAGTTCTAAATAATGTTTTAAGAAAATAATAATATTGTTCGCAATTTAGCACTAGATTTTATGAAAAACAGATTTATAGCACTGTCCCACTCTACCTGACAGCTATAGCTTGTATAGGACATAGGACTTTTTTCAGCTAAAAAAACAATACAAACAATGACACATTTAACCAATACCCTAGGTCTAAGTGTGCAACAAAGTTGTCGATACCATCTATAAATAGTCTATCGATACCATACCCCCAACCTATCATCTTACAAGCAATGAGCACTTTGATTATGTGAGCGCAAGAAAGTCCAAAAATCCCAAGCTAGCTGGGAAACCACCAGCCCAAGCATAAAAAAGTGAAGAAAAATGCAGAACTTTGTAAGGAACCTTGCAAAACTTGCAACAGAAAATATGGCAACTTCACTGACTTCACCCAAAGCCACAGGGGAGTGGATTGGCTGTGGAGATGCAACGGCTGCTTTCACCACACCTATGCTGAAGAAAATGGGATCTTTGACAATTAATCTTTTATATGCAAATACTTTTGGAGGAATAATAGCATGACCCACTATTGTATGTATTGTATTGTGTTGTATTTCTCTAAAAAAATGGTTGATTTTGAAAAAAGCTTTTGAATTAATTATGAATAGTATGATGGCTGTTTTGCTAACTATAAATGACTGTCTCACTCTACCTGACTCCTGCCAGAAATACGGAGGGGGGACTTTGCATTTTTGAAGGGCTGTAGTTCTTAAACAACTATACATTCCAACATAATTTCAGCACAGAAATGTTGTAGAGACCAACAATAATTTATAGAAACATCGCTTGCGTGATTGAACTGCTTTTTCATGGTTGCCAGGAGGTTTTACCAAAAAACGTCTCACTATACCTGAGTTCACCCTAGCACCTTTAAGGAACATGGTACCTTGTGTTCAGATCAACAAGACCCAGGGCAGAGCCCGAACACCCAATAAAACCAAACATTTAAAAAACGAGGGCCTATCACTTTCAGATGGTTCCCTGTTAAAGCTTTTAAATTGAGCTGCCGATTTTAGATTTAGCCAAATCCTAGCAGATGGCCAGTGCTATACCTTACTTCACGACTTCATTTGGCTTTTTAGTTTCTCAAGCAGTGTTTTTTTTTCATCGTGTGTGTTCATGGCTACATGTGGCAGATGCAGAGGTGAGCGCAATCTAATTTGCAATCAGGAGAGTAATTTACTCAATACCTCGCAGCCTGTTCCCATAGCGATTCGGAAGCCATGGGAACGTGGAGCATGGCACAATAAGGAAATTGAAGTGATTCCCCTCCCTTCTCATATTGTTACTAGCAGATTAAATACAACGCTTCCCTCTCCACGCCATCTGTTACAGACCCCTGAACTCTGACCACAACATAAATACACAGGAGGGCTGCCGTGTGGCTCAGTCGAGACACCAAGCCGCCGTGGGTTTGAATCCGTATTGTGCCGGTGCCCCGCGGGGGGCAACGCGCAATTGCCGTTTGCATTGCCCAGGGCATGGGTGGGTTCAGTCGGCCCGCATTCTTCTGGCAACCCTGCTGGGCACGGGCAAGCCCATGGTCTACATGCAGGTGCATATGGGCGATGGCAATGGTGCGTAGGGAGAAACTGGTGGCCGGTCTGCAATAAGGTATGATATCCGTGTGTCCCGTGCAGTGGGGTTGCTCCAAGGATGCTGTTGGAGGGACAATTGGACATTCCAAATTAGGGTGGGAATTGGACATATACAGCCCAGCATAGGGCGCCAAATTATTATTTAAAAAAAATACACAGGAGACAGAAAATAAGTTTAACGGGATTTATTAAAATCATAAAACGTGTATATGAGATGAGTCTGTGGAATGTATGGATGCATGCGGGTGTGAGGTGTGACTGTTTGTATGGTGTGTGGAAAAATAGAACTATCACAAAGGGCAACAAATATTGCAGGAGTCAATCTGCCACGTGGACTCATGGCAAAACGGTGGGGAGTGCTCAATGGCTTGGGAAAAATCCAGCAGCATCGGCATGGAGTGCTGGCTACGTCTGGTTAAAAAAGGTACACCCAGGTGCCACCAATTACACCTGATTGGGCCTGCAGAAAAAAAACTGAAAAGGGAAAAAGCAAAACAGCCCACAGAGTCAGTGGCCTCTCTGTGGGATGTTGTGGTTCACACAGTATAATGCTATGCCGTGGATGTAACATGTCCCTGGAGAGGACGTGTTACAGATGTTCAGAGAGAGAGAGGCAGAGCTGGATGTGATGAGAGGGGCTGAGCTGTATGTGCATATAGAGGCAGAGCTGGATGTGATGAGTGAGGCAGAGCTGGATGTGGTGAGGGAGGCAGAGCTGGATGTGCATACAGAGGCAGAGATGGATGTGATGAGAGAGGCAGAGCTGGATGTGGTGAGGGAGGCAGAGCTGGATGTGCATACGGAGGCAGAGCTGGATGTGGTGAGGGAGGCAGAGCTGGATGTGGTGAGGGAGGCAGAGCTGGATGTGATGAGAGAGGCAGAGCTGGATGTGATGAGAGAGGCAGAGCTGGATGTGGTAAGAGAGGCATAGCTGGATGTGATGAGAGAGGAAGAGCTGGATGTGGTGAGGGAGGCAGAGCTGGATGTGGTGAGAGAGGAAGAGCTGGATGTGATGAGAGAGGCAGAGCTGGATGTGATGAGAGAGGCAGAGCTGGATGTGATGACAGAGGAAGAGCTGGATGTGGTGAGGGAGGCAGAGCTGGATGTGGTGAGAGAGGAAGAGCTGGATGTGATGAGAGAGGAAGAGCTGGATGTGATTAGAGAGGCAGAGCTGGATGTTATGAGAGAGGCAGAGCTGGATGTGATGAGAGAGGAAGAGCTGGATGTGGTGAGGGAGGCAGAGCTGTATGTGGTGAGAGAGGAAGAGCTGGATGTGGTGAGGGAGGCAGAGCTGGATGTTATGAGAGAGGCAGAGTTGGATGTGATGAGAGAGGCAGAGCTGGATGTGATGAGAGAGGAAGAGTTGGATGTGATTTGAGAGGAAGAGCTGGATGTGGGGAGAGAGGAAGAGCTGGATGTTATGAGAGAGGCAGAGCTGGATGTGTTTTGAGAGGAAGAGCTGGATGTGGTGAGAGAGGAAGAGCTGGATGTGGTGAGGGAGGCAGAGCTGGATGTTATGAGAGAGGCAGAGCTGGATGTGATGAGAGAAGAAGAGCTGGATGTGATTTGAGAGGAAGAGCTGGATGTGGTGAGAGAGGAAGAGCTGGATGTGGTAAGAGAGGAAGAGCTGGATGTGATGAGAGAGGAAGAGCTGGATGTGATTTGAGAGGAAGAGCTGGATGTGGTGAGAGAGGAAGAGCTGGATGTGGTGAGAGGAAGAGCTGGATGTGATGAGAGAGGCAGAGTTGGATGTGCATACAGAGGCAGAGCTGGATGTGGTGAGGGAGGCAGAGCTGGATGTGCATACAGAGACAGTTGAATATGATCATTCTGGTGGAGAGCACTAGAGAGCCATAGATTCCAGAGGAAGCTGTTGGCTGCAGAACTGTTTCGATTGCATGTCTGATATCAAATAAATCTAAAGTGAATGGCAACTACTGTTGCTTACATAGCCTAGTAAACTCAGAAAGTATAGTGAAAAAACAAGTTTGAGCCTGCCTGTTTGCCTCACATCGTAGAAACATTCCCTGCTTTGGACCATAGTTCTCAGAGAACCAGAAATGGAAGTAATAACACAATCTACCACCTTCTCCCAACTTGTCCTGACAGGCAGTTTCACTGAGGTGCCAAGAATGCACGTGTGGCGATTCTGTACCTCCTGGAAGAGGAGTTTCTCTCTTGAGAGAAGCACTCCTGAAAAAGCCTCTAGTAACCTGATGCTCACTCTTCAGCAGACCAAAACTGCCAGTTTGCTATGGGTTTAAAAAGGGAAAGTGGTTGACTTTTCATTGGTCATAAGGAAACCAAAATCCCAGCACACCCCTAGGTTGTTTGTTCTTCTTAAACCAACCTCTTTTAAAATTGTACCATGGGTGCACTACTGCCCCTTGTCACAAAATTACCAGAGTTGAGTCAAACACAAAATGGTGCCTTGGCAATGAAAATAGAGGGCACTATGGCTTAAGTCACCAGAAAGAGTAACTGTCTTAAATTAATATTCCTCGATAGTGTTCATGATTGAAATGTCCTCATAATACTCAGGATTATTTGAAATACATGTTCCATCGTTCATTAGGTAACCGTGTTGCAGTTGGATGGAAGCTAGCTATATAAAATTGAGGCTTAAAATAAGTTCGCATTCACACTCTGCCCTAGTCCAGAAATAACTCTCAGCGGTTAATTTTGGGAAACCGCAGACATGGATTCAGCTAATTAAATAATGGGTGCGATTAAGCCGGGAGAGAGATGATGCTGATGCTCACCGCTGTGTTCATTGGTGTGTAAAGAGGAGTGTCTTAGACATGTATGCAGATCATTCACAGATAGATGCAACAGAGCCAATCGCGGATGGCATTGATGAAGATTTAAAATTAGATGAATATTTTTAATTAATTAAACAATAAATCCTGACCGAGGAGATTTTAAAATTTTGTGTGTTTGCTGCCCGATTCAATGTCTTTGTTCCACGGGGTCAGTGGTTCAGAGTCATCTTAATGGTACATTCATTTACATTCATAATATATTTGTAACATTCCACTCCCATCCTATTGTTTCTCCGTGTTTTCCCTCTCCCCCTGTTTCGTGTTTGTCTCTCCATTGTCCGTGTTTCCCCCGTGCAGCAGGTTGGGCGTGTTTTCCCGTTTGTATCACTCTGTTTCACTACTCCTGTCTCAGCCTATCCCATTCCCCCGTTTCACATGCATTCCTCACTCTCCGCTCTGTTCAATCACTCTCGCATACATTCGCACGCGTTTCCTGATTGATTCCAATTAGTGCTTGCATTTAGTCACCCGGTGTTTTCTGTCCTGCGCCAGTTTGTTAACGCTTGTAGTCTGAAACCTCTGGTCCTGTCTGGTTCTTTGTCTAGTGGCCTTGTCAAACAGTTTAGTTCTGTGACGGTGTTAATTCACCCTGCTATTCTGTGAAGTCCTAGTCTGTTCAGTCTGGAACGGCATTACCCGCTGTTCATTGTTCTGTCTCGCTAAGCAACTCTGTCTGCTTAAAGTCTGCCAGCCTGCAGTTGTCTGTGAATCCCTGCCTGTGTTGCGGTTTCCCTGCCTTCCACCTGACATGTGCATGCAGCTTGGGCTTCTGCTATTCCACCCTGCGGCGGTCCCCGCTCACAACCAATGCTGCGGTGCTGTTGATGTGCTATCGCTCCTGCCTCTGCTGTCACCGCTGCTGCCGCCCTGCTGTTGCCACCCTGCTGTTGCCGTGCTGCTACTGCCGCTGCCTTGTTGCCAAGCCTGCGTCCTGCTCTACTGCTCCCGCTCCCGTTCATCCCCTGCTCCAAACAACCCGGTTACCTGTCTCCATCATCACCCCTGGCTTTCCCTGCTCCCACATATTCATAACTGGACTGTCTGTATTTATTGTTCTCCCTACGCTTCAGGAGTTTAGTTCGAAGCCTAATTATTGGATGCTTAGCGCTCCCACTCTCTGTCCTGTCTGTCAAGTCCGTCCTGTCCGTCAAGTCCAGTTCTGGCTTGGAACAATTCCGGTGTGACCTGCAAAGTCCAGCTCCGGCTTGGAGCATACTGTGGTGCCGGTTGAGTCCAGTTCCGGCTTGGAACTTCTACTGCCTTTGCCTTTCTCCCCATGCTCAGGACTGCCCTGAGCATAAAATAAATATTGAGTTTTTTGCATTTCTGTCTCCTTGTCGTGCATTTGGGTTCAGTCCTCTTCTGGGGTCGTAACAATATTAATATTGTGTTCAGTTGCCAGCTTCGAATTGGTTATGATGAAATACACAAATGGTGATGACTTTCACAGACCAATCTGGGAAGCTCTTTCACAATGATAAATTATTTTTTTTCTATGATCTGTTTTACCCAATAAGAATAGTAAGACAAGATAAAGCCTCTGTGAAGATTGAAAGGTAATATCTGTATGGCTTTCTTAATAGAGCGCAGTGTGAATCACGTGTGTACTGGAATAGGTTGGTGTTTCAGAGCAGACAAAGGGGGTCGTTTTCAGCCACAGAAGGAGCCAGTGCTGGATAATGGCGGTAATGTGATTTAGCTCCGCGTGTTAGCATTAGCGTTGCTCCCCGCAGTGCCGGGCTTGAGAAGGCCACCACCATCAGCGTGGCTTTTGGGGGAGCTCTCAGCAGGCTAAAAACAGACGCGATGGAGAGGAAATAATTCCCGGAAAGAATAGGATGCTCTGCGAGTGGAAAAAGAAGAGTGCTTTAACTCTGACAGAAGAGAGGCAGAGAGAAAGTAAAGAATTAAAGAGAGGGATGAAAGAGAGGCAGTTTTTCTGCCACAGTCAGGGAAGGAGACAAGCGTGCCCTCACCTCACTGAGGAAAAACTGAAAAATGTGAGTCTTTAGTGCTAGCATGGTGGTGGGGGGATGCATTAGAAGGAGTGATTTTGTAATGGAAAATGTTATTTACAATGGTGCTGTCGCTGCTGGGGCAGGGAGATTATCTCATATGGTGTTAGTGATTGAGCACTTTCATTACCCCCAAAAATCTGTGCTATTACCAAAAATAATTAGTTTAATACATTGGAGAAAAATGGTCAGTAATAACTAGTGGTGTAAGCGATTGGCAATGTTTGGTGGGAAACTCAGTAATTTATCAACACACAATTGAAGATAGTAATAAAATTCTTGTTTTAGATTCAGTCATGACTTAGAGTTATGACTTATAAGGAGCAAATATATCAACCATGCATACGGAAGAGCAAATATACTAACAGAAATCTCATGGTTTTATAAATTATATCCTAGGTCATCGTTTTTGATCTAGGGACCACCAGCCAGGCTCAATGGCAACCAGGGACCTCATCATAAGTTAAAACAGTTATATATATTTTTAAAGAAGGCCTTAAAAGAGGAAGGGGGGTGCTGACAGTGCAATTGCAGACCCCCTATGGTTGAAAACCCAGGCGCTAGGTGCATGCAGGTTACTGGGTGTCATCAATGAGAAGTCTATCTGCTTGTGTTCACAAGCACTGTCATAACAGGGACAACAAGTAAGACATATTTTAATTTCCCCACTTTTTCCAATAAATCTGAGAGTATTGAGAAATGGACTTTTGAATAAACAGTATCAAGTCATTTCAGCTGAATTATCTTGCTGGCCTTTTTTTGTCAAAAATAAAATAATGACTGAACCTGTATGGAATTGCAAGCTGTCAGCACTTAATATTGACAGATTGTTGAACAGCAAACAACAAAAGCACCGTGACTGTTGTTCATATTATAAGGTGCTGTGGAGGCAATGTGTGCTGTTTTCTCTGTCCTATTGTCAATGTTAGGAAGGTGCACGCATAGGCCTACAGTCAGAGGTCGAGACCTGAAGCACCAGAGCTTTGAGCTCCATGGTTATTTCTTCCAATCCTTCAAAAGTACAGCATTGAGCTTTGTGGTTGATTATTACAGACCTTCAGTTGTAGAGCTTTGAGCTGTGCTCCATGGTTAATAATGCCAGAGCTTCAATTGTAGAGATTTGAGCTCCGTGGTTAGTTCTTACAATCCTTCAATAGTATCCATCTGCTCTCAAGAACGAATGAGAGAGGATGCTATTCCAAGAGGCCATACCTGTTTTTTTTCTCTCCTGAAAATTGGGCCTAATCTTCTTCCTGCTTGATGTGAGAAAAGCATAACAGCTGCTCTGTGGAGAAAAGCAAGTGAATTATTCTCAGAAAAAAATTAATCTTCTGGATCAGGCCATCATGAAAGAGTGTCGCCTGTATGCACTGATGCAGGTCTTTAGCCTGTGGGGTTATTAAGACTGAATAACACCCAGTTTTCACCATTCCTTTCTGTGGAATAGAGTCTTATTATCAGACTTATTTCCTTGTGCACTAGGGCAAGAAGTCCGTGTTATTACTTATTCATTTAAGCAGGTGCAGTCAATCTTCAGTCCTGACTAAAAAAGTAGATGTGAAAGGGGGATAATAATAACTATATGTAGCTTTTCCCCCCAAAGCTCTTAACATAGGTTGAATTGGGAACAAAATGAAGGACAGTGATAAAAAAAAAACTGCAAAATCAAGCATAAAAGGGCTTAACGGGTAAAATCAACAAATGAGAATAAAAAAAAGACAACAGTTAAAGTCACAGAACAACAACATTAAAAAAGCAAATACCTGCACTTATTAAATAACACTCAGTCCTGTGTGATTGCATAAAGCTTTGCAGCCAAAGATAATTTCCCCTTTAATTATATTCAGTCTTGTGAATCACACTTGTCTACACCAACTTGTTTGTGGCTCCCATATGTTTTTTAAATATGTTGAAATTAGCGTTTGATAAGTAAAAGCAAAAGTTTGTCTTTATTTGTTTTGCGTTATCTGTTTTGCACAATCATGTGCTTGCAGCCAACATGGAAATTTTGGTGTAAACCAGGTTTCTCTTAATCCCTTCATACGATAGCTTTGTTTTATTGACACAATGCAATTTTCTGGGATGGAAAACCTGAAATATGTCCCCCAAAAATGGGTATGAAGGTAAAATGTAAATCTAATATACCTTCCAGTTATAATGAATCTACTGTAACTTGAACCATAAAAAAACTGAAAGTTCTTTTACTGGATCAAATAAGGTTTGACTGATATAATGACTGAATAAGTGATTGTTTTTTTGAAGGGTTTTATATACTGTACATGTTCAAATATTTGAAAATGGAATACGTAGCCTGTATACTTGTTAACAGGAGGCTGTCTGATTACAAAGGGAAGAGAAAAAAGGACAAACTCAAATTACAATTATGAGAGTGGTGAATTAATTGCTTGCTGGTTTCTATGGTTTCAGTGTTGGTTGTTACCTAAGTTACCTCTCACACCTTGCGCAATGTCACAGGATTTAGGTCCAAATCCTGTGGTGATTAATGTACAGAACTAAATTATTTTGAAAAGTATTTTAACCAACTGCAAGGAGAAAACAAAAGTATCTTCCCTTGGAGGACCTTCGACATATCCAAAGAGAATACAGTGACATGCAATGAGTTTCACACCTTCGAATTTCAAATCCCACAAGCGCAAAATTCAGTCCAGTTGGCTGAAAATAGCCAAATCTGGCAACACAGTATGTAGACTCATCAGAGCTCCAGAGATTCATACGCAAAGTAGTGGTAGAACTCTAAGGCATCATGCCACATATATGGGTGTTCATCGTATCTTATGCAATATGATCTGGACCAATGCGGTGGTGCTGTGGAGAACACTTTTGCGGTTCTTTTTTAACGTTTCAAAAATGATGAAGGGCGAAAATTGATAATGTGTGTTTTTCCACCCACAGTGGCAATTTGTGAAGTTTTTAAGGTTTTCAAAAATCTGTGAAAATGTCCACTCTGACTTTTCGGCTATCATGCCATCAGAGGAATATAGTTCAATCAGCTGTGTGATTCAGCAGAATAATCCTGTGACTGAAGCATGTTCAATTATTGTCTCTACCTCTGTTTTCTGCTGTAGGATACTGTGAGAGAAATTGTGCTTATGTGTGTGTGTGTGTGTGTGTGTGTGTGTGTGTGTGTGTGTGTGTGTGTGTGTGTGTGTGTGTGTGTGTGTGTGTATATATACATTTAGAAGAATACGATTCACTTGGGGTTAATGCTCAATCTACATATACATACAAACAAGAGTAAACCACTACATGAATGCCAGGGAATCCTGCATTGCTGGGCTATTGAAATCAAGACCGTGCGACACATATAAACGACTAATAGCAGTTACAGAGAAACACAGTGAATACATACCATGAATAACCTGCAAAGTGCCAGAAAGGGACCAACATCCACCACACTGCAATCTCCTAATTACTTCAGTGGTAAAAGACCGGGAACAATGTGTTATTTCCACAGTGTCGGCTGAGCATTGTGTAGCATTATGAGGAGACAGCTACTTACCACAGTCTGGACCATAGCTTTGTTTTTTTTATTTGCAAAGTAATAAACAGCAAATGAACAGAGGCTTTCTTAAAACACAATCTGAATTACCCAGCGTGGGTGTTAAAACACAATCTGAATTACCCAGCGTGGGTGTTAGCTTCACCGCGACAGCGTTGTGTATGATTTATGACCAGACTTTGAACACAAGACATTAATTAGAAAATACAGTCAAACTACCGGTCCAGATAGAAGCACAAAACTACAAGGCAGGGTTTGAGCATGCTGACAGAAAGATTCAAACTAACCACAGGGTGCTGTGTCCTTAACTTTGAGTGACCAATTTAAGCGAGGGCCACTATGGACCTGTGTAGTCTGCCACTGAATGAAATTTCAAAAATAAATGTTTAAAAGCATAAATCTTGGTTTAGTGAATCAAACTTAAGCACATTAAGTGCACTGCCATGTAATTAAACATAGACTGTAGTCAGAACACCTATTGCAACACAATCACAACACAATATGATTGGTTTCCTTCCAAAAAATATATAGTTTTTCATCATGTAACACAATTCAGCTTTTCAAATAGTAGAACAGAATACACCAATAATATGCACACATAATTTTCATCATCATACGTACATCATAAATCAATATCTGTTTACAAAAAAAACACCATCAATGTGGAGCTGTTTGTATGCTTACATTTATTCATACATCAATTTCATAAAGAACTTACCATACATACAAGTTTAAAAAATAATACTGTGCCATTTGGAGATGAAAAGAGAACATTTTTTATATATGTTTTTAAGTTAGGAGATAAAAACGAAATCCCTGTGATTCTTAAATAATTTCCAAACCATTTAAAAGATGTGTTGAAAGTACTGGCCATACCATAAGATTTGACATTGCTCAACATAATATAGTCTCTTTGTATACCACCTGGAGCATGTGGCTAGCTGAGGAGCTCTGAGGAGCTCTGAGGAGCTCAGTCAGTATTGAGATAAAGACTGAATCAAGGACTCTATCCGAAACAGGACACTTTTTGTGAGCAATAGTTTTGCAGAGAGCAAAAGAAAATGTAATAACACTTATTCACAGTGCCCTTTGGCCAACACCTTGTACAAAAAGGTTCCTGTAAGTATAGATACAAAATAACTTTGCACATTTAAGTAAGCACATGTAATTTCTACTTCTAGCATGTTTCAAATTAAGCATTTTAAATCACATGTAAAATCAATATTACATTTTTACATCAGGCCTTACAGGCTACACAGGAGACAGCCGCTCATGGAATAGAATAGAATAGAAAAGAATAACTTTTATTTTCCCGTAAGGGAACTTCAGATGTAGCCACCAGCAACAACAAAAAAGACATAGACAGTGGGGCAGACCCACAACACACAAACAAACATATCAAATAAAGACATTCAAAAGAATCATTGCATTAATCATACTAATTAAGTGAATTAAAGTGGAATGCAGCCATGATTAAAAATAGCCCCTGCTGTCCCGAGATGTCCAGTGTCATTAAGCAGTCCAACACACAAACTCCGCCTCCACGACTTTCCTCCATACATGCAGTGTTGCGATCTCTGTACACTGTCAAAACAGAGCCTCGAACTACGTCAACCTTCCCAGTCGTCGCCTCACTCCTCCCCCGCATTATCTTCTCCTTCCCTTCCCTGGTTGCCGTTTGAAGATTATTATTCAAAATGTGTCTTTTTCCCTTAAAAAATCACCACCATGTGACTGAACTTTATTTTCTTTTTTCTTTCTCTTTGCCTGGTTTGCTTGTGTTGAGGTCTTGCTGCTGACAGAATGGCAAGGATCAGAGGGCTGGCATGTTCACAGTCAGGTTGGTCAGGTTCAGTCCTATGACCAGAAAAAGAAGGACTGGACAATGACGTTCTGTCTACCAATGATTCTTTGCGATTTGAGGAAGTAAATAACCAATGGGACCAGCGCCGGAGACTTGAATGAATGGGAGCAGATGCTGGTGACAGCTCCATATAGGTTTTACATCTAGGTCTACGTCTTTATGTTTTGGTTTTATTGTGTAATACTGGTCAAAATATGATGGTCCTTTTTTAAAATCATGTCAGGCATTTGTGAGTTTTGGTAGCTTTCATATGGCTGTTTTGTTGTAAGCGAACGTTGAAGTCATTGTAGCCATCTGTTAGCTTGCTATAGCGTTCTATTCACAGCACGAATTTGCTGTTTGTATAAACCGTTCTAAATTGACAGTTGATTTGCAATATTATATTAAATATTTATAGGCTAGCTAAACTTAGCTATCACAATTGTGCTAACTTTTCTGAATAGTTACCTAGCTAACGTTGTCATTAAATGTTTTTACCATGAATAATCCCCGACCTGTTTACATTCTCGGACAGATGTTCGGGAAATCTGTTACACGATGATAATGATAATGGCGATGATAACTTTTGGGACTAAAGTTCACTTTTTGTTTTCAAAGAGGGTAGGCTATTTCATGATATAATTGCTGATTTGTGGCGAAAGTGCCGCCGTGGTAACAGACTTCCCTAACATCCGTCTGACAATGTAAACAAGAATCTAACGTTAGGGGATTTTCCATGGTAAGAAGAAATTGTATGACAACGTTAACACGTTAGTCGCTACTATAACGTTAAATGTCCAGCACCTCTGTGGTCTAATAGCGGGGATGGTAGGGGGAAAACAACGTTTTGATTCCAAAAATCCTAAAAGAGGGCCCAAGAATGGGTAAGGGCAATTCGACAAGTCTCATGTCGGCGCTGCTGCACGGTCAGACGTGCTGCTAATAATACTCTCTGCGTAGGCTCACTAGGCTGCTGGTCCCATTGTTAGAAAGAACGCTGAACTTCCGCATTGTGATGTCGTCATTGTCCAGTCCTTCTTTTTCTGGTCATAGACTAGTAGATGCCCCCCCCCCCCCCCCTCCTCTAGCAGGCACTAGCAGAGTTGTTGATTCTCATTGAGCCCTTGGAGACGTCGGTCTGCATGGTGGACATGCCCACGTTGTTGTACACCTCCGGGCTGGAGCAGAAGCCACAGAGGCACACCATGCCCTGCAGGTCCTTCTGGAAGTTCCTGTTGAGGAAGCCATAGAAGACGGGGTTGATGCAGGTGGAGGCCATGGCCACCATGTGGCAGAGGGCAAACAGCAGGTTGTGGTGGCAGCTGAGCAGCGTCTCGTGGTGCCAGTCGAACAGCAGGTTGAAGACGTTGAGCGGCAGCCAGCAGGTGGCGAAGGCGGCCACGATGGACACCAGCAGGGTGTTGATGCGCTTGCTCTCGCTCGCCCGGGCCTCACTCTCGCGCTGACGCTCCCCGCGGCCCCCGCGCCGCCGCAGGCAGGCCAGCACCCGCCCGTAGCACGTCAGGATGAAGCACAGCGGCGCCACGTACTGCACCAGCAGCAGGCAGGTGTTGAAGCCCAGCCTGCCGCGCTCCGACGGCCAGGTGTCCATGCAGGCGTACTTGTCGCGGTAGAAGCCGTGGGAGATGTTGCGGTAGGGCTCGTCGGTTAGGTGGTAGAACACCAGGTAGGGCACGGACAGCGCGGTGGAGCCCAGCCAGATGCCCGCAATGCCACAGTGGGCGTCTGCCACGCTGGGCTTCCAGCCCCGCGGGTTGACGATCAGCTGGTAGCGCTCGATGGCGATGAGCACCAGCGAGAAGCTGGAAACAGAGACGGACAGGCACTGCACAAAGCTGGTGACCTTGCACATGGCCTCTCCGAACATCCAGTGGTCCATGAGCGTGTAGACCATGGTGAACGGGATGCAGATAACGCACACCAGCGTGTCCGACGCTGCCAAGTTACCGATAAGCAGGTTGGTAACGTTCTGTGTCTCCTTCTGCCGCCGGATAACGACAATCAGGCACAGGTTGCCAAGCAACCCCACCAGGCCGACCGCGCTGTAGCCGCCCACCAGTGCCAACAGCACGGGGGCCGAAGAGTGGCAGTCATAATCCGCGAAGTTCGGCCTGGGAGTGCTGCTGTTGCCGAGGGTGGCGGACCCGGCCGAGGTCAGGTTGGGGATACCCCCACCAGGGAGAGTGGTGGAGTTAGTCATGCCCCCGCTGGGATACTTCCTCCTTACTGAGCAGGAGAGCCACTGGGATGGCAGGCATTTAGGAGGCGGTGTGCAATCGGTTACCTGTCATTCTCCATTCTGTGATTCGCAGATCTCGTCACGAGCCGTCTGCACACTGCTCATCAGCTGCACTCACAGAGAAAGACCTGGCAACAGTGTGGAAACTGCTGGGAACAAAATAATTCAACAGAATAATTTTCCACAACCAGGGGTCTACTGGGAACAGCAGCTAGATTTTCTTAGAGAAGAGAGAAGCCAAGTTGAGTTTGGAGTGATAAAACAATGCAGAACTTCAATTGCATTACAAAGTTATTATGAATATAGTAGGTGCCCACACATTCGTTGAACAATAAATGTAATCGTTTCTACAACCAGATGGAGTACCAGTGACAGAATGGGATTTCTGCAACCTTCCTAGTTTAAATTGTAGCGTGCAATTCCACTGCTTTCATCTGGATTACACGAGCAATTAACATAACTAAGTCACTTGATTGATAGTTCTCATGAGGGCAGAATTCACTTATGATATTCACTCAGGATGTAATCGAGCTTAATTAATTATTTGATTAAGGGTGAAATCATCATTGACTATGAATAATTAATAGATTTCTGTTAAACATGCTTGAGCTGTAATCATTCAATCAGCAGATAAATTAAATCATTAGATAATGTTACATGCAAATAATTACGTTAGCACAAATATGTAAAATACAGAAAAGGTTTTGTATTTACAGAATGACGCTTGGCTCAGGCTCAGTTTATCATATCTCCAAAATCTCCAAAGTGAAGAACAACAGCAACTTAAAAAGCTGAAGTACTCACCATTAATATGAATCTCACAGGTCCTTATAAGGACTGGATGAATGCAACATTTAAAAAAAGAAAAAAATATTGACAAATTTATGAACCATCTGATTAATCATTCAGTTATTAAACAGCCGACTGATTTGTCTCTGAGGCGGACTCCCCTCACCGAGGTTATTGTGGGACACCGTGGAAACGGGCAGTCGGTGCGGATTCCAGCAGGAGTGTGAGCCAGCCTCTGGCAGCTGTACATCCAGACACAGGGATGGGCAGCTAGAAGGTGGACGGGGAGGGTAGAGGGTGGAGCTACTGAGATCTTTGACAAATCCGGTGGAGAGCGAGGAGGAGGCTGAGGGACACATGAATTCACACTTTTACCTTGGAGAATTTTTTTTGTTTATTATTTGGGGGGGGGGGTGGGGGGGTGCACATACACATCACCCTCGGTAATGCAACTTGGCTGCTGTGAAGTCCTAAAGTAAGCAGACATGTGATAGCCAACTTCTCAGTGCAAAGTAGAATAGCTCATGGGAACTGTTAATAGTATTAGCGTACAAATTTACTCTTACTTTGTAACCTTACAGCTTACATTGTTCTGCAATGCATTATGGTCAATATGCAGAAGATGTTTCCACAAAGGAAATTGAAAACAATAGTAGAAGTGGCAGTCCCATGTCAGATTCTCACCCTGAACTAATATCTCCGAACTGTGAACATTGTGTTAAAAATCACTCTCTCCTGGGTGTATTCTGTCCTTTTCCTGTAAGAAATAGACTCCCAATGTCAACGCATGTCTTGTACTCAGTATTTCAGTCACATACTTAGTCCTTGTACTGGACAGATTTAAAATGCTGATTTTTAAAATACCACTATTTAGTTTATATGGTATATCATTACAAATATTGCTTTCTTTTCTTTTACAGGACTAATGAATCCAATCTTCGATCACAGAGTGAAGGATGTTGTTAAGAAGAGAGAAAAAAAGAAAGACGAGCCATCAGTGTCAAAATTCTTCATTCTTCTTTAATGGTGATGCGCTCTTTATGTCATGGTTTTGGCAGCCTCTTTTCACTTCTGCAGTCGTTCTTCCTCGGAGCAGCGCTAGGGCATTCTCACCTTGTCTTTCATTCATCCGTTCCGGGTTTTCGCTTTGTTCCATCACTCAGCACCCGCACCTGTACCTAGTTTCCTGCCGGCTATTTAAGCTCTGTGCTTCCTTGTTCCCAGTGCTTCAGTATTGTTTGCCACTATACCGCGAAGCCAGTAAGGTACAGGATTAAAGCGACCACTTCACTTTTAAGCTTGCCTTGCTTATTAGTGCTTTAGAAGTTCCTCGTTTGGATTTGTTTTTCTCGTTTGCACTTTTAGTCTCTCTGTTTGGTTTTCCTGCTCTGTTCTCTGTGAGACAGATTTCCTTTACCCTCTTTGCTCAACTCTCTTTTGTTCTCTCTTTTAATGAGAGTGAGAGGCTTTTTTCATTTTTCTCATTAGTTTTTGGTATTTCTTCGCCCACTTGCCTGGGTCACTATCATTTTCTCTCTGGTTGTATTATACCTCTGTTTAGTTTGCTCTTATATTGAGAGCGAGAGGTATTTTTTTCTTCCTTGCTCTGCCTGAGTCTGTCTGAGTTTCGAGTTTGAGTCTGTGGGTTGTTCTTTTGGCTTCGCCGGGAGTTTTTTCCTATTCTTTATTTTCTCCCTTTTCTTATATATATTCTTTCGCTTTTGTGGTGCTATCACTTCCGTGTAGCACTTGTAAATTCCTTTTCTATCCCATCTGGTCCTGCAAACCCGACACACCCTCACACTTAACTCTCTTCGTGCCAAGATCTACGTCAGTGATCTTTCATTTCAGTTTTCCAATTATATGCTTATTTAAACCATCTTTTGCAGTTATTCATTTTGCACTTTTACTGCAGTAAAGGAAACATCTTAATTTGAAATGATAGGTGTTATGTTAAAGGTTTATGTTAAAGATGGTTTGTTTGACAATATTAATGGAAAAAATAATTGCCTACCCCCATTTACATTCACTATGAATTAAAAAAGAAAATATTTCCAGATAGTTTTCCGATCATTGCTTAGGGACATTCACTGACATTCAAAGTCCATGAGGGACCTTGCAGTTGGACAAAGATATTCAGTCACAGGCTGTTTAAAGTAATAACTAAGGTGATATGAAGGGTATGCAAACATGAGGTGTAATTTAATCCTAAAGAATGACAGTACAGTCTGAATAGTGAATACGCAAAGAAAAATGCACAATGCTGTGTGAAACAGGGCTTCACTGTATGTAAAAGAATTACGGTCTCACAGGTTATCGGTACCTGCCAAACACACAATATAGTAACACAATCATGTTGACACAAAGAGCTTCTAACAAAATACCAGTATCTCTACCAAGACATGGCTCAGTATACAGTTTATTAAGGCTTGACCTATTCAGCAAGAACAGAACCTGAAGCATGTTTCATTTGTACTGGTGAGCACCATCCCCTAGTGGAGAGGAGGCTGCATGATAAAAAGGCATATTGTTTTGCATTCAATATTTGTAGTTTTCCTTGTGCAACAAAGTGTTTATATGACTAGATAACAGCAAATCTATTCTGAATGGACAGAACTGCATACAGGCACAGATATATTTCCCCCACAAAGTATCAGTGGCTGGCACCAAAATATAATAATAATATACTGTAGCACCTTTCATCCCATGTTTTCAAATAATTTTGCATTAAAAGGGGGAAACTCACCTTAGCCACCATCAATGGTAGCACCCACTGGGGTGATGCATGGCAGCCATTTTGTCCCAGAAAACTTGCCACACCAGTTGAACTGGGCTGCATTTCACCCAAAATGAATGCGTTCTTCCTGTCATTCCCTTCCCTTGCTTCAAGGGGGGAATCCCCAAAATTCCAGGATGAAATATGGCAGCCACGCCAAGTGGGATTCGGTTCCAATTTAAGAAAGAGGAGGGAGTAATTAAGGGTTCATTCCAATCGCTTATTTTATCCGTCCTGGTTTCCTTGGCCCTCGCCTGACCCGAAATTCGTTCGAGGTCTTCCATCTTTAAGCACATTCAAAACCACTAAATGCTCCTCGGAGGAGAGAGGAACAAGGAATGAGGAGGCTCCCGGAGGTATGCGAAGAAACACAGGTGTAGCCTTTGTGAAAGCCTTTTCTCAGAACGTGTGACGTGTATAAATTATCCACCTCTCCACATCTGCCACATGGCAGGTACACCCCTACACATATGCAATGTTACTTAATTTAATTGTTCCTTTCCATTTATTATAAATGCTTTAATCCACAATGACACTCATTCTTTACGACTAACAAAAGCCACATTTATTCATGAAAAAGGCTAAAAAGCATTATGGTTAAGCATGTAAGCATAATATGACACTGACGCTTGACTGACGTTCTATTTGCCGAATGCATGTTGCCTCAATTCCTCCATCCTCGTATCTCATCCTTGCATCCTTTCCTCCGTTGGGTGGAGCAAAGGAGCAAGGAAAGGATGCGAGGAAAGGAAGCAAGGAGTGAAAATAAGCGATTGGAATGAACCCTATATTCCCTCACTCCCTTGTTTAACCTCCCTTCCACCAAGGGTATAAAATGCAAGCTTCCAGCAAGAAGGGAATCCCACAATGCAATGCTCCACACAGAAAAGGTGGGCAGTCACGTTTCAACTCTATGAGGTTGCACTTCCTATATTGGTTGCGAGGGCGGTTCAGTTCTGTTTTGGTTTGTTTCTCGTCTATCCTGCTTTGCAGAACACCTGTTAAGTTTGCTTGCTGCACGTCACAAATTTTGCCACAAGATGGCTCACTCGAGGGAAGAGAGCAAAGGAAGGGAATGTGTTAAATTGGATCTGAACACAGCTTCGGAGGGGGAGAGAGTGAACAATGGAACCCCTCTCCTCATGTTAACACTCCAAAAGACCTTTCACCTGGTTAACTGAAATTCAGTAAAAATGTATTACACAACAATGTCCAACCACTCAAAACATCCATAACATCACACCACCAAACCCTGACACACACACATGCACACATGGCCGCACACACAGACACATGCACACACACGCACTTTTCCTGTTAAGTCCCCTCGGATTCCATGATTTTTTTGTGGTGTATTTAGATACTGCCATTACACTGTAAAGTCCCGTCATAGCTGAGCCTCAGGCATCCTTTTTATGCATCCCTTTCACACAATCCCTTTTCACAGATTGGAGTCTTCAGTCATAATCAAAGGAAACTGCCATTTCAATGACTGTCTATAATACAAGCACTTACTGTAAATATTGCTTTGATTTTGTCAGTTAAAGTCCAAGACAAACAACCTGCATTGCTACATTATGTAACATTACTTTAGATTCTCCTCTTAAATTTCACAGCATGTCATGATATCACACAGCTTTCACAGCACTATTATTATACATTCAAAAAAAAGGAATGAGTGCATTGCTCTGATCATATAGATTTTTTTATTTCCAAAGCCACTGGAATTTCCTAACACAAGTGTTCAGAGCCATACAGGAACAAAAACAAATAGCTACCCTTGATGAAAAGTTCAATGATTTGTTATTTTGTATGTTTACATTTGTGCGCACGAACGGTCCCTGACCCTGACCTGAATGGCATAACACTGTGTAAGAAGTCACAGGCCCCGCAAACACCACAGTAACTATGAGGAAACACGGCAAAACTGATGACTCATTACATTACTGGCATTTAACAGACTCTCTTGCCTGGAGCGATGCACACAACTCTTTGCATTTTTACACAGTGTCCATTTACACAGCCGGATATATAGTGAAGCAATCCAGGATAAGCATCTTGCTCAAGGGTACAACAGCAGTGACCTACCTGGGAATCAAACCAGCAACCTTTTAGTTACAAGACCAGTTCCTTAACCATTACACTACAGTACTAGTACTGCCCTGATTCATTTCCTCGTAGGCAGTCAGACGTACGGATTACCGTATTTGTGTAACTCTGAAACTCTTTTTGGATCTCACAGTGCACTTCATAACGATTCATAGGCTCCCAAAGAAACTGAAAACATAATTGACATTGTCTTCTCCAGGGCGCAGTTTGTACGCCATGTTTGAACGGGAATTGTAAAAATGTCTGTAAATGAGACCAGCAGCGCAATGTTTTCCAGATTTGAGCTGATGTAATTGTAGATCATAGCCCAGGTTTTGTCCCCTTCAGAATCTTCTGCCAGACTGCCACCTTTCACTCGTCTGTATGACAAAAACTGTTCCACTTCAAAAGTCATGCTCATGTTTCAAGGGCGACACTGTTCAATTCAAGTTTTAAACAAAGGCATAGAAGAGGAGATTGAGATTATCCTTATATTATAACCTGAAGTCGGTTAGGCCAGTTTTTCTTTTCTGCTGCACACAAGTACTTACCCCTTCACCTGTTTGCTGCACACAAGTACATACTGCAGCCCCTTCACCTGTTTGCTGCACACAAGTACATACTGCAGCCCCTTCACCTGTTTGCAGCACACAAGTACATACTGCAGCCCCTTCACCTGTTTTCTGCACACAAGTACATACTGCAGCCTCTTCACCTGTTTCTTAAATCGCTTCTCCAATGATGTCCATGGGGTGGCTGGCTAACAACTTTGTACATTTCATGTCAGATCACGATGACATTCTGCTCTTACTCAGAATTTGATAAAAGTACCACATGAGAGACTCATTGTCAAAAAGAAGAATTGCAAGAGTTATTTCAGGAATGGCTTCAGAGTTGGCTGCTGGGTAGAACACAAATAGTAATCGTAGAAGGGATCTTATCCGAGAAAATTGCAGTAAACAAGGCTGTATAGGTAGATATTAGCCAAAGGTAAATTTTCGCACAAATATCAGGAAGCGGAAATGTCAATGTGTGAAACGGCTTGCCGGGTCATGTAGTAAAGGCAGATCAAAGATGTGATCAAATCTAGGCTTGATGCATACTCTCACGTTTTTAGGTAAATGGAAAGAATAGGCAGAGTGGCCTGTTTTTCTTATCATTATGTATCCTTAGTATATGGCTGAATGGCTGGGAGAGGCTCCTTTATACAAACATGGCAGTACCATAGAATGAAGGTTATTGTGTGGGTCAATCTGCAAGCAATTATTTTCTAGTAACTAGACTGAGAGGTTCAGACACCTGCGTGAGTGGTGAACTCTATGATATTGAACGGACTTAACTGCTTGCTTCTATTGCCAAATTTACAGTGCAGATGACTAGCTGATGGATAGCCTACAAAGACCATAATGAAAAGGCTGAACTACATGTAATTACAACAGCACATAAAGTAGTTGGAGCGAGCAGTCAGAGGTGTAAAATCCAGGTTCTGGATACCCCAATACCCCAGTATTTTGTTCCTATCACCTGGATTAGCTCATTAGCACAATTCTTCAGCCAGGAGGTAGAAATAATTAGTGAAGTAAGCTGGCTGAGTTAATGGGTGGAAGAAACACATGGCAGGACTTTTAATTGAAGCCGGGCCAGATCTGTTTTACGGATCCACGCCAGAATTTACGAAAGGTCCGGCCGGATCCAGCCCAGTGTCAATTTGCTATGTGGGGAGTTTGTCCATTCTGCCGCTGTTCATCCATGTGCTAGTAATAATAGGTAGTACCATTCTGGTGGCAATTGAAGGATAATTAACTGTACAAGCTCCTCGCAAAATCGGTTTATTTCACTTTCACTCACATGGAGTCCGGAGCTCGCATGACAGGGTAGCTACATGAACATTTAACTCAAAAGTAGGCTACCTGGTGTAACTGCATCTAAGGAACAGCAATGTCTGAATCCCTTTGGTTTGATCTTATATAAAACTAAATAAATATAACTAGCCAACAAAATTGCAACACAATCTGATAGCAGCTAGCTAGCTAGGTATTTGTGTCTGAGATTGCTGGTTTGCTCACACAAATTCAACATGCTCTATTCCAAAGCAATGCTACCCAGTGTTTCCTAAATTATTTCATGTAACTTGGCCCTGTGTTTTTTCATCTTACCATCTGAAGAGAATCTGGTCATTCAAACTTTATGTGCCAACATCAAAGTGTCAAATGCCAATCATTTATAGTGGAACGAAGCGGCAATTCAAATGTGTTACACTTGAATGTGTTTGAACAATTGTCTGCATCCAGTGCTTTGCATGTATGAAAAGTACATAATTAATAAAATGCATTATTATTATTGTTGTTGTTGTTGATATTATTATTATTGACATTATTTTGTTCAGAAAATAGTTTTCACAAATAATATTTTTTATTCTTTTACATTTTAATATAAATTATACTATTTAATCATTTGGCTAAACTTCATCAGACCCACAAACATACAGTACATTAATGGGGCAAACATATGTCTGGATAGGTTTGTAAGATTCAAAATTTATTTTGTCAAATTAACTTGACAGCCAAGTATAACATCACAACCAAGTATAAACATATCCTGTCTGGAATGTCATTTTTCCACCGCTGTGTACAACATTCATTTAAATTATGTCTTCTTTCATGAGACATTTTTTTGTTATTTGACACTTTGATGTGACACTTAAAGTTTGAATGACTATTCTCTTCAAATGGTAAGATGAAAAAACACAGGGCAAAGTTACATGAAATAACTTAGGAAACATTGGGTAGCAATGCTTTGGAATAGAGCTTGTTTAATTTGTATGAGCTAAGATAGCCAACATTGTTTGTTGTAACTTTAGCCTAATTTTTATATCAATACTTTTAATGGCAGGCCTAGATTTCGCTAGTTTT
Source organism: Synaphobranchus kaupii (assembly GCA_029718625.1). Taxonomy (NCBI): domain Eukaryota; kingdom Metazoa; phylum Chordata; class Actinopteri; order Anguilliformes; family Synaphobranchidae; genus Synaphobranchus; species Synaphobranchus kaupii. Next base: position 8,810,337 of record CM056383.1, on the reverse strand, counting down.
ACTACAGTGCTTGGTATGCGTGAGTAACTTGGCATTTTGCATGAAAGAAACGCAGTGAGTTTACATTCGTGCGCACGAGCGGTCCCCGACCCTGACGACGAAAACGGTTTTTTATTATCTTCTTATACACCAAATCAATTCAATACGGCAAAACAAATGTATCAGATTCGACTCAGGAATGACTCGGGCTTGATATTGCTACTCGATTTGTCTGTTTTTGTCTTTAGAAGAAAAAAAACATGTATAGCCAATGGGCTTTTCAATCACACAAGCTTGTAACAATTGATTGACAAATCAGGCACTTTGAGTGTGTCTGAGTCACAACTGGCAACACTTGTTTCAACCGCCTACAAAGAATGTGTGGTAATGACGCGCTTGTGGTAGGCTGACCGGTAGGGGCGGACACCATAATTGGAGAAAAACTCTCCACCTATGGAGAGGAAAGGCCTATAAAATGCGCAGCCTACAGGGTTTCCGCAAACATTTGTTGGGAACGGTATTAAGTGTCGAAATGCAAACAGGAACGCGTCTCGTGCTGTTTTTCTGTCTCGCCGGTGAGTTTGAAAAGCCATTTCTGGGCTAATGAACGATGCAATTTCGCGACTAAAATACGAACCTTATTTTTGTTGTGAACCTGGACACATAATGGACTACGATTCGTAGACTATAGTCTGTTTAAAATTGATTGCTCCAGGTTTAGGATTTATTTCTTGTGTTTTGACAGCATTGGTGACGGCGTCAGCTCTTCCCAGCGGACCCAGAGTGGTAAGGGAACGGTTTCTGATAAACTATAGGCTAGTTAAAAGCTGTATTCTCTGATATTAATGTTTACCGTCACTGTTCCACAGGCGGACTGCGCTTCGTACTCACTTCCAATATGCACTCGAGAACATATTCCTGTTTGCGGGGATGACGGCAAGGACTACAGCAACGAATGCATGCTGTGCCTTTGGAATTAGTGAGTATATGCGTGTGTTGCGTGGCCTACACTCAGAACGGACTCTTCCTGCTGATTTGTTAACATTCCCGATACAAAGCTATGAGATGACACGGAGGCTTATTTCTTCACATTTTTTGGCTACTGATCAGACTTTAAATAAGAAAAGGGTTGAATGTTACTATTCTTTGGTCTGTTAACCCCGCCCCCAACATGCTCAGTTTATTTACGATTAGTGGAATATTTTCCATAATGCTGAAGTCACTTTGGGCAGAACCATTTGCCGTATCTAATATATAATTATTATTCCCCCCCCCCCCCAGTGAGCAGTCACTCAGCGTAGCTGTGGCCAAGGCTGGAGAGTGCTGATGGCCTGCATGGCGAAGATAACGTGTGTGTTTGTGCGCGAGTGTTTCCTTTTTATTTTGGACATTTCAAACAGAACAATTTGATGGAAATTATCTGAGCCACTTATTGTTGTAGTGTCTGATTTATTTTAAACTTATTTTTAATGTGACCAAATTCAACATTTAGTAAAAACCATGGTGTGCATGTTTGTCACTGTATACTTTTAATAAATTCTTATGCATTTATGATTTGAATGGGTTTTTTGTTTTTCTCCATAAAATGGTAAATGTGGAGATGGGTATGTGTTCCCAGTAAATATACTGCTGGACTGGATAAATTCTGTGAATACATACTCATGTAACACATTTGCTTTAAGTAAACCGCTGAAACCAGAACGCAAGTCACTGGATGATCTTGTGTTCTGTAGTGTTCCTGCTGCTAATCTGAAATCATGCTTCTGTAAAGCAGCTTATCCTCCTGACCTATCATCATGACAGGTTTTTTTTTTTTTTTTTGCTGCACAAATGTTTGTCTGCTTTTGTCCTTGAACAAGGGTATGGTGCAAGAAGTGTATTAAAACAAAACTCCCCCCCCCCCCCCCCCAGTCTGTGTTCCAGATTTGGGAGGGTTCTTTGTTTTACTCAGTGCAGTTATCCAGCTATCGAAGGAATTCTGCTTCGTAGTATCCCCCAGAGTTTAAGGTGTATGTTAGTGAGCTAACTTAAGCTCCTGCTCTGGGGCAGTTTATGTTCAGGCTAACAGATTGGCCAAAGGGCAGTGCTTTAATGTTTCAGTCAACTCCTTTGCTTTGGAAAAACTTGGGTCCATCCCAATAGTTGAAAAATGCATCCTCCCTTCCTCTACTCCGTGCCCTGGAAACCGATCCTTGGTTCCTCCCTCCACTGTCCCAATAGTGGAGAACTCTGCTTCTCCCCTCTGGCGAAGCATACATCGATGTATCCTACTGCAGAAATTTTAACATTTTTGGGTGACATCATGCTCACGCCCAGATATTTAAGAAAAGGCAACAGTGATGATGCGTAGCTATGTCTTAAGACTATATGAATTTCCCCAAGATAATGATGCCCCAATTGATATTTAACCTAAATTGTGTGCGCTTCAGCACACAAAGGACATGGCATCCTACAATGGATAACAAAATGCCAGTCTGTTTTTGTGGTTCATATCCTACATACAAATTTGACAATTTAAGTCGGATAAATAGCTTTATTTGCTTGCACATTAGCCTTGCTTAGCGAACATGACCATACATATAGCCTAAGTTTGACAGCTACCATTTCAGTATGTGAATATGCATTAATTCAACCATTGCAAAGTTTTTGAAATTTGATTTCAGATGTTAGTGGGAAATAGGCCTAATTGTTTTTCGGTGTGACCACTGCGATGAACATTGGGAATAGGCCTATGTCCGATAATATGACGATAATTCGTTCCACTAATATACGGAAATGTTTCTCAATTTGCCTATGTGAGATGCAAGGAACTGGCAATAGTAAGCTGTAGTGTAGGCATATGAGGTGAATTAGAGCTCGGTATGGTCAGACATCGGGTTTCTGGAATTACAGTAAATTGTTATGTTTGCGTAGCCTATACAACAACGTTTACTTCTATCTAATGTTGCTAATTACATGTTAATTAGTATCTCGACGCAAACTGCAATACAGGCTTTACACTGTACATGCAACTAGGTTACTTGCACTTGTAACTTCAAATATATTTTACAGTTTTAAATGGGCTGACCATGTGGAAGATCTGTGATTGGCTTTGGGAATATTTGTGGGCTCAGTTATGTTAGGGCAGTGGTTCTCAAACTCAGTCCTGGGGCCCCCCTGTGTATGCTGGTTTTTGTTCCAGCCACAGTTCTGATCCAAGAATTTTAACGAGTTAATTTTTCTTAATTGCACTTTTCATGTTTTGATGGATTATTTACCCTCTTAAACCAAATTATGTCAGAAAATAGTTGTAGCTGTAGGCTACTGCCGTTGTTGCAGCACCGCCCCTTTTATGGGAACGCACTTCATGAACAAAGGTGTTCACTTCGCAAGTTGATAATCACGTTTGTAGTACAGGTTAAAACAAATTTTGGTGGTTAGGCTTTCTGAAGCCAGCTCACGCCAAGGCCTGGGTATGTTAAGCTTCCTTCAAAGTATATAATTACTCCCCTGGTCTCACCATTGTAGCTAAAATTGGCTAAACCTGAATTGGAACAATGCTAACAACTAGCATCTTGCCATTGGATTTAATTGCCCCCCAGCTAACTTTTGTAGTTCCAACTAAGGCTTAATCACCTTTCCTAATTAATACGCCATCTATGCTATCTGCTGCCAGAGCCATAGAGTCGCCTCCTTCATGAATGGTAACCATAGCAACACCAACAGCTGATTAAAGCCGGCAAATCGCACTAAATTAGCCAAATATCTTAGTTACAACAACTTTAATGTAGCAAACCAGTTTTGTGGTTAGAGGTGCAGTATTTATTCAGTTTGGAAATATTAACATAACAGGCCTAGTTTAGCTACCTAATGTAATGTGAGTAACGCAATGCGAGCAAGTAATTACCCAGTAAACAATTTGCTTTGGCCCAACGTTGGCAAACTGTTGTTTTGGAATGTTGGCCAACGGTAGTTTTTGCTCATCGGCGTTACGTTGTGCCAACCACGATGGCCCGACGTCTGACTGCATTGCTATTTACAACGGTGGCCCAACCATTTATCTGCACAGCTGTTCCAACGTTGCTACCCAACCAATAAACGTAATGCTTTACATTGATGAAGTCTATTTGTTTTCTCCACTATAAATAAGACTGCCTATTGTTATTTATTAATTGGAAAAATAGTTCGGCTAGCCTAGTGCTAATTAATTAAACATTTATGCTCGTAACCTAACTCCCTGACGTTAAACTCTCTAGCTAGGTCTAGACTAGTTGCCTACCTATAGAGAACTGCAGATCGTGCGTGTAGGCTATTTATAAGTAGCCTACGATTAACAAATATTTTGTAAAAAACAGGCTGCAAAGATCCTAGATAACGCAATTTTTAAAATATATATGGTAAGAATAAAGACGCTTCATTTCAGTCCACCATAAACGTGTTTGGTAGCCTACTGCTTACTCACCTAAAACACTGAAACCGTTTCAACATGTTCAAGTGTTCAAATAATTTGTATAGGCTACATTTTCATTTGTAAGATGTTATACGTTGTGAACTCGACTATCGACTGTCTCGAAATACTTTTATTACTTTATCTTTCTCAGTTTCTCAGAACCAGGTATTTTTCATGAAATATAGCATATAAATTATTACTTTTACTGTATAATACTGATAACTGATTTTTCTTTTATTGCTCTGTTCTGTATTTTATTATTTTATTTATTGTTGTGAAGCACTTTGGGCTGCATTCTATGTATGAAAGGTGCTATACAAATAAACATTATTATTATTATAACAGAGTTTGTAGTTCATTGCCGTTTTGCACTACCTCCACTGGTAGGCAAGGCTACATTTTACACTATTTTACAATTATTATCTATTAGAATAATGGCAATTCGGAATACAACCAATTAAGAGAATTAATGTTTCATGTCAACAGTGTTGGAAACCTTGTGGCATGCATGATAAACTAATGGTTGTCAATCTTGCCAAAATAACCCAGCGTCCTACCTCCGTGAATAAACAAAACATGGCCTTTTCAATTTTGTGACTTAAACATTTGAGACAAACACAGCTTCTAAGTGCATGTTACAAAACATTTCTTACTTTATTTATTGTAAAGAAAGACTTGATTGCACTTGCAAAACATTTGCATGTACATGGAAAATAAATACAGACAAAGCAGCCCATTTAGGCAGAATAACTTAAAATGAACTTAGTCATAATTACCGAAAAAATAATTAGTTGATATTTCAAGTTAACACCTGTTAGTTTTAGTGCTGAAAATGTTAAGTAGTGCAATACAACCACAAGAAACACTGATGATCAATGACATATCAGCATAAACAAATTAACAGAAATTAATGTGTTCTAATATGAGGCTGTGTCTGTCCAAAACCACCCAAGTTCATAAAGGGGCAGTTCACCCAAAAATGTTATTTTGATATGTTTCGACATACCCGGATTGCTATCTATCCATCCAGGTAGTTTCACTGAGAACTGCTTTGTAGATATCTGCTGCAACTCACCTTGAAATAACCCTGATATAACGGACCTCAACAAGTCCAAAGTTTGTGGCAGTCAAAGCGCCAAAAACTACTTTCTACCGAAGAATGCCTACTGTATACGCAAAGTCTTAACCAAAGCACACCAGTATTCTATTTAGACATTTTCAGTTTCTTTCATTGTGTTTTTACTGTGCTGTATGTATTTTCTTTTTTACTTATTTTATTTTTTACATCTGTTTTTTATGTGTTTTTTCTGGCATTTAACACCCTGCCCAGGGACTACAGTTGTAAAATAGCCAGCTGGCTAAAACTGGCGCATTTACAGTAATGTTCATTAATGTACATTGTCCGTTTCAACTAAACTAATAAACTAAATTTAATGTTCTAGAGCTTGTTACTATTAGCTCAGATACAAAAATCTTGTTGGATTGTTCTTTACACTTTTTAAATTTAGAGTGGGTTTCTCAATAAATCATTATAATCCTTAAATCTTCTCCTTGCATTTTATGAATAATAATAATAATAATACTAATAGAAATCTGTATCGGCTGATCTGTAAAAAAAAGACTGATGATCGGTATCGGCCCCCAAAAATCCTGATCGGAGCATCCCTACAGCAGATATCTACAAAATGAGTGAATTCTAAGCGAAACTACCTGGAATGGACAGGTAGCACTCCGGGCATACCAAAATGTAATTTTTTGGTGATCTGCCCTTTTAACACAAACAGATATTGAACACCAACAGACATGGCACATTATCAAAATAAAATAATGTTTTTCAAATACAGACAGTGGGGTGGGGTACAGGTGAAAGAGTGAGTGATTGAGAGAATGATTGACTGACTGACTGTGTGGGAGAGTAACGGAGTGAGCTCAGCTCACTGCCTTATATGAAGTCCCACTCAGTTCTGAAGTCCATCAGTTTCTTCAGTGGAGTGGAGACATGAGGATTGACCTTTGTTGTGTTCTTATGGGTGACTTTAGCAGTTCTCTTGGACAGCACTTTGCCCCGTCCAGCCTCGGTGCCCCTCTCTGGGTTTATTCCTACGAAGCGCCTGAAAAACCATGGTGTATGTTTACAGGTGGTGTGGAAAAACGTTTTGACCAACTCATTCAGATGTCATGGACTTAATGGTTGTTAAACTGGGTTGTGCTCAATATACAGTACCTTCAATTCAATGTGCAGTATATAACTGTACAATTACAATACATTATAATTTCCTTTATTGCAGATTGCAGACTTGCTAAAAGTATCTCTTCTGACCCCTTGCATGTTCTAAATGGAGAATACCAACTGCTGCCCAACAGGAGGCGTTTTAGAGTCCCTAAATTTAAGCGCAACAGACTGACGAATTCTTTTGTACATCAGTCTATCCTGCTGCTAAATCAAAATGTGTAAATCAGTGTGCTGCCAACTTGTATCCATAGGATATGTTTTTATTGTCATTTGTGTCATATTTCAGCCTGTATCGTCTTCTGTAATTATATGTTCTGTGTATATCTTGAACGGAGATGCCATGGATGCAAAACAAATTTCAGCGCCAGCTGACCAATAAAGTTGTATCGTTGATTGGATCTAACCATCTTTAAATGACTTCTAACTTCTAAAAGCCCTCTAACATTGAAATTTTGAAGGAAATCCACTTCCTCAATTAGTTGAAAGTCAACTGAACTCAACCCTGTTATGTCTATTTAAAGGTTGTATCAGCGATTTTGGGTGACGTCACTTCTGAAGCGAAATCCCAAACAAACATACTTATGAATAATTATGTTATGTTTTAAAAAATAGTGTTCAAGCATCCAGAATTATAACCACGTTAATAACGTTTGTAAGAAACCAAACCGTTTGTAAATCCGTCAAGATTTCAGCGAGATAAGAGTATTAGCGTTTGTGCAGATCATTGTGATTGGTTGGAATACTGTTTATTTTGGTTTTGAGTGGTTGGTAGTACCATTTGTTTTTGTGTACGATCTCGGAGCATAGGCTGCCTACAGAGACGCGGTTTTTTGACGGCCTGCTTATGGGGCGGGCAGCTAGCGGATCGTGAGGAAAAATCAGATGAATGTGATCATTTATGTTTCCACCCAAAATCGCTGATACAACCTTTAAATTAGCATGGGTCACCCTTTATCCAATCTTGGAACCCATCGGCTAAATTTAGCCTCTGGGAGCGTGGAGTGAATCTCAGGGCTCGGAAGTACCAGCTACCATATCCGCAGAAAGAGACTTTCCTTCCAGAAGTTCTGTTGTGTTTCTAGTCCGATAGGCAACTTTTCGAACGAGAATGCAATGGAGATTACAGACGAACTTTTGAACAGGATAGAACTAGAACTGTGCCTCCCGGTTCCCTTTTTCCAGACACGCTGCGTCACGCTGGTCTACGTAAGTGATGGTTAATTCCAGCTGCAGGTCTATACTGTGTACTGGAAGGTTCGAAATTGATCAGATTCGCTGATAGATAATAGTCTGATGACTAAAGGGATGCCATCATTATGTTCAGGTTCTTCCGAGTTCGGCGATGTATAATTTAGCTATGAAAATCAAAAGCATTGTATACAAGTGTTTCCCCCAGGTTGTATTTGTAGGCCGGGTGGTGAGATGGTGCTTTAATCTATCAGCGAATCTGATCAATTTCGAACCTTTCAGTATACAGTAGCTATAGACCTGCAGCTGGAATTAACCACCACTTACGTAGATCAGCGCGTCTGGAAACAAGGGAACCGGGAGGCACAGTTCTAGTGCGGTAAGCTTCAAGACTAACATTAAACTTATAAAATTGATATAGAAGTTCAAGAAATAACCGGCAATCCGCTTTGAATTAGCCGGTTATGGAGCAATAGTTAAGAGTCCAAAACATTCAAGAAAATAAGTGAAGTAAATAACTAATTAATTACTGTCTGTATTTTTGAGTAAATTAACCAGAATGTAGCTACTTTCTTTACCTCAGTGACTACTGGATGGCAAACGTAGCCTACGCCGCCTCGTAGGCTGCAAATAGTAGGCTAATTTTCTGCAACTGGGCTACAATTAGCCTAAGTTAAATTGTGTCATTTAATCGGTACATCAGTACCCATGTGGTATTTCCCATTGATTCTGTTTACATGTGCACCGCCAAACCGTTATTAGTCAGGCCAATCAGCTTCCGCAGCTTCCGACAGGAAGTTCTCGTCTCTGCTTTAATTTAGGTAACGCCAGCTTTTACATGTGCGCCGACAGATATAGTTCATATTTATGTGAACATCTGTCAAGAGAGATCACCGTTTATATTACCCTTTCTGGTATTTGGTCACGTGTCTTGTAATTACCTATATTAGTCACACCTGGTTTATGTTATTCACATCCTGAGGAAGACCCATCTGGGTTGAAACATTTTTGGTCATTAAAAAGGAGCATTTTTCATTAGCTACATGAAGTTTTTTGCTTTTGATTTAGATTCTGCCGAGCACCTGTAGCTACAGTAAATTAGCTGTGTGTTCTAACTAGTTCATATTTAAATGCAAGTAAAAAGAGAAACAACAGAAACACTGGGTAATTTTGCCTGCAAGTATCTAACCTTTGAAATAATTCAAGTGTGCATGCAGCCTCTTCTTGGTAGTAAACATTGAAGCTGTAGAATGTGGAAAATACAGCAGCAAGCCCTGTCAGGAAAGTTGGCTGGATAACCTCACAGATGATGTGTCCCTCAAGACTGGCTGTCCAATGTTCAATTCAGCTTCCCCCTGTTCCACCTGTCTCAGACAGACAAAAACACAACATGGCTCACGGAACATTAAATGAAATGACAAATACATTGTCAATATATTTTTTTGAGGAAAAGCAATACTGACTGTGTGGCCCGCTAGCGTTACAGTAGCTTAGCCCCCGCCCCTTCTCCTCTCTCTCTCTCTGTTGCGGTGTCTGAGCGATCCTTCTCGCCGTTATGCAGACTGAAAACCTGGCTACGCAACATAGGCGTCATTACAACGGGGGACGTGTCCCCCCCAATGTGTAAGAAAGCCTTATTTGTCTCCGGCAATGTTACATTGAAACATCGGACATAGGCAGGGCACTGCCCTTCTCCCCCAAACTAAAGAAATATTAAAGATAAACTGTAATCACTTTTACTACAAAAGCCGGAATGGAACTGCGGAAGGAAGCTCGGAATGGCCATGAGTGATCTGTGCCAAAAAATACCTCTGTTCAAATGCTTGCAGCACTCGCTGTGGAATGTGCATCAATACAATCTTAACAGTTTCTGAATGGGCATCATATGTACTTTCATTTGAGCATGGAATTTCCATGAAATATAAATTTGAAATGAGAAATTGATCAAAATTAATAGCATTAGCAGACATGTTTCAGAGCCCCCCATCACCCTTTCAGAATAAGGATTTCACCTTTTGAAAGTGCAGATTTTCTTCTTTAAAATTAGTCTATTCAGTCCTTGATGACTCAATTATAAGTTGATCAAAATTATATTTTAATGGAAAAAGCCTGTTTGAGATGATATGAATATATTTGAATATCAAGCCCTAAAAATCACATTCTGCATTCACACATCAAGGTATGATGTATACCAAATGAAAGCTCTGGATCCGCCCTTCGAGGAACTGTACATGATGTTATGGGTTCATGCAGAAATTGTGCAATAATTGGACTGCAATCAAGTTTGGCCATTACATCTACCATAAGTCAGTTACCATTCAGAGCCTCTTAACCAAAACGGAATAAGACATCAAGATGAGATTTTCACCTTTAGAAAGTACAGAGCTCTCTGTTTAAGTTGGGTATCCCCAGGACTGAGTTTGAGAACCACTGCCCTAACATAACTGAGCCCACAAATATTCCCAAAGCCAATCACAGATCTTCCACATGGTCAGCCCATTTAAAACTGTAAAATATATTTGAAGTTACAAGTGCAAGTAACCTAGTTGCATGTACAGTGTAAAGCCTGTATTGCAGTTTGCGTCGAGATACTAATTAACATGTAATTAGCAACATTAGATAGAAGTAAACGTTGTTGTATAGGCTACGCAAACATAACAATTTACTGTAATTCCAGAAACCCGATGTCTGACCATACCGAGCTCTAATTCACCTCATATGCCTACACTACAGCTTACTATTGCCAGTTCCTTGCATCTCACATAGGCAAATTGAGAAACATTTCCGTATATTAGTGGAACGAATTATCGTCATATTATCGGACATAGGCCTATTCCCAATGTTCATCGCAGTGGTCACACCGAAAAACAATTAGGCCTATTTCCCACTAACATCTGAAATCAAATTTCAAAAACTTTGCAATGGTTGAATTAATGCATATTCACATACTGAAATGGTAGCTGTCAAACTTAGGCTATATGTATGGTCATGTTCGCTAAGCAAGGCTAATGTGCAAGCAAATAAAGCTATTTATCCGACTTAAATTGTCAAATTTGTATGTAGGATATGAACCACAAAAACAGACTGGCATTTTGTTATCCATTGTAGGATGCCATGTCCTTTGTGTGCTGAAGCGCACACAATTTAGGTTAAATATCAATTGGGGCATCGTTATCTTGGGGAAATTCATATAGTCTTAAGACATAGCTACGCATCATCACTGTTGCCTTTTCTCAAATATCTGGGCGTGAGCATGATGTCACCCAAAAATTTTAAAACTTCCGCAGTAGGATACATCGATGTATGCTTCGCCAGAGGGGAGGAGAAGCAGAGTTCGCCACTATTGGGACAGTAGAGGGAGGAACCAAGGATCGGTTTCCAGGGCACGGAGTAGAGGAAGGGAGGATGCATTTTTCAACTATTGGGATGGACCCAAGTTTCCAAAGCAAAGGAGTTGATTGAAACATTAAAGCACTGCCCTTTGGCCAATCTGTTAGCCTGAACATAAACTGCCCCGGAGCAGGAGCTTAAGTTAGCTCACTAACATACACCTTAAACTCAGGGGGATACTACGAAGCAGAATTCCTTCGATAGCTGGATAACTGCACTGAGTAAAACACAGAACCCTCCCAAATCCAGAACAGACTGGAAAAAAAAAAAAAAAAAATGTTTTAATACACTTCTTGCACCATACCCTTGTTCAAGGACAAAAGCAGACAAACATTTGTGCAGCAAAAAAAAAAAAAAACCTGTCATGATAGGTCAGGAGGGTAAACTGCTTTACAGAAGCATGATTTCAGATTAGCAGCAGGAACACTACAGAACACAAGATCATCCAGTGACTTGCGTTCTGGTTTCAGCGGTTTACTTAAAGCAAATGTGTTACATGAGTATGTATTCACAGAATTTATCCAGTCCAGCAGTATATTTACTGGGAACACATACCCATCTCCACATTTACCATTTTATGGAGAAAAACAAAAAACCCATTCAAATCATAAATGCATAAGAATTTATTAAAAGTATACAGTGACAAATATGCACACCATGGTTTTTACTAAATGTTGAATTTGATCACATTAAAAATTAGTTTAAAATAAATCACACTACAACAATAAGTGGCTCAGATAATTTCCATCAAATTGTTCTGATGTTTGAAAAAAGGAAACACTCGCGCACAAACACACACGTTATCTTCGCCATGCAGGCCATCAGCACTCTCCAGCCTTGGCCACAGCTACGCTGAGTGACTGCTCACTGGGGGGGGGGGGGGGGGGGAATAATAATAATTATATATTAGATACGGCAAATGGTTCTGCCCAAAGTGACTTCAGCATTATGGAAAATATTCCACTAATCGTAAATAAACTGAGCATGTTGGGGGGCGGGGTTAACAGACCAAAGAATAGGAACATTCAACCCTTTTCTTATTTAAAGTCTGATCAGTAGCCAAAAAATGTGAAGAAATAAGCCTCCGTGTCATCTCATAGTTTTGTATCGGGAATGTTAACAAATCAGCAGGAAGAGTCCGTTCTGAGTGTAGGCCACGCAACACACGCATATACTCACTAATTCCATAAGCACAGCATGCATTCGTTGCCGTACTCCTTGCCGTCATCCCCGCAAACAGGATCATATTCTCGAGTGCATTGTGGAAGCGAGTACGAAGCGCAGCCCGCCTGTGGAACAGTGACGGTAAACATTAATATCAGAGAATACAGCTTTTAACTAGCCTATAGTTTCAGAAACCGTTCCCTTACCACTCTGGGTCCGCTGGGAAGAACTGACGCCGTCACCAATGCTGTCAAAACACAAGAAATAAATCCTAAACCTGGAGCAATCAATTTTAAACAGACTATAGTCTACGAATCGTAGTCCATTATGTGTCCAGGTTCACACAAAAAATAAGGTTCGTATTTTAGTCGCGAAATTGCATCGTTCATTAGCCCAGAAATGGCTTTTCAAACTCACCGGCGAGACAGAAAAACAGCATGAGACGCGTTCCTGTTTGCATTTCGACACGTAATACCGTTCCCAACAAATGTTCGCGGAAACCCTGTAGGCGGCGCATTTTATAGGCCTTTCCTCTCCAGGTGGAGAGTTTCTCTCCAATTATGGTGTCCACCCCTACCGGTCAGCCTACCACAAGCGCGTCATTACCACACATTCTTTGTAGGCGGTAGAAACACGTGTTGCCAGTTGTGACTCAGACAAACTCAAAGTGCCTGATTTGTCAATCAATTGTTACAAGCTTGTGTGATTGAAAAGCCCATTGGCTATACATGTTTTTTTTCTTCTAAAGACAAAAACAGACAAATCGAGTAGCAATATCAAGCCCGAGTCATTCCTGAATCGAATCTGATACATTTGTTTTGCCGTTTTGAATTGATTTGGTGTATAAGAAGATAATAAAAAAACGTTTTCGTCGTCAGGGGGGGACCGCTCGTGCGCACGAATGTAAACTCACTGCGTTTCTTTCATGCAAAATGCCAAGTTACTCACGCATACCAAGCACTGTAGTAAAACTAGCGAAATCTAGGCCTGCCATTAAAAGTATTGATATAAAAATTAGGCCAAAGTTACAACAAACAATGTTGGCTATCTTAGCTCATACAAATTAAACAAGCTCTATTCCGAAGCATTGCTACCCAAGCTCTATTCCAAAGCATTGCTACCCAAAGTTATTTCATGTAACTTTGCCCTGTGTTTTTTCATCTTACCATTTGAAGAGAATAGTCATTCAAACTTTGTGTCACATCAAAGTGTCACATAACAAAAAATGTCTCATGAAAGAAGACATCATTTATATGAATGTTGTACACAGCGGTGGAAAAATGACATTCCAGACAGGATGTTTATACTTGGTTGTGATGTTATACTTGGCTGTCAAGTTAATTTGACAAAATACATTTTGAATCTTACAAACCTATCCAGACATATGTTTGCCCCATTAATGTACTGTATGTTTGTGGGTCTGATGAAGTTTAGCCAAATTATTAAATTGTATAATTTATATTAAAATGTAAAAGAATAAAAAATATTATTTGTGAAAACTATTTTCTGAACAAAATAATGTCAATAATAATAATATCAACAACAATAATAATAATGCATTTTATTAATTATGTACTTTTCATACATGCAAAGCACTGGATGCAGACAATGAATGGATCTCTATGGGAATTGGGGGGTGGGACTAGATTTAGCTGTAAATTACACTGGAACAGCATGTAACACATGGTTGGCTAATTGGCTCTAATTGTCCTCAAGGGTCATATCAAATGAGCCTCTAAACCATCACTCTGCTGCCAGATATGCAGTAGATATGGATGGCATCACTTTAAGGGTTGTTTCTCCTATTGAATTCTATGGAAAAATAAGCCAGGAGAAACAACCCTCCAAGTGATCCATCCTTATCTACTGCATATCTGGCAGCAGAGTGATGGTTTGAGGCTCGTTTGACGGTTAACAAATATTTTACCAAGCTAACAAGCAAAATGAAAGCGTACGGGCTACGTGGTAGCTACAATGGCTGGAGCTGGGTTCAGTTAGCAAGAAGCCAGTGATACCCCAGCCCAGCTCACTGGTTTTAATCTTTTATTTTCATGTGAGAAATGTTACATAAGCACTGACAAACATGTGACTATGTCAATAACCTAGCTAGGATGCTGAAATGTCATAAAAATGTGTTCTTACTTTATCAATAGTTTGATTAACGGTAGCGACCAAAGCTAGTTTTTACTAGCGAGTAAGTTAGCAAACGAAAGCGTCTTTATTGCAATCCACCACTCCAACGTTTGACAACGTTAGCTAGTTTAAGAGCAGCTCTGATAAAAACCTTTTGCTTGTTTGCTAGCTAGCTGGCTAGCAAGTATGCCCCATAGAGCGTATGTCTCCTGGAGACAGCTAATTTCCTAGCTTATGTCTGGGTTATTTTCTCTTGGAGATGGAGCAGCGAGAAACACTGCAAGCTTTGTTGCAGCAATTTTCAAGGAAGATAAAAGCAGAACCAGAGATTGTATAGTAAGTTTTCTCTCTGTATGGCAGAACCAGAGCGAACTAAGCTACAGGAAAAATGTATTCAACCCTTCCGGTTTGCCTACCCAGAAATGTGAGATAGGCCTATTGGAAAATAATGTACTTCGGGCGTGGTAAGCATCACCATGCCCGTCGTACATTATTTTCCAATAACGGGACAGTCTGTCGTGGTTTATTTCTTACTTATTTGAGTGGATTTAAACAAAAGTTAGCCGGGGGGAAATTAAATCCAATGGCAAGATGCTAATTGTTAGCATTGTTCCAATTCAGGTTTAGCCAATTTTATCTACAATGCTGAGACTAGGACAGCATCACTGTAGCCTTGTATACTATTTTGGGGGTAAGTAAAACAATATGAAATTTTTCAAAATGGGTGAACTATTCCTTTAAGAGGCTAAAACATGGTGACCAAGCACCAGGCTTACAGTTGTGCTACATTAATGTATCAATTTTACATTTCAAAAAATAAAAGCATCTTCTCAGTTTAGCGCTATAATAAACAAGATGGGCTGTGACGGAATATGATCCCTGTTCCCTGCCCCTGTCCACTCAGACCCTGTCTACTATGTGCCCTATCCCCTCACTTTGCAAGCAGTGTGCAAAAGAAATCCTTCAAAACTCTTTCCAAACTAGTGAGGAAGTAGTTTGTAATATTTTTAAATTTTTTATTTTTTATTTTAATATGTCCCGCTCTTGTACTACAAGTTCTAGTTTTTACTTCCGGTTTACTTCCTGGAATTGTCGCATGAGTGTGCTCCCGTGTCCCCTCAACAAAACCCTGGAAATAAGGGTTTAACTCGAAAGCTTTTTGACGAAGTTGACTCAAATGTGCACCCTCAAAGGGGTGAAGGGATCATATTTGGTCACGGCCAGGGTACAAAAACGGATAAAGGCTCGGAACTCAAAGGAATTAGATGACACTAGGTGCGCTGGCATCTTTATTTAAAAAAGGAAAAGAAGACAGAACAACCAGATGTCACACAGTGCAAATGGAAAAAGAACAGCAGATGAACTTGAATTTCAGGTTGTTTTACATGAAAAGGCTTATTACTTAGATAGTAAATATTAGACCGATCTCTATGAAGCCACACAGTGACAGAAAAAAAAAAATCAGCGCTGTGTATAGGGCAGCTGTATCGCCACGGGGCCCCAAGTTTGAATCGAAAATAAGTCTCCACCACCAGTTTTAAGAAACTAATTCTCACACCACAGAAGAACACAAATAAATCAAGTAGAGCTTCTATAAGGGCAAAGATTGGTATACGTTTTAAGCATAGAAAATCCACCCAATAAACGCATGTATTACACTATACAACACAATACCCAGGTACTGAACACTTCCTACTCCAAATAGCAATAAATAGGCAGATACTAGTTTTGGCTATTGAAACTTAATGTTGAACATATTTATCATTTATTATTTTAGACTTTCTTTTCCTTCACTGAATTACCTTTTTACAAAAATAATTATAAGCATATATATTTCTTAAATTCAATCTAAAATTTGTTAAAATATCTGTGTGACATGATTATATCAAAATGTTATGGAAACACCTTCAAACATGGGGAGTGGGAGGGGCATCTGATCGCGAATGTCACACGAGATGATGCACACATACACTCAAACACACACACACACACACACACACACACACACACACACACACACTCAAAAGCCCACTTCCACATGTATACACACGCATTCATAAACAGGTAGGTATGCAAACACGAATGTGTCCTACACACATTTGCACCCACACACACTTGCACAAGCACTCAAACACATGAACACACCTTAACTTTTGGGATCTTCGTTTTGTGATTTCATCCTGCATTTACACAAGTACATACATGTCTTTTAATTATCATAACTGTTTTGCAGAACAGCAATAAATGTAATGAGGTTTAGAATGTGATTTACATTTCATAAACATCACAGGCAAAAATACACACTTGAAAGCAATATATATATTTTTTTGTTTTCCGTTGGGTGAAATTGAAGTAGCACCTACAAATAGCAAATGTACAGGGGACATCAATGAAACATCACAGCTCTAAATCTCTACTATGCTCTCCTGTTCCACTGAATGCACTCTAGTCAGATAATTCAGAAAACAGAGTAAATGAACAGTAATTTAACCTGTGGGGCTCGTTGCTCCATGTACAAACACAGCATTTAGAATAACATGTACATTCACAATTTTTTTTTGTTTTTGTTTCCTGTATTTCATTTTTAAACATTTTTTTTTGTATTTTTAGTTTTGCTTTGCAAACCCCTTTCCTGAGAACATTGTTTCTCATCATTGAAAAAAAAGCAGCTTTGGTTGTTTTTTTTATTGTTTTTTTTATATGATTATATGATTGTTGGTTACAGGTAGAGGCCAGGTCTTTATTAGAGATTATGGGTGATGAGTGAAGGTTGTTCTGGGAGTCAGTTCAGCCCTTTGACCAAAGTGACGATTCCACTTCTATGCTAGAAGGCAGTCTTTGGAATCTTTCAGGTGTGTTATGTGGTGGGGGGGTTAACATCAGTAGGGTTCCAGTAATGATATTCATTTCAAGGTACATTTAACAAGAGCTAAGAGTCCCTCCCCTGTTGAACCAGTTCTAAGCAATGTGTACATACAGTATCTACATATTATTTTTGAAATATAAAATACAGGAGCGAAGATGAAAGAAATCTGTACTTTCTGTAGGAAATTAGTGCAAAAGCTTTCCCTGATAAGGCACAGTGGCAGTAGAAAGGACAGTTTAGGCACAGACAGATAGGTCCTGGAATGCCAGCGGCCTATATGGCATTACCCAGGCGGGTGACCTCTCTGAGTCCCTGTTGACACTTGATTGGCTGTGTGTGGCATGAGACGGTCGCTGTGTTCCAGACTGACAGAAGCTCCGGCGAAGCCAATATCAGCGGCTCCCCGCTCTCTGCGCACATACATCTCCACAAATGACTTTAAGGCTTCCAGGGTTACCTGCTGTCGAGAGGTGAGAAATGGAATGGACCTGAAATATGAGATCTAGAATGAATATCAAGCTTCGCCTGGCACACTCTCTTGATTAGAAAAGGTGTTACGGATGCCAGGTTATTCACTCTAACACGGCAAAAAGTATAACGTATTGCGAGCTAGCAAAAAGTAGCAGCTGAATATGAACCTAGATACTATGTGCACATAACGACGCTATAATGAACGTACAACCCATGGACGTGTCCGCTAATCAGTTCTGAAGCTTGCTAGATGTACGGTGCAAGCTTTGCAGCAGACCCTGCATTAACCCTGGATGCAGAAACGCCATCTGTTCAGATGTATGCGCAATCAAGCAGGAACTGTTTAAATGGGTTTTCTGCCCTTTTTGAAACCGCGGCTCTCAAAGGGGGTGTGAGCGATTCGTGCGCGGTCTGTCTGCTTTAATTGCTTTTTGAGCAGTGGGCTGTCACGTGTTGTACATTTCCCCTCATCAGCACCACTAACACGAATGCGAACAATTTGGGGGACCATGAGGGTAGGCACACTCAGCATAGACTCAGCGCCGGTGACGACGCTGCTCCGCGGAACTTGTAGAGGTGCCAGTGTAGCTGAACAAGATGTGTTCCCAGGCTTCCAAAAATAACAAACAACAACAACAAAAAAAACATCCGTATAAACTGTACACAAGACGCATAAGACACACAACCTTTGTATCAGACCATTCACATTTTTTTTGTGTGTGGTGGGGTGGGGGGGGGGGGTGGCATTTAATTCAATTTACTGGAGCATGTACTGTGATTTAAATGTATCTAATTTATATCTATTTAAAGCTGAATTTCCATTGAATTTTCAATGCAATAAGAAACAGACTTTCAACACTCAATTGTACGTGTCAGCATGAATGTTTTAAAAGCGGTGGGTAATTTTTATCTTTTCTCACATACTGACTACGCCAAATATTTGGCTGTTTTGTTAGTGGCTGCTTTATCTCACACAAGAGATACTATGTTTGCATTGGATTTTTAGTCATTTGTGACTGTAAAGCCATCAATTACACATTTTTGATAATGATTATTAAAATTAATGAAAGCCAGATCATAAATATATATTTCCCTCTTCATTAAAATTTAAACCTGTCCTTCTGAAATGTGTGTCCTAGAGTCCTTACAGTTCTCTTTCTACACATTGCACATATTGAGCATATGCATGGCATTAAAACAAGTCGTTTTTACACTATCTGCCTTGCCATTAGTTGAATTTCTCAACAGGAAATTCAAGGAAGCTGATTTTTTGTGAATCAGCTATGCTTTGAAACATATAATAGTACGGTGCAATTGTTTCCCCATATAAAAACACTGCCCGCACACTTTAAACCATTTGTCACTTCCTTAGAAACGGCTCCTTTCATACATCTGGGATCACGCCATGTCTGCCTCACACACAGACCCCCGCAGATCCGAATCCAAGCGTTCTGTAGTCTTTACGTGGTACAGGGGGATGCAGACAGCAATGCCTCTCCATGTCTTCAGTTCAATCTATGCCAGTCATGATTGTCATAACGTTATCTCCTGGGTCAAAGCAGACAGTTTGTCTTGTTGTCAAAGGCACTGGCAGGTCTTTCACTCTGACAGCCGTGAGAATCCTGAAAGAAGCCTTCCCTCCCCTGACTCCTCCCCCTTAGTCTTTTATGAGCCAGATGATGACCTCTGACCCCCAAGGGGCAGTTGGGCGAGGGAATCTACTGACTACAGCGTTGCCAACAAATGTGAGGGAGGGAGGGGGGAGAGACTGATATGTCACTGCTAATAAGTTCACTGCCATGTGTAATACGAATGGGGTTTTCTATTAGAGAGGGAGAAAGGATGTGACGGATAGCGAGAGAGAGAGGCAGAGATGGAGAGAATCAGGAAGCCAGGGAGGGCAGACACATGGCAGTTTTTGCTGGAGAACGGGCCTGTGGCCGTTAGGGCCTGTAAGTCTTAATCACGTCCTTGATTGGCCGGCGGCAGATGGGGCAGCAGGCGTTGATCTGTCTCTTCAGCTTCTGGCCACAGTCACTGCACAGACACATGTGTCCGCAGGTGTAGATGACCGTGTCCACCTCCTGGTCGAAACACACCGTGCACTCGCCGTTCTTGCCACCCAGGGGCATGTCGGGGGGCGGGAAGGCCGGTGAGAGGGGGGGGCTCAGCGGGGAGCTGGGAGCCGTCACTAAAAGGCGACAAAAAATAAATATATTTATAAATGAACACCATAAACTTTATGGCTGACCCTGAATGCCTGGCCGCAGATGAAAATGCCCTAAGTATAATGCCCTACTTATTCCCTGTATGACAGTGTACAGACTTAACTGAGCATCCACAATTGTGCATATATGTTTTGTCCAAACATATTTGGGCAACAGAAAAATAATGTATTTTTAATTAACTGGCTTTTTCTAAAGGTTTGGGAAAAATTTTTTCGTAGGACAGTGAGATCTGACAGAACTTTCCATGACTTTCCAAGATGCAAGTATTTTAAAGGATTTTCATGGACCATTTGGACCCCGTATATTACAGGAGCACAGTAGTGGCAGGTGTGCTACAGAACTCTCCATCTGTTTTACTGTTCACCACAAGACTGGCCATAGCACCCAGCAATGACTCCTGGGAAGAAGATGAGCGGTTAGGGGTTAGGGTTGTTTTATTCACCACACTCACCCAGCGATGACTCTGAGGCAGAGGAGGAGCGGTTAACGCTGAAGGCCATGTCAGAGTCACTGTCATCCGGGGTTCCTCCCGGTGATCCTGAGGGCGAGGCTGGAGGGGGGCTGGACTGCGCTGTCCCTACATGGAAGAGAGGGAGAAACATCACACACACAGCCCCCTCTAGTGATGGAATAAACTCCCTGCAACTGTCACAACTGCAAAATTACTGCCTTCTGGCACTGGCTAAAAGTCAGGTCAATGCAAATTATTGTTGCTGTTGTGTCTCCATGTTAAGACAATGCAAACATGCTGATTTAAGGTCATTCACTTCAGTATAACCTCAGGTTAGTTTTGGTTGCAACGTACATGTTAAAACCCAAATTTGGCCGTCAATATCTCCGCTGTTTTACCAAGCCACTTGGCAGATCAACTCATCCAATCAAATATTGGAAAGATTTGTTCAGCCGTTAAGATTAAGACTTGCATTAAGATTTTTTTTTAACAACCTAGCTCAAATTCTACATCGCTAAAGTAGACAGTGATATGTCGGGCATGACATGGACTAATGCTTTTGATGGGTCACATTTCTCTTCATGGTAAAGTTATTAAATAAACTTAAAATTTATTCGTATCCAGTCTATATATTACAGAAACAATCTAGTACTATATGCAGGGGCGCCGTATGGGGGGGAAAGGTTAGGACGACTGACTGACAGGGGTCCTAAAAGATTATTAGAACATTAGGTACATTTTTTTCAACATTAAATTATTAACCTATCATTAATAGAATATTTTATTTACAATGTACTAATAAAAATAACGGTTTCTTTTTCTTTTTGGAAAAAAGTAAACATCCAGAGAGCCTCTGTATTCGAAAATGTCTGACACACCCTCGATAAACGGCAAAAGTCCCAGTAGAAGATGGAATTAAATATTTAAAAGTTATATATTTTCTGAATCGTGATCGATTTCCCTTGGCTACTGTCAATGAGGCTGTGTGATCTGGGCATACAGTTGCTATGTAAATTACATCAGAAGTATTCAGCGTTGTTATTTGCTAATTAATCGTTACGGAACGTTCGTCATACTAAACGATTGGAGCCTGACATGTCAATATTCAAAATCCGTTTAAACCTTTCGACTTTTAAGTTATAAGGCGGGATATACCGAGTGACCAGTGAAAATATTGACCTGACAGTCTTTCAGAATTATGACATCAAGTCAACTGAAATAATGACCGCAAGACTACTGAATAGAACAGAATATTGGCTGCACTGATCTGTTTTCGGTCCTACTCTTATCATTGATGGAATGTTGGGAAAATGTGAGTTTAAAAGCCGCAAAAACAGTCCTTATATGGCATTAAAATTGCACATAAGGACAGTTATTGCCCATAATACGTTTATTTAAGGTTAAACTGACATTTTAAGCACAATATTTATGTTGATTTGAATGGGTCGATTGGGTTCTGGAGGTGTGGTTACAGCAATTGCACAGGGTTGGCGTGGCCTGTGGTGGTGGGGTGGTGGGGCCCAATGTGATATATCTTTTCATGGGGCCAAAAATCCCTGGCGGCGCCCCTGACTATATGTATTGCTGTAACTATCTAATATGATACATTACTGTAATAATGTAGTAAGTCTATATATTAGGCTACTATAACACTAGATGCATTTAAATCTTACATGAAGGATTTAGAGGCAGATTCGTAGCCTATTTCCCAATGACCCTCATATGATTTGTTAATTATACTAGATGATTACAGTAATGAGTAGACTATTAGTGTTAGGATCCTGTACTTTGTCTGTCTGTTTATTCTTTATTATTATTTTTCCTGATTTCTTTTCCCTCGCGATTGTCAGTCCGCGCTCCATGTTTTCTGAGATTCCACTCCCTGTCTTTGTCATTGCACTATTCGGGTGATTTTGGGAACATTCGGGTTTCCTCTGTATTTCGTATCTCGTTTTCTTCCTTCTGACTTTATTTATATTTGTATATAATACTAATGTACTAATCATACTAACTGTTAGATTAGATTTAATACTAACCTGCTAACAAACTAACGTGTATATAATACTAACCAGCTAACCTACTAACATTAGGGTTTTAGAGTTCGCTACTAACATTACTAATTGCTAATTCATCTTGAGTTTCTACCTGCAGCTGTCATTTCCCTCCTCGTTATCCTATCCCTGTGTCTATCTGATTTCGCATTCTCTGCACGTGTGTCCACTTTCGCGTTCCTCCCCTCCGAGCTGTGCACTTGTCTACCTGCTAACTCCAGGCCGTTTGTTATCATTGTGTCTATGTGTATTCCGGTCAGTGTCTTACGTTTTCCCTCGTTATTGTACTATCAGCTTCCCTTATCGTTTCATTGTGCTCACCTGTGAGCGATCTCCCCTCCCCGTGTCTGCACACCTGATTCCCATTATGTCTCTCTCTCCCTGTGTATTTAACCCGTTATTTCAGTCTGTCTTTGTGAGTTCCTCACATGATATTTTGCTTCTGTGTTACCGTCTGTTTTCTGAGATTCTGCCCGAGCTGTTTGTTTATTCTGTAGTTTCTGTTTCCTAGTTTTTGTTTCCCTAGTTTTTTTTGCCTGTTGTTGTTTTGTTTTGTATTCAGTCTGTTTTGTTTTCTTTGTGTTCCTCCTACGCCTCCCCGGTTTGGACCCCTGCCTGTGTTCTCGCGACCCTGTTTTTTGGATTCTGCTTTTGTACCTTTGCTGTGACTTCCCGGTTACGACCCCTGCCTGTTCCTTGACCATTCTTTGGACTGTGATTTGTTTAGTTGCCTGTCTCCCCGGTTTTTGACCCAGCCTGTCTCACTACGGATTGCTGCCTTGCCCTCATTAAACTTCGTTTTTTTTGTTCTTCTGCCTGCGTTTGGGTCCTTCCCCCCCACCTACTCCTAACAATTAGATAGATTTTTAGTAAAAAAAAGATCATATGAGGGTCATTGGGAAATAGGCTACGAATCTGCCTCTAAATCCTTCATGTAAGATTTAAATGCATCTAGTGTTATAGTAGCCTAATATATAGACTTACTACATAATTAGAGTAATGTATCATATTAGATTGTTATAGCAATACATATAGTACTAGATTGTTACTGTAATATATAGACTCTTAGATGGTTATGTATAGATGTAAATTGTTTCGGTCACAGTTCGTTTTGGACAAGTAAATATGAGATTTGGACTCAATGCATTTCTCAATGTTTTCTGCTTTCATTTCCATGTAGCCATGATTTGTTATTTGGAAGGATCACATTATTTTACCATTGATTTGTTAATGAAAAATAGAGGGATTTCTCTCCAGTTTTATTTGTTGTGCATTTTCAATATTGGGAGTAATTGGTACATTTAATTTCAATATCATGCAATTTAATCACGCCACAGGCTGCACTCATGTAACAGGCACATGCGCACTTTTTCAAGCCACAGGCTTCACTCATGCAAGAGGCTTCACTCTCGCGTGGCTTGCCTCCGGGATTTGGCTTCATTCGCTCGCATGCGCACGTTTCCTTGCTCACGCGTGAGGCTTCAATCAAGCGTGAGGCTTCTCTGACCCTGCAGCTAGACCCTTCTCAATTTTACTCGCTCTCATTAAACTGCTACAGCACACAAACCGACCTATTTTTAACCTAAAAGTACAAAGCAAGTTTTGAATTTTACAGTGTGGTTTAACATATTTCTGAATCACAAGAAGTGTGAGCAAATCAACTCGAGAGAGCAAGGTGGATATTTTGCTTAAGAGTGAACAATCTACCGGAGTACTGGAAATCTCTGATCGTGTAGAGAGCTGAAGTTTGGCTTGCTGGTGCTCATTTGAATTTCCTGTCTTTTGCAGCCTTTGACCAAGCCAAACTTCTCACAAGAAACATCTTTTTGTTATTCATTTATCACTGTTTATCAGCTTCATGCCCATTACTGTAATTGATATTCTGTCATGGTGCATTTGTAAGATATACTGAAAGGTAACAATACAACTCACTGGATATGGCATAAATAAATAAATCACACTTTCCACACCCCCTTCATCAAACAATGACTCAGGAACGTATTTTTTAATCTTACGTACACACTGAGAGGTATTAATCTGAACGGAATATTCAAGGGGGTGCCTAAGGGTAATATTAGGTAGTGTCTGTCACAAAACCATTACATAATAAAACTGGGCAGCCTTGAAATCAGACAGAGCCATTCTCTCGCTCTATGCACCTCTCTCTCTCTCTCTCCACAAGCTTTGTTTTGCCTATTTTTAAATCCCTTACAAGGCCAGTTGCTCTGGTCACATGATTAAACCTAAAATGACAGGAGGCTTATGTGGGAGTCATGGGACAGGGCAGGCAGATGCACTCTATCTGTAAAAAAATAAGTCACTGTTATGTCCTCCAAGAAGCACAGCCTCACACATGCAGACTCTCATACACAGAAACACACACATACAGCCCCACACAGGCACATGCACAAACGCACACACACACACACACACACACACACACACACACACACACACACACACACACACACACACACACACACACACACACACACACACACACACACACACACACACACACACACACACACACACACACACACTCCAGGAGTCCAAAGGAAATCAGAAGGTGATTCTGTAGGGCAGAATCCTGGACTGGTGTGTGTGTGTGGGGGTGGGGGGGTGATGGGGTGACATACCCAGAATCCTGAGGCGGTTGACAGCACCATGGAGGCTGAAGAAGACCCAGAGTACCTGGGAGGAGTCGACGCAGAGCAGCCGGCCCCGCCCCACCCCGTTAACGCCATGGTGCACCTCCCCGCTGGCCAGCAGGGTGAAGCTGAGCACGTCCCCTGCACTGGGGGCCGGGAAACCCCGGTACACCACCCAGTACTCCTTACGGTCCAGCAGAGCGTCGGGGTCGGCCGGCAGCTCGCTCGCCCGCAACGTGCCCGGGTCGCAGGACGTCACGCCGAACAGGAGCGCCCCGAAATACGGCAGTCCCAGGTGGCCCACCTCCACGAACACCGTCTCCCCCGCCTGCAGAGGCCGGTCGCCGAACACCAGCGTCCGGCTGCCCTCCAGGAAGTGGATGCAGGCTGCCGATCGGTCCGCGGAGAGGACCACGTCCGAGCCCCGCACCGGGTGGAAGTGCATGTCTGTCTCCAGCGGCGGGGGCGCGCAGCGGGCGGGGCGGGGCTGGTGGGCGGACCCGGAGGGGGAGGGGGGAGGGCGATGCGGAGCAGGGGATCAGCTGGAGGGTGGCGATCTTGGCGGCCGCGGCCTGATTGGTCTCCAGCTGGTTGTTGTTGTAATTGGCCGAGTCGTGGTTGCTCTGTGGTAGGTAGGCGCTTAGACGGGCGGCACTTAGGCGAGTTGAACCCAAGCTCTCTGCAAAGGTGCTCTCTGGCAAAGGGAGAGGGGGTAAAATTAGGCTGGGAAACTTCAAACCAGATTATTACATCACTGCACATTTTAGACACTCAGTGACATGTAAGAACATGAAACCTTTTGTAACAAGAACAGGTCATTCAACCCAAAAAGGCTTGTGACCCTGTGTATGTATGTTTTGATAACACTTGTACTTTTTTAGGTAATGAACAAGCCCGTCTTTAAATAGAGATGCACAGGTTAAAAAATGTCCAAGCAAGGTGGTCTCTAAGCTTCTTTGTGACTCCACTTCATTAACAAACTGCGTTGGGCTCAGTCCACTCCCTTGCGCACCAAATTGAAAGAAACAACAGCAATGAAATATTTATCAACACTTAGCCCTCTGCTGGAGCTCCACAGGAACGATGCCTGCCCCCCCTCCACCTCCTATGGAATATACTAAAGACCCTGCCCCCTGGAGGTATGAGCCGGAACAGGCAGCCAGACGAGTGACATTAAAGTGCAGGAGAGGCAGCGCTTCTGTTTCGCGCGCTGGGCGTGTGCCAGGCAGGGGGTGGGGGGTGGTGTACAGGAGCACCAGTGTGTGTCTGGCTCCCGGGTGGATTTTTGAGGGCCGTAATAATCCTCCCGCCACACGCGAGCAGCCGTTACCAAACACGGGCATGCACGATATAAACACCCGCACACAGACCCAGAGCGCGGACCCAGAGATCCGTAGCCGGGAGGAGGAGGAGAGTGCCTGCTCGCCGATATGGTGGATAGCTCAAAGAGATAGTGCCCCCCCCTCCCCGTCCCCCACACCCCTATCGGCCTTCTCCCTGCAGGCTGCTATTCCTGACTGTCTCCAGGGGAGGGGCAAGAGAAAGGGGCCACTCATAGTAACAGTTACGAACAACAATTACACAGAGTCTACATGCGTACCGCACCTACCCCACCTTAGACTGCCAAAGGGGGTGGGCGGAGTTTACCCAGAATGGTGACCTATACGCAACAGGTACTCACTCAACCGTCAGCCCCTACAGTTAACAATTACACAGAGTCTACCTGCGTACCACACCTACCACACCTAAGACTGGCGGAGTGGGTGGGCGGGGCTTACCCAGCATGGTGACCTCCTGCGTGATGCCGTAGATGTCGATGATGGCCCACAGGGGGCAGCCCACGCTCAGGCCGCAGTGGAACAGCACGGGGTCGCCCTCGTTGACGCTGTAGAAGACGCGGCCGTGCCGGTCGGCCCAGAAGGCCAGCACGCTGTCCCGCAGGGCCAGCCTCTCGGGCAGGGCCTTGGCCCAGTAGCCCGGCCGCGTCACCAGGTCGGGGCAGGCGTACTTGGGGATGTCGGCAGCGCCCAGCTCGCCGGGGTCCAGGCTGGTGAAGCCGAAGCGCAGAGCGCCGCTCCAGCCGCTGTGCACGGTGGACAGGCGTAGGCGCACCTTCTGGTACAGCTGCACGGGCCGCTGGCTGAAGGTGACGCCGTTGCAGAAGCTGTTCCGGCGCGTGGCCCGGCGCAGCTGCGAGTCCAGCCGGATGTTCTTGCCCTTGGCGTGGGGGTGGAAGCGCGGCGACTCCAGGCTCAGGCTGACGGGTGGGGCGGACGTGCGCCGCTCCACTCCGCTGCCCGGCAGCGTGTAGTACTGCCTGCTGGCCACCGGGCGGTGCTGGAGGTTAGCATCTGGAGGGAGCGAAACAGTCTTATTCAAGACTAATCAGAGAATCGATCCATTACTGCATCCTGTTTTAGGCTGAATCGCAGTTAAGGAAACACGCACGCACGCACGCACGCACGCACCAGTAAACGGTCAAAATATGTGACATTTTTCAGCATTACACAAAACAATAGGAATTCCCTTGCGCAAGTAAGGCTCATACTTAACAGCATGTAGTCACACGTGCAGCGGATAGGGTTATTTCTCTGTCGCACATTAAAGCATTTGGCTTTCACAGATTCACACGTTCACGTCATTGTGCCTCAACATGCCTTCGAATGTTTGTCATCTGCATCTATACATTTTCCATTAAGGAATTTACTAACGACCAGGGCATCGTTTCTAAATCTTGCTCTGGGGTAAGAAAAAAACTGTATAAGAGTAGGAGAGAGCATTTTGGAAACAGAGCTAAGAAAATGATAAATTAAAAATTCCATTTCTTCAGATTTATAATTACAAATTCACTTGTAAAGTCAAGTATAATTGTGAATTCACTAAAAAGTAATTTGAAAGAAAGAGTGAGTTGTGAGATTTGGGGCTTGATTTACGGAGACCTTCAGCGTGTGCAAAACCTTTTAGCACACACAAAAGCAATAACATGACCAATGATTGGTAACTGTTGTGTTATTAGTTTTGTGCTAAAGGTTTTACACACGTTAAAGGTCTCAGTAAGTCAGGCCCTTGGTGTATAAAAGGAAGGCTGAAATAAAGGCAGGCTTTTGAATGAGACGAATGGATCGCTGCCTAGACAGACTGTGGCCTCCATCAACAATGTTCTTATTTTAGATCACAGCCGAGAATGACTCACAGGACTGAATCCGAGAGCCTTTCTTATGCGTTCGCTCGGAGGAGACATGATGACATATTTGCGTCCACCTTATCAATAGAAAAAGAACCGCTTGCTGTTGAATAAACAGAACGAATACACGAATAGTCTGCTGTGCTCTAGAGACTGTCATATCTTTCCGGAAGCACGCGCGCATTCAATATGTGTGACATTTGCATTGCACTGGTGCCGTTTTAATTATCAACTGCCCGGTTCGCTTGGAACTCGTTACAATGATGTGCATCAAACATAAAGGGGCAGTTCACCCAACAATTAAAATTTTGGTATTTTTTCTACATACCCGGATTGCAATCTATCCACCCAAGTAGTACGGCAACTGTGTATATACGCGCAAAGTATTAACCGAAGCACGCCAGTATCCTGGGTCTTATGTGAACACATACTTTGCGCGGATATACGCAGTTGGCGTACTTCGGTAGACAGTCGTTTAAAAAAAAAAAAAACGTGCACAACAAGGTCAGTGGATGGTCGTGAGTATCCGTGTCATTATATTTGGAAAGAGACGTTGCTGTTGATTTTTCCTAAAGTAAATTTTTGCCGCATTGACCGTCACAAACTTTGTTTGTGACCCATTGAGGTCTGCTATATCGGGGTGATGTCAAGGTATGCTGCAGCGGGGATATCTATAAATCGAGTGAGTTCTCAGTGAAATTACCTGGATGGATAGATAGCACTTTGGGTATATATAAAGAAAAGTATCAAAATTTTACTTTTGGGTGAACTTCCCCTTTTAAAGCCAATTTCACAACAGAGGATTTCAACAATGTATAAAAATGATAAACGTTTATAAGTGTTATGTGTTAGCCATTATTGTGGAGGGGGCTGGACGTGATTATAGTCGAATAAAGCAGGTCAATATGGGGCCGGAGAAACTTTAATAAGGCATCATTAGGACTCATCACTGACCCCGCCCCCCACGTTTCAATTATCATGGGGGGCAGGGTCAGTGATATTGACTGATGTTCAGGCATGTTTTTGGCACCGACCATCTAGAACAGGGATCTCAAACTCCAGTCCTGGAGGGCCGCTGTGTCTGCTGGTTTTTGTGATTTCCTTTCAATCAGCAGCCAATTTAGGCCTTGGAAACAAGGTGTGCAGACTCTTTAGCCAATCAATGACTTAAATTAAACACTTAAGTGCAGGAACACATCGAAAACCAGCAGACACAGCGGCCCTCCAGGATTTGAGTTTGAGATCCCTGATCTAGAAAGCAGTGGGGTTAGGTGCTGTCGATGGTAAATAGGCTATATCTCTCAGGAGGTCCCCGGTATAAACAGGATGTGAATAATCGACGTGCCAATTCCCACCGCACACACCAGTCTCAATCTCTCTTTCTTATCGCTCTGGAGCATTTGCAAAGTGTTTAAAAAGCCTACAACGCATTTACAAAGTGCTTATAAAGCACTGATTTAGCGAGCGAGGAACATTTCAGAGCCTGCTCAACTCTAACAGTCAGAAGCTTTCTCTGAAACGGCGTTCTCCAAACACCCCTGGCCGTCTCTAGACTAAACACACAAAAGAAGCAACTGTCAATTTCCCTTTCTGCAGAAAGCCCGTAACTGGCACAGAGTGCATTTCTGCCTTTGATTTGTGCATTTAAGGACAGTATGACTGAAACGGGAAAAAAAACACATAAATACAAGGGACCGAACCCTCGTGTGTACGCCAGCCTGCCAGCCTAAAAAAGATGGATGCTGGACTGCCTTTGGAGAGCTGGATTATGCAAACATGCAGGCGAGCTATAGGGCTGAGTTCGCCGCCCAAGGACCTCCCGGGAAATGTGACTTTATATGGCTTCCCTGACCAGGCCTGTCTGGTGCACGCAAACACACTGAGCCTGCGTTTGGAAAGGGCCACCGAGGAGGTGTGTGTGTACCCCTCTGCGTGTACGCCCCTCTCTCTCCCTCTCCCCTCAGCACGCAGAGCGCCCGCCTGCCTATCTCTCAGAGAGAGCCCAAAATCTCTCTCAGATAGCCCTGAATCCAGAGCACGCGCCTGCTAACTATAGCACAGGAAGCTAAGCTTCAGCATCTCTGACACCTGTCAGGTCAGGGCAGCAGTAAAACAGCCTTTGGTTCGGCCAGCCGGCGATGAAGTACAATCGAAGAGTGTTTTTCCAAGACTCACTCAGCCCACTTTTACCAATTTTGAGAAATTCGCAATTTTGCATGTTTATTTTAAATTGGTGGAGTTTTTTTGCATGAAAAATCACATTTTTACTTAAATCCCTAAGCATAATAGTGTAAAAGTAAAACTGCAAATATCTAAAAATGTATCAGAAAAATGATACCCACGTTGAATAATGGTTTATCAAAACTGGACTTAGTGAGGTTTGGAAAAACACTCGTCAATTTCTGAAAGATACAGTAGTGAGAAATCCCTTTACATGGATAATGATGCCCAACCTGC
Source organism: Synaphobranchus kaupii (assembly GCA_029718625.1). NCBI lineage: Eukaryota > Metazoa > Chordata > Actinopteri > Anguilliformes > Synaphobranchidae > Synaphobranchus > Synaphobranchus kaupii. The sequence goes on along the minus strand of CM056383.1, from coordinate 8,779,462 downwards.
GTTAGTTAGTTCAGCTGATTTCAATTCACGTTATATGTCCCTAAGAGCTCTCTTTCTCTCTCCTCCCCTTCCCCCCCACCCCTCCCTCGCACTCGGCGCCAGTCAGGTTCGGGGTGAACGCCAGGGGGACCTCGTCGTGGCACCAGGGTTCTGCGGTTCTCAGCACCAGCCCTCCAGTAGGAACAGAGGAGCCCCTGTGCAATGTTCAGAAACACTCCTCCCGCTTACCACCCCGGGGGCTGTGGACGCCACAGTCAAAGGAGGCGGGGTGGGGGTGGGGCTTGGGCACACTCTAACAAAACTGACCCTTTCGCCTCCCTCACGCCACCTCTTACTTGCCTCCCAGGAATTGTGGGAAACGACTTTGCTTGATCCATCAATAAATCAGCTTTCATTTGTTACTGTGCTCTTCATAACAACATATCTATCCGAAGCTGAAAGTGAATAAAGTAAATAAAATTCCCAAACAAACTGAAAAATAATACAATGAACCTCACCCTGAAAGGAAATCCGTGGGAAAATGTAAGTGTAATTATTACCGTGTCAGACTCAATCGGTCTGACAGAATTCTATTAATATCACTGTTATTAACAGCTCACAATACAATCAAAGCAGCTGGCTCAAAATCTCAGTTGGCCAATGGCGATTGGCTCAGTATGCCAGGTGGCCAATGGGGACTGGCTCAGGATCCCAGGTGGCCAATGGCGTGTCCTGGTGGAGCTCATTGGGGAAAGCCACCGATATGAAATGTAGAGAAGTGATCTGAGCTGAATATGAAGCAGATGGGACTCGTGTCACAGACCTTCTTGGCTTTCGCTGCCCTGTAGCATGGCAGATTAATCACAGGTCTGAGCTTGGTGGTTGAACAGCGTTAACCAGTAGGCGAAGAACAGGGTCAAGACTGGGGCTGCATTTCAGGGTCAAGACTGGGGCTGCCGCATTCTATCTTGGGGTTAGCGTTATGAAATATTTACTGCAATTTCAAGCTGCAAGCTCAATTCCTCAGATTGTAGACAGTGAGCGAAAGTGCGTATGCACAGGGAGCAGTACAAGGGACACACACAAGGGAAAAAAAACCCTTACAAATATAGTTTCCCTGAGAATGAAACTGGTAGCAGTAAAGGAGGGCCTGTTGAACCGCCTCTAATATGAGCTGGAGGTCAGGGCAGAGCCCCTGGTAAAGGACCCCTGTAATACCCAGCGGAGAAGGCTGTTCGTCAGCGAGGCCTGGCCGCTATGCACAGACTTCCTTTCCCACAGTGACCGCACGGGATGGTCCAGCGCCGAGCCCCTCCCCTCACCATGTAACCCTGCTTTCCCAGAACGAGCTCTTTTCCCACACTGCCCCCCCCAATCCCCCCAAACCCCAAACCCACCCCCGCCTTGCACAGACAAGCTGAAGATCATGGGAGAACATTCTCCGCTCTCTGAATGCTGGTCTAAGATCAGCTTTTCCAGTTTCTGTCTCCAACTTAAAAGGGGGGAGACCATTAAACCTATCCCTGTTCGCTACCAGTGTTCACTAGTGCCTGGTTGTTTTGATTCTTTTTTCAAGTAGAAAGAGGTAGGAAGAGCAGTATTCAAATGAGCAACTTGATCAATTTGGTACAAAACCAGCATAAACGTGGGAGAGAGAGAGAGAGAAAGAGAGAGACAAAGAGAGATGGCTCAGACTTATTTTAAAGGCTGACCAGTTACATTATGTAACTTTTTTTTTTGACAGACGCTACCTAATAGAGAGAGAGAGGGAGCTGACCGACAATTGTGTCTGGGAGCAGATCTGGATGTGGCTTTGATTTTCTCCCCTAATGGATGCAAAGGCTTCCCCTGTAGTTACAAAGCTAACGGTGACAATAAGCACACTCAAGGATCGAGTGAGTGCTCCGCTAAGGGCTCGCTGAGTGTTCATTGAACTATGCGTTATATATAGTGCGCTGTGCCCTCTCCCTCTTGCACCCACTTGACGTAATGCTGTAGGTTTATGTCGTCTGTGACATCCACAGCTTGTTACCTTCTCAGCTCGTTAGTCCGGCCTTTTTTGAATGCTCTTTTTTGAGTTATATGTTTAGGGCTTTTCAGCTTTATTGGACAGCACAGCGTAGGGACCAGGGAGAACGGGAGTGAGAGAGAGAGGGAGAGACACCACGCGACGAAGGTCGCGCGGCCGGGTTCGAACAGCCGACGTCGGCTCGCGACGAGCATGCAGACGGCACTCTTACAGGCTACGCCACTGAGACACCCCTCCAATGCTCTTTTGTGGGTAAATTTAAGAGCGTCTGCTAAATGCCTGAATGTGGATGTAATATCCAAGAGCAGGCGGGGTAATTCAGGGCTGAGGGAGACGGCAAGCTCATTCCCAAAACTCTTAATCCCATCAACGGGGAAAAGGATTGTATCGAGACTATTTAAGCGCTGCACACCTACGAGCCATACGGTCAGGAGTGCGTCTGGCAATCATGGCTCAGCGTCTGATTTATGCTTAATCATTTGGGTAATGGAAACCATGCGCTCGAAATGCTAAACAAATAGATAAAAGGGAAGTCGCGTCGCAGCTCAAGACCAACTGTTGCGCAAACTCACAGTCACGCGCGCCGCACGCCGTGATGAAAAGGAGAATTTTGTTGGAGAGGGTATTGCTCACCGCAAAAAAAAAAAAAAAAAAAAACTAATATCCCAGCCAATATTATAGAACTTCCAACGGCAGTAAGGCTAATTTATCTCAGTCCGGTCTGTCAGCTCAATGTTGAGGAGTCTTTTATACACTCCATTTCCCCCCACTGCCCTGTCTTCACTAAACCAGAGAGCTCAGGACAGCCATAACTGTGACAAAAAAACAAAAACAAATGATTCCTGTCAGTTTCAGCCGCGTGGAAGAGCAACTCCAAACTGGGAGGCCTTTAGAGGGAGATGGAGAAGAAGGAAGCATATAAATGCAGTACTGTGCAAAAATCGCTTGCACGTGTAAAAAAAATCAGATGCATTAAAAAAAATTTAATGAAAATGTTCTAAATATCAAACAATTGACTATAAACAGCAGCAAACAATAACACATTTAATCAAATCAATATTTGGTGTGACCCTTGCAGCTGCATCTATTCTCTTAGGTACAGTGTCATGCAGGTTTATAAGAAAATCTGCTGGTAGGTTGTTCCAAGCATCTTGGAGAACTTGCCACAGTTATTCTGCAGACTTTGGCTGTCTCGCTTGCTTCTGTCTGTCCAGGTAATCCCAGACAGTCTCGATGATGTTCAGATCAGGGCTCTGTGGAGGCCATACCATCTGTTGCAAAACTCCTTGTTCTTTTTGCTGAAGATAGTTCAATTCATGTTTTGGAAAATGAATGTTTGGAAATCTAAAATGTACTCTTTTCTACTGACACACTAATGCACGTTTAAATAAAATAGACACAAAAATAAACATCTAAGAAAAAATGGACATAAAAAAATCTAGGGTGCCTAAGACTTGTCTGTAAGTACTATAAATATAAAAAATGAGCAGTTAGAGCAGGGTGTGAAATTAACACCCGTCACCAGCCAAATGCTGGTAAAATTTTCATTGTGGCTGGTAAGATTTTTTACTCTAGCAGCCATTTGGCAGGTAACCAACCAGGACCTGAGGTTGTATTATATTTTACAAGTTATTGTGGCTGGCAAAATGTTGAAAATGACTGGTGATTTTTCCAATCCACAAGCCACTCTGGCCAGTGGGTGAAAAAGTTAATTCCATGCCCTCAGTTAGACCTCTCGTGTCATGAGCCACCGGGACGTGTGAGCCGCGGTACTGCCACACACCTCAGGGAGTGGGAGAGTACCGGACGTGCGCGGCCGGGATTCTCCTGGAAAAGGCCGAAATCCCATTTCATAATTGGTGAAGAATTTTACTGGAAAGCCGAGTCCATAAGCACTGCAGGCTGTGGTGAGAGGCTTTCTCCTGTCTGATGGAGACCAGATGTCCATAATAGTAACCCACTCCATCAGGGCTGGCATAAAAACTATTAGCCTTGTTTTATTTCAATCAGATGTGCGCGTTAATTTTTTCAGTGGCACTAGGAAAGCCAAGGGACAGGATTTTAGCCAGTGAGACAACAGGCCACACACACACACACACACACACACACACACACACACACACACACACACACACACACACACACACACACACACACACACACACACACACACACACACACACACACACACACACACACACACACACACACACACACACACTTCAACACCATCTGGGGCTGAGCTACCACAGCCTTGAACACCTGGACTGATTGGGCGGGTGAACCGCACCTTGTTATTGATTGCCTGGTCATTGTGCGTACGTTATCTCAGTTTTGGGCACTGTTTTCATGGTGCCATCAGGCCTGGCAGTTTGAGAGCTCATGGATAAGGGAGTGGGATTTGTAGAGGAGAGGCGAGGTTCTCGAGTGTGGAGAGGGGACGAATGTGAGTGTGTATTATAGGGGTCCGGTTGGGTAAAAAGCACATTCTGCTTGAACGGAGAGTCCCAGTGGCGCTTTGAGGGCGCGGTCCTCTCCCGCTCGACTGCGCTCCCGATTTACTGTGATTGTGTTTGCGAACCGAGGATTACTCAGCGTAATGTACCACGGCACATTTCCTAAATTAGCCATTAGCGCTAATTAAACCTCAAACCAAAAAACTCAGTGCGCCCCTCCCAATGAGCCGCACATCTGTAAGATCTCTCCCAGCCATGTTCTGCCCCCCCCACCAGCTGCCACATGCCTGGGACCTGATGAAGACAAACGATTCGGCGGGTCTACGTTTCCAAAACATCGCAAAACCCCGCCGCCCCTCCACATCCTTACTTAAAGGCAGCAAAACAGGGGCTCTCCGTCAAGAACCATGAGGCTTCCGGAACTACATCCTTCACAAGCTCTGACAGGAATACTACGGCAGACACTGGGGCGTACAAAAACGGGGGGAGAGAAAGTGACAGAGATGCTATCTTTCGCAAGGGCCTGCATCGCGGAGAAAAATCTTTTCCACAAACAGTGGCAGTGAGTGACCAGTCATTTGTACAGTGACAGAATGGTGGCAGATAAACACAGACACACACTACAGAAAGGAGAAGGGGTTTTCCTCTGACCTGATTTAAGTTTCACACTAACCACACTGGGTAAAACTCGTATGGAACCGGAGATAAGAGAGACACAGAGTCTTTATTTTTCCAGAGTTTCTAAACAAATAAATCAGCAAATAAAACTAAAACCAAATTCGTTTCCTATTCTGAGAAACAATACGGTCGTTCAGAGTCCGTCGTCTGACACGGAAAACAACGAGGGGCCTAGATTCTGAGGGGGCGTCGATCCTGTGTTGAATCAGGGTTAAGAGGGCAGAGCACAGGGAACTCTAAAGGCAGGGAGGGTGCTGGCTGTTGATGTGTGCAGTGTAACACGATAACACTCGTTTACCGAGAACAAGGGTGCCCCAGCTTCCACATATATACTGTATATACAGATCAGCCCGATCAAGGCTTTGCATAGCATGACCTCGGAACACCAAAAGCACCGGCAGAGCGCCATCTCCCAAACCCGGTGCTCGGCGCCCACAGAGTCACGCGGCCGGCGTCAGCATCTCCGTCAGTCACACGCCCGTCTCCAGGGCAACTTATATATAAATAAAAGCCACAGATGTGCCTGGCAAATTAATGTCATATTTGAATATTCTCCGTACGCTGAAAGGTCAAACTCAAGAGCGGCAGGTCTTCTGCTCTTTGTGTGTGAATACTGTTCTGCTACAAGAGCATGCGCTCACACTGTCACAAGCACTAATACCGTCAATACATTGATCTGTTGTTTTACACAGGAACCTCACACTTTCTTTCATAACTTTATCTTTAATAACTTTAAAAGTAAAGGTCACACTTTAAATGAAGTCTCCATATAAAGGCTTTATATAGCATATATAAAGCCTTCATAAACGTGACATAATGGCTTGCAACATTTTATGCCAAATGCATCACAGTTAGCCTAGCATCCTACATAAGCATGTTTTATGTCACCCTGTATAATGTTTAGCCATTAGCCAGGTGACATTGTTGGTTATGTCACATTTGGCATAACATGTTGCATAAGAAGATGTTATGTCACCCTTTATGAAGCATGACATTTGCTTATGTATGATTTATGAAGCCATTATGTCACATTTATATAGCATATATAAAGCCTTTATATGGAGACCTTGTTTAAAGTGTGACCAAAGTGTCAATCAGAGTAATCATTTAGTGGCCCAGAAGAAGAAGAAAATGAACCAATGACGAAATGCCCTGTGTCCAGCAACCTACCTCTCTCTGACCCCCTTTGTCATAGCTCAGTCACCTGGCCCTGAACAACCTCCACCATCCAGGGCCAATACCCTGCAGTGCATTGTGGGATTGCTTTTCAGTCCATTGGGCCTGCCTGCACGCTTAAAAGAACATGTGATGACATCACATTCTAGAGAGAGAGAGATAGACAACGGTGCCTGTGGGCAAATGGGGATGCGGATTTTCTTCCCTAATGGATGGAAAGGTCTTGTCACTGGCAAGAGTTGAACGATACAGCCAATCCACTGAATCCACACGCACCATCAGCATCAGAAGCTCCAAGGCCTTCAACCAATAAGCATGTGTTATTGTGCAGGTTATAACCATCACTTTTAAAGCACTTTTAATATGGCGCAATACAGACTGTAGCAAGAAAAGTAATGAAACAATCAGACTGCATGTGGCAAGTAACCAAACTCATAAGAGGTTTAGGAATACCACTGCTATTATTAGCTTTGTGTGATATACCGTAAGCATGAAATCAGAGCTACCTAAGGAGAAGCAGTGAGGTGTGGGATATCTCATAAATTTAAAGGAAAACCTCAATCACAGGAGAGCTGGCCATGAACCGACAAAAAAGGCAACGGGAAAGATTCATGTGTCAACTGACGTGTCCCAGCTATCAGTAAAAAACCATAGTATTCCAGAAAAATCTTTGCTTTCTATACTTGCCCAGTTTTCAGATGCCATGACTTTGATTGTTCAATTGGCATTCACCCAAGATGCATCTTCTCCAAAGGTGAGTGCAAAAACCACTCTCACAGCTTATTGAATTATAGTATTGAACTAGATTATTAATGGCTGTTTATAAAGGCAGAGTCGTTCGGAGCTTGGTAAAGTACAGATGGGGGTTTGTGTGCGGTTCAGAAGTAGGTTGCATCTGACATGTGAGAACTTTAACCCCCAAAGGACGCGTCTGTTGGTTAAATAAGTAAAAAGAGTAAACAGAAATAGAACTCTGAGGAGATTTTCTGGCTGCGATTGGAGCTCTTGGGTCACAGTTAACGTCACCAGAGCAGGTCTGAAGCAGGACGGCCCGTCCGGCCGCAGGGGAGAGAGGTCACGTAGCCTGCACTGACCGTCCGTGTACCGAGCTTGCTGTGGTTAAAATCTGTGAGTGAGATACCCCTTGCTTTTGATTTCTGGGCTTTCACGGTTATCTCAATTTAGACCATGAGTTACAAAAATGTGTTTCTGTGAGAGGTCAGGAGGCAGGACACGAGAAAGGAGACGCACGTTGTTCCCTAAAAGTGGATTTTCCATTGATCAAACTGCTACGGCAATGGCTAGTGTAAATGCTGCCATTTTCAAAGTTAAATAAAGTAAATATATTGTTTTGTTCAAATACATTTTATATGTACATGTTTCCTCTTTTAAAATGCTAAAAAAAATTAATATTTTTAGGGGTTCACGCAAAACGTATGGGGTCACAGGTACAGAATATTCGGGGGTTTGGGGATCCCCTTCCCCCCACACTGAGGTAAAGGGTTTATGTGTTAAGCAGGAGACAGGGAGGGGCTGCGAGCCCAGGGAGTGTGAAAGGCAGCATCTCCAACCAGTTTTCCACCTCCAGGATTCCTGTCAGGGAAGGAGCTTTTGCTTTGGCCAGAGCAGGAACGGGAAATGTGGTTTCACCGCCACGGAAGAGCGCGCCGCAATCCTCACGGAATCGACTGATAACGGGACAGCTAACTAACACACGATTTACTGCATTCCTACAGACGTCCTGCTCTACTACACTACTGCACTAACACACTAATGCACTACCACATTACCACTCTAGACAATACCATTCTACCATATTACCATTTTACCACACTACTGCTCTACCACATTACCATTCTACCACACTACTGCTCTACCATATTACCATTCTACCACACTACTGCTCTACCATATTACCTTTCTACCACACTACTGATCTACGATATTACCATTCTACCACACTACTGATCTACCATATTACCATTCTACCACACTACTGATCTACCATATTACCATTCTACCACACTACTGATCTACCATATTACCATTCTACCACACTACTGATCTACCATATTACCATTCTACCACACTACTGATCTACCATATTACCATTCTACCACACTACTGATCTACCATATTACCATTCTACCACACTACTGATCTACCATATTATCATTCTACCACACTACTGCTCTACCACATTACCATTCTACCACACTACTGCTCTACCATATTACCATTCTACCACACTACTGCTCTACCATATTACCATTCTACCACACTACCACTCTAGACAATACCATTCTACCACACTACTGCTCTACCATATTACCATTCGACCACACTACTGATCTACCATATTACCATTCTACCACACTACTGCTCTACCATATTACCATTCTACCACACTACCACTCTAGACAATACCATTCTACCACACTACTGCTCTACCATATTACCATTCGACCACACTACTGATCTACCATATTACCTTTCTACCACACTACCGCTCTAGACAATACTATTCTACCATATTACCGTTCTTCCACACTACAGCTCTACTACATTACTGCTCTACTACTACAGTACCGTTCTACAACACTACTGCTCTACCACACTTCAAAAGTTAAAACATGTAAGGAATTGAAATGGCAGCAAATCAATTGGAAATTTATCTAGGCAATATGGTTGCTTTCGCCAGCAAAACATGACAAACTGGTCTGATGAGATCAAGCAGAGACGACAGTCGTCAAGCCCTTTAAAAAGAGGATTATGCTGCAAAAAGAAAAATTTCATGTCAAATGCACAAAGACAAAAGCGTGCCCCACCACAGATCTATAGCGATGCATTATTTTTCTGCAGTCACATGTTAAATTGCTGTGGCCTGCCATTCAGGTAATGTAGACAAACGAGTGCTGGCAGTGTAGTATAATGGTTAAAGAACTGGGCTTGTAATTCAAAGACAGCGGATTCAATTCCCAGCTGGGGCACTACCGTTGAGGAAGGTACTTGACTAGAATTGCTTCAGTAAAATGTCCAGCTCTATAAATGTACTGCACGGAAAAATGTAATGTATGTAGATAAGAGCATCTGCTAAGTGCTGTCACATCATGTTTGTGTTCCCCAAGTCTCTATGGTCGATTATGTGTATATTGAGGCCTGTGATTGAACTGGTTGCGCTACATGCTACACATCTATGGTAATAGCAATTTCTGCAGATGCAGAATGAAGATACTGGATGTTCCAGGTTGTTCTTATCAGACAGACAGCTGGCAAAATACCCTTCCTGCTCGAGATGAGAAATTAAAAGGAGCTTTTTGTCGACAGCCTCAACCACAGTTTTGCATTTTAATATAAACACGAGCAGCTTTCACAGAAAACACTGATTGCAATCTTCCGCAGGTGGAAACCTTGCTTCAATTATGGATCACCACAAGATCCAAGAATTAACCCCATGCTGTCAAAGTTAATGTCACAAAGAAACTAGCCACAAGGCATGGGTGGACGAAACGCCATACTGATCCGTATGCCTGAGCAAGGCACACGCAAAACACTAAGGCTGCTCGTGTTTATATTAAAATGCAAAGTGTGGCTGATTCCAGCTGTAGAATTGTGTATGGTACACTTCAATTCAACTCCACGATATAGCATAAATATTGTATAAGTTAACAACATAGTGTCAGCACCTCATCAGTGAATCATAGTCATAGTTTGGGGAAAAAAAAAGATCCATGGAGCATGCAGAAATGTTTCACAAATGGTTTCGTTCCAGAATTCCCCTGGCTGGGTCCCGGTTTATTGAACCAGAAGATGCTGATGTTTTTTGGACACCAAGTCCTTTGTCAGAGATTCAATGAACTGTTTGGAACCCGTGGGAGCTGCAGACCAAAAACCATTTTTTTCAGCGTTCTCAAACAGTGCATCTTCTCATCATTATGCGCTCTCTTTGAACATAATGGTTATAAAGATGACTTCCAGAAATGACAGCTTGATGCCGAACACACAGCGGCCCACACCGAAGACATGTATTTATCTGAGTGAACAGCACATTCAATCAGGGACAAAGGTGCTGCGTCAACTTAAATTTTAAACAGCGCTCGTTAATTACCTTTCACACAGGTGCAGGCAGTGCCTCCTCCACCTCAACAAAAAGGGCAATCCTTGGCTTAGAAGCCGCACTTAGCCACAGCACAATCCTATCGCCACGGAAACACCCACTTTATTGGACCCCGCTCAATATTATCGAGCCCACCGCTGGGTCTCAAATGAAACCCGAGTGACTGCGTTGGGGATAGAGACAGCGTTGTGTCCCCGCTGACACACATCTGCTTACGATTTCTTCATTTTACCCCTTCCAAACAAAGAGAGTCAAAGTGATTTTTACAAGCGCACTGTGTTGTGAAATGTGATGAAGGATTTTTCATCCTCATTATTAGAGTGCTAGCGAGGGCTTAAGTAAGTGCTTCACGTGTGACTAATCGCAAAAGGGCGGGGGCAGGAGAAACAATGGACAGTAATTGATACCAGTTATAGTTCTGGGTTTCAATTGCAGGAAACGTAAAACAAAGATTTCATTCTGAGTACGTTCATCCGCACTACGGAGCAAGGGGAAATGCTGTATGACGCCTAAACAACTTTTGCATGGGGAGAGAACCACTTTTTCCTCCACTGAAAGAGAGACCTAACTCTGTAAAATGCATCCTTCCCAATTAATTTCACATTTGAAATGAACTTCAGAGCACCTTTACACACACACACACAAAAAATAAATCAAAATTGATCTTTTGTTTGTGTTTGCGGCTAAACTTGAAACTGATTTGAAAAAGAAATGTCGGCTACACGCTTGAAAGTGCGGAACTCAGTGAATGTTCCCTAATTGTATTCCTCCTGTAGCACTCACGGTTGAATGCAGGGGTTCTTTTCGCCACCGACCCGACACAATCGGAGGCAAGGGAAATTAAACGAATAATATGTCGCCTTGCCGGTATCTATGATCAGGGCGTGGAGGAGTTTCTGATGAGGGGGCATTTTTGCATTTCTTTGTGCAAGTGTGACAGGCTGAAGGGTCAGGTCGAAACACACAGAGATGAAAGGGAAGAGCCGGGCCGACTTCGCCCCTTACCCCACCGGGCGACAAATCAGGATGCGCTGCATTCCAGCACGAGCGCATTTGCAGCACGTACACCTACATGCGATTCCTGCAGAGAAGTGCCGCAATGCCGGATGAATTAAAGCTCCGGACTTAAAGCAGAAATTCGCCCGGTGTCAATCAGCAGTTAAAAACGGCAAGCCTAAAAATACAATTATGAAAACAGAACGTTTGGTTAACACCTGTCAACGTGATGACAGTGGCTGTATGGCTGGACACTGCACAAGCCCCCAGCTGCTGGCACCATAGAGAACCGCACAGCGCCGTTCAGCTGTGCCCTCCCTACCACCCCCCCCTGAAGAAACAAAGAGAGTGACCAGACTAATATCACCAGACATCCCAGGAAAACAACACAATCAACACTGCTTTTATCTGTTAATGACTTGATGTTAACTCTGTGGTGTCCCGAATGAGAGTCCACATTTTGAGATGGAATATCCGGGTGTTACAGTCTAAGTTAAAAACTGCATTATTTATGAAGGGACATAAATGTGGGGAAAAACTGTGATTGTGTTGAGATTATGTTTCCCATAATTTACTTAGAACAAAGCTAAATGGCTGAACATGCACTGCTGTAGATTTCTGTCTTTGTTAATTATGGAAAAGGTGATTCCCTAAAAGCCATGTCAACCAAAACATAGAAACACACACACATACACACACATACATGCACATTATTCAAATGGTCTGTCCTTTCGCAATAAATAATTACAGGGATTATCACAAAAGAAAACAAACGTGAAATGTGGAGGAAGTCGCACATCCTTCAGGCATACAAAATAAATATCAACTAGGTTCTAGAACAAGAAATTACATGCGTGACATAAGGTCAGTATTAAACCTCACTTGTTTCAAACACGAAGTCCTATTTTTACACGGACTGGCTGAGTGGTCTAATGATAGCTTGGCAACATGGTACAGTGTGCGAATGCCAAGCACTGGTGAAAACATTGAGAATATGATTTATATTTCAAACTATAACCGAATTAAAAGTATGCTCAATCCTTTATTTTATTCATGGGAATAAGCTCTCTCTGAAACTCGGGTGCCGTGGTTCGTCCCACCCACGCATCGTATAGCGAAAGGAGCGCTCGTTCTTAAGACTGTCCTCGAGGGAGATAACGCAAAGACCCGTAATGCTAAGCAAGTAGGGGAAAATAGGACAACCCATATTTAATATTCACTGTTAAAATTGAAATTAAGTAAAACGACACACATTTCTGGAACGAACAAACTAATAATTTGTGCACATCTTAGCAAAACGTATAATTCAAAAACATACCTATAAGCGGTTTGGGTGTAGTATTCCCCATTATTTCCAGTATTGCGTCTCCCCCGATGACAAGTGAATTCCAAATGCGCAACCCTGTCTTCCTTCCATTTATTCTTTACTAATGTTATTTATCTGAGCATTGTCGCGACACGTCCAAAAATCCCTGTGAATTGGAGCGGAGTGAAATATCTTCAAATTGGATAAATTCACACGCGCTCATCGTATATCTGCCCAAATAGAAGCAGCTCTACAAGCGATTCGCCCTCGCAGATACTGAGCCACCCCTTCCTCCTTTAGTATCTTCTTGCTCCCAGACGTCGTTAAAGCAACAGCCTGCCCCCAACCCCTTGGATAGCTTCATATATGAAGATGACGTTACCCGGGATCAAACGACCGCCGTTTCCCTTCACAAGTGGGCGATTTCTCTCAGTATCACCATTAAGATGTCCTCTATTTTAATGTAGCCTACATGCAACCGTGTCTCAATGTAAGATAGCCTACACAGTGTATTCCTGCTATAAATGTATCATTTTGACGCCCCCCCCGCCTCCTCAAGCCTTACACTGGGCACACGGGTTTCAGTTCCCTTAAAACTGCATTCACATGTTAAGTGTTGCAAAACTAGTTCGACAACATTTCAGTCGCAACGAGACAAGTATATTTACTTATTTTTCTATATATTTTACATTAGGCGATTTATTTATTTTGGCAGCACAACTGTGGATACGACCCAATAGGTCGAGGCATCAATATTCGAAAAATTACGGCGACCTAATTATTCTAGTAAATTTGGTCATGCACTTCAACGCAAGGTAGCATGCACTGAGTTCACAGCCCAGAGCAGCAGGTAGCTGCGCGCCCAGGCCGGTGTCTCGCGCATGTTTATTCAGTGCAGCAGCATTCGACCTCGGCGCCGTAAATCATAGTGCAGGAATCGAAAGCAGATAACTAGGCATCTGGCTAGTTCGCACTACTGGATCCAGTCTGGTCTAACTGGTTAAAATAAAATCCTGGAGATTTTCCTTTGCCCGCACAAGAATCCTTAATTTAACGAGCGTCTGGCTGATTCCTGAAATTGCACTGGTGATTAATGCAGTTCTTTCCATGCTCTTTTGGGGGTCCCATCCGTCTTACAGTGAAGTACAGTGTGAGGACAGACCTCATCCAAGCACAACCAATATTTTCCATGTCACACCTTCTAAGCCCAGAGATGAACAAGGAGGGATTCATGTATCCTGTTAAACACAAAGGACTGTCAGGTGTCCAGATTGAGTAAGGTAGATAGCTGCATTCCCCACATGAGAAGAGCCATCACAGTGAGTCAGGACCTCAGCCAGATAGTGGTCTATACACAAACATTCAGCCTGACCATCAGCACACATCTATGCACAGTTGATGTTCTGCTTTTTTATATGGTAAGGGCTATGACCACCCAAGGGCAAAGAGGTAAATCCTATAGCACACTCTATGCAGGGAACGAGTCATACAGAGCCCTAAATTAGTCCTAGATGCAGTTGTGGTCCCAGAATTCGAAACAGGAATTCCATGAAAAGTGAGCTGTCTGACCATCCTTCAGATCAGATGTCACACCAAGGTCCTGCCTAATTGGGCTAATGAAAAATTCCTTATCAGAAAAAATGGCGGTATCCCAGTGTCCTGGCCAATTCCCAGCTGAATTAATAACAATGAAAAAGATAAAATTTTTATGTTGGAAATTTATTAAAAATTGAAAGGTTTGTGGGACCACACACCAGTGATTTCTGCAGGCCAGCTGTTATCTCCCAGCACCTTATCTTCACTCCACAAAAAAGAGAATAAAATAGGAAGTGAGCTTTATGCTTGCCATGTTGCTGCCAAGTCTGGTTCCAAACAAAAATATTTAACTTTTAGGAGTCATTCATCGAACATCAAAGTGAGATTCCTGCAAAATGGTCCTTTGAAAATAACCAGAAATCAGAAGAAACACTGACATTCTCACATGTATCTTACTAAAAGGACTGCACACAACACACACACACACAGATGCAAGTATGTGAAAGTTTACTTGTACGTGATTTCTTTGTGCCTAAAAAGCACAGAAATCCACCAGCACAGAAATAAAGGAGGCATATCTGCAGTCAGAGAGGGAGAGTTTGACATGAAGCGGTCTTTCGAGCATAAGCCTTGAGCTGAACACCAGTGCGCTGCAGGGTCAGTGACCAAACCAAGCTACATAACAATGACCAAACATGGAGACAGAAGTCTTCCTTTTTTTTAAATTTGTTGTTGGGATGCCTTTCTTTGGGATGAAATCGCTCAACCTTCTAACGCCAGGGCTAATACATCAAGCGCAAAGCCACTGAAGCGATTATTCAGATTTTAAGGGTGGAATAGAAACCCCCTTGATGTTGCCATTGAATATAGTGTAGGAACTGAAAATAGCATGCTCAGCTAATCTGCCCACTCCAAGGCAGGGCATAAGCCACTGAGTACAGAGACCACGAGGACATTCAGGACTGTTTGTGTGTGTGTGTGTCCTGTTTCTGTGTGTGTGTGTGTATATGTGTGTGGAAGTATATGTGTAATGTGTGTGTGTGTGTGTGTGTGTGCCCTGTGTGGAGGTATATGTGTGTGTGTGCGCAGAGAGGAAGTCCTCCTTTCAGCTCAACCTTGACCGCTGTGATCCTCTCCAGCTGTTTCCTGCCTCCTGACCCCAGAGTGTCTTACACAGCTACGCCCAGCCTGATGCTTTCTCCCAGAGAATCTGTGTGCTGTTTGGCTCTCCTGTCTATCCTGGATGCTCGACCTGCGGGTTGGGGGGGGGGGGGGGGGGGGTTGTTTTTGTTAAATTTCCGACGACGCACAGCGAGCAGAGGCCGGCAGACACCCCTCAGGTGGTCGGCCGATGTCACCGCGCCGGGAAGATTTATGGAGGGCAGGTTGCCGGGGGGCGGCTGGGCCGAGCCAATTTGTGCACGCACCCAAACGGGCGGAAAGGCTTCAACCCAGCACACACGACGCCAACAGCAGCGAGGGAAAATGAAAGCTCGCAACAAACCTATGGTGCCACCCCCCCGCCCCCGGTTGTGTACCGGAATAACAATAAGATCTAAACGCACTGAAGACCTCGTCCAAACATCTAAGATACAGTCACTGCTCTTCATTATGTCCTCCCTTAAGGCTGAGGATAACAGCCTGCTGTGAGGGCAAGGGGCCAGGAGTGTTAGGGTGTGTGTAAGGAGCTGGGTGTGTGAGAGTGTTACAGGGACCAGGAGTATAAGGGCGTGTAAGGGGCAGGGTGTACAAGGCAGTGAGCGTGTAAGGGACAGTGTTATGATCATCAATGGGACTGATACACTGGTAGGATCATCAATGGGACTGATAGACAGTCTTTTGATCATCAGTGGGACTGATACACAGTGTTATGATCATCTATGGGAGTGATAGTTTGAGTAAGAGCAGTGTTCCTCCTGTGATCACCCAGTATCCAGAGATGAAACAGCAGCAGTGTAGAGCAATTTTGGTTTCAGTGACAGGAGTGGGACACTCCCAGCCACACGCAGATCACAGGGGACTGTTACATCCCTCCATGGCGATTAAATTTTACACTGCCTGCTTTGATATTTCATTTGTTAGGGTTGGAGTGGAAACCTACAGAACGGTAGATCTCCAGGAATAAGGTTGGGCAGCCCCGATATACACGATGTCAAAGCACCAGGCACTACTGAACAGCAGTAGTTCTGTACAGAGCCACAAAGAAAATGTTCTGTAGATCAGAAAAAAAAATTTAAACAGCTTTAAACTGCAGAATATACCATGAATAAACTCAATTCTAAGTTGGCACATTTTCATTGTCAGTTTAAGCCTCCTTTCGCAGTATAAAAATATCTTTACATGAATACATTCCTCATATACAGTATATGATAAGGTGCATTTTTAGTGTATGTCAGGGAAAAAACAGCTGTACCAACATTAAAACATTTGTACACTGCCAGAAAGAGAGTGAAACACAAAAATATCTATAAAGCTGGAAGAGAAAAGCCTTCATCTTTTGCCTCATTCACACGTGATTTGAGTGGCAATTGCCTGTGAGCAGTGAACACAAAAGTAATCTGCATGCAGCTTGTTCATTTCTTACGCCTCCTTTCAAAATGGCATGTAAATCAATCAGTCAATCAAACAGTCCTTGGTTCGTATATTGCCATTTGCATTCAAGTTATCACGCGGCGCTTCACGGTTGGCCTGGTGACTACAGTCAGCCTGGTAGTTTTCACGCTGTAATTTGAGAACAAAACAAATCAAGTAAGATATTGGTTTGGACCGTGGGGGGCATGAACGAAAGGCTTAAAAGGTAACTTTTGAGTCTTGAATTTAAAGAAGGAAAAAAAAAAGTTTCTACTTCCCGTACAATCTGGGGAAGGACTTCCAATGCGTGGATGTCCTGAAACTAAAAGCTTACTGCTGGTTTTAAACTGAAATTTTCGGGTACAGGGAGAGTGTCGGGCTGGACTCCCCAGAACATCAGTGGCAGGAATGCAGGGGGGACAGCCGGCTGCTCTGGATGCCATTCCTGGAGTTCCTGATAATGCCATCGCCGTCTGGGAAGAGGGAGACCTGGTCCCTGGAAGTCCGGAAGCTTCCAGGAACTCAGCTGAAGAGGAACGCTGCCTTTTCCGCGGGACGTTTTCGTGCTTCTGACGCCGGGCGCTTTGTCTCTCGACCGCCGGCTCGTTCCTTTGCGGTGGCGTTCCGCCAGGTGACCTCGTCATCGTCGTTATCATTATCGATCGTCATCTTCGACTTTGGCACGTGCGTCCATGCCATGTTCTCCATAGAAAATGAGCGGGGCACGATTTTTATTCTCAGTTTCTAGCCACGCTTCGTACTTTACAGCCGTAAGGCTATGGCTTGGA
Source organism: Synaphobranchus kaupii (assembly GCA_029718625.1). NCBI lineage: Eukaryota > Metazoa > Chordata > Actinopteri > Anguilliformes > Synaphobranchidae > Synaphobranchus > Synaphobranchus kaupii. The sequence continues at coordinate 8,761,830 of CM056383.1, read as the reverse complement.
TGGGTGTGCTATAACATAAATTCCCATAAAGCCTGCGAAAGTTTTACCGTGTAAGATAAGGCAGCCCTATGTGGAAAAAATAAGTGCAAAAGAAGGAACGTGCTTCAAACAAGCTGTCACAAACAGGGGGGGGGGGGGGGGGGTAAACCACGTGAGCAGTGGATTGCTAGTCCAGAGACAGGTCCCCCTTTATGTAAAACCATGTCAAAGAGATCTTTATGGCATGAGACAGCATGGAAAACTACAGAACTGAATAAAACTTCCATGCCAGGAGACCAAGTCGGCGGTCTCGGGGGGGGGGGGGGGGGGGATTCCTGCCAGCGTCGTCGCTTGTGAAGTCCCTGTTCCGTCTCCAAAAACAAGGGTTGGAGAAGAAGGTCCCGGTTCTCCGCCGCCGATATCTAAACGGCCCAACCGACGCTGTCCCATCAGCCCCTGCCTCCACCCACGCAGCCTCAAATGTGGCGCTCAGATCTCCAGGGGTAAACACGCTCCGGCCAGACAGTAACCTTGCATGCTAACGCGCCGGAGAGCACTATGAAGCAGAATAGGTTTGCTGAAGCCATTCAAGTTAAGGAATCTGCTCGAGGGTCCAGTGGCAGTGCCCCACCTGGAAATCGAAGCTACGGGGCTGCTGGATGGCTCATGCGGTTAAGGCACCGCCACGTTGCGGTGCATGGATGGGGATCCGGACCGTGCCAGTGCCGGCCGGTAGCTCCATAGGGCGATGCACAATTTGCTCATTGCGTCGCCCAGGGCATGGGAGGGTTCAGTCGGATAGGGTTCCGTGTGCTAAAAATAACCAAAAAGGAAATCAAATCCACGGAGTTGCCAGTTCCGTAACTATTATGTTGCGCTGCCTCCTCACAACAGAGACGCTGCAGGGAGGGCAGCCCTTGCAGAATGCACCTGGGGCTTGAACAGCCATAATGACCACACACTGGAACATTAGAGACGGCACCGCGGTCACGCTTCCCCCAGGGCATGGTGCCAGAGGCGGCTGCAGGAGACAGCCACCATTATTCTCACTGCAAGCCACAAATGGAAGAACAAACAGGAAACGCACACTGGCGGGCCTTGAAGAAATTTGTAAGTTCCACCTGCGCTGCCCGGCTCTGAGTTTAATGCTCGTACAAAGAGGAAGGTGAAAGGTTTGATCCCTGCAGCCAGCAATGAAGGTGGAAGGTGTGAGCCAGCTGAGCATGTGTGTGTGTGTGTGTGTGTGTGTGTGTGTGTATATGCGTGTCCCACCCGAAGGGTGTGTGTGTGTGTGTGTGTGTGTCAGCCGAGCATTGTGTGTGTTTGTGTGTGCACGTGTGTGTGTACCAGCCAGGCGGTGCATGCGTCCTGTTTGTCACGGCTCACTTTAGGCCACAGTGCACCTGCACACTTAAAGCCAGGTGAAGGAACCTCCCACTCCACACTGGAGCGAGGCGTGTTCTGGATCCGACACCGTGAGAGAGACATTCGCGCCACACGTCTCCAGTCTGAAGAGAAAAGCGATGTACCTTCCACAGGGACGGACGGGAGTTTTGCTTCACGAGTGGGACCTGACGCACAGAACCGCCATCGGACGACCAGCACGTCTCAGTCTGGTGAGCGTTAGGCCCGTCTCACGCCGGCGCTGCAGCGAAGGTTCGTCGTTCGGTGCCGCGGCTCCTGGTGATGGATGGAGTGTCGGGGGGTTGGCTGCAGGTAGTGCGATTCCTCAGGGCGCCGGCAGCCTTCTTTAAACAGGCCGCTGTCGCATATTTCAGCTTTAAATCTTTTTTTTTAAACTTTTGGCTGCAAATGTACAAGTTTCCTAAACATGACTGTCAGGGGGATGATGATGGTGTTCGGGCTGCGTTGTCTCCTTGAAGACGTCTGGTCTTGCGACGACCCCCTCACCGAAAATTAGGATATACGAATGGAATTTTGAAGACTTTCTGATAATCTTTATATCCCAATATCTCCAATGTCCCAACATTCCCGTATCCCAATATCCCTGTATTTTATTGAATTGACCTTTATCAATACTCCATATATTAAATCCCAATACTATTTTAAAAAGTAAAAAAGTTCACTATGCTTTAGGAAGTACACTTATGGGCTCAAACAGCATTTCTACATAAAAAAGAAGCTCCCTATGATTTAGGAAGTACACTTATGTGCTAAAACAGCATTTCTACATAAAAAAGAAGCTCCCTATGATGTAGGAAGTACACTTATGTGCTCAAACAGCATTTCTACATAAAAAAGAAGCTCCCTATGATTTAGGAAGTACACTTATGTGCTCAAACAGCATTTCTACATAAAAAAGAAGTTCCCTATGATTTAGGAAGTACACTTATGGGCTCAAACAGCATTTCTTCATCAAATGACTGATTTGTAGTGAGGTTAATGTCACTGCTTTTAAACCTCCCTACAGATAAATTTTCCGTACTCCACTTGACATGGGCCAGCGCTGGAATTGCCATGAGATCATCCCCCCTCGGTAACAGCAGGGTCATGGCTTCATGTGAGCGGCACTTTGGCATTATCAGCGTTTTAACGGATTTTCTGTTTTTCTGAAAAAACGTTGCAAAAATTTTTTTCAGACGTCTTGTCTGTGTGGGAGGAGGAAGTGACTGACTGAAGTTTTTAAAAAAATGTTCTTCCCACAGTTCAGTTGTGAGAGGAAGGCAGACTGTACAGTCGAGGAGCCAAGTATGACTTAAATGCATAAAACAGGACTAAATGACTGAAGTAGTTAATCTGGCATATCTAATGACTGAAGTAGTTAATCTGGCTGAAGTAGTTAATCTGGCATATCTAAAGCCCAGCTATGTAAGTAATTACACTTGCGTAACTTTGCATCAGTTATTAAAATGGCGATAGGTTAATGTTTTAATCCTGGTACGTATGCTATAAAGGCAGAACTTTAACAGTTCCATCTTGCTTGCTATAGTGCCCTGGTGTGCTCCTATTGGCATTATTGTTCGGGGTCATCATCATCATCATACATGTCTGATTATTTGCGTACCACTGCACAAATAAATGGCACAAAATTCTCTCTCGCATTCTCTCTTTCTCTCACACATCTGTTTTTCACTGTGGAGCTGATCACATGCCAGCCCTTCTCCAAGTCCTCATGGGCATGATAGGGTTTCCATGGCATTTTACGCAACTGGGGCATTTGTGTTTTCCCTATAGGAAAATTTCTGTTAGAATAGTGTGGGACTCGGTAATGAGTATATATAATATATATATAGGGAATTGGTGCATAAGCAGGTTTATATGAATGTGTGTCTGAAGGAGAGAACGTGCAGCCAAGCACCGGATGAACTGACCTGTGGGATTGAAGGTCAAGGGAGTACCTTGGTGGGCAGTTGGTGATAAAACTGAGAAAACAATCATGAAATGATCTGTGTGACAGAAGGTCAGGGAATTCCTTAAATAAGCAGTTAATCGTAGGACTGAGACAATACCCAGATAAGGATAACCAGATGGGCACATCAATATGCTATAGACATTTTTACGATTGGTAAATAAGCTAGAAAACCTGAAGTAATGCATATATTAAGGAGGTATCAATGTATGCAGCAGGCGATTGGCCATCGGACATTCTAAGATAGGAGGGCCTATACATGTTTTAACTGTATAAAACCTGTGGAATAAGGCTGAAAGGGTGTGACTTCATGAACTCACCCGGCTTTGTTAATCACTAATAAAGTTTGTATGGAAATGGCAAGCTCCTGTCTCTGAGAGAATTCTTCTAAGAGAAAAAAGACACGACATCCCTTTTGGTGTGGACACTGTGGAATCCACCCCTGTTGGCCACTCCCGCCATTGTTGCTGCTGTTTTACACGTGAATGCGGTCGCCTCGTCATCTACTTCCTTAGTGTTGCCTTGACATCAAAAGCACAGCAGTATCACAGCCTTCGCAAAACTAGCCCGGCCCTGACCCAGTTTAACAGGGTCAGCCGGGCACACCAGAACCATCTCGTTCTATGTAGGGCAACTCAGATTTAAAACAAAACAAAAAAACACAGTGAAAACGCAATACATCCGATGGGTACACACACACACACACACACACGCAGCTGCACATCCAACGGATCGGAAAACATGCAGCTGGGCCCGGGGGGCCACACTGGACTCAGAGTCACTGCGCGGGGGCCCCAGGTTTCAGAGTTACTGCACAGGGGCCCATGGCATCAGAGATGACGAGCCACGGCATCTGAAAGGGACGTGTGAAACGTTGCAGACACAGAAAAATGTCCTTAAAGAATGGAGCCGGGCTGTCTGGCCTTAGGATTTATAACTTGCTGTGCACGGAGGCTCACGTCTCCCTAAACATGACTGGCGCAGGGTAGGGAGGAAAATGGGCCGAGGGGCTGCGAAGACAAAAGGGGGGGGTGGGGGGCGAAGGTGTGCGACTGTGCGTTTAGCAGCCCCCCTTGTATGGAGTGGAAGATCGGTCCAAACAGCCTGCTTTAAATCAGCCACTAAAAAGAGGATGGCTCTGTAGGCACCCTGTGGTTAACACCGCTCTCAAACCTGCGCATTGCAGTCTGAGACTGTGGCATGAGGCGCAACACCTTGTTTTGACTGCACGTAGAACAACTGAGGCGCTTTGGTGGTTTTTGGATAACGTCGATGTCGAAATTCATACAAATTTCAAAGAATATTGTTCTTCGAATGATAATTGACGGGGTAATGGAGCCAGAGACACGGTCACAATATCTCCTGTTGAAAACTGTATTTCTTAACGGGGTTACCGCAGGGATAAAGTGCAGTCTAAATACCTGAATGCAGCTGAACTCTCATAATCCCTCACCTTGGGGAGAAAGGCTTTTGTGAAATGATGCAACATGAAATTTCTTCATGACAAGTCCTCACAACCTCCAGGCTCTGAAGTCCTGAGCCAAAATGGTGCCACAGACAGAAAGAGGCGGAGATGTACAGTCTATTTCCATCCTGGGCTCAAACAGTACTTTCTTTACCTTATCTATCAGTTGAATGATTTTAGATTGGCGCCACATTCTGAATAATTAAACTTTATCTAATCATCACCTCGGCACTCCTACCCCGTCCCCACAGTGGCTGTTTGCGTTCTGAACAATAATCGGCCCTCAGATTTTATCTGACCCAGAACGCAGCTCACTTTCATGGTCTGAGATCGCCTTCAGACGGGAGAACAGAGAGCAGCGCATTCAGGGATATGGGCAGAGGTGGAGGGCAGGCCCAGCCACAGTGAAAACAAGGTCATCTCTCACAGCCCAGAATGCACTGCAGTCAGTCAGGTCTTGTGATTGGTGGGGTCTGCGTTGGGGGGGGGTTAGTGAGGGTCTCTGGCTAATTTTAGCCCGGTGACAAAATGGTTTTGTTTCTGCCGTTCCGATGTTGTTTGTGCTTGCAGGAAACCCAGGCAGTAAAGAAGCCCTGAGAGAGAAAGAGAAAAGGGAAGAAAAAAGGGCATTGAGGCCACGGCGGAATGTCCGCGCGGCTCTGAGGCGTTCCCGAGCTCAGACGGCGGGAGAAACACAGGAAGTGCTGCGGGTGAGGCAAAGATGGACGCTGCAAACAGACTGGGTGTGAAAAACACACCACACACACTACCAAACACACACACAAACACACTCCATTGGCATGAGCAAACATACACAAACCACCACCATCATAAGCAAACACACACACACACACACACACACTACCAAAAACACACAAACTCCACTGTCATGAGCAAACATACACAAACCACTACCATCACAAGCAAACACACACACATAAACTCCACTGTTATGAGCAAACGCGCACACACACACACACACACACTGACTTCATTGGCATGAGCAAACATACACAAACCACCACCATCACAAGCAAACACACACACAGAAACACACAAACTCCACTGTCATGAGCAAATGCACACACACACACACACACCACTGGCATGAGCAAGCATACACACACACACCACCACCATCACAAACACACACACACAAACTCCGGTGTCATGAGCAAACGCACACACACACCACCACCACGATCAAAAACACACACACACACACACACACACACACACACACAAACACCCACACTGTCATGAGAAAACACACACATACCACCACCATCACAAACACACACAAACAAACACACACACCCCACACTTCCTATGAGATAATTAGCATAGGTTTGTGTTAGCGCATTACTCCACAGATGAGCAATCGTTACTTCGCTCCTAATTTGGCCGGCTTGTGTGTAAAAAGTCCCGTGCATGCCCCATATATAAGCCGACCAGGCAGACTTGAGCAGAGCAAATCAGGCCTCGGGAGCATTGAAGACAGAGTGTTAACTTAAGGAAGTGGCAGACAAGCGTAAGATTAATAGCCCCGCCCAAACCCGCAGGGGCCAGATATAATTAGCCAGTTCTTTGATTAAGGAATTCCCCATTCCTCCACATTTCTGCCTGGAAAGAGCATGGGTCTCCTCTCAGAGGCCCGGAGTCATGTTTATTTATAACGCCGGGCCTTGCGCTATCCGGGGGGCTTTGGGCGTGTTTTCAGACGGGGTTCGGGGTTGGGTTTTTGGGCAGAGAGTGGGGGTTGCGGGGTGAGCTGGAGACCCAACGGGGCTCTCTCTAAAACTCAGGGCTCCGTGCGGCTCCTCTCTTTCTAAACGTCTCCGCAAAAATAATTCAACCAATTCCTTTCGATGATTTTCTGTTTTTTTTAGTGCTTCTTCCTGTATGACCTCGACTGTATGTACCGTTTGTATAATTTCTTAGTCATTTGATACTTCTTGTGTTTCTGTTTCATGAATGCTCAAATAAAAACAAATCAAATCCAGACCCAGCCTCTGCCCCAGATTCCCACAGCTGTATGTAAAATGCAAATGGTGTTTCACATGAAGCTTCAGTCATGGTAGAGAAGGCAGCCGCTACATATGGACATCACCCCCCCCACCCTGACCGGCTGCGTTCTCACACCAGACGTCTATCCTTCCGCGCCTCCGATCTCCCAGAGCATCGCAGCGCTGTCGCGCAGACGCGGTCGACGCGCAGCCGGGCGGCAGGACAGCCTCGTATCCACGTTTATCACCTTCCGACGTGAACGGCCGCGCGTCTGGACTGCGTCTACCTAAAACTAAACAGACTTTGAAACCTGGCTCCGGGTTGCTATGGACGCAGAACGCTGAGCTTTCTAACGCGTCCTGACCCCATGTCCGGTCAGCGATACGCCGCGCGGGGAAGAGAGGCGTACAGAAATGCATCACAGCACAGCCCTCATAAACACTGCAATTACACCCCCCCAAGAGAAATGCATCAGCCGCAGCTGTGTTTCACAGCCACCCACCACCACCTGGATAAATTGGAACCTGACTTTTTGTTCTTGTTTTTCTTTGACCGATAGGCTGTCGTCATGGCGATCTAAAGCAGAGGGCGTTTGCGGAGGTTCAAGGTGCGGCTCTGAACAGGAACGCTGAAGCGGTGACGACGGCCGTCTCCTTCGGACGGGAATGCTCGAACCCCGCCCTCGGGCCAGGGGGCGGCTGCTGGTTAACGTTTCAACCGGACGGTTAACTGATGGATTAATATCGCAGACTGGGCAGTTTCCACTCGTCTGGCTCCCCAGGTTCAAACGAGTCCCTTGTCAGAGGGGAAGAATGAAAACCAGCAGTACTGCCGGCCTCAAGGCTCAGATTAGTATCCTCACCTTAGCGTGTACACTGTAGCGTGCGCCATGCGGGAATCTGATAGAGGCTGTACGGGTTGGTTTTGTAGTTGAGCCCCCTCTGACATAAGCAACATATCAATGTTGTCACATTAAAATAGAAAACTGTCAAGACATATTCAAAATTTTACGTTTTAATAACTTGCCAATAATTATTAGTTTGCGGGTGTAGTAAAAAATCTGCAAATATACTGTATTTCCTAAGTGGTGTATCCTGGGTATCCTGTAAAAATAACATCCTTTTATTCCAGAGAGAAAATAGCTGCAGTCTGTCCTTGTGCTGAACGTGACTTTGTGTGTGCTGTGGTTTTTCTCATTATCCAGCTGCTCTTTGTCCAGCGGTGACTTTTAAAGCCTCTTACCTCTGGACACTGTTAGCACAGATCTGTCATTCTGCATCCTTTAGACTGAGTGACAGCTCACCAAAAACATAAATCATTACAGCAATGAAGGTCAGTGACATGCTGGGGGCGGAATGTATCTGAACATACAGCAGACTCTGCGAACAAAATCCCAAAATTCACTCACTCACTCACTCACTCACACTCACACACACACACACACACACACACACACACACACACACACACACACACACACACACACACACACACACACACACTCACACACAGAAAAGGGCCATCTGCTTAACATTTCAGCAGCACCCCACAATCTGAAAGGAACTAAACACTGTAAATGTAACACCTCTCATTCCAGAGATCATTCACTCAACCGCACGGCCACTCCGATCACCATCAACCTCTCAGGGGCCTGCTTCACATCACAAAAAAACAACACGTTTGTCTAAATATGGTATGGCTTGTGCGTGTGTGTGAGCATGTGTGTGTGCGTCTGTCTGTGTTTGTTTATGTGTACGTGTGTGAGCATGTGTGAGTGTTTGTGTGTGAGGCGTGAGCATGTGTGAGTGTTTGTGTGTGAGGCGTGAGCATGTGTGAGTGTTTGTGTGTGAGGCGTGAGCATGCCTGTTTCTATACGTGTGTGAGTGCGTGTGTGCATGCGTATGCGTGTCTGTATAGGTGTGTGTGTGTCTGTTTGTGTGTGTGCGTCCATGTGACTGTGTATGTGTGTGCATGCGTGTGTGTGTGTGTGTGTGTGTCTGTGTCTGTGCGCACTCACAGATCTGAAGAAGTGAGTCATGCTCAACATCTCCAGAGCACCACGAAAATGCAAATCACATGACTACAAAGTCTGGGGAGAAAAAGGAGCCTGGTGGGTGTTATTTATTATTTATTTATTTATCCATCTATTTTTGTAAAGATGTTGAGGGAGAGCTAACACACCGCCCTGGCCACCCCAGCACACACACGCCGGGCCAATCTACATTACATTCATCTTCCTTTGATGTACATGGAGCAGTCACTGCAATCGCTTGGCCGTGTCCAACAAAATCTGAACTCCGATAAATCTTCGGCTCTGCTGGCAGACGCACAATACGCAATGTGTTTTCTGTTTAGCGCGCGGCGTTACCTTCAGATAAATATACGGCATAAACTCAGAACCAGGAGACAGGAGCGACACTGAGGCAGTCTAATCCTCCGTAGCCTATATGAAATATTATGCATAGTCATTATTCCGGCTTTAATCCAGTCCGCAGTGTTACTCATAACACATTATATTTTTATAGGCATTTAGCAGACGCTCTTATCCAGAGCGACTTACACAACTTATTTTTTTTATTTTTTACATATTATCCATTTATACAGCTGGATATATACTGAAGCAATTCAGGTTAAGCACCTTGCTCAAGGGTACAACGGCAGTGTCCTACCTGGGAATCGAACCTGCAACCTTTCGGTTACAAGGCCAGTTCCTTAACCATTATACTACACTGCCGCCCCTAACACGCTGGTTATCGGTATTTCACTGTCATTAATAAGGACGTTTGTACTGCACTGGTATCAATAACCAGCTGCAAGACAACATGCTTGTTTTATCTGATTAGCGTAGAAGCATGCAGAAACCTCATTTAACGGCAGTTAAAACAGCACGGAAGGACTTGCGTCCTTGGGAGCCGTTTTTGGAGGGAAACTCCTGCCATCTGCAGTGTTTACATGTACAGTATAACTACACGGGCAGCAGGCTACCGCAATGTGTAGACAACCTAATTATTCAGAAACACTCTGCCGCGCTGGAGCGCAAACATTATGCTCGGCACCTGCGGAAGTTTCCGGTGCTGTGCTCGATGTAAATCAGGAACAGACACGTAGCTCGCTGAAAGGAATTTGACGTGTGATTTTAATGATGGAATTGTGTACATACGCAAGGGATGCAAAACACCATGGGAAATGCGAGACATTCACTGAATATCGGCAGTTTCTCCGAAGCAGACGCGAGCAAAGTTAGACTCACTTTTAATCTTCTAGAGAGGGAGGAATATGCGACTCTGACGCTCGCTCGCAAATATCTGTGGCTTATTTGCTCGCGTGTTTAAATAAATTGAGTTTTAAATGGCGCTCTTTCAAGGACCCTGTTTGTCTTGTTTCTCAGTCCGGCTCCTAGGCTGAGCGTCTTTGGCTCAGCGTTTGTGTAGTCTCTCAGTCCTCTTTTCGCAAAGCCAGTCGCTGTGAAACATCCCCTTGGCAGAACCCTGGGATATGAAATAGAAATCACAACAACCTTGACCCCTTTTTAATTTGTATTTTGAAAGCACAGTTCCCTCCTGCAAAATGACCATTTCTACTTCCTGTGTCTTAAAAAGTGTACTGTGAATTTTAATGGGTGTACGGCAGTTTAAAGTTTAAAGTTTAGCTGACCAGTGTCAGTGAGGATCTCTAGGAAAACAAGATGCGCCTGAAAGTGAAGCTACTGTCATATTTATGGGGAAACAATACATGCTTTCAGATTCATATCTGCCTTTACACACCCAGACAGGCCTTTAAACACTCAGGCAGGCCTTTAAACACCCAAACAGGCCTTACACACCCAGACTGGCATTTAAACACCCAAACAGGCCCTACACACCCAGACACGCCTTTAAACACTCAGACGGGCCTTTAAACACCCAAACAGGCCTTACACACCCAGACTGGCCTTTAAACACCCAAACAGGCCTTACACACCCAGACAGGCCTTTAAACACTCAGGCAGGCCTTTAAACACCCAAACAGGCCTTACACACCCAGACTGGCCTTTAAACACCCAAACAGGCCTTACACACCCAGACAGGCCTTTAAACACCCAAACAGGCCCTACACACCCAGACTGGCCTTTAAACACCCAAACAGGCCTTACACACCCAGGCAGGCCTTTAAACACGCAAACAGGCCTTACACACCCAGACAGGCCTTTAGACACGCAAACAGGCCTTATACACCCAGACTGGCCTTTAAACACCCAAACAGGCCTTACACACCCAGACAGGCCTTTAAACACGCAAACAGGCCCTACACACCCAGACAGGCCTTTAAACACGCAAACAGGCCCTACACACCCAGACAGGCCTTTAAACACGCAAACAGGCCTTACACACCCAGACAGGCCCTTAAACACGCAAACAGGCCTTACACACCCAGACAGGCCCTTAAACACGCAAACAGGCCTTACACACCCAAACAGGCCTTACACACCCAGACAGGCGTTTAAACACCCAAACAGGCCTTACACACCCAGACTGGCCTTTAAACACCCAAACAAGCCTCACATACCCAGAAAGGCCTTTTTTTAATACTAATTTCATCAATTAATAAAACTATCGCGTAAGGGCCCAATCTGCCCCAGTCGCGTATATGCAGTTAAATGCAAAAGTATTGGGAGAGTCACGGCAAACTGATGCTTTTCCTCATAATCATATTTGTGTGTAATGGAGCGTGACGTGTGAGGTAGGAGGAGCCAAAAGCAGCAAGGGGATTCTTTAAGCCCTAAGGCCACTAAGGAGGGAAACCCCACAGTTAAAGGAGGAGACAAGACAACGAACACGCCTACAGACGCTACTAACTGGCTCACTGTCACACGCCAATAAGTAGAGCGCAAGGACAGGTCTCTGAATAGCCAGAAATAATATGCGCCCTGTCTCGGTAACGAGACGCATAAGAACGGGCGAGTAGCGTGAAGGCAAAAAATAAAACTGATAACAAACACTACAAAATAATACGATAGAATGAGGAGGCGAAAGGAACAGATCCAACGTTCCAAGGCTACTCTCAGACTCGCAGTCACACACAAACATGTCCACAACATCGCCCAATCTTCCCTATAGGAAGACATGCACCGAAAGACGAAACAGAACAACAGTTTTGAACAAAATCGTCAAAACTCCATGTACGGAGAAAGGTACCGAAAGGAACGAACAGGACAAGCTGCACCGGACATTTACCGGCTAAAAGACCAAAGCGAGATTAGTGAAAATAAACGCCCTACCTCTCCATAAAGAGGAATGTAACGAGGCAAACAGGAACAGAGATTTAACGTTCCATGGCTGGTTTCATAGGCTCGCAGTCACATGCAGAAAACATAAAGGGGTAAACGCCCGATCTCCCAGGAGAGAGAAACATTTTACAGGCGAGCCGACGGAGCAGAGTCGTCCGATAACCTTACGATTAAACATGACTAAAGCAAGCTCAATTGAAAACACACGCCCTAGCCTCTCAGTAAAGGAATATGTAACGAGGCGAGGGAACAGAGCTAACGTTCCGAGGCTATTTTCAGAAACACGCAGTCATACACAAACATGTCCACAACATCGCCCAAGCTCCACATAAGGAGAGACACACCCGGAGAACGAACAGAACAACAGTTCCGAACAAAATCGTCCCGCAGGTAAAAAGGGTGAACAGGGCAGCTGCAACAAAAGACCAACGCAAACTTAATAGAAAATAGCAAGCACTACCTCAATATAAAATAAATAACCCTGACTCACAACAAAGGGGAACGTAGTCCACGAGAAGGAGACAAAACAGGGAACAAACGTACCGAAGCTACTAACCGGCTCACTGAAACACGGAAATGAGTAGAAGCTCAAACGCCTGGTTTCTCAGTAAGAAAACCAAACAGAGGAAAAATGGAACAAAGAACTGCTACCCTATACTTCTACGAGCTAAGAAACTAAGTAGAAGCGTGAACGCCCGATCTCCCAGGAGGGAGAAACATTTTACAGGCGAAATAGAGCAAAGATCTGCAGTCCCATACTTCTACGAGATAAGTAACTAAAGAGCCGGCAAGAATAAAGCCCTGCCTCAGCAACGAGACGTTAAAAAAGGCGAGTAGCATGAAAGGTACAAATAACACACACCAAATAAATAAAGCCCTAAAGTCAGTATGATAAAAATGCCCTGTCTCTTAGTAAGAACCTACTATACAGATACACGCAAACAAACAAAGACTCCTCTCGCTTTCACGGAAGAAAGCAGACAGAGAGAGGAGAAAGAGACATCGAAAGGCAAAATCTAGGCAACGGACTAAAAAGGAAAAACCAGGAAGCGAGGACAGAAAAGAGCCAGGGGGGAAGAGTCCGAATAACTACACCCACATAGGCCAATACGCCAGGGGGGAAGAGTCCTAATAACTACATCCACATAGGACGGTACGCCAGGGGGGATGAGTCCTAATAACTACATCCACATAGGACGGTACGCCAGGGGGGATGAGTCCTAATAGCTACTTCCACATAGGCGAGTCCCGCATAACTCCAATGAAGCACAACGGAGCAAAACGGTCTCCTTAAAAACCTAGACCAAAATAATGCTGACTTAAAATACAAAGGGCAGAATAATACCACACAAAACAGCATAAATGATGCCCGACAATACACCACAATACAAATAAACAAAAATCAATATAGAAGCCCCAACCGAAGGAAACGGGAGGTTTACATAGCTCTCAAGGTGACCACGCACAGGTGTGGATGCTAACAGAAGCTCCGCATTCCAAGCAGGGCACAGCAAGCATCTACCAAAAGGGCAGCGCCCTCGCGTGGCCACTGAGGAAAATGACCGCATAGGGAAAAAGGGTTAAAAACCATGACATTGTGACAATGACTATGGGGGGAAATTCACAATGTACACATTTATTCCATGACTTTTGTTAAACATATTGAACTATATTGCAACAATGCCAATCAATTAGTCAAGCCCCATATTTCAAGTCAGCACAAGCATTGGGACCGAGTAAGTCATATTGACATATTGAATGTGTCCTGCGATACTTTCAGATCATTAGCAATCATTAGCAATTACTCAAGCTGACGATGTAGGATTTATTTTCACAGCGCTTCCTCTGTCATCGCTTTCTGAGGTCTTCCACGGACAGCCTGATCGCTGCTGATTCCGAAGTCGTCCAGTATGTAGTTTCTTCTTTAGGAATCCATACTGGTGACTTTGGGATATACAAACATTCTGCAATAGCTCAAATAGATTTTTCTTTTCTTTCACCCTCACAATTGATTTCTTGGTTGTCATACACAGTCCTCCACAGCAGTTTTCTTGTCTTCTATCTTTTAAACTTTGAAATTTGAAACAGCTGACGGTCATTTATCCCAATACTATTGCTGACATGGAATTGGAGGACTTGAGTCGTTGTATGGCATTGTTGTAATGCAGTTGTAATTATATATTTTTTTTTTTTAACCCATATTAAATAAATGTGAATTTTGCCTCCGTCATACAAATTTGATTATTACAAAGGAAAAAACAACTTGACACAAGTGTCCCAATACTTTTGCATTGTTTTTTTGTGTCACACAAAAGCGGTTCATTATCTTTACATAAAAAAGCTCAATGTCCATGGACTATGGAAGATGATTGTGCAGCTATCAGCCACACAGTTTTATCAGGAGAGATGACCCCCGCTGTAGGCCTCTCCTGTTCGTGGCCTCGCTGCTGTGCCAGTAACCGGACACCGCGTCACGTCCGAGTTCACATAAACAAACAGGAGTGCAGAAAAGCTGACAGGGTGTCACACAAAACCAGGGGCTTACCGCTCTACGACATATACGTGTGTTCAAACAGAAGAATGTGAGTGTGTTTATGTGTGTGTGTTTGCGTGTGAACACAAGCGGGGACAGTATTGGGAATAGGGCTGGACTGGCAGGGAATCAGATACATCCTGTGTTCACTATCAATGGTTTCTGAAGTTAGGCTTAACTGGAAGGAGTCAATCATATTTTTAAAGTGCGTGTCAACTGTAGGTTAGATAATCAGATGAGGACACACGTGAGCTCACAGCTGCCCAGCTCAGATTTAGGTCAGGTGTCAGGTGTAAACAGTTTGCTTGTGTGTGCGTGTTTGTGTGATTTTCTGAGGACACCCCATTTGCCACAATCATCTCTCCAGTGATTGGATGCTCACTAGCAGTGGGCGGGGCTTGCATCAGGTATGGTGACCAGCCCTCCCATCTCCCCTGCTCCCGCACCCTCTGCCATCTCTCTGCTTTGAGCACACAGTCATATGAAATGTTGTACACCTCTGAAGCTACCGACATATTTTCCACCGGTGGAAGCCAATGGCATGATTACATAACGCGTCAGCTCGTGACGCCAGCTGCCCGCTATTATTGAAATAAAATTTTGGAGGCAAAACGGACAGGAACCTCTTTGGATGCGCGGTGTGCAAAGCCAGCAATTAGACAAGCGCCATCCTTCATGGGCACCGCGAGTGTAAATCACTGGCGCGGTAAACTCGGAATTCACTTTTCCAGCTTTATTTCCTTTTACTCTACAGCTCAAAATCCGGGAATAGATCATTCCTTCCTTCTTTAGCAAAGCCAAGAGGCCAGACCAAAGAGTGAAACGGTAATCATTTTTTTGTGTGGCATGAAATGAGCCCTCCCCAACTCCCAACCCCCCGGTCGTTCTTCCAGGAGCTTTCCAGAGCTTTCTACGTCTCTACACTGCTCTGCTAAGCAAGAGAACCAGACAAAATGGAGCTTTTGTGCTTTTTAACAGATGTGAGACATCACCCTCACTTCCTCTCATAGTTCCAGCATGCCTGCGCTCTCTGGCATGGCCGAAGGAAGCCAAAAGGACAGACACGGACGCAGAGGGAAACGCAGGCACAGAGAAAGAGAGACAGAGAAACAGAATGAAGCAGAGACAGGGGGAGAAATAGAGACGGAGGGCAGCAGATACACAGAAACAGGAAGTAGGGCATACAAACGTGAGAATATATGACCACTACCAGGGGGAAAAAAACAAAACAAAACACATCTTTGTGAGATCTTTGTAGGTTTCTTCCTTAGATGAAACCTCTTGCCTTAAAAGCTCCACGCATATTCTGCCTGACATCGGATCGGACATCGAGAACAGACAGAAATCCGCATTCAGCCAGAGTGGACGATGACTCTGACAGTCTCACATGGCTGAAATACCAGAGCTTGACAGCGTTCGGCTAAGTGTGTGGATAGGGCCCACTGATCTGAGGAGTGCCGCATTCCAGGGGCGTGGCCATTTTCTGTAGCAGAATTATCCTATCCTATCATACCCTAGGGTGATCATATTTTGGTCTTCAGAAAGAGGACAGGGATGGGCGGATGTTATGAACATAATATTAGCCTATTTGTTTATTTATATATGCTCTATGAAGCGAACAAAATTATATCCCGGAAATTTTTTAGGAATTTAGAAATCCCTCCAACAGGGATATTTTCGGTCCCAAAAAGAGGACGTGCTGGAAAAAGAGGACTTTTGGTCAGCCTAATCTAACCTAAGGTTATAATACAGCCCATTATCTCCACAATCTAAATTATAACTGTGACTGTTATACAACACATTTTGTTTACAACTACAAAAAAGCTCTCATGATGAATAAAAACGTGAATAAAAACGTGGGCCATTTTTTTTTAACCCAGATATTAACCTTAACAGTAGCTGAAATAGGTGTCTGAAATTCACAATGGAAACATTCCAAAAAAAATCAAGCAGCCGGTTTGGTCTCCTTCCTGCACCTACGGTAAATCCTGATGAGCCATGTTTATGTTTTTCTGGGAGTCTCTTTTTGACAGAGTCCCAATTCTAACACCTGATTGTAAAACACAACAGAAGTGATTACCCACATGTGTTCCGGATCAGCACGGAGCAACAGACTGTGATCTGATTCACATCCTGCCCTTTCACCTTTATTGTGTGTGTGTGTGTGTGTGTGTGTGTGTGTGTGTGTGTGTGTGTGTGTGTGTGTGTGCGTGCGTGCACGTGTGTGTGCGTGCGTGCGTGCAAAAATCTAGAGAGTGAGAGAAAGAAGGACAGAGACATACAGTCTCTATATGTGTGCAAGAAACAGAGAGCGAGAGAGGAGAGCGAGAGCGAAAGAGAGAGAGAACACACTTGAAAGACCTTCCAACACAAACAGTTCATTAATACAGTGACTACTCCAGAGCACCGCTATGACTACGAGGACTTTCCATAAGAGGCTAAGCTGAGGAGTAACAAAAATAAAAATAACAATGGGAGGAGCCAACAGCAAGGGGGGCGGGGCTACGGAGGAAACCCACAGTGGGAGAGATGAGATCACAAAACACGGGGTTTACTTATTAAAAATAATTATTATAATAAATTAATTAATAATCTTAATGACTTAAGGAATTATCATAAGGCATTTAATAATTATAATAAGGTCTTAATCAATGATAATACAGGGGCGCAGAACCTTGTGGAAATTACATCATTAATTTATATAAGTATACAGTATGTAGGGGACAATCAAGAGGGTGTCCCTCTAGAGCAGTGGTTCTTAACCTGGGTTCGATCGAACCCCAGGGGTTCGGTGAGTCAGTCTCAGGGGTTCGGCGGAGGTTAAGACACACACCCGACTCATATGATTTGTGATGACACGTCCCGCTTGGCCATCATTGGCTGCAAGTGATCACGCTCCATCTGTGCTGCAGGGAATTTGGTGCGCTCGGTAGTCGACTTGTGACTGTCGTGATGGTACGTGTGATTTCTTTCTTAATATTTTAATCCCTTCATACTAACTATGTCGAGCAAAAAAAGAAAGTGGTCGGACGAATATGTACAATATGGATTCACATGTATAACGGAACGTGATGGGAGTCAGCGTCCTAACTGCGTCCTTGTGCACCAGTAAAACATATACCTATGTTTTGAATTTGAAAAAATCATATTTTATTTTTCCAATTAAGAAGGGTTCGGTGAATGCGCATATGAAACTGGTGGGGTTCAGTACCTCCAACAAGGTTAAGAACCACTGCTCTAGAGATATAAAGCAGACAACTTAGAATACTCAACAACAAACTACTAATCCTCTGCCAGAGTCTCTGTTTAAAGAGCATTCAGTAATTAAAGACAGAGCACAAATACCAATTAAACAGTGCTCACATTAAGGACATTTCAGAAATACTCAAACTTCCATTACAATAAAATCTTTTTTTAAACGCTTTACGAGCACGCATTTTTAAAAAGGGGCGTACAATTATACCTCAGCTCCTTTTATGCCAGCCAACGTTTCTGTCTGCTTCTGCAGCTGAGGTTTGTAAGTCCTACATTTACCAGTAATCAGATCCACTTAACATTGTGCGCTGACATCGAATGCCCCCCGACCCCACCCCCCCTCCCGATGCCAGAACACACACGGAACCCGGAGGCGCTTAAAAACACTGTCCGCAGCTCCTTCGATAGGGCGGCCAAATGGCGAATGCTTGTGGTTAATAATAAACAGGAATCTGTCTCGAAGAAACCCCAACATCAGCCTCCCCACATCATTAAAATTTATGACACAATTTTGGAAATTGCTCCCCGAGCAGAACCTGCCTTGTGGATCCTGAGCCCTGAACTCTTAAATTGCTTGCTTGATATCTGGAATAAATAGAATCCAAATTCTCGTTAGGATATAATGTCCGCGGTTTGGCTGCCGAATCGCTGCTCTCTGTGGCACTGCCATTTCCACAGGCCACCTTTTCTGTGTGTGTGTGTGTGTGTGTGTGTGTGTGCGCGCGCGCGCGCGCGTGTGGTCTGCTGATATTGCTAATATATATATATATATATATATATATATATATTAATAATCATTAACCCATGTTACTGTATAAGCATTAAGGTCTCGCCTGGGGTGAATGAGAGGTTGCAGGTTAGAATCCCAAGGCACCTGTGGTGCTCCCATTGGCCACTGGACTGGGATCTCTTCAGTGAATATTCTGATGTGCATATGTACGGTCACATGACCATTTCTGCTTTAAAGAGGCTTAAAATTAAACAACAGAAAAATAATTCCTGGACGTCACTCGCAGAAAAGCGCACCCACGTTTCTAAGTAGGAGGCGTGCCTCCCGTATCTCCCACTTCAGAGAGGAACGGTGCTAACTGCGTATGGCTGCGCCCGGCCTCATCGACCTGCAGTCTTACAGCAATCGATACCTGCTCTTTCCCCGCTTTCTGGCCCTGTTACTGGGAGCTGTTCAACACACACAGGAAGTAAGCTTTCAGCAGCGAACGCAGCGCAGCTTGCCTTTGTTTACAGATATGGAATTTCCTCCCTACAAACAACATACATATTTTCTGCTCACAGACAAGGAAAGTGAGGTAATCGAAAGGAAATACCATGTATTGATAATTAATTTCAAAAACAAACAAACCCGCAGTAAAAAAAAGAGATAAGGACAGCACTATGTGACTGCAACAGCGATCCAAAGCAAACTAAATCAATTGGGAGAAAAAAGGTCAAATATGAATTTTGTATGGTAGCATTTGCTCTTCTTTGACTTTGTTGTTCAGAAATAGGCCCTGTGTCATTGGGGTTGGAGAGCCTGTCGGTTTAGGGGTGAGGGGTGAGTTAGTGTGCTGATGACAGAGGTGTTTCAACTGAGCTGCAAATTCAGCCATGTCGCATAACAATGCCGTGGTGACAGCAAGTACCCTGTCCAAAATGGACCCCCCCCCTCCCCGGCACTGTAGAGGAGGAAATAAACATGCTTTTATTAGCGGCTCTTACAGGCCACCCAGCAGGCAGGTGGACGGTTCGAGCGGATGACCTTATGAAGGTGGGTCTCCAGAGGTCTCAGGGCTCCTGCAGCGGGGGTGAAGACCTTGCCCCGTGCCGCCGTCTCCCTGCTTACTGCACAGGCTGGATTAGCAGGAAGTGCCAGCCCTCACAGTAGCCATTATGCACTAGCGCTAAGTTAGCATATCAGGCTAACTGAAGGCATTAGCAGGAATTCATAAATCTCTAAATCTCATTCACATAGTTTAGGGATGTTTGTCACTTATCAATTAAGTGTGCATATGTGTAATTTATGCACTGTATTCATCCATATGCAAATTTTGTGAATCTTGTGTACGCACAATTAAGGAACTGGTTGTACACTCAAGTTTAGTAAGAAATGCACACCGGTTCTATGAATGAGGCCCCAGGGTTCTGTACTCTCGGTCGTTCAGTTAGAGACAGAAGGGCCAAAACCGCGGTGCCTCGCGGCGACCGTACGGTTGCGCCACTCGACCCGGTGTGGGGTTATGGAAACTCTTACGTAAGGCCTGCACTTCCTTCCTCCCTGGGTTTCATTTTTCCCCTCTATTGATAGGAGCAGGATGGCGCAAAGCCCCCCCCCCCCCCCCGAAGCAGCCACAGCGGAGGCTGAATTTAGCCTCTCTCATGGCCCCCTTGGAATGTCCGCTTCACCCCCCCGTGGGTGCAGACACGGAGACTGTCGAGGTACGACCAGTCAGATTGATGAGGGAGGCTGAGAGCGGCAGGATCGCGGGGTATTAAGGGTTGGAGTTCCACCCTGCGCGCAGGCTGGGGACACAAGGGTGCACCTGCACTCACCCCTATGCCCCCCCAGCCCACCCACCCAAACCCATCCATGTCAGGAAAAGAGTGCTGTGAACGGGCGCTCGCTCTTGCCTCTGGAGAGCCATAGGGCAGCCGGTCTGATTCAGATCTCAGAAACCAGGTGAAGTGAGTTAACTGGGCCACCAACTGTTTTAATGGATCAATTAAGCGCTGAGCAACAGTCAAAAGCAGCACACCCTGCAGCTGCCCCAGGGAAATGGTGAATACCACTGGCCTAGGAAGAATGTGTCAGTGTGTCAAGTCTGGACTTCAACCGGCAGCCAACTGGAAAATCCTTCCTAGCACTTACGAACAGTGCGCTCAGAGCACACGTTATGACAGAAAATTGGAACATGTTGAGTCCTAAGGTTGTAAAAGTAAAATAATCTGATTGATTAATTTCAGGAAGTTTGAGTAAAAAAAATTTAAAAAAAGAACTGTAAGAGGATGTGTGTTTGTAAGGGTGTCTTACACAAGGGCGTAAGACTTAACGAAAGCCATGTAACTTCAGGAGAAAAAATTCCTGCAGAACAGGAAAACGCTTTAACAGAACAGAACCGTGATATATACAGGCCTAAAATGGGACAGCAGGACCATGATACATCTATGCTTTAACAAAATACGACCATGATAGACACACACTTTTAACAGAACAGGGGCCGTATAAAACTAGTAAAAGAGTGCGTAAAATAATGCTCAGGGAAAAAGTCAGAAATATGCTAACGCAAAGTTTAGCATTTTTCCCTCTGTCTTTCTATCACGGTGTCGCCATATCACACCGACTCCAAACATTGCGTACGAGTGGTGTCCAGTGTGTGCCGAGGTACACAGATTCTCACATCACGTATTATTTTATGCATCTGAATTTCTGCGTGGAAACTCCCTTACGCAGCTTTCTGAGGGCATTTTTCTGCTCAGCAATGTTAATACATATGGCCCCAGGAACATTATATATACACACTTTAACGTAACAGGGCCACGGTATGCTTTAACAGATCAGGACCATGATATATACACATTTTAATGAAACAGGACTGTGATAGACACACGCTTTAATGGAACAGGACCGTGATATATACACGCTTTAACGGAACAGGACCGTGATATAGACACACTTTAATGGAACAGGACCATGGTATATACACACTTTAACGTAACAGGACCGTGATATATACACACTTTAATGAAACAGAGCCGTAATGGAACAAGACTGTAATATATACACACGTTAAAAGAAGAGGACCATAATATATACACTTTAACAGAAGAGGAGTGTGATATATACACATTTTAATGGAACAAGACCGTGATATATACACACTTTTACAGAAAAGGACTGTGATGCAAGCATGGTTTAATAGAATAGGACCGTGATTCATACTTGGTTTAAGAGAAACCGTGAAACGTACACACTTTAACAGGATGCCAGGGAGGCTGACATAATGTCCCTGCTGAAAACCAGCAGAGCTGTAACCAGTCTTAAGATCAGAAACAGGCCACCATGTTAAGGGTTATAATAACAGGCAGCTGTGTGTTCTAGCATGGCTGAATCTAGCATCTGAGCCTCTTCTTCAGACTATAGTGCAGTTGGACACAATCTGCTTCCACCCTATTTCCCTGAAGTAAATAACTCGATTCCACACCCAAGAACACAAGCTTCTCCTGGGACACATGGGACACGATTAGCGTGCCGTGAAAAAACTAAATAAATAAAATAATAATTAGTGTGCCGTGGACATTTACGTACGTGGTTGACAATTTTCATTTCCTGCTGAACATTCCAAACTGCTGGCAACCAAAAAAAAAAAAAAAAAGAAGAAAGACCATGGGGGTGAACAGTCACACACATCGCCATGACATAAATCTCCAGGTACTCCCCTTGAGGAAGGTTCTTTCCTATTAGCCAGCTCCTCTGAGAACTGGGCGGAGCCACGCCAGCGTGTTCCCGTTCTACTTCTGAGGCCTGTCCCTGTCCAGTCCAACCCAAAGCTCTACACCCCTGGTATTGAAATCACGGTCCTCGAGGTCGAAGAACTGCTAGTTTTCCACCCTCCCTTTACTTGGGAGCCAGGTGTGAAGAGTCTGGCCAATCAGTAGCACTAATTGTTCAGTTAATTACCTGGGGGAAAGAAAACCAGGGGCGGATTTGGATTTGAGTATCCATGCTCTGCACGCGCTTAGCCTCTGACTGCTACCCTGCCCTCCCTGACCACTACTGCTCTTCCACCCCATGCCATGGCGCATGGGCCCCTGGGTACAGCTCCCTCTGTAGCTCTGCCAGGTGAGAAGTGACTCTCTCTTACTCTACTGCCATTCTTTCACCTCAACATCACTGTGGGTCTAGAGCTGTGGCGAGAGAAAATGTTCTGAAACGTTAGCACCACTGTATATGCCTCTGGAGGTTAAATAAGGTTTTCCAAATCCAAGCGAATCTCTGGGATGTGGGTTCCCGAAGCTTTCACATTTTCCTTCTACTTCTCTCCACGGGCACTGCCCCGCTGTCATTTCAAATATTTTTAAATCCCTCTGACACACCGCCACTGTTATTACCGAGAGCTTCATACATATTAATGCGCTCGCATAAATGGCTAATTGCCATTTCTGTTTCAGCATCTGAGGCATGAAAAATGGCATAAAATGATGAACTCAAAATAGACCCTCGGCCTGTTCTCAGAACTGAGAAACAGAGAGTACACTAAGGCATGCACCAGCACGTAATGCAATCTCTCTGAGACAGACACACAGTGGCCGAACCATCCATATCAGCCTCTAGCTGCAGAGAAGAAGGATCTATTCCGTATTTTTCTTGATGGTTCTGAGAGGCAAGGTCGCTTCCCCACCTTCAAAACACGAGGAACGGAAGATAACGAGGAAACGGATTCAATAAAACAAAAGTCACTTCTCTCTACGTTGTTCATTGCGAACCCATCAGCACATCCCCCGCCCATCATAAGAGAACAGGAGGGTGTTGCTCATGGCTGTTCCTCTTACCTCCATGCCGGCACAGACCGAGTTCCCGGGGTAGCGTCTCTGCTCACCGTTCCGGGCGTGGCAGGGGGGCACTGCCTGGCCCTACACGTCATCTCTCTGCTTTCCTTCCTCTGAGCCATCCTTCTTTCCTGCCTTCCCTTCCTGCTCTGCACTCCTCCGCCTGTCCCCCTCTCCTACCTCTGTAGTGGGCGGAAGCTGGGGGGGAAGGGCTCAGGTGAGCGGGGGGTGGGCTGGAGGTTCCCCAAGGGGAGCCCTGAGGCCCTGTTGCCATGGAAAAGCACCGGCGTGCTGCAGGGCTCTCTCTGAGGTCGTTGACTTCCTGGTGGGCGGGGCCCCACGTTCAGACTACCACCAGACTACACCTGAGCAACACCCATAATCCTTTGTAAAGGCTGGACTAGCACTGCCATTCCAGGTACAGGCCATCCTCACCCTCAACTTCATTCTCACAGTCCAGCTTGGCGCTCAGAAACCCCTTAGATACTGTCTATACACCTGCCCCACCTCCACCTGTATCTCCCAATCGGGTTAAAACCCCCTCACCTGTACACCAGCTCCATCTCTGCAGCACTGACCTGCTAATGCTAATCACTTCATTGCACACACACACACACACACACACACACACACACACACACACACTTGCAATGTTAGTCAAAAATAAATCATATTTTCTTCCAGGCATGTCTTCCAGCAAAGCTTATTTTTAAAATTTAAGCTTAATTCCTATTTTTGACACGTGAAGCAGAGGCACATGCGGCGAGCGATTAAAAATTAGCAGAGTGCGTGACCTGCCTCAGAGCTCCTCTTTTAACTGAAATGCCTGGGTAATGTCTCACTGGAGAGCAGACATGGCGTTAAACTGTGTCGTTTCACTGCGCCTTAGCGGGAGAATTCCACAAAACCGATTTCATGTGCCTCTAAGGAGAATCACACTGCAAACGGCCAGAGCCTCTCTGTAAATTGGCTTGATGTTTACTGAGGTTCCGTAGCAGGTGCCGGACGCCAAAATAAAACCTCTAGAACTTTCCTCTAGAACAAGTTGAGGAAAGTGTTCAGCCCATAGCGAGCATACTGTATATCAAAGCGCTAACCCCCAGAAATCAGAAACAGAAACAAGCTGTTGAGTTCAGGAGAGAGATGTGGGGATTCCCAAGCTTTATTTGTTGTTTTTGAAAGTGATTAAAGAGATTGATTGATCGGGAGGCAACAAAACAAAACAGTACAAAAATCAGGGGGTTTTATCGGTTCTGGCTCGGGAAAAACCACGTCTCCATAGAGACGTTTCCTGAATCTTAAAAAAACGTTTTGCGGATATAATTCAAGTGCTTTGTTCACCTCAAAACATCCCCCTGTTCTTACCGACAGCTTAATGACTAGTTATAAAAAGCTGAGTGAGATATGCACTGTAAATGAAAGAAATGTTACAGTAATTTTCCAGCATAATGCACAATATCTAGAGAGCTGTAACATTTTAAAATATGGCTGATTAATTCTCCATAATCCTACTGATGTAGAAGCACCATTCACACCATTATTTAGAGGTTAGCTTTCCTTTAGAGATTGGGGGAATGGAACAGGACTGCCGAAACAATAACAGCAACAGAGAGCAAACCCAGTGAGCCAAAGCCGGAATCTAGACGTCTAGAGGTGTGGAAATCGAGGTTGAGAGATATTTGGACGTAAACGGAATGGGTGAACCCCAATACACCTCAGGTTGTACACGGGCATAGCCTGGCTATGTCCAGGTCGGCTAGAAAACTTTTCACTTTTTAAGCAAATGTAGCTGGTATTCACCAGAATGCCTAGATGGCATTTCACCAGCTTTTCACCACAGAAATGTTCAGCGGGAAGGGTTTGCCTTGCTTACGACCAGATCAACGTGGCGCACTCTGTAGCCCTCAGCCGCCGCCCGGCCTGTTCTGGCCATCGCGTGATGTTGCCTTGTTCAGCGGTAATTACAGACGCACTTATTACCATAATATCCCCAGTATGGGCTGTGGAGGAGAGAGCGTGCTTCTGGTCAAGTGTGTGAACATAGAAAGAGCACGATTCCACACACTAAAGCACCAAGACATGAACACAAACACGCAAATATAACACGGCCAGTCACACAGAACACGGGCACTCTTATACAAACATACACATATAACAAGACTCTTTTACACAAACACACACACACATAACACGACTTAACATAAACACACACACACACACACATAACTTGGACGCTTTACCAACATGTCACTAAATTAGGACGCCATTTTGTCAGCTCATTTTCCAGACCTACAGGGGGTCAAGCAGGAGTTCAAATTATGTCACCTTTCAACATCCTACTGACACACAAAGGCGCCATAGGTGCAAATTTAAATAATGATGGTTTAATGTCAGACATCAAAACAGACTTTTTTTAGTAGATTGGCTTCCATCTAATTATGGCTCAACCCTGTGATTTCATTTGGAAATATTTCACCACTCTGATGAGGTTTCTCTTTTGCCGTTGCTTAATTTCCCCTGGTTTTACGAGCTGTAGCAGTCTGGCGCGGGCACCATGGTTTCTGTCCAGTGACAGTCCTCGAAAGTCACGTTAATTGGAGGCTCAGCCTAACAGCAGCCCATAGGGCCGCTTTGTGTACGGCGTGCTTATCCAGGCATGGGCCTTTTGTGTGCGCCCCCCCAATTTATTTAGCATTTAAAGATGCCAGTGGCCCTGGATACACGTCCCCGATGTGCTTAGAGAGTTTTATTGGCATGACTCAGAGAACAGAGTGGGGGGTGGGAGGGGGGTTACTGGTAAAGTTCACTGATTTGCTGTCCATAAGGGGGACCTCTGAGGTCAATGTCACGGCCTGTCAGGCGGTCAGACAGAAGGACATTGACACGGCCTGTCAGGCAGTTGCCTGCAGCACCGTTAGACAGTTGCTGCCGTACCCTTCCCTCAATGAGCTGGGGGGGGGGGGGGGGGGGGGGGGGGGGGTACTGAAAGGCACGGGGGTCCCGCAGGGGCTCTCACTCTGGGGCCACGCTCCCGTGGACCGGGGCGGAGGGGAGCGATTCCGGCCTCCAGTGGCTCCGCGGCACACGGGTTGCGGTAAAAACGGAGGAAGGTCAGAAATGATGGACACCTAGGCTGTTCCACTCCAGGGCAACGGGTCAGCTATCCATTCCAGGCTTGACACGGTGCTGGATACTCTAGTCTGGAGCTAAACGATGAGCCCACCCCAGATGGGCTGAATAGCCTTATGTATTCTTATGTGCTGTGGTTGAGTACGTGTAATGGTACGGGACATACCCTTTCTGAGGAGCAGTGGGGGGGTTCTGGGAATGGAAATGACTCACAGGTAATGGCATAAGCGTGACGTGATGGCACACGTGATGGCACACCCACACAGATGGGGGGGTGCAGGTAATTTCCGCTGAACACACCCCCTGTGTTAGCGACGTCCGCGGAGCGTTGAAAAGGGTCTGACTGCACGCAGCTGTAATGGTGCTTTCAGCAGCTGGAGGGAGCCACCAAAAACCCGCCATCAATCATCCGACTGGAAATGGAAATTGAAAGTGCTGTACGCAAGGAAACTGCTCTTATTAAATGCTGTATAGATTAAGACTGTCCAAAATAAAGGGATGGTTCACTTTCTGGAGTTTTGTGTATGCTTTTGATTGGCCCAAACAGTTTTTAAGTACAGTGACAAATAATTTAGATACTTACAGGGGTTTCTGATGACCAACTTGCTTTAAAATGGCTGCTATAGGCCCATTCGGGAGTTCCAGTAACTCAAAATTCCATTTTATGCAATGTTTCCAGAGGCTGTGCCTGAACTGGTTAATTTTATAAGGTTTATTCCTGATTATAAACACAAAAAATCGTTTTTTATATGGTGCTGGTACTTCTTTCTTTGAGCGCAGCAGTCCTCAGGTTACGTGAGCCATAGGAAATGGTTCCAACCGAAAATAAAATTAAAAGTAATTTTTTTGAAGAATGATTGGGCAATATACGCACGTAAACACAAGACTATGCCCATGATAAATGCTGTATGGATGAAAGTCAAAAGGCATTGATTTTCAATGCCAACTATACAGATGGCGTCAGTGAAAGTCATCACTTCTAGGGCAAGATTAACTGCAGCTGTGGTTTGGTTTGCGTAATTGGAAAAACAGGAGTACTGTCACAACGCATGCATGTGCGCAGCAGGCCAACGCCGTTGAGGAACATTGTGGCCTGCGCAAGTTTATCATGCAAGCTAAATCATGTGAATCGCTGTGAAAAGTGAGTGCCTGAATATTCAAATCCAGCTTTGCGCGTTTCCACCCAGCAGTGTATTTGACTCTTTCTGAGTCAACAACGCTCTCTTTGAGGAGATCCGCGTTCCCTCACCCCACTGCAGGAGAATGAGAGGATGACACTGCGACACGAGGCTCAGCTCTTAGAACACCGACGAGAGAGGAACTTTCTTTATCGCGTGGGGAAAACGAAGGGGCTCTCGGCCAATCGGAGCGCCCGAAAGGTGATGTGTTCGGTCTCATCCCCGGTGCGCGTGTCAGCGGTACCGCAGATGTACCTGAGGTGGGCGTTGAGGCTGCGAGTAAACGTGGACCACTGAGCTTCGGAAAGGGCGCTCCCGCCCCCCCGCCCCTGCTGACAGCCTCCAGGAAGCGCACGTTGCCTCGGTGAAGCGGCGGCCGTGTTTTCCTATGATTCAACGCGCTTGTTTTGGCTCCCTGCGCGGTCACTCCGCTCCAACAAAAACAGTCCCGCAAAGAGGGACTTCTCCAAAAAAATAACGGCATAAAGAGGAGGGCGGGGCAGGGGGGGGGGGGGAGGATTTTTATAGATATGCATGTTGTTTTTCTCTGTATTATTGAATGAACTTCGGCCCTCCGAGCACGCGAGGTTCCCCTCGGTTGAACCGCCAGGAAGAGAAGGCCGAGACGAGACGGAGAGGTGGAGAGGGTCGTTTCCAGGTGCGCAGGGGAGAGCGGGAGGGAAGGGGCCTCCGGCTGGAGCGCTCCGCGGCTCAGCCCGCACCACTGACGGTCGGGCGCTGCCGGCAGGCTGTTTGACGGGTCAGTGTTCCAGCAGCACAGACAGGCGAAGACAAAGCCGCCCGGGGGGAAAGGCATTACAGACAGGAAGGGAAGCTGTGACAGAGCTGCCGATTCTCCCTGACCTCTGACCCTGGCCCCCCAACATTTCAGCTGATGAGTTTTGGAATGGTACTGCATACGTGTGTGTGTGTGTGTGCGTGTCTGTGAGTGTCTGCGTGAGTATGTGTCTGTGTGTGACTATGCAGTATGTGTGATGTGTGTGTGTGTGCATGGTGTGTGTGTCTGTGTGTGTCGGTGTGGTGTTTGTGTGTGTGTATGTGCGGTGTGTGCACGGTGAGTCTGTGTGTATGTGTGTGTGTGTCCGTGTGGTGTTTGTGTGTGTGCGCAGGGAGTCTGTGTATGTGTGTGTGTGTTTGTCTGTGTGGTGATTCTGTGTATGTGTGTGTTTGTCTGTGTGGTGTGTGTGTGTGTCTATGTGGTGAGTCTGTGTGTGTGTGTGTGTGTGTGTGTATGTGTCTGTGTGGTGAGTCTGTGTATGTGTGTGTGTGTGTGTGTGTTTGTCTGTTGTGGTGTGTTTGTGTGGGATGCCTTGGGATTGGGCGTCAGACTGTTATAACACAAGCCAAGCATCAGTCCAAGACGGGACGGTACTTTTTACTGACACCCAGGGGAAAGAGCAGGATGATGGATTTCCTGTTTGACGCCTGCTGCCTTCAGCGTGGATTTTCAGTACATTTACTTATACAGAACCTCACTGTGTGCATGACACACACACACACACACACGCACACACACACCACACACACAGAAAACTCACAGACGCACACAAATACGAACATGTGATACACAGACACACATGTGCACGTGTCTATTTCAGCAACCCTGAACCCTGCAATCTGTGTGAGATGCACTGCACCGACATTAGGCCAACATTAGCCCAGCGTTAGCAGACCCATGAGTCTTCTGTAAAGCTCCCTTCCAGGCCACGGCTCTCCAGTTGCCTTGGGAACAAGCCGCGCAGACGGACAGACAACGGCGCCGACAGACAAACGGCTTCGCCGCACAGGACCCCCTATCGGAGAAGCTATCAGAAAGCGGCCTTTCTCACGTCACGCAAAACTCCTTCCTCCAGTATTTTCATCGCTTGGGAAGCTGTGCTTCCTCTGCCACCTGCCCACACTCCTACCACTATCACCAAGCCAAGCGCTGCTCTGAAGCTCGTAGCAGAGGGTGCCATGGAGACAGCGGCTCACGCCCCCCCCCTCTCCCCAGTGCACAGGCTGTCAGGGCCCAGATTGGCGGAGGCGGGTTTGGTACCCTCCATTAGGAGCTAATTACGCGCTGCGGAGTCTGCCATTATCTCTCGCCGAGCGGGAACCGCTCCACTCTGTGGCTCAGGCGCCGGGAGAAGGGTGACATCTTTTGTTCGCAGGGAATCGACGTGGGGGGGTGCGTTACGAAACCCTCCAGACGCCCGAGACGGCCAATTTCACCTTCGGCGCTCCTGCCTTACCACAGGGTCTGTCTTCTCTGACACGTGCAGGACATTTCCTGAGGGGGGTGGGTGTAGATTTGCTGGACCGGAGTGTGAGAGAGCGGGGGGGGGGGGGGGGGGGGGGTATTTTTAGACTCTGAAAATAAGGGAACTTCCTTCCTGTTTGTGTATCAAATTTCCCCCGCGGCTCTCTGACACCCTGTGCGACAGTGTACTTTACAACCACACGCACATCTACTCACCACTTGTACCTCGCGTTAGCCACGCGAACAAGCGCCACGCATCATGTGAAGGTGCGCGTGCACGTTCAAACGTATCGCTCGCAAACACACGTCGCATATAGAACCCTGTACATTTTGTGCATGTGTGTATGAGCAAACATACAGTATATAGACCTATGAGGTGGTCACTTATCACAAACACCTCAAACCGGCCAGACCAGATATGATGCAGGCTCTTCTCGTCTCATCTCGTCTCTTATCCATAGGAAGAGGCCCGGGGGGGGGGGGGGGGGTATGACGGTAAAAGGTTGGAGTGTCTAAATATCAGAAACGTGGCTGACAGACAGATACGCTCCCCTCTGATCTGGGTCCCTCTACATGCTGTTTGCTTATAATTCCCTCTCTCCTCTCTGTACCCCCGTCCCTAGTACACCCCTGCTGTTATCCCGGTCATTACGACTTTGAGAAGACGTAATGGAAGTGAAGTCAAAGGAAAACTGAAGTTCCCCCCTCCAAAACAAGCATAAGACAGAGAGAGAAACACGGGGAAAACTATGAAAACCTCTAAAGGACATTGACTGCCTGGCCTGGGCTCTCTTAAAGCCGGAGTACTGAATTGCTAACCCACTCCACCTCTCTCTGAACCCTGCTATCGCACCCCGATCGGAGCGCACTGCCGGAGAGTCTGATACCCCGTGTGCCGGCCAGCAGGAGCAGAACCCCCAAGAGCTGGATCGGGAGAGAGAGGGAGAGGGAGAGAGAGAGAGAGGGGGGGGGGGGCTGACGCAGATGGCTTTCGCAGATGTTCCGATGCGAGGATAATTTGGCCAGTGGGTTTATCTGGCACACGCTTGGCGCTGGAAGGGACGGCCAAAAACAAAAACAGGAACATGACAGCATGCGTTTCTGCTGTGGCGTCTTAATCCCGCCTCCTTAAATACAGCGCAGCCAATTCGCAGCCATTCGGATTACATCATGAATACACCATTTGTGGCCAATTACCAGGAGTCAGCACCACTCCCTCTGGTTACCGCTTAGCCTTAGGAATACTTAAAATTGGATGTTTGGACTTGGAATGCATGTACTTAAGTTTCATTTTAACAACATGCCATCAAATGTACTCAGCTGGCTAATAGCATTATGAGCTAGGTAGCTGTGCATACTTACATAGCTACATAGTGTTTTGGCTTTGGCTTCTGGCTTGCAAGTAACTCAAGTTCATGACTATCTTTTGCGAAGAAGAAGAAGAAGAAGAAAAAGAAAAAGAAAAAGAAGAAGAAGAAGACGAAGAAGAAGACGAAGAAGAAGAAGAAGAAGAAGCTGTATTGTTTTCTGCAAGCCGATTGTTTCCCGTTTTGTTCCCGCGCAACGGCCCCAGTCAGGTGCTTCCCTGTTTTGGCAAAATTGGCACAGCTTAATCTGGGGTCTTCCTGGCCCTCTTTCCTCACACTGGGACAGTACGCTCTGACATCAGCCCGGCTCCGCCCCTTCTTTTGAAGACGGAGGGACGCTCGTCGAAGGCGGAAGCAGGCTACCGGCTAAGAGACAGCCAGGAGCCTATGTGCGACGGGGCGCTTCCTTAGCTGGGAGAACGGCATCACGGAAAGGGGCTTTCAGGGGACGGAGACACCATTCCAGCGCACTACACATTTTATCTCTTTCTCTATCGCTCTCTACTCTCTGTTTTCCTTCTCTGTCACACTGGCGGGGCTAACAAACACTCAAACACTCAATCACCTGAATTCCTGGACACGGAGGGTGAACTAACATCAACCTTTTCTTTTCTTTCTCTCCTTCTCCTCACCTCCCCCAAGGGCAAATATAAACAGTTTGGAAATCCAGTGCGCTGCTGCAGAGCTGGACTAGGGGGAGTCTGTATACAGCAGTGATTCACCGTGGACAGAGAATAAACACTGCATTCATACCCATATCAAAATATTTGCGTGCCATTTAGGTCAGGAACATTTTCAGTTGGCCCACTTTGAGTGGATGTATGTATATTTGTTCTGATTTTGCCTCTTTCAGTAAGGGGCTACAAACTGTGATATTGAACAGAGATGTTTCACAGCGTCCCTCCTCTGCAGGGGGTACAGGCTCTAATTCAGGGATCCCGCATTTTGGCTCAGAGTTCTTCTTTGTATCCAGGGGGTAGCAGTGTAGCACAATGGTTAAGGAACTGGGCTAGGGAAGTTCTTAACCTGAATCGCTTCAGCAAAATATTCAGCTTTGTAAATGGACTGCGTGCAAAAATGTGTCACTCTGGAGAAGAGTGTTTGCTAAATGTCAAAAATATCACATGTTCATTGCTGTGTTTAACCAGCCTTCTCTGATATTTAACCGCTTGCTTCTTCCTCCTGTCCTGCAGAGATTATAGGCATGTGTGAAAAACAGGTGGCACTGAGGTTAGTTTTTGTCAAACTTTATCACTGGCGCATGTTGCGCATGCTTTAAGATATCATTTATCATAATTGCTGTTGACAAAAATATATATCAGCACAAACACCCATGTGTGCCCAAGGTGCACTCAAGGTGCATGTGCTGATATTAATTTGGCCTTTGAACACGTAGGCTAGCCTACGTTAAGCTGTGGAAAACGCACATCAGAACTGCTAGACACACAATTGGAGGAAACGAATGTGCATGTGCACGGCAGCACGTGCACCTTCTGCACCTTCTTCTTTAAAAATGCGCACAGAAACGGACTCGCGGCGGATACAAACAATGGATCCGGCTTTAAACGTTAACCAAAGCGGTTATCCTTCGCACGACCAACAGATGCTCGGCGGGTCACAACGATGGACTACTCGGAGAGGAGCCGTGGAACGGCAGCACATAAGGACGCAAGTACGCTAAATGATCAGATAAACACATGGCTGCGAGTCTTATGGTAATATACGTCAGAATACACAATTCACAATATGATACACATCACCATGCACAACGTTTTTTAGGCAGACACTGTTATCCAGAGCATCTTATACCAATTAAATTCTTATGTAGAAGCCATTTATGTGGCCGGATATTTACTAAAGAAATTCAGGTTAAGCACCTTGCTGAAGGATGCAATAGTAGCGCCTCCTTTGGGTCACCTGGGGCCAGATGGCTGAAAGAAAGAGAGTAATAGGGAGAGAGAGAGAGAGCGATTGCATTATTTACCTATTTTTATGCAGAGAATCTGAAAACAGAGAGAAGCTGGTTGTGACTCAGTGTGTCAAGCCTGTATTTCCACATGTTGCTAATCCTCCAGGGACCTACACCCTTTCCCACGATCGGCGAGGGATCCGTCCAGTGCGTGTAGTGGCATACCCTCCACACTCCCTAGCCACGCTCGGCGCTACCGTTACCACCGCACACGCATTTCCCCGACGGGCACATGAGTCAGAGCGCACCCAGCCCTGGAGATTCCACCTGCCATTTTAACTCCTATGATGAAAACACAAACAAAAGCAGCAGTGAACTCCCTCTACAAGTGGAAACCCAGCAGTGCTACTGCACCAATTCCCCTGACTGACACAGGAGTCACCGCTCACCACTGTGATGTCACCACCCACTGCCCATCTCCATGGATACCACAGTCAATCCCAGTTCCATCCCGGGAAGTTAATTGGAAGCCACCAAGGCTCCCAGCTACATGTTTAGCTCCTATTTACACCCAACCACTTTGGCCGCACACAGTGCATTCAACAGAATATTAGAGGAAACACTAATTCCAAGCAAAGTTCTCAAACTGTAGGTAAAATGAAAGGTATGAGAATTGCTCGTCACGAAATAGAAGTTTATTTCAGTATTAAAAACACAATAGCATAACTAACCTTGTGAAGGCCAGGATGGCCGCCTGAAGGGTCATGAATGATTTTAACAATAAAACACATTTATATTTTCTTAGGAGCGAGCATCACACCTTTACGTTTACCTATATGCAGAATCGTTTCTTAAAGTAGCACCTCGGCTCGTTTGCTTGAGGGAAAAGCTTTGAAATTGTCATGCTGGCCAGTAAGGAGAGGTTACACTCGCGAGTGCGCAGAGGGTAAAACTTTTACACACCTGCAACAGCTCCACTTCTACTAAAAGGACCCTCGCTATCTCAGTTTACTCATTCGAGCGAATGACGAACGAGGACAGATAAGCAAGAGCGTGTCCACTACCGACGGCGCGGGTCTTTGATTGGCTTGGTTTGTTTTAGTCACACACTTCATTCTCTGAGGAGGAGTACTGAGGAGGAAGGGCCTGAGGTGAGACTCTACAGACTATGTTACAGAAGGTGTGGATCAAGTCCAAAGAGGATCAGCCAACGCTTCTCCATCCTAGATACAGCAGCATAGACTGCTCAACATCTACTTTGGTGATGCTAAGTAAAACATAATTATTTGTTAACTTAAGACACCCATTAATGTTGTGTTTTTTTTGGAGTTTCCTTTGCTATGGTCCTCCTGGCTGCTCCTGTGTATTTCGCCTGTGTCTAAGGTCTGTTCAGCAGGAAATGGACAGACCCGGTACTGCACCTAAAGTAATACTACACTTTACATTTAAATTATTCATGTGGGTTTTAATGTCAGTTTTGTATCTGAAAGGGGTCTGACTGAGCAGGAGCTGCTTTGCTGGTATCCATGGACTAACTTTCCAGGCCCCAGTTTAGTGGCCATAACAGACTAGCCAAACTGCCTTTTCAGTAATAGCAATGCCACATACTGTTCATATTTCAACTGATTCTCCCCCCTGCCCCTATCCACTAATCCTACACCCGGCCCCTATCTACTAATCCTACACCTCTGCCCCTATCCACTAATCCTACACCTCTGCCCCTATCCACTAATCCTACACCCGGCCCCTATCCACTAATCCTACACCTCTGCCCCTATCCACTAATCCTACACCTCTGCCCCTATCCACTAATCCTACACCCCTGCCCCTATCCACTAATCCTACACCCCTGCCCCTATCCACTAATCCTACACCCCTGCCCCTATTCACTAATCCTACACCCCTGCCCCTATCCACTAATCCTACACCCCTGCCACTATCCACTAATCCTACACCTCTGCCCCTATCCACTAATCCTACACCCCTGCCCCTATCCACTAATCCTACACCCCTGCCCTTATCCACTAATCCTGTACCTCTGCCCCATCCACTAATCCTACACCGCTACATCCACTAATCCTACACCCCTGCCCCCACTTATCCTGTTCAGACCTACACTGTATGTTTATTCCAGTACTAACAGAACTGTCATTAATGAGCAGTAGAAATGCAAATGAGAGCAAGTGTCCTACTCTATCTATGGTGAACATCAGTTACATAACCATTCTAAATGGAATATTCTACCGTTTGTTGTAAACACCATTGTTACGCAACCATTCCAAACTGGGGCCACAGCATGAGGCTTTAAAATGCATCTTTACACACGGTAGCTAAGAGCGCAGCACGCGGCGCGACTGACACACCTGCTTCTCGGGTCAGCTGGGAATTCTCCCCTTTCAAACACGCGATGCCATTCTGACGGGCGGCTCCTTCACCTTCGACCTCTCGCTGCTGACCTGACAATTCGACCTCAGGCTGGGCTGAGGGTGACTGTCCGTGGCAACCCCCCCCCAACCACCACCACCACCCGAAATAGATTACTCTGAAAAGATTCTTTTGAAATGCCGCTGAACAAATGCGTGGCTCAACAGGCACGTGTCTGAACACAGGCAAGAAGAGGCTTGCATGGATGAGGTCCCTCAGAATCGATGAGGGCAACTCAATGACTTTTCCTCACCAGACTGCCCTCTACTGGCTGCTTTATATGTCTACTTTACTGCGTTCATGTTTTCCATCTACTATCAAATCAAACATCAAGGACAATGCCCTTCAGTTGCCCTTTAAGGGACATTGGGAGTGTGGCCACAAGTGCGATTTACACAAGCAGCATATTACAGGCCATGTTGACTTTTTCATTGTACCACTTCGGTCGTGCAAACTGACTGCAAATACTGGCTTCTCACCTTGAAAGTATCAAATAATGTGCAATAAAAGAGAGAATATGTGAATAAACATCAGACAAACTCAGAGGCTCCATGTGCTCGGCACCAAGCTCAGCTGTTTGCCGTGAATAAGCGGTCGGTGAGAGACGAACAGAGCAGCGATGTTCACGTGCCCACTGCTGGGGTTCGGTTTCGCTGCACGCTCGTGTTTCCGGCGGTCAAGCACCGAGCTGGTGGTCTTCTGGCCTGACAGCTGTGACAGCTGTGGATATCAATCAGCTCTTTCATAAAAAAACACCCATATGGCACCTTTTTTTTTTTTTCATGCTGGACGCCATGTCCAAAGATTGCGTCAATAAATGCGTTTCCATGGTTTCAGATACCAGCACTTCCAAAGAGACCAAATCTGCCAGACAGCTTGTAAAAACCTCTTAATAACAAAGCACATTGTATATCCCCGTGGCAAGGCAAAATTTTAAGAGCTGACCTTTGATTTGAACGGATTGTCCAAACAATGTCAACCATTTATGTGCTGGCCTATTTAGTTTGAACGTTTTATAGACAGAGACTTGCTCTCTGCCCAATCAGAAATGTAGAGTGAGGTGCCACATGTCGCCCTGTTGACTGAATGAACACAACTCCATATCAGAAGCGCTCTGCAATTTTTTCCCCCCAGAAAACCATCCGTCGCAGTGAGTGTGATGTACCAGCACACGCGGCTTGCCTTCCCTGGGGTATATGAGTGGGTGCCTTGCAGACTGATATGGCATGTTCCGGTATGTAGCGGTGCGGTTTGGTTAGCTTTGGTGCCGCGCGGTTTTGGAGAGGCGTGGCGCGGCAAGGCGCAGCGCTCTTTACGGTACGCGCAGAGCGGAGGTTGCGGGGTGTACGGGCACCCTGCTATTTTGGCAGTCGCGGCGTTTGAGCAGAAACAGACTGCATTCCTCCCCTCCCTCGCATGCTCCCCCTGTCACCCACAAGGCCCTGGGAAAAACAACCCGCCCCCGACGAGCCTTCCTGGAAGCCACGCCGCAGGGTCACGGAGGGTCGCCCGTCTTTGGCAGCGCGGGACCTCGTCTTCCTGCCCTGGCAGGAGCTCCAGCCCCTCCGCGTACCACCGTACACCATCCGATCCACCACACCCCCACTACTCTGGGTCTGCGCCCGTCCGTAAGCGCACCCCCATTTTACAACTCGCATTCCCCGAAAAGCAGACCCTTTCAGCGGGACACCGGGTTCCTGACGGGGATCAACCTGGGGACGCTGTTGTGTTCTTGGGGCATGGCTGAGCACTTACAGGCTGACCTCCTGCCCCGTGTGACATAACACATCACGCACAAGGAAGCCGCGCAAAATGCCTGAACACGGCAGCAGCGGGGCATATAAATAATGTCCTGCTAAGCAGTTTTCCAGAAGTCACAAGTAAGGGCCTCTTATGTTTTACAGACATGCTGTATATTTCACTGGGAAGATAGGGAGAAATCATATTAGGCATTCATCCCTTTTTAATAAAAACGTTCCATTTCCGCTGATTCATGGCCTGAGTGAGGAAAACATGCCGACAGAGAGAGACCTTATCGCCCCGCCATTAAAGAGATTTACTCACAACAGCCCGAGCGCTTCGCCGGAGAGACACACACTGTCCGGGCTGTCCCCTCCCACCACCCTGACCCGAGCGCCGAACGTGCTGACGGCGCTCTCGCGACAATCCCGCGACATTACGGTGTCCGCAAACGCAGCAGGGATGCGCTGGACTCGCACAGTATTGTGACCAGCGGTCAGCCATCGCCCTGCCCGCCGGTTCGCCCTGTGGCAGAATAAACTTACTGAGAGTGCGGAGTGCACGCGTGTGCATGTCAGACTGCCCTGAGCACTGCCTCAGCAGGCTCTCTCTCTCCCCCACTCTTTCTCCCTCTCCACAGTCTTTCCCACTCTATCTCCCTCTCCACAGTCTTTCCCTCTCTCCCACTCTTTCTCCCTCTCCACAGCTCTCCCTCTCTCCAACTCTTTTTTCCCCTTCTAGACCGTTTTCCCTCCATCTAAAACATGATTATTTACCCATACCTAGGGTCTTAAGCCCAATACTGTGTATTTATATAGCAGCATATTTGTCAAGACACATATGTATCTGGCACAGTCGATGGAGACTGTGGCAGCCTTTATATGTGGCAAATATTAAGTCAGTCAGAATTTTGTTCTGCTCTGTTCCGAAACTCCACTGCACCTCACTGCCCTCCACTGCACCTCACTGCTCCCCACTCTCTCTTCCTCTCTCCTCCCCATGGGGGTAGACACATAGTGGCTGTTTACTGTACGGCCCGTGACACTGTGCTTGTTTAAACCGTCTCTGAGCCTGTGAGCACAGCATTAATAAACTACAGGGAACTCAGGGGGCCCTGTGGGACCCATCACAGCAATAGCTAGTTCACACTTCTTTTAGCCCTGATTAGCATGATTTTGTTTGTTTTTCAATGAATTAACACTGAAGAACATTGTTGGGAAAAGTATGCAATCACAACTAAAACGGCTGAATAAAAAACAAATTGGCTCAAAAAAAGCGATGATCAAACTTCAACCTGGGAGTCAGCAGCCCCGTATGGGGGCGGGGGTGTCTGGAGGGAGTTTGGATTTTTCCAAGGGCCCTGACTGACAGAGACCCTCAAAAATATTACAACATATAATTAATAACTTTTTTATTAATAATATACCAATAACACTAACGGTTTCTTTTTATTTTTCTTGGGGTGACCTGAGGTGGTGGGTCCCAATGTGAGACCTTTTTATGGGTCCCAATGTGAGACCTTTTTATGGGTCCCAAAATCCCTGGCAGCTCCCCTGTAGCAAACTGCCTTTGATAATCATGTGCACATTTCAAATAAAAGGTTTGACAGGTTGTAAGTTCAGAATGTCTCACAGTTTTTAGTTGTCAAAGAATATGTGTTCTATATAGAAAAAGTGTATTGAAACCATTTTTGTAAACAATAGCTATCTTTACGGACAAACCTGAACCTCGGATCTGTTTGCGCCATCAGTAACCGATGCACCGTGACGCACAATGAATATAAAATGGTTTTGTCAACCTAGCCCTCGCCAACATAAATAATGAATTACATCGCACAACTCCGCTGCGCATGGAAACTCACATAGAACCTATAATGCAAACCAGAAAGCACCAAAGAGAAAATACCGACTGACCAGTCTTTTTGTTTTTCAAGGCCACTATTCAATCACTATTCTTTGCACCGACGCAGGTCCTTCAGCACATTTACAGCCAAAGTAAAAACTAAAACCTGGCTTAAATCCAAACAAACACATAATCACTGACTTTTGGGCTGCATTTCACCCGATTTTTAATGCACACGACTCATGAGGCATATTTTGCAGTGATTTGTAAATTTTGTAACTCTCCACATTTCAATGTCTAGTGTTATGTGTATCTGTATTTCTATTATAATTGGACAGATTGTATGCATGTAGGCTATGTATTTAATTATAACCTGTTTAGGGACTGCAAGATACATTTAGCTTAAGCTATCTCTGGCACAATACATCAAACATTTATGTTTAATTTTGTACATGGTCCCTTACAAATAAAATATAAAAATATAAAATAAACACGTGAAGATAGCCATACATGAAACTGACACACAATCAGTAAAATGTTACTGGTTTTTAACTAAGTAGCTAATTGTTGTGATAACAATAGTGCAGCAGTGTAAATAAATAGAAACTGACTCACCAGCTCTGCAGCTCGAGTGTTGCCATCGATTTCTTTTGACCTGAAATGCCACTTCGTATAAGGACGGTCGGTTCAGCAGGTTGGACGATTCACTGTTTCCCATTTTAACTTTTTTTTCTTCTCTAATGAAACTGTTAACTTCAAGACGCGAGTTGAAATATAACGAGCTCTTTGATATATATCTCAGTGCTTCCTGCGACGCCTAACCTACTCACGGCTCTTCAGCGTGTCGCTTTCGCATGATTTCAAAACAATCTCAAGTCAGGACGATTTGATATTTCAACAGAAACTCCCGCCTGAACTTGGTTTAAATGATAAAAAATAACAACACGTGGATAATCTGTATATCGCTACCTTCTCAAAACTGTCCAATAGCTGCGGTGGACTCGCCCCGCTCGTGCAGGGGGCAGGATTTGGCAGGGCTCATATGCAGCTCTGCGATTCCGTTGCTGCTCGCTAGTGATGGGCAAAACAGTTCACTTCAGTGACACGAATCACTAGAATCAGTTCATTAAAAAGATTCGTTCAAAAGATTCGTTCACCGAATCGTTCAGTGCTTGGGCGGAGCTCCGACTGCGTACTGCGTAGTCCGACTCACTCAGTGAACTGACCATAGAAATATATATAGTTCTATGGAACTGACGGCCGAACAGTTCATGCGGAAGTGCTGTCGCTTTGACAAATGCGCCAAACTCCGTTTACAAATCTTGATATTTTAAAAGTTTCCTCGTTGAATATCAATATTGGAGGTGAACGCTGGTTTTCAATGACTTTTAAGTCTTAACTGGCTGGGCCTGATTCTGGCAGTTTGAGCCGCTGAATATCACTCAGGATCACGTCACGTTAACTCACTGTGTCTAGTAGCTTCAGTGAACGGATCACTGAACTTGCACCGTTGCGTCACAGTTCGTTCACTCAGTGAACTGTTCGGCCGTCAGTTCACTGAGTGAACGAACTTGCACCGTTGCGTCACAGTTCGTTCACTCAGTGAACTGACGGCCGAACAGTTCATGCGGAAGTGCTGTCGCTTTGACAAATGCGCCAAACTCCGTTTACAAATCTTGATATTTTAAAAGTTTCCTCGTTGAATATCAATATTGGAGGTGAACGCTGGTTTTCAATGACTTTTAAGTCTTAACTTGCTGGGCCTGATTCTGGCAGTTTGAGCCGCTGATTATCACTCAGGATCACGTCACGTCACGCAGTGAACGAATCAGTCCACTCTGCACGCTCGCTGCCTCGCTCGGCGCCCGCCCGCCCGTGAATTTTTTTTATAATTTTTTTTTTTTTAATATAAACTTTATTTCGAACAATTTAGGAAACAAATTAGAGAAAAAAAAAGAAAAAAAAACTTTCTAGTATACAACACGCAAACACGGTACTCATTTCGGCTATACAATACTTAGAACAATACGTCCGAAATGGAATAGGAAGAAGCAAATGCGTTCAGCACAGCAGAACTGGGCTGGGTTGCACCGGTCATACGTAAGTTTGTGACTAAGTTTGCGCGTAAAGTATTTACTAGGTCCTTAGTTGCTACTAGTTAGTTTCAAACTATCGCTT
The DNA here is from genome assembly GCA_029718625.1 of Synaphobranchus kaupii. Taxonomy (NCBI): domain Eukaryota; kingdom Metazoa; phylum Chordata; class Actinopteri; order Anguilliformes; family Synaphobranchidae; genus Synaphobranchus; species Synaphobranchus kaupii. The sequence goes on along the minus strand of CM056383.1, from coordinate 8,720,384 downwards.
TACTAAATTCGGTTGCACCACCAATACGTAAGTAATGTCTTAGCTAGTGAAAACTAAGTAATGCTTAGTTCAATACTAAGGTAAACATTGTCGCTTTATCATGACGATAACAAATCCATAACCAATCAATCAATAAGCTACAATGTAAACACGGAAATCAACTTGCATTGAGTTTAACAGGCTACTTATTTTGCATTCCATGGGAAAAAAATAGAACATTGAACAGAATTACAATGTGTGCATGTTTATGTTTTTACGAATAAAATTCAAAATATCCTTATTTGTTTGTTTAGCCTATTTATTTATGTTACAGCCATTATGTGCTTTGAAAATATATGGAAACTTAGCCTAAGTTACGGGACTGTTCTGTTTGCCTCTCTTTTGAACTATAAAGAACTTTGTTTTGAAACTGAACGTTTTCCACGCGTCAACTATTTTTACAGTGTTTGCTGAAGAAACGGCGGAGGTAGCCAATTAGATGAACAGACGGTTACAGTTTGTGTATTTTTTTTATACCTAGGGGTAGGTGTAAATATTTAGTAGCTACTAAGCTCAACGTACAAACTAGTTTGTGTGGTGCAACCCATTTTTATTTAGTAATGCGTAAACCTTAATTTAGTAAACACTTACGTTATAACTAGCCTACGTTTGAACTTACGTATAGCTGGTGCAACCGGCCCCTGGTTCGCAAGGGACGAATCACGTTCGCTCGCGGCAGTCCCTCCCCCTCCCTGCACGGTGCACGCTCGCTGCTGATCAGATCCGTTCGTGAACTGAACTGAACTGAGAAATGAACGGATCTTTTCAGTAAGTGATTCAGTTCAGTTCGTTCACCCAAAAGATTCGTTCTTTTGAACGAATCGTTCGCGAACGACACAACACTACTGCTCGCACAGCGACTGTATTACTGCTAAAAAAGGGTCCCGCAAATAGACCACAGTTGGCAGGCCTGCACATGGGCAACGCATAACTTTTGAAAAATTCCCGCTTTCGACTATCAGTTGTCACTTATTAGCCAACTTGAGTTTAAAAGTAAACAGCGGACCCTGCAACGGTCGGAGTGGTATTGGTATTTGGGTCATGGCGGTCCACCTGATACGCATGAAAGCAGGATAGCCTATTGTTCGTGCAACGGTTGCCTTAATAAACAAAAAAAATGTTGATCAAAACTATCTTTCACTCAGGAAACTCTACGCGCTGGTTCGTGTCTATAGCCCATAAGCGCACTGTGATCCAGCAGTAAGCGCGTGATTCGCACAGCGCTGATCCGAGGTCTGTGACTGATTTTAATGTAGGCTATTTAGGCTACAGCTATTTGCTTTTTTTGAGATTTTTTTTTGTTCGTTTGTCTTTTTTTGTGGCTTAATGTTTTACTCAGACATCATTGTGTCTACGGTGTATTATAGGCATAAATTATGCGCAATTACGTCTTAGTTTATACCTATGTATGCTACCTGGTGAGTTTTAGAGTAGCCTAGGCTACAATTGGAAATTGTGATTTAGCTACAATGATGTTCATCATTGAACGTTAAAATTTAGATCAGAAAATGTAACTACAATCGTCCCTATATAGCTACATATACATTAGGATTATAAAACTGGATTAATTCAGGCATTACGTTTTTTTCCGTATCATATTTGCGCGGAGAGGAATTCAACTTGTGAATTACATTTACACAGACACTGGGGAGCGCCAGCGCGCTTTCAGGCAGAAAACCAATATTTTGAAAGTAGATATTTTTCTGGCTCAGCAGAGGGGGCGCGCGAGCCATGAATTGAAGTCGAGTGAAGGCCCACAACAGAGGGGACAATGTGCTTCTTCTAACCCAGAGGTGGGCAACGAGGGCCGTATCCGTTTCTGGTTTTCATGCCAACTTCTGGCCTTAATGACCTAATTAGCCCTAATATTTAAGCCATCTGACATTTTAGCTACAATTCTTAATAAGCGCATGAATGACAGCCGAAGACTTCTTGTGTCCCTATATGAAAAATTTTAATGTGATCTAATCTACCAGTTTTGGTGTAAACAGCCAATTAGCTTTTAGCTGGGGTAATTGGTGGGAACAAAAACCTGCATACACACCGGCCCTCCAGGACTGGAATTGCCCACCCCTCTAACCGATAGTTGGCGCTTTATGGTAACAGCAATAGTGTAAATGACATCAGGTGGCAGTTTTATGTTGACCAGTATGCACAAGAGGCATTGCTTTTATATCATGGTAATAAGTACACCATATTTTCGCAACTGCAAAGTCGATTAAAAAAGTGTGCTTATGTAACCAAAGTGTACCACTTTGAGTGTCACTGTACAAGCTGCTTTGGAGTTGCTTGAAGTGTATTTTCTTGCTTTAGACCACACATCCCCTATGCCTGCTGGTCTTCAGAAACTTCTGTAAGAATCTGAAATGTCCTTCATTGCACATAAAAATTGGACCAATCAAAAGCATACACTAAAACTGCCCACAGTCCCGGCCAAAAGTCTTGTCGCATGAGTGGACAAAAGTGACAATTGCTAATTACCCAACTCTTAATTAGCTAATACAGTTAGGAAACAACACAAATTAATCATAAGTGTCTAAAGTTTATTTAGATACTAGCAAAATTACATTTCAAAATTGTTACTAAATGTTACAGCTTGATAATGATCAACAGGCCAGTTTTGGCCGGACAAAAGTCTTGTCGCAAATCAAATTATAATCAATAAATTTTATCTTTCTCAAAAAGTTAATAAAATACCAAATGAAAAATCAGTCTAGTATTTCATCATGGACTATAAATTAAGAAATTAATATCTTGTATGGGTTCCTTTGGCCTGCAGAACATCCGGTTTGGCAGAGAGTCGTAGAGCTTGTTGATGAAGTCGTCGGGGATGGCATGGAAGGCCACCTTGCTGGCATCCCAAAGCTCCTCCTAGTTCTTCGGCTTGGTCCTCCAAGCTTCCTCCTTCATTCTTCCCCAGATATGCTCAATAATATTCATATCTGGAGACTGTGCTGGCCATCCCTGAAGGACCTTGATCTTCTTCCCCCTGAGAAACTTCATAGTGGAACCTGAGGTATGGCAAGGAGCTCCATCCTGTTGAAAAATCTGACCCCTCTTGTAGTTGGGAATGTACTGGGAGGCAAGAATCTGTTGATATTTGGCACTGTCAATGTTACCATCCACCTTACAGATCTCCCTGGCACCTCCGTATTGGATGTAACCCCAAACCATAATCTTTCCACCTCCAAATTTGACTGTCTTCTGGGTGAACTGTGGGTCCAGACGGGCCCCAGAGGGTCGTCGACAATATTGGCGGCGCTTGGGATGGAGCTCAACTGACGATTCATCTGAAAAATCAATTTTTTGCCACTTTTCTGCTGTCCAACCTTCCGTCAGGCTGTGGGCCTTGGCGTACGCAACACGGTTTCTTAGCTGTCTCTTGTTTAGCGCTGGTTTCTGGGCAGCAATACGACCGTGGCAAGAATCCGATGTACAGTTCTTGACGAAACAGGCGTTGCTGGCGTCCACTCCTCCCTGGGGCTGGCTTTTGACCATCGGACCAGCAAGCTGTCGTCTCGAGCAGTTGTCTTGCGCGGTCTGCCCGACCTGGGTCTGTCATGGACGTCGCCAGTCTCTTGGTAGCGCTTGCGAATCCTCTCCACCTGCCGTTTAGACACATTGAAGATGTCTGAAACTTCAGCAGGAGACTTGGACTTGAGATTCTTGATGATCAGCACTTTGGTTTCTGGTTTGATCTTGGGCATGTTGACAGAAGCAATGTTGAGCATGAACTTGGCTTAAAGTGTCAAATTTCTGCTTTTATAGCTCAAAGTTACCTACAGCTGACTAATCAAGCCCCTTGTTTGTTTCTTCCTTATTCAATGTAGCCTAGAAATTGGAATTGGCCATTGCGACAAGACTTTTGTCCGGCCAAAACTGGCCTGTTGATCATTATCAAGCTGTAACATTTAGTAACAATTTTGAAATGTAATTTTGCTAGTATCTAAATAAACTTTAGACACTTATGATTAATTTGTGTTGTTTCCTAACTGTATTAGCTAATTAAGAGTTGGGTAATTAGCAATTGTCACTTTTGTCCACTCATGCGACAAGACTTTTGGCCGGGACTGTACAAATCATGTATTCTCATACTTGCAAAGTCTTATAAAATTCAAATATGTTGATTTTTATTATATTATATATTTGTACACAATTCTTATACAATCTCTCAATGTTTTTATAGGGAGTACCATGTATGTTAGGGGACTATACAATTTTAGTATGAAATTACATTACAGGCATTTAGCAGACGCTCTTATCCAGAGCGACTTACAACTTTTTAGCATTTCTTTTACATATATTATCCAATTATACAGCTGGGTATATACTGAAGCAATTCAGGTTAAGTACCTTGCTCAAGGGTACAACGGCAGTGTCCTACCTGGGAATCGAACCTGCAACCTTTCAGTTACAAGGCTAGTTCCTTAACCGCTGGGGCGGCAGTGTAGCACTAAATGCTATATGCACTATATGCTAGTTCTCTACCACACATTTATTTATAAGTTTTGTATATGGCATATGTGATTTTTATAGGATTTTTACAGACATTTTGCATATGGGTGCTATTGGACTGGAGATACACTTACATGTGCTGAGGGTGATAGGAGTTTGGCGAGTTACGTTTAGTGATTGCTGAACTTGCCAGCCTGTGTTTCTGCAGAAGACTTGTTTTTTATTGTAGGCTACTTGTTAGTCAAAGCTGTATTGATTGAGCTGACCTACAATGCGGACCATATCCCCAGCATGTGATGTTGGAGAAGCCATGCTATGCTTACAGGGTAGACACCATTTATAAGCTATGATCTTGAAAGGACACAGAAATACAAGCAACAGTTAATTTTTACATAATTGTAAGTGCAGGTGCAGATTCAAACCTATTATCGCTGGATGACACTTTGAGTGGAGAGGTCTGCAGTCCGACGTGTTACCTCTCAGGCTTTTAAATGGCACAGTGTAAAATTCTCCTGGTGTATTTATAACAGCGCGGATCACATGTGCCAGGGCTAAATCTGGCAGCTATATCGTGTTTCCTGTTTATAGATGAGCAGCCGCAGCTTCTTCCATTTCATGGGTCTCAGGTGTCCTTCTGCCCCGAGGCAAGTACAGGGCCACGCTGCAGTCTTCCTGGTCCCTGGGGGGGGTGGTGGGTGACCTTTGACGAAAACAAACACAGCCATGATTGCACTCCTTTTTTTAATCCCAACATTGTACAACTGATCAAAACAACATGTAGACTGCAGTGGCAAGCCACTCAAGCGCACAGGTGATGAGACCAGTCCACCGAGTCCATATATTTTGGCCTACCTACGATCTAGAGTGCGTCCAACAATGTGTTAAGCCTGGGACTGAACACCCTTATGGCCTCTGCCGCACCTACTGTGTAATCTGGAAAGCTGTTCCTCACACTTCCGTGTACCCAAATATTAACTGATATCAGTGTGAAACTTACCACTAGCTCAGTTCCACCCACTGATTGTGCTGACAGGACTTGTTAGTTGCATTTTTTTTATCGCTTTTATGAAAATTAAAGTCACAATAAAATCCCCCTTCGTTTCAAAATGGGCCTTTGTGATTCTCAGTGTAGTTCCTGTCATGTGTTGACAAGTAAATATTTGTCTCTGTTCAGTAGAACCTAGGAACAACTCAAAAGTATTTGCAACTGTAATTAATTGCGCGCTCATATAATTAATTTTAATGTGTGGGTGTAGCAATTAGTCTCTTTTTTCTTTCAATTAAATGTCAATCTAGGTGTGGAAGAATTGGAGGAAAGAAAAGCTGAGTGATTTCAGATCAACGTGCAAGTGTCCAGGGCCTTCAGGACAGCTGTTCTGACATCATAATAGAAATTATGACATGCAGCTGGTCGAGGCTAATACATTTGGAAGTAACTCAGATGAAAATACATTTTTTCCTCTGTATTTTTTTGCCTGAAGTAGGAAAGACCAGTTATATGCCGGTGGGTTTGTTTCACAGGCTGGCAGTGTATTTTTTAATCTCAAGGCCTTTTAAAACAATGCTATTTGTGTACTCTTGAGGAAGACTCTAACCTGAACTACTAAATGCATCTAGCCATAAAAATGCCTTGGATGGCATAAAAGCACTATAATGTAATATTGTGGACCATGTACAGTACCAGTCAAAAGTTTCGACACACCTACTCATAGGTTTTTTAAAGTTTTTTTTACTGTTTTCCACATTTTAGAATAGTAAAGTCATCAAAACAATGAGACAACACATTAAATTATGCAAACAAATCAAAAAAAGTGTTATATTTTAGATTCTTCAAAGTAGCCACCCTTTGCCTTGATAACGGCTTTGCACATTCTTGCCATTCTCTCAACCAACTTCTGTGGTAAACAGGTATTCCACAGGTAAACAGGTGATGCTATCATGACTGTATAAAAGGATATCGAAAGACTCTTGATACCTTATTTCCATGTAGAATGTGCAAAGCTGTTATCAAGGCAAAGGGTGGCTACTTTGAAGAATCTAAAAAAAGACGTTTTTTATTTGTTTTACGCTTTTTTTGGGGTATTTTTTGCATAATTCCATTTGTGTTAGCTGATAGTGTTGATGTCTTTACTATTCTAAAATGTGGAAAACAGTAAAAATAACGGAAAAAAACCTTTCTACGAGTAGGTGTGTCCAAACTTTTGACTGGTACTGTACATTAAGGAATCCTGTAGATGGGGATCTGCTCAGCATACTGATGATGTAATGTGGTTCTTCACATTATTTGTAATGCAATACTTTTCCCTATTCAAGGCTATTAGGCTTTGTTCGCTCATGGACATGTTGAATGTGTCAACATCAAACCCTAGCTCCTTGACTGCCAGAAATGGAAAAAGCCAGTGTTCATTTCTACTCATTGGCTCCACCTCCACCTGTTTCCTCCAATCAGGAGCAACGACTCTCCCGCCCCTGACACACCTTTAGACATAGGCTGTGTCCGAATAAGTGCCCTGTTCCCTGTCTACTATGTGCCCTGTCCCCTCACATTGCAAGCAGTGTGTGAAAGAAATCCTGCAAAACTCTTTCCAAACTAGTGAGGAAGTAGTTCGTAATATCTTTTTTAATTTTTTAATTTTTATTGAAAATATCAATCAGTTAACCTATGACAATTGTTACAAAGTGTAGACTATGAATGAAGATAGAATTAACAAAAATAAAAAAGAGTATTTCCTAATATGACCCACTCTTGTACCATAGATATGCATATACGCTCTACGTCTTTTACGTTTTTACCTCCGAGTTACTTACTGAAATTGTCGGGTGAGTGCACAGTTCTGCAAATGAGTGTGCTCCTGAATTCCCTCAACAAAACCCCGGAAATAAGGGGTTCATCCTGGTATTTTAAGTGCCCCCATTTGTGAGAAAAAGTCGCCCACTCAAAAGCTTTTTGACGAAGTGGACTCAAATATGCGTACTCAAAAGGGCGTAGGGCTCTGATTCGGACACAGCCATACTCTATGTGGCTCTTGCTAGTGAGAATCTGTAAATCCGTTGATAATAAATCAATAAGTTGTTTTTGTACATTTGTACAATTGATTTGTCATAAAGAGTGGGGCAGAGGGAGAACCAGAAAACTAGAAAATCATGAAAACCTGAAATGTTTCTGGTAGCCTAGGACAAGGCATTGGAGAGACAGTCATTTAAAACTGTAAGCAACACGATGAACCCTATGCTAGCACACAAAGAGAAGGATGCAAGCCTATAATTACCTGTGCTTATGAATAACAATGCAATGAATGAAAACAATGCCTTCATGTAAGGAAACAGTTTGTCATGCAGACCATGTTCAGATTGAATGCTGGTTGTGTTTTTTTTGTTTGTTTTTGTTTTGCTTTGTTTTGTTTTTTTGCCTGCATTCACGTGAGGGAAAGGGCTCGAATCGAAAACCAGCTGCGGATTTTATACATGGCCACATCCATAAAACTGTTTCAATCTGGCTATATGTCACTTTGGCCTATACATTTGGCCTTCTGTCTCACACCAAACAATAACCAGCATCAGCAGTGTAGTATAACGGTTAGAGAATTGGGTTTGTAACCCAAAAATCATTGGTTTAAATTCCCAGTAGGGCACTGCTGTTGTGTGAGTTTCCCTGGACAAGCGTGTCTGATAGATGTGTACAATGTAATGACCGTTATATCTTCCTACAGAGAGGTGTACTGTCAGAGACATATGCAGCTGAAGGAGAGACAGAAAGAATGAAAGGTTATTTCACTTTCTACAGTTTGAGTAAAATAAGCCATTTTTGCTCCATTCTCAACCCTGCCAAGCTCACTTTTCCACTTTTCAGGTTAGAGGCTATCTCGGAATCTATTCTGAGGAGACCTCAACCCCTTCTCTTTGGGAATTTAGAACTTTAGGTCAGTCAGAGAAGTCACCCCCTGGCCTCCTCCCCCAACCCAAAAAAAATGTTTTTCTTATTTTGTCTGTAGTCTATTCCGGGGCTCACCTCTGCGTGCACTTTGTGTGGTGAGGGTGAGGACAATATTAATTATGCTACGCTTTACACTTTACAATAGTGATAATACATTTAAGACTCGCTGGTCTGTGACTGCTGTTAGCCAAGTCTGGCATTATTGTGTAAATCAGGTGAATGCATCTATGTTCCTCTACATGGTAAGACTGGATACATGAAATGTAATGTGATACTGTATATGTGTCCTGTGCTGGCAACTCCACAAACTGGGCTTTCTCTGGCCTCTCTACCTTTCCCAGTCCCCTACCTTCAAGTTCCTGAAGTATTTTAGGACGCTACAGGGGTGCAATGTCAGCACTGAGATTAGCTCTTTTATAGCCTGCTAGGAGTCTAGTGTTTTTCCACACCGAGCTTATGGCCATAGATGTTGTACCACAAAATCAAACCACAGCATTATTTTTCCAGAACAGCACAGTCCATGCCTCAGAGTCCCACAACATTATTACATCAAAATTGCACTGTCTGTATCGCACAAACCAACAGCCTTATTATCTTGGAACAGCACAGCCTTTCCCTGACAAACCAACAACATTATTACACTGGAACATCACAGCTTTTACCTGGCAACCCAACAGTACTATTACATCAGAACAATTGTCTGCGTCTCAAGCATGATCACACACACCCACCATGACTTACAGATACAAGAATGCCTTAAAGTGACGCATGTGTGACAAAGTGTCAAGCTCTTTCATCACAAGCACAAGGGTTTCGTAGGGCATCGCCTGAATATTTATGAATTAATTTGAATATAAGGTATTTATGTACTTGTTTCTTTACATATAAATTTTGTTTGTGCGTGTTTATCTGTATCTATCCTACCTTTAAAATTGTATGTGGAAAGACAGCTTTTCCTCAGATAAGTCTTGTGTATGTTCTATGAGTGTGTGCTGTGTATTACGGGATGCAGAGTAGGAGCTCCAGTGGTATGGAAAGTGAATGCCTGACGCTGATGTGGTTTGAGGTAATTTAGTTACTCCACTTATAAAAGAGGGAAGGGAGGGGGCCTGAGAGTTTGCCCCAACCCTGTAGGCCATACCTCCAAGGCTTGACTCATCCTCGTCCCTCGTCCACCACCCTCACTTCTAATCCTGCTTAATCCTGCCAGCACACTGCTAAGCCACTCAAAACCACACGCACATTTCCCGGTACAGTAAGCGCTGAATTTTTCTCTGACCCCCGCTCTGTCTGGACCATCAGTTTCTGCGCACAGCCTAGTTTCACAGGATCCATTCATGTGCGCACCATATACCTATCAAATAAAAAGCTATGGCGAGAAAGACAGAATGTTGCATAAGTGTTCTCTCTGAAAGAGAAGAGTGTCCTGGGTTGTGAGCTGGGCACAGCTTATTCAGGCAAGCAGGATCACTGTGACTGACCTTGTATACGCAGATGGTTTCCACCTACCCTGAGGAGACCCAGTAGGCCAGCCTGCATTTGTACTGATTCTCCTTTTCTGAATCCCAGAGCGAGTACCCTACCAAATCCCCAAGTGAATCATCTCCTGGATCACTACCGGACTCACTTTGCTTGGATTTACTTTGAGGTTTTTTCCACAGTTCAGTGCTTCAACCCTCGGAAGCATGTGCGTGATGTCCTGTTTTTACTATGGACAGGATGAGCAGGACTGTACTTTCACTCGATTTGTCTTCTCCCAGGGCTGACCTACGGTCAGATAACCACGGAAACGGCTCTGGCTTTGTCTCTCTACCAGTGTGAGTCGCTTGCAGGGGCACGGGAGCAAGGAAGCGTCGCTATCGCACTGGGACGTGGGAGAGGATGTGGCACGCCCACCGAGCAGAGCAGCACAGCGCCCTGTGTCTGATGGACAGGAAGTGCTTGCGCAGCAGCTCCGACGGGCCGCAGTACAGCCCGTGTCACGCACAGGAAGCTGGCCCCGCCTTTTCGCTCGCCCTGCTGCCTCACACAGGAAGTCTCCGGGTAAAGCTGCCAGGCGGAGTAGATCATCAGCGCTGGCAAGGCTGAGAACACCAAAGCGCAGCAGCTTTTATTCCCATGATCCTTAGTTTCCATTGCTGTAATAGTTGTCAGATTTCCTTTTCTGGTACTAGTCTCTTTGCTAAAGAGTAACCACATCACTGTCTGTGTTTTATCAAAGTGACAATAGGACATTTTAAATCTCCCCATGCATCAATTCAAAATATAAGAAAGGGCAAAAAAAAAAGAATGTTATTATAATATAATAATAATTGATTTAAGTTGCTGTAGTGGATATTTTGTTACAATCCCGGAAATGGACTGGACCCAAATGCACGACTCGAACACAGGAATGCCAAAACTCAATATTTTATTGCTTGATCAGGGTAGTCCTCAGCATGGGGAGAAAGGCAAAAGGTGGTTAACGTTCCAAGCCGGAACTGGATTCAGCAAGACAGACAGACAGAGCGCGTAGCTCTAATAAATTATGCTTCGACCAATACTCCTGAAGCATAGGGAGAACACAGAATACAGACAGTCCAGGTATGAGGCTGCAGGGGAGCAGTGGGAGCAGGAGAGGCCAGGGTAGGAGATGGAGACGGACAACCAGTTAGGTGGAGCAGGGGATGAGCGGGAGCAGGGCGGAGCGGAGTGGCAGAAGAGATGAGGACAGTGGAGCGAAGTCCGGGCAGGACGCAGGCGTTGCAGCAGGGCAGCGGCAGTAGCGGCACGGCAACAGCAGAGCGGCAGCAGCGACAGCATAGGCAGAAGCGACAGCACATCAACAGCAACCGCAGCACTGGCAGTAGGCGGGCACCGCCGCAGAGTGGAGGAACAGGAGCCCAGGCTGCATGCTCACACGTCAGGTGGAAGGCAGGGAAACCGCAGCACAGGCAGGGATAACAAACAACTGTAGGCTGGCAGACTGAAGCAGACAAAGTTAGTATAACGAGGCAGGAATAATTGAACAGCGGGAAATGCCGTTCCAGACAGGAGCAGACTTTGACTTTAGACGGAAAGGTAAGGCGGGTTAACGCCGGTACCGAACAAGACTTAGATTTACAGGCTAGACTGGATACTAGGACTCAAGACAAGACCAGAGGTTTCAGACAACGAGCATTAACGAACTGGCACAGGACAGAGAACACCGGGTGACTAAATGCAAACATTAATTGGTATCAATTAGGTGCCGCATGCGAATGTATGCGAGGGTGATTAACAGAGTGGAGAGTGTGGAATGCATGCAAAACGGGGAAATGGGATAGGCCGAGAGAAGTCCAGTGAAACAGAGTGATACAAAGGGGAAAACCACGCCCTACCTGCAGCAAGGGGAAACGGACCAAGGGGAAACGGACCAAGGAGAGACGAACACGAGACAGGGGGAGAGGGAAAACACGGGAAACAAAAGGACGGGAGTGAGAACATCACATATTTTTAGTGAATTGGACCCACAGAAAGATACCCTCACAGGGTAAATGCCAATGGCTCGATGCAGGCTGTGTGAATGTGGATAGTTTCGCCACCAGTCTTTCTGAGGTCGGCCAGAACCCGCAGGTCTTCAGCTCACTGGTAGACTTCAGCAGACTCTTATAGTCCAGTTCATAATAAATGCAGATCCCAGCCATGTTTCCCAGTCTGCCAGTCACAGTTATCTCTAGAGTGTGTTATAAGTATGAGGATAGCATTACCTCATAATGCATTATCACCGTTAATGCGTTACCTTTTAGTGCGTATTATCAGTGAGTGACTCAGCAGATCAGATCACACGATGGCTTGATGCAGGCTCTGTGAACGTGAATAGTTTCACCACCAGTCTTGTTTCTGAGGTTGGCCAGAACCTGCTGGTCTTCAGCTCAACGGTAGACTTCAGCAGACTCTTATAGTCCAGTTCATAATAAATGCAGATCCCAGCCATGTTTCCCAGTCTGCCAGTCACAGTTATCTCTAGAGTGTGTTATAAGTATGAGGATAGCATTACCTCATAATGCATTATCACCGTTAATGCGTTACCTTTTAGTGCGTATTATCAGTGAGTGACTCAGCAGATCAGCACCAGCACCCTTCATCTGACTAGCAGACCGGGCGACGCAGCAATGACATCAGCATGTGACATCACAGTGGAGTCCTGTGGTCTATCTCACCCCACTGGTAGATAAGTTTGTCTTATTTAGCAAAAAAGTAACATAAATAAGATTCTAAAGTCTAAATATAAAATTGAAATGCTTGTTCAGATTAGTTTTTTGCTGTGTTTGTGGGGTGATTAGCAGCGTTTAGACCTTAAAGGGATAGTTCGGAATTTTGGACATAATGTCTCAATTACGACTTACCCATGATGTAGTTGATTGATGGAAACAATTTTCAGCTAATTCCATGCTGTCCTTCTTTTGGACATACACACGTTGCTAATGCTAGTGCAACTCTATGCTAACCGGTAGCATCCACTACCAAACGCACTTAAACACTCCACAGTGCACCCAAAGCAAATAAAATACGACGACAGTCTATCGGGGTTATTTTGAGTATTTATACCATCATTTTTGAAGTCAAACTATCCTTGAATCCTTTACTTTGTGTTGACCTATATTCTCTGTGGAAGTACGGCGACGGTTGCCATTGCAACTTGTTGCTCTTTTTTGTTGTTGTAGTCGACCAGTGCCGGCACTACATTCGTAGGTAACATAAAGTATCGCTCCGCCGCCGTACTTCCACAGAGAATATAGGTCAGCACAAAGTAAAGGATTCAAGGATAGTTTGACTTCAAAAATGATGGTATAAATACTCAAAATAACCCCGATAGACTGTCGTCGTATTTTATTTGCTTTGGCTGCACAGTGGAGTGTTTAAGTGCGTTTGGTAGTGGATGCTACCGATTACCATAGAGCTGCGCTAGCATTAGCAACATGTATATGTCCAAAAGAAGGGACAGCATGGAATTAGCTGAAAATGGTTTCCATCAATCAACTACATCATGGGTAAATTGTAATTGAGACATTATGCCCAAAATTCCAAACTATCCCTTTAAGACCTTTTCTGAAGTGTGATAATTAAATGGAGGGAAAAAAACAACCTTTTGATTGCTAGTTGAAATCTCACATCCCATTCGCTGAGCTCAATTCATAAGTATTCTGATTAATATTATTCTGATTAATAATTCAGGTGGAGGGGTGTTACATTATTTGATGAAATTCCAGCCAGGAAATCCTGCTGGCCCAACAAGAGTCCTAAATCCACAAGTGGAGGAACAAGTTCAGATTGAGTCAAGCTGTTGTGTGCATTCCTGTCATTGTTGAGCTGATGCTATCAGGACCCTGGCTTTCTGAACCACGCTGATTGTGTCTACAGAAGTTGGTGGACAAAAAGTTACAATGCAGGTTTATTTAGAAGGAAGGGCTGTTCGTGTTGAATGCATACCCTCCTTTGCTGTCTCCCTCTACCTCCCTGGCCTGGATTCCATCAACATTTTTGCCTTTAAATTTAACTGTCACAAATGACAGAATCTGTTTTTCATTTTATCAAACACAATTTGTCGAGTTCAGCGATCACCAAAATGAAAAACTGTTTTTGCGTAGAAAAATGGTAAAATTGCTATTTATATGTAAGTAAAAATAAAGGGCAAATTTTGATTGAATCCCCCCCCCCTCTCTCTATCTCTCTCTCTCTCACACACACACACAAACACTACATAGCTGTGTATGTATGTCTTGGCCTTGGATCGCTGTTGGAAGAGGTTGAGTGAAGGATAAGGAACGTAACCATTGTTTGAGGGGACGAGGCTAATAAGCTGGAGGGTTGAGGTTCTTGGCCCCCTTCTGTCCCCACTTGCGCACAAGGCCGCCCTCTTTTACTGGGCAGAGACACAGCCGCACTTGCACACCAGGCCGCCCTCTCTTACTGTGCAGAAACTCAGCCGCACTTGCACACCAGGCCGCCCTCTTTTACTGCGCAGAGACACAGCCGCACTTGCACACCAGGCCGCCCTCTCTTACTGGGCAGAGACACAGCCGCACTTGCACACCAGGCCGCCCTCTCTTACTGCGCAGAGACACAGCCGCACTTGCGCACCAGGCCGCCCTCTCTTACTGCGCAGAGACACAGCCGCACTTGCACACCAGGCCGCCCTCTCTTACTGCGCAGAGACACAGCCGCACTTGCGCACAAGGCCGCCCTCTCTTACTGCGCAGAGACACAGCCGCACTTGCACACCAGGCCGCCCTCTCTTACTGCGCAGAGACACAGCCGCACTTGCACACCAGGCCGCCCTCTCTTACTGCGCAGAGACACAGCCGCACTTGCACACCAGGCCGCCCTCTCTTACTGCGCAGAGACACAGCCGCACTTGCACACCAGGCCGCCCTCTCTTACTGCGCAGAGACACAGCCGCACTTGCGCACCAGGCCGCCCTCTCTTACTGCGCAGAGACACAGCCGCACTTGCACACCAGGCCGCCCTCTCTTACTGCGCAGAGACACAGCCGCACTTGCACACCAGGCCGCCCTCTCTTACTGGGCAGAGACACAGCCGCACTTGCGCACAAGGCCGCCCTCTCTTACTGCGCAGAGACACAGCCGCACTTGCACACCAGGCCGCCCTTTCTTACTGCGCAGAAACTCAGCCGCACTTGCACACAAGGCTGCCCTCTCTTACTGCGCAGAGACACAGCCGCACTTGCTGCACTACAACAGGGAGATTCCACCTCAGCATTAAAACACCAGCCTTGTTTATTCTGGAACATCAGAAAAAAGCCCATTCAACAGCTTTCTCCTTTGAACTGGAGATTACGCTGTCCGCACACATCCCGTAATTATTGTAGAAACTAAAAAGACAAAGCATATGCGTGCGTGTGTTTGTGTGGGAACGGGGGCATTTAGACATATTTCGGAGATTAAGCTACAAACATTGTGTTTTATTTGCATTATGTATATATTTATTTTTCAAAATTATGTATAGGCTACTGAATTCTTTCTACATGGTAACATGGAAACACAGACAGAAGGTACTGTTGTGTGTGTTAAATGTTGTGAATTTGGGTCGGTTGTGTAACAGCGGCTGATGTAAGGGTGTGCTGCGGCATGGCAGTCGAAGCGGCTGTTATTCCTGGGGAGGGAGGGGGGTTAGGGCATGGGGTGGTTGAGTGTCAGTGTTGTGCTAATTTGCCACACAAACATATTTAGCTGCGTTCAGTGGGCGTGTCTGATACGGCCTCTCTCACAAACAGCCGTGGTGGGGAAATAGTGCTGTCTGGCCAGGCGCTGAAAGACCCCTTCGCGGTCATACTTTTCCCAAACGCCTTCCAGCTGCCCCCATTGTGCAGCCTATGTGGGAGCACTGGGGAAATTTACAAGCCTTGAACCCCCCCTCCAGCGCAGTTTACAGAGGGTGCTCTGTGCTGCTGGGACAAAGGGGGACCTCCTTTTGCCTTTATAGTCATTTCAGCCAGCCTGGAGATTCCAGGATACCCACACTCCACCCTACACCACACGCCTGCCCCCACTCAGCATCACACACACGCATAAATACACACATACTATCACCCACACATAATCACACACACAATCTATCGCATATGCACACGTATAAAACCTGCATACTGTTACGCGTGTGTGAACACACACGTGTGCGCACACAGACAATATCTCGCTCTCTTCAGAATTACACATGCACACATAATCTCACTCACATGGTATGACACAAATATACAATCACCTGCGCACACATACTATCACATATGGTGTACATAATCACACAGACACATGATCAGACACTCACATAGGCACATACGCATAGGCTTACAAATACCTACACATGTTCATACGTACTTGTACACATATGAATGCAGACGTACGTATGTAAACACACACGTACACACATGAAAGCTTGGGAAATGGAGGGTTCCTCATTTACATTACATTACATTACAGGCATTTAGCAGACGCTCTTATCCAGAGCGACTTACACATTTTATTTATTTTTTTACATATTATCCATTTATACAGCTGGATATATACTAAAGCGATTCAGGTTAAGTACCTTGCTCAAGGGTACAACGGCAGTGTCCTACCTGGGAATCGAACCTGCAACCTTTCGGTTACAAGGCCAGTTCCTTAACCATTATACTACACTGCCGCCCCAATGTGTGATAGCTGATTGCTATTTTGCCAGATCACACAGCTTAAAACCTTTCACAATCAAAGTAAATGAAATCTTATGTGACACATTCAGACGGCGGGCGATGTCACCGTTAACAATGGAGTTGCAAACACCATCCTTTCAGCTTTCCTAAACACTCGGAATGGCTGTGTTTCACATCTTAAGACGCCAGTCTGTGGCCTTCCTGGCTGTCTACCTCCGCTTCCTCTCTCCTTTCTTTGTAAATGAGGGGTTTTTCACAGCATCAATTGACCTAACCATGAGCATGCATGTTTCAACATGATCTCAAACCCCTTGAGGCCCCCACAAGGCACAGTTCTCTCTCAAATGAGGATCTTGCTAAAGGTCTTGCTGATCTTGCCGAGTGGTAATCTTAGAACTGTAATCTTCCTGATCTTTGCCTCTTGAGAAAGGCAGTGGAAGTCGGAATGACATGCTCTGACTGTGTCTCTGGAATGTCCGCCATGCGCACCCCTGGGCTCATTGAATACGGAGATCAGGACCCTTTTGACCATGGCATCCGCTACGTACTCAGGGCAGACACAAGACCCCTTTGTGCCTGGCCATACAGAACACACACAGCTTATTCTTACTTCAACGAAAGCTTGAAAACTAGATGCAGAACGCAAGGGCACGCTAAACGCTAAAATATCTCTCAGCTGATTTCAGTAGAATGTGCACATCTATGCTGTATGGAAGCGCATGTGTATGTAAACATGTGCGTATTGATATACCTGTCAATTACATTGTCGATGGAGGGTTTCCTCATTCTTTTATGGCGGGCTGTCATTTCATAAAGAATGAGGAAACCCTCAATGAGAAATGGGCCAATGATGATCTTATTTATTGCTGGAGACACCCCAATGTGGGTAGATGGTATTTATCATGTCAAACTTGATTTATGGTGGCTTGGCTAGGGCAGAGACGTGAAATATGTAGTAATAAGCACACATTGAAAATCAAAGCGAAATATGGTGCTCCTGTATTTTATATACATTTCCCTGTTGAGATTATTGTACACTGTTTAAATAAAGTAGTTAAAGTGCTTGAGAGTCGAATGAAAGATTCAAACATCGTCAACATTGCTATCTACAGTGAGCAACCAAATTTTCCTATTGAACTCTATGGAAAAATAAGTCAGAAGAAACCCTTCAAGTTATGAATTATTTTTCCATAGAGTTCAATAGGAAAATGAGTCAGGTGAAACAACCTTTAAAGTGATCCATCCATATCTACTGCATATCTGGCAGCAGTGATGATTTAAGGCTTGTTTGATACGTCAGACCCTTGATGACTTAGAGCCGTTTCACCAACTATGCATTCCATACTGTTCCAGCATAATTTACAGCTAAATCTAGTCCCACCCCCCAATTCCCATAGAGATCCATTTAAATGCAGAGGTTATAGTATCGCTTGTAGGAGTACCAGAAAATAAGATATCAAGTCTTTTGATATTGTTGGGTCACAGACATCAGGAAGTCATGGCATGCAAAGGATATGCGACCAAAAATTTAAAATGATTACTTTATTCTACATTATGTTACTGTCCAATATGTTTTGATACCAAAAAATGGGGGTGGACTATGTACAAAAGGTTCTACAATTTCTAAACGGTTCATCCGATAGGGATGAAAATACACTCAAATTAAAGCTGACAGTCTGCACTTCAACCTCATTCTATCCTTTCAAACTCAAAGTGCTAGAGTAGAGAACAAAAATAACAAAAAATGTGTCACTGTCCAATTAATTCTTCAGTATGTTCCTCCTGGAAAACCTATGAAAAGTAGTGGTCACATATTCCACAGGCCTCGAAGACGGTGAAAATAAAAAAATTATAATTTTCCTACATTATTCTCAAGTCATTTATGAATGGAGAATAAAGGGCAGGTCTTCATAGTCACAATATATTTTGAAGGTCGTGTAGTTCCAAGTCAAAGTAGCCCTGACTATTGTACAAAAAAATAAAATAAATGCAAGATACTGCGAAACATGCATTTTGTCAGAAGTGACTGTTCTGCACTTTTGTGGTAATTTTAGACAAGTGTGCAACAAAGCAAAAAGACAAAGAACAAGTTTCACTTTTGTATAAAAAATTATTTTATTTCATGGTATAAAAAAAAAAATGTTAACAGAAAATGCAAAAATATATCATAAGAAATATATTACTTTGGTTTATAAATATTACATATCAAACAGCAGTCTCTTGTGATTGGTGTCCCCTGAATCGTGCTTTCGGGGAGCAGCCACAGGACTGCACAGCAGTACAGAGTCATGAGGTATTCTGCGGTCATATTCAGGTCGTTCTCCGGTTGGGATCAGAGAACGTTCCAAAGGCAACTATTGGCATTACAGACATAGGACCAGTCTGATTGTGACAGCGATCCTCAACAGGCAATTCAGATATAAAAGTAATACATTCACTTAACTTACTAAACTGAACCCATATGTGTGTGTGTGTGGGGGGGGTGGCCCTGCATCTCGCCCCGAGTTCTAGCGACGAGCTGTTGTGAAATAAAGCAGGCCACTTCGACAGCGACTCAAACTACCGAATACATATAAATATTTACCTGAGAGAACAGCAGCATTAAATACTCCTGTCTTATGAGGCAAAAGGGACTTCCTCCCCCTTGTGTCAGCTTATATGGTGGCACAAAGGCCTGCTTTTTGAAGAAGACTCACTCTGGGAGTGCTTCCTGGTCATTGCACTTCAAAGCCAGGGCCCATCTGAATACACAGAAAAAGTGGGGGGAGCAATGGTTAAGGCCCCCCCTCCCCTATTTCTTGGGGGCGGGGCCGAGCTTTTCAGCGCAAGTCCAGCAGGTCCTTCAATGGTACAGTCTATCACAATGCTTCAATTCGGGCCTATTACACACAGGGACGTGCAGTGGAACGCCACTGGCCCCTGCGGCATTAGGGGGAAGGGTATTGTGCTTCAGCGACGCGACGCGGCTCAAGCACGTGACCTTGGCCTGAGCCGGCGGATCCGGAGATCGCCACGGCAAAACGAGTTCTAGTCTTTGCCCCCCTCCCCCTCCGCGGGGTCGGTCCTGGTGCCAGCGGCCCTCAGCAGCTAGGCGAGGTGGTGATGGGACTGTGGAGGAAGGCCAGGGGGCTGGTGTTGGGGAGGACGGGGATGGAGACGGGGAAGTTGAAGACGGTGGCGCTCTGGCCCAGGGCGGGGCTGCCGGCCTCGGCCGAGCAGGTGGAGGAGGCGAGCACCTGCGACTCGAACTGCAGCAGCTGCCCCATGAAGCTGAAGTTGGGCGAGATGATGCTGCGACGCTGCTTCACGAACTCGAAGGCCTCGTCCAGGCGCACGCGGTTGGTCCGCATCAGGTACGCCAGGCAGATGGTGGCGGAGCGCGAGATCCCCGCCTGGCAGTGCACGAAAACGCGTCCGCCAGTGTTCCGCACAGAGTCTGAGAGAGAGAGAGAGAGAGAGAGAGAGAGCAGGTCAGTACAGTGCACATTCTAAGGTCACATATCAATGAGGTCACAGTCCCTGAGGTCATGTAGGTCAAGCCTGAATGGGGGCAGGGCGGAATGGTGAGCAAGTGTGAACGACAGGAAACCGATCGGTTTCCTCCTCTCAAGGCCTCTTTCAGAGGCAAATTGAACCGTTAATGATGGTGGTCTCGCATCTCATTTGGGGACAGGAAGAGGTGGTAAGAGTGGGGGGGATGGGTGGGGCTCCCTGTAGGGTGGGCTCACAAAGTGGACACAAAAGGGGGCGGAGGGCCCCCCTTGGGGGGGTAGAGGAGGAAGGCAGTCTTCCTTTTGTTCAGCCGGAACAAAGAGCCCAGAGATCATTCAAACACAGCACGCTCAGCCCAGGTCGTGGCCCCATGCTTAACATGAAAAAGGGGGCACCCCACTCAAACAAGGGGAAGGGGGGGGGCAGTGGTGATGTAAGCCCCAGCCCCATTATACAGTGGTACAGAGGGGAGCCTGGCTGGACAGCTGGCCAATTTGGAGGGAAACTCTGATTTAAATTTAATTCAAGTCACTCCAGGGAACAGGTTGTGTGTGTGTGTGGAGAGGGAGGGGGTCGTTTCCGTGGAAGCATCTGTGCAGGACTATGGAGGGCGGGCATTTGTCAGTGTGGAGGGAAAAGGGCTGGGGAGGGAGAGTGATTTTGGGGGGAAATTTGTAAAGAAACTCACCAATAAATTCAATAGCTTCATTGAACCAGGAGCTGATGTCAGCTTTGTGGTTGTCCTCCACCGGAATGCTCTTATATCGGTAGTGGCCTTCAAAGTGATTAGGGCAGTTGGCGGAGACATTGATGAGGGCTGTGATACCCAGGGTGTCCAACATGTCTTTTCTGGATGCATGATATGCACTGCCCAGGTATAGAAATGGCAGTATCTCCACTGGCCCACCCTGAAAATGACAACAAAATAAAACATTAATTTTCTGTTTAACCAAAACCGACCCAGAAAATGTATTATCCACCATTTATTTCCGTAAGACTTGTTGCCATGTATTAATACAAGTTTAAACTTAATCTTCTGCAAGTACAGAACCTCCAAATCCCCCTCCATTGAGGAGATGTGAAACAGATCTACCGCCACAACATGTAGGCTACTAGCTACATTTAAATCTTAATTAGGTAATTTTTCATTGCAATGAGCAGGAATTTAGCCATATTGGTATATGTTCAAAAACAATAGGCCTATTGGAATATCAAAGCGTAGACAATGCATTAAAACCTTACCTGGTCATAGAGGGGGGGTGTTGCACGAGCTGCAGCCGGATTCCGCACTCTCGGGCTGTGAGTTGGCGCTCAGCGGTAGGCACAACCCCTGGGGGGGAGCCGGCTTGGTGCACATATCGGGGAACTCGGAGGAAAACGTCTCGAAGCCACCTAAGCAACAATCACTAACGTTTACAATCCAATTCCCAAACAAAAACAACTGACAGCTGTCTTTAGTGGCCATTTTTGCATTCAATTTGCCACCAACACACACTAAGCCAGTTGGCTGACAGCTGCTGGGCGGCATTTGTTTGTCGCCTTAAACAGGCCATTTCTGTCCCGCGTAGCGTCGCCAGCGACGTTATCGGAGCACATGGTAACAAGTTAACAGCATTTTAAACGATTCTATACAGTTGTCGAGCTGTGTGAAAGTCGCAAACTACTCTAAACTCGAAAATACAAAAGTACAAATGTAGGCTTACCTTTTAGCAAAAATATGCTGGCGCCACATGGGTCGCGGCACAAGGCGGTCACAGCGAGCATTAAAGTGCCATCCTTTTTCAGTTGGTCAAAGTCCAAGCTCCGGTCATCGAGAAACACAACCGCCTGGTACTCCCCAGATAAGAGTCTGTTCCTCGTTTGCTCGTTGGGAACAATATGTTCCAAACCCAGACCCCCTCTGGCTCTCCGGCGCACGATCGTGCTAAAACGCACGTTAGTCGAACCTGGTATATGAGAGGAGTTGAACGAAAAGAAAGAGCGACAGTCCAGCACAAGGCAGCCCGCTCCGTCTCCCTTCAACAGATTTCGGAAGGTGGCGCAGTCGATACTGGGAACTTCCATTATGACCATAGTAGTGCGACGTGCGGAAAACGACAAGTCTAAATACATACAAAACCGAACGTTCACAAAAGTACAAAGATCCTTCTTGTGTTGTTGTTTATCCCTTTCTCGAAAAACGGTTTCCAAAGCCTCCTTTAAGATAGTGCAGGTGTCGTATTAAGCCGATTTCTGCTTTGTTCCGAAGATAGCCTAAGTAACTCGCTCGGTTTCCGAAAGAAAAAGCTCTCTTTGTAAACGCAAAAAATATATATATATAAATATATAGGCTATCTATTGTTATCAATAGGTATCTGTGTCTTCGCTGCTAATAGTGCCCCTTTTTCCTTATTTTTTATAAGTTTGGAGCTGTTCGTCTTTAGCGCTCGAATGTTAGCGACTTCAATCAAACTCCTTATTCTCAGTGGGCTTTATGTCCTCTTTTATGAATGAGGAATTGATGACGTCGAGACTCCGCCCTTTTTGGCTCTCCGCCCGACTGAATGTGCACAGACGTCATGCGTAAGCTTGAGTCAAATCCTTCTACCAGAGATACCACAAACTAAACAAAACCAAATTCTTGTTGGTGTTACAGGGACCCGAGGCAAGGCCAAGTTATGTTTTTTTTGTTGTACTTATTTATTCATTTTTACATCATCTTTCCCTTAAATCTCTCTCTTTGGAGGCCTTATGAGGCGGATATCTGAAATAGGCACAGAAGCAAATAAAAATGCACAAATGAACACAACTAAAAAACAATCATTCTTCTTATTAGTATTTGAAATAAAATCCTGAAAATATATAATTTTTTTCATATTTACCTTTGATCATATTTTCAAGATAAAATAGCAATAAGAAGACTGATTGTTCCTTAGTTGTGTTAATTTTTGTATTTTTATTTGCCTCTTTGTATACATACATACTATATATATATATATATTGTATGTGTGCACACTCCACACACACATACATACACACATATATATATATATGTTTATGTGTATAAAACTACATTTTTATAAAAGTAAAAGCATATACTGCATATATGCACACACATACAGTATGTCTGAGCACTGCCCTTGGTTTGTATGAGAAAATAAGCTCCATTTACTGAGTGTTCATTCACATGTGCCAGTTTTTAACAAAGGTGACCCCCTCAGCTATGAAAACCCTCGCTGTCCCCAGAATCGGATCAAAGGGGTGAATGTCGCAGAATTTCTGAAGGAAAATTCTGTGATGTTATTGTTTGTTGTGCTTTTTATTCTCTTCTTCAGATGGGAGCTGACAAATATCGAGACAATAAGCAAATTCCTGTCATGGCCGCAATAAAACTTTATACGTTGTTTTTATTAGGCGGCAGTACGGTGCGACCGATGAGAGGCAGAGCAAAGGTGAGTCATAAAGGTTAATCACTGTACCACAGCCTGAGCTCTGGTAGATTTCCACCGTGCTGAAAACAGGCCCCGCCATTCCGTGCCTGCCCTGGGGCAGGTGGAAGCTTTGCTTCCAGGGATATCTGTGTGTTTGTTTATTCCTCAAAAGATCCAGTTTGGCAGGTTTGCGCACACCTTCGTCGCGATTAAAGTACGGCGACAAAGTAAATATAATCTCTGCCATTTGAGGCGGGCCCCAGCGGGCTGTTGTAAACATGTTGGACACTTTTTATTGTTATTTTTTTAAGTGGCACAATACACAAAAGGGCAGGGCAGCCAGGCGACCCGCCCGTGCAGGCATTGTGCCCAACAACGACGGGAGGTCCTGAAAACACCTGAGCTTTGTGCTTGCAGTTGTGTAACCTGCCCTCGATTTTGTTCACACCTATTAAAAATGCCTGAGTGCGTGTATGTCTGTGTCTATACAAACACACACACAGTATACAGTGAAACATATTTCATGGAGCAAGACTAAAAGATTTTTGCCTTTCAAGGCTGAAGAAGCCCGTATCAGATCAATCCAATGTTCTGGTCAAAGATCAGAACTTCCATGAAAATCATGTTTTATCGTAAACAAGTCCAGGTGTTTTCGTGGGACAGTAAAAGTGGCTGTTAAACACATTCACGAAGCTGAGTGGAGCGGACCTACTTCTGGTTAACAAATTCTTACAAATTATGACAACCCTCTCCTGTCACCTGCAATAACTCCTGAAGCTGACTCATCATATAGGCCTTTCCTCCCTGTTTCCCTCTTCACTGGTTAATGGACAGTGACTGACTGCTTGTTTACAGGCTACAGGTGTGTCGGGTTTATGATATGCCGACCTTTGGTCCTCGCTTGTACCAGTTCAGTTTGTGCATGTTCTTTACAGGTTAAAAAGCAAACTCAAGCAAGCAGGTGTGAGACTGAATGACTGAATCAGTGGGCCGTTTGACATAAAATTTATTACAGTGTTCACACACACACACACACACACACACACACATGTATCTATCTATCTATATATATATATATATATATACAGTATAAACACACTTTTTATTATCTTTCAGTTATTTGAAATTCAAATATATTTACATTAATATTATTAGACAGAACGAACAGTTTCTTTTGCTTATTTTGTATTTTTATTCTTTTGTTTTTATCATCATGTATAAAATATTCACAGTAAATATAGCTGTAATACCCTACGCCACACCTACCATTAACATGGATGTATTGTGATAAAGTGGCCTGGTGTGAAATACATACTCATTTGATTGCTTGATCTAAAATGTGCTTTTATCACAGTGCACTGCAGGTACGTCTTTTTTTCTTTTCTTTAAAATCAGGACACTGTCCCCCACCCAAAGAATGCAGCCTGGATTTTGAATGTGAAACGGAAAAGCATATATAGGTCACGACGTCAGTCCTGCATTTCTGTCACTCTGACTCAATTTATATCTAAAAGCACAGGGAGTGCGGTGTCAGAAATAAGCACGCGTTCTTTGTTTCTCCAAAACAGAGCAAGAAACAAAACAAAGAGAGAGAGAGAGACAGAGAGAGAGAGAGAGAGAGAGAGAGAGAGAGAGAGAGAAACAGAAATGAGCAGCAACACAAAATTGTAGCTTGTAACACAGCGGTGGAGGTTCTAGAGGAACCTGCGGTCAGTTCTTACTGTCAGAGCTTGGATGAATCAGTCTGAAAACTCAAGCCACACGGTGGTAACGTCACTTCGAGGAGAGGGGAGGGGGGGCTGGATACAGTATGTACTCACACGTGCTTCCTGTACAACAAAAAGGGGGCCGTGTTTGGTTTGTTGAAGTTAAGGGCAATGACTGAGCATGTGCATTTGATTAAGGGAAAGAATGAGCTTTCTCAACAAGTCAGAAACTTCTTGGAATACACGGCACAGGGCAGTTAGACTCAAGAAAGTTTGATGATGTACCCAAATCTGGTTCTGTAAGGAATAAAAAGATTACTACCAAGAATGGGTCTCCTCGTTTGCATATGATTAAGGTTATGTAAGGTCATAGCCATCTCACAAGAAATTTTACATTGTACCCAACATTTCAACCACACTTCACATTTCATTCAGAAACATTTTGGGTGTATGTGAGGTCTACAAACAGCTGAAACGTAAACAAAAAGCTTCCATCACACATTTAAAAGCCACAAGCGTTATTTAACAGACTTTTTGGGGGGGGCAGTGTTGTTGGACAGCAAACATTTATCAGCCAGTATGAATTCACTGAATGCTTGGTAGACTACATCCAGCTGCCCAGTGTCTTCTGGTGAAATGTGTCTTTAATATATAAGTCTAGAACATTTAATTGGATTGATATTATAAAATATTGATACCTTTCAGAATAAAACATTGGTCGCCCTTTAAGTACAGTACCAACAGCAAAGGGTGGGTTACTAGCCTAGTTATGCTTAAAAGGAGTGCCAAACCTTACAGTTATTTACATTGTGACTTGCAAATATGATAACTAAATTCAGCCTGTACTACTGTCATACACACAGATGTTCTATAAAATTGTGAAAATAAATACAATTATGGGAAAATAACGGAAATACCATTAAGAAAGAGTCATTTCTGGTTAAACGATTTATGTTTCATGCTAAAAAAATGTGTTGTGTTACCCTGACAAACCCTCTGATTGCTGAAATTAGGTGCAAACAATAAAGGACGAATTTCATTCGGGTTGCGTCCGTGTGTGTGTCATAAAGTGTTGCGATGACCTAAGATAGCTCGCACTATGACTGTTTAAGTTCCCCACTGCGTTGAAGACTGAAAGGGAACTGAAACCCTTTCTGAACGTGCCTGGCGTTTCCTGCGTGCGGCCCTGGCAGCAACTTTCTGTCATATCTTGACATTTTACCGTCATGGCGCCGCCAGGAATGTTTTGTTAATTTCAACCGGTCATTTTTCATTTAACTTTTTACATGGAATCGAAACGAATGAACATGTCGTCCGGGAAATGTAGCCTACTACGTAATAAGATACGTGAACTCTGCGGATAGGATTGCCACATTTGACTCATAAACAAATTGACATTAAATAAATAAATAGGCGACGTTTTCCACGAGCAAACATACTCTGCCCAATATATAATTACCGGGATTTTCCGGGACAGACAGTCGCAAGCAAGGATATTCAAGGAAACCTGTACAGGTGGCAACCCTATGCGGATGGCATAGGCTAGCCTACGTGCAATTCGCACGTAGCCTACGAATGACAGCTCACTTATGCTGCAATAAATGTTGTGTGCTCGCTCACCGGTCATTCGATTTGTAGGCTACAAATTCACACTTATCTGTGGAGAACAAGCGTAGCTTTATGCTACGTTATTCAAATGGGTTTTGGCAGATATGTCATTGTGGACCTTGATAAAGGCGCACTGTTGGTCAGCCCAAACGTTGCAACATTTGAACAACTGAGCACTATTATTGTCTCTAATAGGAATTAGCATGGCCCTTTCTGTAGGCTGTTTCTGTTTTAATGCACTGGTATGCAAAACTTTGCCAGCCCATACAGTTTACGGGTTGAACAGAACACACGGGTCACGCTCACTTTTTTTGTTACATACGTAAATCCGTGGGCTCTCGAGATCTGGTGGCTGATTATAATTATTGTTTTTGCAGTTTCCATAAATTACTATGAATGTGTCCCTCTACGGCCCAATACCGTGTTAAAGGTCAGTGATCCCATCACCTCCTGTTTCAGTCCAAAAATTCAGATTCCACACGTCACCGCGAGAACACACAGTATTAAGAAAATTCTGCGGTTGTGAAATGGAAGGTTTTGGGAGGTCCTATTAAATAAATAGATATTAGCCTAAACTACACTATATATCATATATAAACCTCATTATATATATATATATATATTTATATATAATGTATAATATAATACAAGTATTTGATGTAATCCACGAGATAAAGGAGGTTTGATTGTAAGATATGGAATATAATTCCTAATGCGATTTTGTAACAGATAGGTGGTATTGAATGTTTATTAAAATGCAATTTTGATATCAATGGGATCCCTATTAAATTGGCTATTACTTCCATAAACAAGTTGTGTCACCCTGGATGTTTAGATATAGACATAATTATTCACCCCATAAAGCTTTTTGTATGCGGTATTACTATTAGGTATGATATAGGGATTTTATTGGTAAGTGAATTATTTAATGAAGTCGGTCAACTTATTCATTACTCTGAATCTCTCAAAAAGTATGGGATTCCAGTCACTATATGAAATAATCTGCCATTGCATTTGATGGAGGCTAGAAGGGGTGGACTCGCACACAACAAAATAAATGAAAGGAAAAACTCCTTGGGAAGAGGTGGGGCCTGTTCCAGAAAGCAGGATTACTGAGTTAGATAACTGCACTAAGTAAAACCCGGAATAGCTCTTTTTACTTCAGTCCATGTTCCAGATTTGGGAGGGTTTTGGGTTTTACTCAGTGCAGTTACCCAGCTAACTCAGTAACACTGCTTTCTGGAACAGGCGCCTGGACACTGACGAAGATCTTGTGATTGAAAGGTTTGTACATTTTTGCGCAAAGCCTGCACTTTTTCCAGCATGGTCAAATAAAGAAAATATATTTTTGCCTCTTCACAAGGAGTTTTTCTTTTTATTTATTTTGTGGTATGCGAGTCCACCCCTTTTAGCCACCATTGTCTACTGCAACCTCCACACCTGTAACTAATCCAGGTAAAAAGGGAAGAATAAGGTGCAACAGCATACCCTGGCCTACGCCATTGTATTTTATGCAATTCCTACAAGACTCATCAGACTATCCTTTTGAATAAATGATGATAGTACAATTAAAATACTTCTATGGAATCTGCATTACAGATACTACAAGTAATAATGCCCATAGTAGAAAGATTTATTTTAAAGTTACTCATTTGATATATGCAGTGAAGAATGCAATTGCACAGTTCATCAAGAATATTGAAGACAAGTTTTTTGTGAAACCTGAGAAAGAGACATATTATATTAATGTGTTTATGCCAAACTTTTTTGGTACGATATGGAGCATTTTAACAAACTTAAGGGGAAAATTAAATGAAATGAAAATTCTATTGTATTATGACAATGATACAGAAGTTGATAGAGACAGAATTGACCAATTTATTAAGTATACAGATCCTTTCCAAAAAATTAGAATATCATGGAAAAGTAGTTTTTTTTCCATAATTCCATTCAAAAAATTAAACTTTCATAGATTATAGATTCATTACACACAAAGTGAAATATTTCTAGCCTTTATTTGTTTCATTTTTCATAATTTTGGCTTACAGCTCCAGAAAACCCCCAAAACAGTATTTCAAGAAATTAGAATAGTGTGTCGAAAATCAACATTTACTTCAGTTATTTCAGAGAATGAATGTTTCAGACTGAGTGTCACACTCTAATCATCTAATTTACTCAAAACACCTACAAAGTTTTTCTACAGGTGTGTCGTTAAATTGGACAGGTATCTCAGTTTGGTTCAGTATGGGGAAGACTGCAGACTTGACAATTGGCCAGAAGACCATCATTGACACCCTCCAGAAGATGGGTAAGTCACAAAAGGTCATCGCTAAGGAGGCTGGCTGTTCACAGAGTGCAGTGTCCAAGCATATCAATAGAAAGTTTAGTGGAAGGGAAAAATGTGGCAGGAGAAGGTGCACAAGCAAAAGAGATGATCGTAGGCTTCAGCGGATTGTCAAGCAAAGACGATTCCATAATTTGGCAGAGATGCAGAGGGAGTGGACTGAGGCTGGAGTCAGTGCTTCAAAAACCACCACGTACAGAGTGTGACACTCAGTCTAAAACATTCATTCTCTGAAATAACTGAAGTAAATGCTGATTTTCGACACACTATTCTAATTTCTTGAAATACTGTTTTGGGGGTTTTCTGGAGCTGTAAGCCAAAATTATGAAAAATTAAACAAATAAAAAACAACTTTTCCATGATATTCAAATTTTTTTGGAAAGGATCTGTATATGGGAAACTTCAAGTTCATAATAAAGAAATAGTCCAAGGAAAAAAACATATTTTAATTAATTCAAAATGGAAATAAAAATTTACTAGATTATATTACAAACAAAAAAGCTAAATGCACCCTAAATATTTGTTGATCTGTTTGTTTATTTTTATGAGGTAAATTTTTTATATATTTTTTATTTTTATATATATATACCCCTGACTGTATATAGTTTTATTACTATTGTTATCATTATAATTTATTTTGTGCTTGTTTGTTGGTTTTGAAGAGAAGGGTGTTTTCAGAAGGATGTTTTCACACTAGTATGTATTCATTGTGCAATCATACCAATTGAAACGTATATAAATTCTCTAAATCTTCAAGGGACAGAGAAGTGTCGGACTGCAGGCTCTTTAGCCACTGGAAGGTCTCGGTTTATCTCTCAGTCAGCCAAAGCAAACAAGAGACAATATATATATAGCTTATAGCTTGTTTGTACATGCATTCTTCTGTCTCTCTTTCTCTTTTCTGTCTGTCTCCTCTCTCTTTTCTGTCTGTCTCCTCTCTGTACTGCAGGCCTGTGGCCTCTGACCAACTTACATCCCAGGTGCAAGGCCATCTTATCGCTAGAGAGCCAGAAGAGACACTCCTGAAAACAAGACGACTCTCGAAGACCAAATAGTTATTGAAAACTGTTTGTGTGACGTTAAGGGCTAGGGGTCACTGTGCGCTCATTCAATATGCATGATCTAACCAATCATTGACTTTGTATATTTTACTATATGCTAATGTGTAGCAATCAGCGATAGAATTATGTTTGTTGTTATATTCCACTTTATGCCTATGTATTAACTATACACCAATCAGAAGAAAGATAATCTATGTATTAGTTTGATTAAATATGGAGACTGCCCCCATCTCTTCAGTTCATGCTTGTGTGTGTAAGTACTGGACTCTTTCTGCAGAAAAATTTATCCTTTTTTTCTTGGATCTACCTGGTCATGCTTGGTCATTATAAGGAGAGAAATTCCTCTGCTCAACAGTTTATTGACCTTTTATTGCTGTTGTTGATGTTATTGTTAAGGATTGTTTATTTTTTTTAAAAATGGAATGAAATCATTCATACAGGCCATGATCAGACATCTAAATAATTAGAAATCGAATACAGTCCTTTCCAAATAACTTTTGTATTTATTATTATAAATAAAATTTATTTTTTAATGTTATGTTGGCCTATAATGAGATTTAAACAATGGAAGAATGTACATGCAGCATTTCATTGATTCTAAAGATGTCCCAAATGTCAAGCTGAAGTGAAATATCGAAGAAATGACAAACCCAGGTTAAAGTGATGATTTCTTTTTTCTTTTTTAGTACATTTAACTTAACCAAGCAATGCTTTTTTCAGCTAGGGTAAGTCTGTTGCACACCTGGCTAGGATTAGGCCTGACTTAGCCTACGATTAGGCCATATAGGCTATTAGGCTATAGGCTACTGTAGAAAAAAACAGTAGCCTATAATAAACCTCTGGATTTCTTGCTGTTGTCACGTGGATAGTAGGAGTGAGGTTTCACCTGAAGGGGAAAAGGAGCAAAACATTTACTGTTTAGGATCTTGATCTTGACCCTGTTATCTGTACCCAAGACCATTGATGTGTCTCAATGCTCTGAAGTAGGCTAGCATCTCCCTTTAAGCTTCCTCAGAGTGTTCAAACAGGACACATTGACTAGCTCAGGCTTCTGCCTTATCTTTCACCTGTCCATGATCTCTAGAGATCCGCTGATGGCTGGAAGAAAGTGCGACGTTAGAGTTTGAGATCTCCAGCTCGAACATGCGCATGTTGAATCATATATGGTGAGTGATGATACATTTCCTGTTAGACTTGAGGGGAGGAGGGACAGACATTCTCAAAAAAAAATTATGATGACAAGAAGAAAGTCACTTTGTCATGAAAGAAACAATGATTAGTAGAAGATTAAGGACTGGACCTCCATGGGTCCCTCTATCACAGGCTACTATAAACAGGCTGAAATCAGACAGTCACAACCACTTCAGACAACATAATATTACCAACACCAATTTAATGAGAATCATGCGAATGTTCACAGATTTTCCCCAATTTGCTAAACACCTTAGCACAACTCCTTATAGGCTACAGCCAGACCCTGGGCTGGGATGGCGCTGGGATGCCAAAGTGGATGTTCATGTGATGTGCAAACTGTGAGCCGAAACTGTAAACGTGTTCCTTCGACTTTAAAGGGGGGGGAGACGGAAATTGAATCAGAGTCGGGCACCGCGAGCAGCCAATCGACTTTTGCAAAGCGTCCTAAGCTGACGTCACCCCCGGTGACCGTAGCCGGCAGTATTGAAGTGCAGACTCGAGTTGTCTTCTCCACCACTTTGCATTTTCAAATATTCTTTTAAAAACAACTTGCTAACACAATGACTTTCGATGTCAGGAGGTGAGTATCGGCTCATGCTCGCTTAATTTTCCCATTGTGCCTAAACGTGTCGGTCCATTTCAGTCAACCCCCATAATCCAGATAGCTACCTAGCATTGATGCTGTAACGGTGACTGGCTCGCTGGCTAACTTGAATAACGCATCGTTAGCTTCTTGCTAGCTAATCATCAATAAATCGTATATTTATATTAACTACGAGCACATGTATTTATTTTAATGTATCTTACAACGAGCCATTGGCAAAATACCTGTACTGTAGATTGCACGTACCGTTTAACGTTAGCAACCTTAACACCATGTGATTACAACTGAAGCTAAATTAGCTTGTTGAACAAAGATGCAGTGGAATTATTGAATGCTATCTAGTTAGCGGTAGAAACCAACATTTGCTAAATTAATCTGTCACTTTCATTTTAGTTAAGGCGTTATCAACAGATTATATTATGGTTTATAAATATTTTAGACGTGAGATTTGAAATATAGCTTTTTATTTGTATTTTTTACTGTGCTTTATCTCCATCTTCCATTTTAGCAGCCTCATATATAAAATCATAAATTAACGATTTTAATGCAACAGTTGCGAGGAGACACACATTCCAGAAATATTGCTGTTAATCAGCTTTTTTTTTTTTTTTTGGAAATTGATGCTGCTTACGGTTTAAAATGTATCTTATCTGTAAGGAAAGAAAACAAAACTTGTTAATTTTCTTAATGTTTCGTACTGCCAATGAAAAAGGACACTTTTGTGTCTTGGGTCAGACAATGGTGGATTGTATGTCAATGGCTTTCAGACTGCAGGTTTCAGTGAAGGTGTGTCTCCCTTTCAAATAATGTGAACTGGAACCAGCGCCGTCACACCACCAGGATGCAAACAGGATACAGGATCATTCTGGCTGGCAGGGCTAATGTTCCTTGTGGAAAAGGGTTATTTGGGGTTAACTAAACTGTATGGAAGTCCTCTGCTCTAAATGCACTCTACCACCCCCAAATCTGTACTTAATTTCCCATCAGCCCTTTCACCAGCTGAGCTGTCCACTGAGTTAGGGTGAGGAACCAGAATTTTACCTGTGAGCTTTAAAGAGGAGTGGGTTAATCAAATCAGGAGATACTGCAGATTATATTGATTCATCTCATTTCCTGTCAGTGATGGTTGGCAATGTGAATTAAAATCAATCAGACC
This sequence comes from Synaphobranchus kaupii, assembly GCA_029718625.1. Lineage (NCBI taxonomy): Eukaryota > Metazoa > Chordata > Actinopteri > Anguilliformes > Synaphobranchidae > Synaphobranchus > Synaphobranchus kaupii. The sequence continues at coordinate 8,687,211 of CM056383.1, read as the reverse complement.
ATCTTTTTTTCTGCACTCAAAGCACAACTGATCTTTGGTCGAACTTTGGGTTGTGTAGTTACCTGGCCATGATATGAGTCCAAATGTTGGCGAAATATGTTCGTTAGTTGCTCTGTGCCCCCCTGGGGTGATAATCCAGAATAGGGTATTTGTTGCTCTCCATTCACTTCTATAGGGCAGCTAAAACGGATACGAATGAGAACGAAGTGGATTCTGTCAATACAAACAATAACCAGTCCACTTACGTATTGTTTTTTAGAAAATTAAACTGCCCTTTCCTGGCTTTTTCGTATTTTATATGGAACGTAGATCCAGTAGGTAATTCTTGTGCCAGAAACAGCGTTAATGCCCGATGTGTCAGAAACCACTCATTGGTCCAAATTTCCACGGAAGCAAGCGTTCCTGGTAGCATATATCTATGGTAAACAAACCGACCTACTGACATTTTGCTAGTTTTTTCTGGTAGCTTGCTAACAACATTGATGAAAATAGTACTTTCATAAGTAACTTTAATTACACACAAAAAAAAAACAGTATCCACTAAGGCTAAGCAGAGGGAAAAAAATTGCAATGGCTCCTCCCACACAAGCTCAGCCACGCTTGCTGCCAGACCGCCTCAGATTTAAGAAAGAAATTTACATTTAACTTCCAAACCTTTTATAATTTGGGGGAAAATGCATTGGATTTTTTAACTTCATACCTGAAACCATCCCCACATAACTTCAGAGGGCCAGACAGGAAAATATTCAGTTTCTTGTTGAGTTGGCATAGAATACATTAACTTTTATCCTATGAAAAAGCAAATAAAATCAGTTGAAACATACAGGAAGGCAGTGAATGTCCAACTGATTGGTTCTTGGACTTCAGTGGATCGGTTCTGACCATAGACTGTATAAAAATATGGACAAAGCCACTGTAACGTCACCCATTGCCTTTCCACGGCCTCGTAAAAACTGAATTGAAGCTCTGGATGTCTTTTTCGCCGCCCGTTTGTACAACCTGCGCCTGCTCCGTGGAGCCGAGGAGGACTCAACCTGTCCTTCTGATTGGTCCTGAACTAATGTTAATACCCTGTCCAAACGACACAATATTTTAAAAAAATCAGCGCATGCAGAGGCATTAGATGAAGGAAAGGCACCTATTGCAATTACGTTTTTTTGTGGGAAAAATTTATTGACTGAGTATTTTGGCCACATTGCTCCCATTGACTTACATGGTGAAAGACCTATACTGGAGCCAATCGCAGTGGCGCTAGTGAGCAACGGCACAATTGCCGCTTCCAGCCCAACCAGGAAGTGAGCTTCAAAACGAAACCCCAGTCTTGGCCCCTTGGTTCTGACACAGTGGTCTGAATGAGTTTGTCACGCCTTCTAGATGACTAGCGAGGGAGTGGCGTCTCTTATCAGTGATAAACTATCTGTGTGTTTTCTCTGACACACAGTTGATTTCTGAGGAGAGAAAACAGGTCCGTAGCCTAGGTCTAAATTGTAGAGTCCTTTGTGGTGTTTGTCAGAGTTTGGAGCCAGTGAGGCCTGGTCTTCAGCCTGGCCTATGTGAAGATACTCTGTCAGAGAGGGAAGGTTAGGTAACTAGCCCCCCATCCTGTAAGCCCCCCCCCCCCCCCCCCCACCCCAGGTAATGTGTGCTGATGGAGATTGTAAAACTGCACTGAGGCCTGGCTTCCTGAACTGAACGGGTTTAGCGGAATTCCTTTCAGCCAATGTAAGCCACAGAAGCTCCTCACAAGAGCCACAGTGCAGTGAGATGCAATCAGACGGGTAATCCTGACATCAAAGGGAAGCAGAGCTTGAGGTATGCAGGGTAGAATGTAGCCTGTTCCTTTTAATCAGATATATTGTACCCCAAAGACGCTCTTCTGAAATTCTCTCTTTGCCCCTGAGATGAGGACTTGAGGCTGGACAGGACGTGGCACACAGTGGGCAGTTTCCTTTTAATGTTAAAATGCACGTAGAATAACAGTAATGGCAATATACTGTTAATTTGTCAAATTTCATTTTTGAGACCTGTTTTATCTGTGTGTAAATGGTTTTGTGTGTGGTGTGCGCAGTGTTGGAAATTAAGTAAGCAAACGGACAAAATGCAAATGTTTTTTTTCTTGACTTCTGGATTTCCGCATCTGAGATGTCGCTTATCGCTTACCGCCACATATTTTCTTTCGGTAGACAGACCAGAAAGTCAAAACAAACACTGAGATGTGGTAACCAGAGCAACCAACACCATGTCACAACAATGCTGCTACGAGTCCCCATTTGCTGAAACCTTGCATAATTTCTCTTTTGGTAATTATGATGTATGCATTGGGTCCAGTCGGAACTGAATTGCCAGTTTTGGTAGAACTGTCTCCCCTGGTACATCTTCAGAACACTCAGATGTGATGTGTAATCCTGGAAATACCATTATATCCCCACTGCAGACAAACCTACTTTCATTTCTGAATTTTGGGTGGCAGAGTTCTGTAATGGTTATGGAACTCGGCTTTTGAATCAAGAGTTTCCAATGCCCTGGCGGGGCACCGTTGCTGAAACTTTGAACTTGAATTGCTTCAGTGAATATCAAGCTGTATAAATGGGTTCTATGTAAATTGTGCTGTGTATGTTGGTCTGGCTTGCCACCGTAGTACAGGTAATGGGGTAGGGCTCTCAAAGAGCCTGTGTTTTAGAGTGCTGAATAGTTTGGTCTGAAGGAACTGTGAGACCCAGCTGCAGAGATGTGCTCCCAGAGCTCTGGCTACGTTTTCTTCAGCAGTGTGGAAACATTGACTTCCCTTCAAAAATGGCTCATATTTCATAAGTGCAAAGTCCAGCTTAAAGTGTGTGTTTTGGACACTGACTCATCTGTGGCTTACTGTGTTTTTCCCCAGAAAACTGTGAGAGAGGGAGCATACCTGTCATATCTGCAGAAATAACCCAAAATATGAAAAGGAGTATGAGGCTTGCAGGGTATGAAATTAATTTGTTCACCCACTGGCCAGTGTGGCTTGTGGATTCTAAAAATCACCAGCAGGTTTTTACATTTATACTAGCCACATTACCTTTTACAATATAACACAGCCTGGTTGGTTACTAAGTGAGGAAGAGTAAAAATTTTACCAGCCACAATCAAACTTTTACCAGCATTTGCTAATGGCCAGGTAACTACACAATCCTGGAGGCTTGAGTTCAGTGTTCGTCCACTGTTTCATTTGTGTTGTGACAGAAAGGCTGCAGGTCAGCACAGCTTTTCAAACAGTCCTTGCATTCCTCGTCCCGCTCAGGATGAGTAATGGCCCTGCGGCGAACCACAGGCTCCGAGGGTAACGTCACACGCCCATTAAGGACAGGCTTGTTTCAAATTCTCTCCTTTCCCGGCTGAATGGGTTTGTCTTTTTGTTTTTTCCTTGCTTTGTTTAAAAGATCACGGCATCCCCTTTGTAGTAAAACCAACTCAAAGCCCTTGGGTGGAATGGCTCTGGACGTTCTGATTGGCTGTGTGACTTCCCCCAGATCCCTGACGGCAGACCCCACCCAGGCAGTGGCTGCTTTCGCCACTGTGATTTATTGGACGGGGGGGGGCGTGGTCTTCAGGGCTCCACCTTCAGGCCTTGCAGCTATGTGTTGCTATGGTGTGCTGAACACATCATAACTTAAGCAAGCCTGAGCAGAGTACAGCTAAAACCAGCCTGTCTGAAGCACAGTACAGCTTCAGATTTCATTAACGCATGTTAATGCTTTGCGGTTTCGAGTGGAAATGCTTGGAACGTGATTTAAATGATGGTTCCTCTGCTCTGCTCTGTCTGTTCTTAATAATGACCAGAAAGAGGCCTTGTCAGTTGCTCATAGACCATTTTGGAATTTGGCAAATTTCTGAGAGAGAGAGGACATGGCTGATTTCAGAAGTCTTCATTACATTACATTATATTGCATGGAAGTTGGAAGTTGGAATTTCGAGGTATGCTCAAAGATCAGGCCCTGGCTCAAACAGGTGTGGGGTGACATGGCTGTGTTTGCAGAGAACCCGAGATTAAAGCCCACTGCCGGACCTCCAAGCGTTATTTCTGAATGGTTGCCTAGGCTACACAGGGAAATATTATGGTGGTTACAGTTATGGGCTCTGAGCCCCACATTAAGCAGAGCGATGCGTGCGGATGGACAAAGTCTGGCGGGCGTCCAGCAGTCAGCCTTTCTGCACCAGGGAATTTGTACCCTGCCGCGCATACCCACAGAGAGAATTCCACACCCCAGTACTGTGTGCAGACAGTGTCTCTCTCCTCGTATGGTTGGAGGCATTGACCTGACCTATATTAGGATGTGTGTGTGTGTGTGTCCTGTCTGTCTGTCTGTCTGTCTGTGTGTGTGTGTTTGTGTCTACACGCATGTGTGTGTGTGTGTCTATGTCTATGCGTGTGTGTGTGTGTGTGTCTATGTGTGCGTGTGCGTGTGTGTGTGTGTCTGTTTTGGGAATGGCATGCAGCTTTTATAAATTTCCTGACAGTATAAACAGAAATAGAACATTTTCCGATAACAGTGAATTGGCAGAAAGGGACATTGGGTCATAATTAAGCATTCATAAATCATTGTTTACAAACAGTGTTACAGCGTTAGAGGCACGTTCTGTGCAGGGGCCAAGCCATCATCTCATGGCGTATTAAAGCCAGAATTCATGTACTCTGCTGTTTCTGCATTCTTTTTTAATTTTTTTTATTTCAGAAGCTAGATTACAACTGCAGTTGATGTGCGACATGGGTCTGAGGCTGTAGCCTGTTAGTAAGTGTAAATTTCATAGGCTAGATTTTGATTTGGTGCAGTTTTGCATGGAATGGTCATTGGTTGTTTCATTAACTGCATTATTGCAGATGTGTGGAAACAAAAAGCTTTGCTTGGTGCAGGGTGGGTAAATATGAACTGGCCAGGTGTAGCAGCTCTAGGCTCTGTGTTTGTCTTTAGTGGGACTATTCTGTGCAGTGTTTGACCCAGAATTCATTTATAGGGGGTAAAACTGACCCCCTACTATTTTTTAGGGGAGTCAATGTCAGGAGTCAATAAAAAAAATAACAAACAAAAAAACAGAAAACAAAAGCACGTGGGTAGGAAGTAAATTTTAACTTACCTTTATTGTAAGTACCTTTATTGTAACGTACCAAACTTGGCAATCAAACTTCCACAAACCTATTAGGTTGCTTCCTCTTTGTTAATCAATACGATTTATACTTTTTTGAATTAAAATGCTGAACGCTCAGCTTACAGCAGAATACCAGTCTGGCAGTTGAACAAACAAGTGTCCTTTACCACAGTAACTGGTGGGAGAATTCTATCAGCATCCCTAGGCTTATTGAATGCAATGCCAGTGAAGTACTTCGACTAGCATTAATCATTGCAATATTGATCAATGTGAGAATTCAGTTACTTAGCTAATTAACATTACTGCTTTTTTTTTACTGGGTTTGCTGCAAGAAATTCACGACTATAGCTAATATGCTTTGGTAACTAGCTAGGTAGTTTAGTAAGCTTGCTAGGTAGCTAATGTTTCCTGTATAACGTTAGCTAAACAGATTTTCAGCTAATGACTAGATAGCCAAGTAGCAAAGTTACATGAATACAAGACATAACGTCAACGCTGTTGATGAATTACCATATGAATGCGTAAAGGTAGCTAAATGGGTACCATTAGCTATATTTACTAACTTGCAATACTTACTACTTTGGCTGGTGAGGTGATAAGCTCTAATGTTACGTTAAGTTACAATGCAAACGGTACTGTTATATGTTGTTTTTTTTCTCCCCGGTCAATCTGGCACGGGTCAATTGGGCCCATGCATCGATTTCTAGCAGCCATTGGCGCAATGGCATGGCCTAGATCAAACACTGACTGTGGGTACATTGTTTAGCGGGACTCTACTGTGGGTACAGTGTGTGTCTTCATCAGGACTGAGGTGTGGGAGCATTGTTTGTCTTTAGCAGCTTAGGAGTGGGTCGGCTGTGTCCATCGAGCTCTGTGTTACAGTTGCCAAAGCTAGAGCGGTGGTGAAATGTTATAATGGCATTGTGCTGGGCCAAGATTCTTCCACTCTTGACCGTCTGGTTGCTGCGCTTGTAGTTAAACCCCGTTGTTGTAGTTATGCTGTGCTTTTGCAATTTGGTTGTGCGGTTGTAATTAGTCTGTGGGTATGATTAAATCCTGTGGTGGTAGTTTGGCTGTGCGGTGGTAGTTTGGCTGGGCGGTTGTAGTTGGGCTCTCTGGATGTAGTAGGGTTGAGTGGTTGTTGGCGTAGCTTCTACAGCGCATCTCCCGTTAGCCCAGTGCTAATGGTGGCTGCTGGTGTAACTGCCTACTTTCTTCTGTGGTACAGGAGAGCGATCGGGGGTTGCTGTTGCAGGGTGAGTGTACAGCGCACCCCACCGCTCTCCCAGGTAACACTCAAGAGGGGCGGGGCGCGTCTCACTTCCTGTGAGCGTGCGCTTGGCTCAGCCGCTTGGACGCAGCGATCCCTGTCAGCGGGGGAACGAACAGGAAGTCTCCCTCACATCCTCTTCTGGCCTTGCGTCAGCCAAGATTATCTAACTGCTTGAAGGAGGCTGCACAGATGTGGATGTTTGCGAGAGGGAGGGAGGGAGGGAGGGGTGCAGAGAGGGCTTAGATGGGGACGGGGGTGGGGGCGGATGGTAGGGGGAGGCGTGTAGGAGTTCAGCAGAGAAGATTTAGAGCCGAAAAAGGCATTAAACTGGAGCACCAGCAGCTTGCGAGCCAGAATAGTTCTGGAGTTGAGCAGTCGAAACCGTTTGACACGGGAAGGCAGTGCTTGGGCGGCCACGGTCTTAAATATTTACGCTTTCAGACTTTTTAAAGAAGGATGATTAGATGGGCATTAAGACGCTAGCCCGTGGGAGGGTTGTTTTGGTGTTTCAGTCGCTGCTGGCCGTCATAACACTGGCAAATCTCCAGATTGCTCCTCAAAAAATTTGAAAAAGCTTCAAAAACCGAATATTTCCACTTATGTACGTCATTCTGGATAAGTTGAGTGCACACATATAGGTTTAGACAACAGATAGTGGACATGCTAAGTCATCAGAATCACAACTGATAATAGTAGGCATTGGCAATACAAAATCTTGCAACATAAAGTCAGATGCCAAAGCAGATGCAATTAGGAAATGGCCAATGTAGTATTATTAGGAAGCAGACGGATTGGAGGATATAGTTTTAGATGTAGCAGAATTTAGCATTAGATGAGCCAAGATGCAGATTAAATGGGTGCCTTAGATAGTCGGGCAAAATTTCACTACAGCATAGCATCCGTTATTGGATTTTGGTGGGACTGATTTATGATTAATTATTATTATCCCTGGCCTTGGTATGTAAACTGGGGTTTATTGTAAATATTTTAAATCAAGTTATGTTCAGATCCACTTTAGCAGAAATGTCAAATAATTGGCTCAAATCTCTTAATTTTTGTGCATTTCCCCACAAACAAAGCTGAGACGCATGTCTGAATTGTTTGTATTTGCAAAGTGTTTATATCTGAAGTAAAAATGGTTAGCTTTATCAAACAGGAATGTTTAAGCATGCTGAAGTAAGTAACTGCTGATATGAGTGAATATGTGGGGGAAGTCAGGGGGTGGAAGCCTGCTGAAATCTTAAGAACATGAATAAAATCCTGTCGCTGTCTTTTGTAACTTGTGCTAAGGCTGCAGAAACGTGTTATTTTGACTGAACCTCTGAGAAACTGGACATCTTGTACTTTTGAGAAGCTGGAACTGTTGCCCAAGAGTAGGCAGAGCCATGCCCACAACCCCCCCAAAAGGGCCCCAGGCCTTTATCCCCCAACCCCCTCTTTGGGGTGGATTTCACCAAAGCCAAAACAAATGCTGGCCACACCGTGACCTCTGTATTATTATTATTTTTTTGGTTTGAAAACGTTTCCTCAACTGCACTGTTCCGGAGCCTCTGCCAAACCCCACAAACCTTTCAGGAAAAAGGGCCGAAGCAGGATCACCCCTCTCGGCCCACTCCTCACTTCAGGCCAAAAAGGGTTAAATGTTCAGTTTTATAAAGGTCAGAGGCGGAGTACTTCGGGGGAGGAGGGGGGCAGGAATGTTGGGGCGAGCCGACACTCAGCTCTGCATTTGGGCCAGATTTTTTGGTGGCAGCATTCCAGGAAGAACATTCCGGAGCGCTGCAGTAATGCCCCTCAGAATGCTGGGAACAGGCTGTGCTTTCTCACACGACGCTCGCAGCAGCACGATCTGTTTACTTTTTCCTTTTTCTTACCCTCTCTCTTTGGCCCTCTCTCCATTACCTTGTATTTGTTTCTCTCCTCAGGTTTGATATTTACCGGAAGGTACCTAAAGACCTGACGCAGCCCACTTACACAGGAGCCTTCAGTAAGTCTTTCGTACCCCCCAACCTGACCAACATTCCCTACCACAGTAACCCCCCAACTACACTACCATCCGGCTAATAAGCTAGCCACTACACTACCATACGGCTAATAAGCTACACACTACACTACCATCCGGCTATTAAGCTACCCACCACACTACCATCCGGGTAAAAAGCACTATGGTGTTGTGTGGGTATGAATAGTGGGGATTACCAACCCCCCCCCCCACACAGCCATTTCCACAGCTGATTAATCACTGGTTAATATGTTCCAAATTATTCAGCATCATTGTCACTCATTGTCAAGCAAAGGTACGTGACTCTCGTGCCCAGCAAAACTGTCACCCCCACCTGTTGATTAATCACTGCTTAATATGTCACAGACCATTCAATTTCATTGTTCCTATTTCCTGACACTTAAAGGCATCAATTACTCACCGTGTTAACCTGTGATGACACAGCGAGCGTGTGAGCCAGACCTGGTGTGGCTACTACACAAGCACAAAGTGTTCCTCTATCACGTATCAGGTTTTTTTTTTTCTTTTTTTTTCTGTTTGTTTGTGGAAGTGTATCATCGGTGGTGTCATGTGATTGCGCTGACTCCTCCTCCCCACCCCCCATGCACTGGGTGTGGTTCAAGGAACACACACGCTCACATGTTTGATCATGTCAGCCTGCAGGAACCATGGAAACGACACCTACCTAAGATACTGAGCGCATTTAAATTCAACACCATTCAAGCTCTCAAATTGCTTCACAAAAAAACAGAACGGAAATGATTCCAGAATTATGACATCCATGCAGGCGTAGTGCACAAAAATGGTTAATTTTGTTCTCGTACAGTGCAACCCACTTGTAAACTTATCACATGCAGGAATAACCCTGATGTAGTGATAACAAGTCGTAGCATGCTAGTTTTCCTATACAGATGCTATTTAAATAGTTCACATGTAATAATAAAGTAATAATTTTTTTTAATGAAAAAATGTTTTGTGTCAGTTCATATATTTCTCTTGTTCATGGCCTAATTCATCTATTAATGCCATGTAGCCTACTTGTTTTCTTTTTTCTTTCCCGCATACTTAATGAGCTAATAAAATAAATAGGCCTACTTTTTCATTTGAAACTGGTATCCTCTTGCCTACCCAATAGCTTGTGGTCTCAAATAGAATGTTTACACAACATTGCTTGAAAGAAGCGTCTGTTCTTCAAAATGGCAGGTGAAAGAAAGGTTTTCTGCTGAAGGAAAATGTCATTGAATCTTAAAATTAACGCAAAGTGGCTGAGGCTCTGAACACTCCCCCTGTGCACAATTTTGCAGAAAGGAGTCCAGAAGCTAATGTAAACTGGCAAGGCTGGTTTCAGCCTCAAAGAACACAAAGGTTGCACGTTAGAACATAAAGGGTATAGCAGAGGTTGTTTACTAATTTCGTAGCTTTTGGTGAGTCACAATCCTTCGGGGATGTGATGCGATGGGGCACGTCCTGCCAGCTAAGGTTCACGGGAAATCCTGCAAAAGAGTAATCAATTGGGTGGCGTAATGGACGAGTTGTCTACCTGGGTAGGGATTGGTCAATCTGGACGTTTGTTACGTGAGGGTGAGCAAGGACGTGATGCGTCAAACGAGGAATGCTACTCCGTCCAGAGATTCTGGAACATTCCTGATGTGTGGGTTTGGGGTTTACAAGCTGATTCCAAAAAGGGCCTGCGTGGGTGCTGGTTTTTGCTTTAGTCCAGCACTACGACACCTGATTAACTAATTAACTAATCATGATCTTCAGTCAAAAACTTGATAAGTAGAATCAAGTGAAGTGTCTTACTCCTGGGCTAAAACAAAAACCTGCTCCCGCACTGGCCCTTTTTGGATAACATTGGACACCCCTGTTCTAAGGACTGGAGCATGATACCAGCTCTGAAAAACCCTTCTGTAGGGTTAAACAAAATCATTGGAGAAGTAGTGTATCTACTTACATTGGTGGAAAAAATTTTGGTATTTTGGTGAACCATGAAATATGCATTTCTTTGTGTTTTTTGGTATATGCATATAATTGAAAAAAAGAAAACCGAATTGTCAAGGAACAATATCAGCAAATTAGGATCTATAATAATAATAATAATAATTATAATAATAATGAAAACCACAAAATGGAAACCAAGCCAAAAACATTGGGGGAAATAAATACATTTAAATGTACGTATGTACTATGGATGGATGTGCACATATCCTTATAAAGTTAAATATAGATGTACAGATGTACTTTAATTGGCGGTGTTTTTGCTATCCAGTGAGCGGGTGTAGTGTTGAGTGACAGTGTGTCCTGTTTTACACTTGTGACGGGCCAGTCTTGCATCATGCTATCTGACACCGAGCTGTGAGATCTGGGCTAAACATTACAAAGAGGAAACATAAACCGCAGCACAGCGCTGAGAACACCCTGTTACGCTCTGCTGCGTCTATGCATGTCCGACGCACACCGAACCCGCGTCAACGTCACGCCGTCGCTGTGGCAACGGTCACGCACCACGCTGTTGCTTATCGCTGTCCTACCTATCGGGGGGTAAATTAAGTTTCAATGTTTTAACAGCAGGGGGACATTCCAAATTACACACAACATATGACAATAGTTTTAATAAAGTAAGGAACAAAAAAAAAAAAAAAAACTAAAACTGCATGTACCCGATTATTAATTTCACAATATGGAACATTTTGGGGAGGGGGGGGCGGTTGGGTGTCCTTTTTGAAAGTCTGTCCTTTTCAAAACGGGTTGTATCCCATGTGGAGTTTATACTGTGTGTTCCCTAAGTACATTAAATCCAGCTGGGTTGTATCCTTGTTGGGGTCAAAGATCACGCTTATCTGAAAATGAGAAACAAGGAAATAGTTTCCTCTGAACAAGCCCCCCTCCTTTCTTTTTTTAAGCTGTAGATTTATGGTTTAATGTGCTTTAATCAACTTTTCTTTTTGCACGTCATCTCTGCCGTGTGACAAGACATAGGCCTATGTTACCATAACCCTAGGCCCTTACAGCATATGGCCCCGACGGTTTTTAACAATAAACTAATCACAAATTATTATACACCTGTTACACCTTTCATATTCATTTCATAAAATTAGCCAGCCTGGTTCCAACTCTTCTGTGGGAAAAGGGTATAAGGATTCAGCCTGGTTCCAGCTCTACAGTGGGAAATGGGTACAATGAGCCAGCCTAATTCCAGTTCTACAGTGGGAAAGGGGTACAATGAGCCACCCTAATTCCAGTTCTACAGTGGGAAAGGGGTATAATGAGCCAGCCTAATTCCAGTTCTAGAGTGGGAAAAGGGTTTAATGAGCCAGCCTGGTGTAGGAGGTGTGCATGTTAGCTGTATGAATGGAACTGAAATAACGGGCTGAAATGGGTCTTTCCACAGTTTCCATCTGCTGCTGTGTTTTCATGCTCTTCCTCTTCCTGTCTGAGCTCACCGGATTCATAGCAACAGAAATGTAAGTACGCCTGTCGCTCAGCCGGTCACGCTTGTGCGTGTACATGCATGTAAACTTCATCAGCTTTGTAACTGTGGATTTGAGTGCTGGGGGCAGAGGGGGCTCTTGGGGTAGACTCTTGATCTGTTGAAGCCGTGTGTGAGAGCGTTTCCAGTGACTGATTGGAGAAAGTCTTAATGTGCTGTCTGTCCTTTATAGCGAAAGCAATGCCATATATGTGCATATATATATATATAAAAGCTGCCGTGTGCAGAGCTCTGGTGATAAATTAGCTGCGGTGGTTATGAACAGCAGTGCTCCCGGTGAAGTGGGAAGCTGTTTATAGGAAACGGGACAGAGTCTGAGCTTCTACAGGTGCCCGTTGCCAATGCATTGCTTTTTCCCAGTAAATATTTAGCTTCAATGTTTCTGGCAACAAGATGAGCCTGGGCGGTTTGGTGAGGTCAGGCCTTTTTTTTTGTTTTTTTTTGTTCTCACGACCGAATGTCTAAAATAACCTTTCCGAGTTGGCCTTGAAAGGTGAATGTCACCTTTTCCTGGTGAACCTCCAAGAAGAAGAAGGTGATAGGCTATAAGAAGACAATGACAAATAAGACCACAATGACAAATAAGAAGTGGACGATGATGACGAAGAAGAGGATGACGACGACAACGAAGAAGAGGATGGTGACGAAGACGATTACAAGGAAAACTATGACGAAGAAGACTACAACAATGACGAAGAAGACTACGACAAAGATGACTATGATGACGAAGAAGACGACTATGACGGTGAAGAAGACGACGAACAAGAAGAATAAGGCAAAGAATATGAAGACATGACCCTTCCAAACACTTAGTTTAGCACAGATAAATTGATCCTATATCCAGAGGCGTTGTCGGCTTGGCTCCTGTAAGAATGAGGGAATTCCGGTGAGCTGACAAGGCAGATTTTATCTTTTTATTTTATTTTATTTTTTCCCTACAAGGATAACGTTTTTGGGTGAGAACTGGCTGTTGCTTTTTTATTTGATTAAGAAATGAGAGACAGGAAGGAAGCGTCTGCTGGCATTATGTGGAAGCGACAGCCTCGGCCAGGGCTCGCTCTCCACTTTGGGAGTGACGCAGGTGAAGTCGTTATCTTTTGATGTGAGGCCTACGAGCGGCAGTCTCTTGGCCCTGTTCATAAACACACCCACCCCCCCCCCCCCCATCTCCCCGCATGCCCAGACGCCAGTATTCCGGCTCTGAAAGCATGGCCTACTTTCCAGGATAATTCATACACAAAGATCCCAGATAAATATCTGACATTCTGTTATGGAACACCTGCCGTACTTTATAAAGAGATTAATGACAGAGCATGACACTGCTTTCTCCATGATTTTTTGACGTCTGGGTGAAAACGGATCCGTATTGTCGGAAGATTCGGCAGTATTTAGAAAGCGGGAAGACCTTCCTCCTCTTCTTTGTGTCAGAAAAAACACTGTGATAATCTGAATTTAATGTCAGGTCTGAGGACATGTGGAAAGTGATATTGGGGTGATGGAATATAGCCTGACACTGAGAACAGGGATTAAGTTTGCATCAATGTGATAAAAATGTTTCCTTTAATCCCCATTCAATCTTGTCCAATGCTGATTATTCCCTGTAATCCAGTGCTGCTAATTCATTCTGATCCAATGCTGACCGTTCACCGTAACCCTATACTGCACTAAATAATTGACTGTACACTGTCATCCAGCATTGACTGTTCACCATAACCCAATAGTGACTATTCACTGTGATCCAGCATTGACTATTCACAATAACCCAATAGTGACTATTCACTGTGATCCAGCACAGACTGTTCACCATAACCCAATAGTGACTATTCACTGTGATCCAGCATTGACTGATCACCATAACCCAATAGTGACTATTCACTGTGATCCAGCACAGACTGTTCACCATAACCCAATAGTGACTATTCACTGTGATCCAGCATTGATTATTCACAATAACCCAATAGTGACTATTCACTGTGATCCAGCATTGACTATTCACAATAACCCAATAGTGACTATTCACTGTGATCCAGCACAGACTGTTCACCATAACCCAATAGTGACTATTCACTGTGATCCAGCATTGACTGATCACCATAACCCAATAGTGACTATTCACTGTGATCCAGCACAGACTGTTCACCATAACCCAATAGTGACTATTCACTGTGATCCAGCATTGATTATTCACAATAACCCAATAGTGACTATTCACTGTGATCCAGCACAGACTGTTCAGTGTGATTCTGTTGTGATAATTGAGATGCAGAACTGCCTGTCCAGCAGTCGTATGTATTGTTCACCTGGGTAATTCGGGGGGGAATTATACTGCCATAACATGATGAGAAAAAATAAATTACTTTTGAATTAAATTGAAGCTTGTTTACACGAGGACAGTTGAAGTTCAATTCACCACCCCCAGTGAAAAACCGTACCTGTCGTACCTGTGCGTGTGCGTGTGCGTGTGCGCGCTTCTGTCCTGACCCTATCTCTGTTTGCAGAGTGAATGAGCTCTATGTGGATGACCCTGACAAAGACAGCGGGGGGAAGATTGATGTGAGTTTAAACATCACTTTGGCAAACTTGCACTGTGATCGTGAGTATATATACATATATATAAATACACCTCTCACTTTCCTTCATTACGTCTCAGTGCCTCTCTGTGTCTTTCCTTCCAAGTGTTTGCACATTATGTTGTGTTTAATAGCAAACGGTCATTTGAAATGTCCTGTTTCTGTCTTTCTGAAAGACAAGACTGGTCTGTATTCTCCCCAACAGATTGTGTGCGTGTGCATACGTGTGCTTGCGTCTTAAACTTTCACGTCAACCGATCAATTAAAAATTCCTCTGGTTAATATATAACATGTCTGCATGTTGATGCAACATTATGCAAGACCAGGGTGTGAAAATTAACACCAGCCACCAGCCAAATGCTGGTAAAATTTTGATTGCGGCTGGTAAGATTTTTACTCTAGCAGCCACTTTGGCGGGTAACCAACCAAGTTGTGTTATATTGTAAAAGGTAATGTGGCTGTTAAAATGTGGAAAAATCCACAAGCCACTCTGGCCAGTGGGTGAAAAAGTTAATTTCATACCTTATGCAAGACCATTAAGACTATTAAGACTTATGTTGAGACTTATGTTGGCTGAGTCTTGCGTTGGAGTGAGTCTTCAGTGACATTTAGCATTTTGTTCCCTCCTCATTGGCGTTTTAAAGGGTAATTCTGTTTTTGTTCAACGTGGACCTATTCTTTAGAGCTATTTCCACCACGCTGATCGGTAATAATAATAATTTTGTCACATCTTTCTTTTTCGAGCTTTGGTCACCCAAAGAACCACTTTGCTCTGCTTTACAATGTCCAATGGGGCAGATTTAAATACAGGTTCAATTTACCTCAAACAAGTCCAGTTTATCTAAACCTCTTATTTGGAAGTGAAAACGAGTGTTAATGTTGAAATGTATTCACCAAAATGAAAGTTAAAATGTATCCCATTAAGATGTGACAACATTATTATTACTGATCAGCATGGTGGAAATAGTTCAAAGTCTAAAAAATATATATATAATTACCCTTTAAGTGCCATTTTCTGTAAAAGTGCTTTGAGATTGTGAATAGCTCTTTATACATGCATTCATGAAAATATAGCTGGTCAAGTGCTTCTTCCACTATCTTACAAATCTCATATTTCCCTGTGGTGGATTGGGTCCCTTCCCCCTGCATCGAAAACTTGAGGGGACCCCACTGACATCATATTTGTTTTCTAGCAAGTTTACTTAACAATCTACTAGCAGTTAGGGCCTGTACATATATAGTTTTTCCTAATGTAAATAATATATCATTTCATTGGTGATATTCTACGGTGTGATTGCCAGTGTATTTTAGGTGTGTTAGGACTGAGATCATAATGGACCGTATCTGTACTTTTTCTCTTTATTTTTCTAAAGTATCACTTTGGATATCCTTACATTGATACAGAAACTCAGTCTGACGTTATTCGCTTTCATACATAAGTCAGAGGGAAAGTATGCTATTTGACTTGAATTGTTTCCAGACCTCCGGATTGACTAAAGCAGGAATCTGGAACTAAGATAAGCACGCATGCATATACACATGCAGACACACAATTACACACACACACACACACACACACACACACACACACACACACACACACACACACACACACACACACACACACACACACACACACACACACACACACACACACACACACACACACACACACACACACACACACACACACACACACACACACACACACACACACACACACACACACACACACACACACACACACACACACACACACACACACACACGCACTCTCTTTCCCCTCTGTTCATTCATCTTCCTCAACCTCAGTGCTGATGGTGCCAATGTGTAAGATTATTAAACTCTTGGGTAATGTGTATGTGAAATTTTCTTTTATAAACTACTGTTTTCTCTAATCCATGAGGAAATGCAACTGTTTTACTTGCAGAAAAAACCTTGAACCTGTCTAAACTGAAACAATTTATTAAAAATGATCCTGCGAAGTCTCATGCGTGCTGCAAGACCTAAAAAGCCTTTTGAATATGCCTTTTTTTACAGTAAAGGCAGGAAGATCATGGACTTTAGAATGAAGTTCATGGTTGACAGTTAACTTTTTTTAAAAATTTTAACTACATGGTTAGGGTTACGGTTAGGGTTCGGTCCTGAAATGAGAACCGTGATGATGGTTCATTGCAGGCCCCAGCTGATGTCTCTCTGAAGCTAATATCCATAACTTTCTACCTTTCACAAGCACATTAAAGCTTTGTGGTTTTGCCATTATATTTGACGTGTGTGTGTGTGTGTGTGTGTGTGTGTGTGTGTGTGTGTGTGTGTGTGTGTGTGTGTGTGTGTGTGTGTGTGTGTGTGTGTGTGTGAGATGTGCCATATACAGTTGAACTCGGAAGTGTACATACTTTAGCAAACTATAGTGTTGGCAAGTCAGTTAGGACATCTACTTTGTGCATGAGACAAGTAATCTTTCCAACAATTGTTTACAGACAGATTATTTCACTTTTAATTCACTATATCACAATCACATCCAGTGGGTCCAAAGTTTACATGCACTAAGTTGACTGTACCTTTACATTTTTTATATTTGCTCGCATATCCTTTGCATGGCATCACTTCCTGATGTCTGTGACCCAACAACATCAAAAGACTCTTGATATCTTATTTTTTGGTACTCTTACAAGCGATACTATAACGTCTCTGCATTTGAATGGAACCTAAGTGTATGTAAACTTCTTACTTCAACTGTATGTGCTGTGTGATGTAATGTAAACTGTAAGTGTATCCTCTGGGGGAGGGGGGCCACACTCATAGAAAGGGGGGGAAACTTGCATATTCCGTTCTGAAGCTATTGGTATGTTTTCAGCTTTCGACTACTGATCTAGGATCATCTTAACTAACTCCAATGTAGGTCTTAATCGCTATATGTAAAGGGCCAAAACAGATCCAGGGTCAGCGATTGGGAGCTAGCTGTAGATTTCACGTGATTCTACCTCCCCGTCTCTTTTCTGTCTCCCATAGCAACGCAAGGTGTTCCCACAAACGTAGGCCAAAGCCGATTGGTCATTCCGAATTGATGGCGTAAAGAAATAAAAAAGGGGCCAATGAACTGACTGTTGGCTCAGAGATGATTGCATCGTGTCAGATGAGTGGCAGGGGTATGGGAACGCGTTTATATGGGGCTCAGTACTGCTGATCGAGGTGAAGCTTGTGAGACGAGCCCATGCTGTCGTTTCCACAGCGACACATGACACTCCTCCGAGTGGCACAGGGTCATATGGTGCGTAACGTCACTCTCGACTCACTTTTCAACCCGCTCTCAATTTTCTGTTTTCAATTCCAGTTGGCTTCATTGGCGTGAGGCGTACATTCCTGTTCCCCATGCACTTAGGAAAGAACATTATCCCATGGCAGAAGGATACATGGTATTTAGTGGCCGGAAATGTAAAAATATATGGTATTTAAGGAAAATAAAGTCAAAGACAAATGGCCTCCTCTCAGCTCAGTGAGTTTCTATCCTCTCCCTTCCCTTCTTTTCCTCGCTCTTTCCTACATGGCTGTTCCTGGCGCAGACAGGGCCCTGTGGATCCGGTGATGTGTGCCCTGGCACAGAGCAGCAATGGCTCATTTGGTGTGGATTACAGAGTGCAGAAAGCATTCCTCCGTCACGAGCGCAGCCACTGTCCCTCCCAGAACCCAGGAAATTTGGAAAACTCGCTCGCACCAGGCCAAAAATGGCAAGAATGTCAGGGTGAAAGAACGCGAGGGTTGCAGCTGAAGTTACGGCTTCACGTGCATTTTTCTGCCACCGCTGTCCTGACTCACTCACACGTAGACTAAAAGGCCCAAAAAGTTTCACTGTCAAGTAAGAGCTTTTGCTTTCGTATTTACACGTGGACTACACGCGCCATGTGGTCACAGTTCGATGACCGAGCCGTTCCTCGCCCTCCTTCCCTGTCAGGTGGCGTGCGTTGCTTAGCGACACCACGGCAGAATGCCGGATGGTGTTTGAGACACAAGTGTTCCGGAGTTTTCGTCATACCAGGCCGCTGTGGCAACATCAGCCCGGTCGGTGCGGTCAGCGGTCATATTTCATAAGCGCGCTAGCCGGACGCGCGGTACGTGAGCCTCCGCGAGTATCGGCGTAACGTGGAGAGGTTCCCACGCGCCCTGCGTAACCTCTGCGGAGATAATCCCGCGACGTCACCCCGTTACGCCACATCGCGCCGCATTGCGCCACGTTACGCATTGTCTAATCAACACTTCCTTCTCCCCACGTTTAAAATGCACAGTGGGCCCTGCTGTGGTAATCATTATCGTTCAACATGCAGACGGGTGACAAATTAAAGGAAAAACCCCTACAGTGAGGGCGTCCGGTGAGTCTGTTATGCTGTGGGGGGCATTTTCCTGGCATGGTTTGGGTCCACTTGTCCCCTTCGAGGGAACGGTCACTGTAAATCAATACAAAGTTATTCTGAGTGATCACCTTTATCCTATGATGAAACATTTATATCCTGATGAGTGGTGTCTTCCAGGATGACAATGTCCCCATACACAGGGCACGAGGGGTCACTGAATGGTTTGATGAGTATGAAAATGATGTGAATCATATGTTATGGCCTTTGCAGTTACCAGATCTCAACCCAGTTGAACACCTGTGGGAGATTTTGGACCGACGTGTTAGACAGCGCTCTCCACCACCATCATCAAAACGCCAAATGAGGGAATATCTTTTGAAAGACTGGTGTTCCATCCCTCCAGTAGAGTTCCAGAGACAAGAATCTATGCCAGACTAATGGTAGAGTCTATGCCAAGGCGCATTGAAGCTGTTCTGGCGGCTCACTAAGGCACTTTATGTTGGTTTTTCCTTTAATTTGTCACCCGTCTGTATATATTTCAGTAGAACCTACAAAGAATTAGCAGTTTTAGACAGAGGAAAGTGTCATATTTGAAAAGGGAAAGTGATTGGTTGGGCACATGACCTTTTACATGCACCCTGCACAGGCTGATCCTTTTTCAGGGTTTATTTCCCATCAGCCTCTCTGTCTGTCTCCTGCTCCTCGATTGTGGGATGCTCGCTTCCTTTATCACAGCCCTCTCACAGCCCCACCTCCCTCCTCTTACAATTGACCGATGTCATCAGTGTTTTTCCCCATTTTTTTTCCCCAGTGTGGAAAAGCTGGCACTAAAATCTCTGGAAAGAAGCCCTGCCCACTTGTCCTGACTGTTCCATTGGATTTTTAATCATAGAGAAAGTGGAACCAAGACTGACCTTTTCTCTCTCCTCTCCAGTTCTCTCTCTCTCTTACTCTTTCTTTTGTCCTGTGATTCATGTTGAGAAGGTTTAGTCACTCCTGTAAGTAAAACGGGTCCACCTGACATGCGTGTGTTTGCGTAACCGAATGCATCAGAAGCTGTTGTTCATGGCTCATTACATTCTCAATGAAAACACAAAGCAGGTTTTCTCCCTTTTTATAGCCCTCTCACAGAAACTGACCAACTTCACATTAAAGCTCAACAATGACCTGCTGGACAATATAATGTTCTGTTGTACGTACATGTTCACTTTCAGGCCTTTAGCAGATTAGACCTATCCATAGCGACAATGTTGATTTTTTATTTTATTTACATATGGATTTATACAGCTGGATATGTACCGAAACATTTCAGGTTAGGTACCCTGTTCAGGTTAGTGCTCCACCTAAGAATCAAACTTATAACCTTGGAGTTGCAAGCCCAGTTTCCTAACCAGTATGCTCCCACCTCCCCTCCCTCCCTCCAGCAGTATATTGCAGTGTTGTTTAACCTGTAGCGTTGCCAGAATGTGCTTAATGTGCATGTACTCCGTTGATTGTGAATCGTGTTATGAAAGTTGTGTGTAACTTGGCACTTTTCCTCCTTTCATAAGCAGCTCTTTAGTTAGTTTTCTTGTACTTGTTAACTTGTTTCTTTGTTTGTTCGTGTGTAACCAAACCTTGCCTTTTCAGAGGACTCTGGGTGTCTCTTACAGTCCGGTGGCCCGGCAGGCAGTAGCGTGGCGTCGAGTGTTGTAGCCCACTTATAAAATCCTGTGCCCTCCACCCACCCGCTCTTTATGTAACAGGAAGAGGAAGCGGCGTGCGCGTGCACGGCTTAAAGGGCAGCCATATATTCTCCCTCCCAGGAAATGTGTCTGCAGTTTATTTTTGGGAAAGGGGGGGGGGTTATGGGAGATTTGAGGGACGGGGGAGGGGGGGGGTGTCAGGATGGGATGTTGTCATTAAGCATCGGACGCTTAATGCCAAAGGTCGGTGTGTCGGCTCGCCAAGCGACCAGATCACGCCCACGCAGCAGGGGAGCTTCAAAAATAGGGCTGGCCCAAAAATAACTGGCCTTTCAGCATTTGGAAATCTGAAACGGATTGGGCCTGACCAGAGCCTGGTTCAGAACTACCCCCCGAAATGAAACAGTATCTGCCCCAGGGTGCATGTGCCCTGTCTGCCAGGGGGCAGCAGATGGGGGCAGGGTTTATAGCTGCTTTTGGGTGTCTCGAGGGGGCTGTTTGGGGTATTGGAGAAGCCGTGTAAGGAGGCGGTGCTAACTGAACTGCCATGCCATATTTGGGCCGTCCCATTGCCCGGGGGGATTTGACTCCTCACAAGCAGTGTGCTGTGTGCTTATTCAGTGCGCCGGTTTGAGCCAATACCCAGTTACTGTGGCTAAACGGCAGCCATCTTGAATGAGCCATCTCACAAGGGAAGAAAAACAATATCATATTTGTGTATCTCGGCTCTCAATTAGAGCCGCCTCATCTCCACCCATGATTCCCCTCTCTGCTCCTCTGATTGGCCCTCTCGTTTTTCGCCAGATGCAAGCGCGATGCAAGCTAGTTTGTGTTGGCGGGGTCTCCATGGTGACCCGCTGTGTTTGTAATGGGTGTAATCATGGTGACTGTGTGTCTCCATCCTGCCTTTTCTCTGTTCTGCTGCAGCGATGGCTTTCCAATCGATGAAGAATTTCATCCCTCTCTCTCCTGTCTGTCTCTCCCTCCCTCCTCCCCTCCGTCCCTCTGTATCCCTCTCCTGTAGTGGTGGGGTTGGATATACAGGATGAAATGGGGCGTCATGAGGTTGGCCACATCGATAACTCCATGAAGGTTCCCCTGAACAATGGCTATGGCTGCCGCTTTGAGGGCAAGTTTAGCATCAACAAGGTAAGAGCCACTGACCGCAAACTGACCATAAACCGACCACAGTCTCATTTGACCATTTCATCTAACTTTTACCCCAAGTCTAATAGAAACGGCTCATTGAATAATAAAGAAAAACACTCTTTGCAATCCTGACCTATAAAGTTCTCAGAAGAGTAAAGAGCTGATGACCGCATCATCATCATCATCTCCTCATTTTCCTCCCTGGTTAATGAGCCCCGGTGACTTCATTTCCACAGAAGTGCGATTGGTAGATTGTGTCTGCCCAGTGAATAGGTTCCTTTAAATTGAATTTAAAGTGAGCGGGGTCTGTGTAGTTAATAGGTTTTCCATTTGAGTCGTGTTCAGTGCAGTGAAATGTTTATTCTTCCTGTATTGGGTGTCGTCCGCATCCAGGCAGCTATGGGCTGTGGGTCAGGACATATGAATGATGAAATAAGGTTTTTTTTTTTTTTTTCCTCAAGTTCAATCTCCACAAGGTTCCTTTCTCCTCCGCAAGGCTTTCTATGGAGCCTCGAGATGAATTCTGTCACATCCTTACAAAGGAACCCAGGATAGCGCTTACATAGCAGTTTTCGTCTCTTGAAGTTTCGTTTGAGTGCATTAACAGCGACGGAGAGGCCCTCAACACAAAGGCCGCCGGTGCGTGGCCACCCCCGGGTGATGCACGGCGGCTATTTTGCACCGGAACACTCGCCACACGTTAGCTGAGGCGCTATAACAAGGCGTTATGTAGTGCATTTGTATACATTCGACCAGCTCAGAGACCTGGAGGATGGCAGACAGTAGAGGGCGATACAGCAGGGTAGAATTGCGATAGGTTTCCATGCGGGAGGATGTTTGTACCTGAGGAATTGGTGGTGATATAACGTGGGGGTAGTGTAGCGCTGGAGGACACCTCCTTCACTTCAGTCATTCAGCAGGAGCAGGGCTCATGGTGGTATGGCTGCTGGCTTAACCTTCAACCAAATATCCAGCTAAAGGGATCACACAAAGGAATATGAATGAATTAATATTTATGCATCTTGTCTCCCCTGAAGCCCAGTCTCTATGGGTTAAAAAAGTGTGTGTGTGTGTATGTGAGTGTGATTTCCCCATTTACAGAGCTCGATATAAGTGTCAATTGACTCTGTAGCCTACGGTCATACAAATCTTTATGGGAACCTTTGACTTACCTCTCCTGTCTTACCTCCAGGTGCCCGGAAACTTCCATGTGTCCACGCACAGTGCCACCGCCCAGCCACAGAACCCTGACATGACGCACGTCATCCACAAACTGGCTTTTGGGGACAAACTGCAGGTCCAAAAAATAACCATCCAATTCACAGCTTTTTAATTAAAGACTAATAATAATTATATTAATAAAAATAATAATACTGATAATAATACATTTAGCCCTTTTATAACATGTGCCTCAGAAGCTGCATACATGTACAGTATGTAGTAATGTACTGTACATCTCTGTAAAACCTGTTGCGTATTTCCAGTGTTTTTTTTGTTTGTTTTTGTTTTCCAGGTTCAGAACATTCAAGGAGCCTTCAATGCATTGGGAGGAGCGAACAAACTGCAGTCAAACCGTACGTGTGTACACACACACACACACACACACACACATACCTGCTCCCACTGCTGCAGTCACAAGCAGCGCTGCTCGCACACACAGATCTGCTCAAACACAGTGCTGTTCTGTGCTTCAGGGTCACTGGTAGCGACCTGAATTAGTACCCAGGCAGGTGGAGACACCTAGTGGTCAACCTCCAATACAGCATTAAGTTCTCAATCAGATGTACAGAACAGACGCTGTTCTCACAGGTCATACAATAA
Organism: Synaphobranchus kaupii; assembly: GCA_029718625.1. Taxonomy (NCBI): domain Eukaryota; kingdom Metazoa; phylum Chordata; class Actinopteri; order Anguilliformes; family Synaphobranchidae; genus Synaphobranchus; species Synaphobranchus kaupii. The sequence continues at coordinate 8,663,754 of CM056383.1, read as the reverse complement.
ATACCAGTGAGGGCAGAGAGAGACTTCATCTAATGGATGGAGCTCCACACTGGTATGAATCAGTCAAAGAGCTTTGCTTTCCAGTGATTCAGTTTACTGAGGGCAGCAGTGTAGCAGTGCTGTCTGGCTCTACATATCCTTATTAGGTGAACAGTTGTCAGAAGTCAAACGAGGCGGGTCTAGACAGGTCCAGGGTGAGCTCTCAGTAAGAGAAGCTGAGCGTTTGTGTTGGCCCCTGCAGCTCTGGCCTCTCATGACTACATCCTGAAGATCGTTCCCACCGTGTATGAGGACTTGAGCGGGAAGCAGCGGTTTTCCTACCAGTACACTGTGGCCAACAAGGTGAGATCCCCACTTTAAACAAACCTGAAGTTTGGTGCTAAATTAGCCGGATTGTAACCTGTAATGTGACGAACGTCCTTAATTTAGAGGGGCACGTCATTTACTGCCGTTTTTACTTCTCGCGCTGGAATCGAAGTTCGGCCTTCATTAAAGATGGGCCTTGTGCCAAAATTGGAAATGTAGTTAGGAATACAGAAATGAAGACTGATTCTGGGCCCAGAGTTAATGAGTAAAGGAAAGGGCTTATATGTCATCACCTGCATCGGCCAGCCAAACGCTTTCCATGTGTTTCCATAGCTTGTTCTCACAGAAGAAGCTAAGGTATCTATTACACGAAAATGGTAGTAATACTGATTCAGGAAATCACAAATAATAATATTTATTCATCTGAAATGATTGCCTTTTGAAAATCCTCAGCTGGTTCCAGTACAGAAAGTGTGAGTATTGGTCGTGTTCCTGCGCAGATGTGTTTCCCAGGCTGATTGCAGTTTCCTGTGCTGTCATGTAGCGGCTGATTGCGACTTCCTGTGCGGTCGAGTTGACCGTGGCTCATTGCAGTTTTATCGCCCTGGGCAGGAGTACGTGGCTTACAGCCACACGGGCCGGATCATCCCCGCCATCTGGTTCCGCTACGACCTGAGCCCCATCACCGTCAAGTACACAGAGAGACGGCAGCCGTTCTACCGATTCATCACCACGGTGAGTAACCAAGGGCAACCTGCTCTTGCACCACCCTGATCTGCCCCAAACGGGGAAGACGGAGGGCTTGTTGGCTAGGGATCGTAACAAGGGAAGCATAACACGCATAGTAAAGGGGTCGGGTTAAAACAGGAATTGGAAATCCTTTCTCCTAAACCTATGTGGCCATAATGGTTACTTTCTGACAGTAACCATGGCAACGTGTGACCTCACAGTGGTCATTTGTGGCAGTGACCATGCCCATGACATAGTGATCCACCCAAGGGGCCAAAACCGGGCTTCGCTGTTGAAGGTCTTGTTGAGAGCGTTGCTCTCTGACGCCAGTGCGGCTGGCTCCAGTATAGGTCTTTCAGTTCCCTTTTTCAAAGCAAGTCAATGGTACCAAAGTCAATGGTACAATGATTAGTGCCACTAATGAGACTCTTACAGTGACCATGACACTAACTAGACTCTCAGTGATTAGTGCCACTAATGAGATTCTTGCAGTGACCATGACACTAACGACTCTCAGTGATTAGCAACACTAACGAGACTCTCACAATGACCAACACTAGCGAGATTATCTGTGCTTAGCAACACTTACGAGACATTCTCACTGTGACCATGAAACTCACGAAACTCATTTACATCACTAACCTTTCCCCCTTGTGTCCTCAGATTTGCGCTATCATCGGCGGGACGTTCACAGTGGCTGGAATCATTGACTCCTGCATATTCACCGCCTCTGAGGCCTGGAAAAAGATACAGCTTGGAAAGATGTCGTGAGCCTCCCTTCCACAGGGGGCGCCTACGAGCTAACGCTCGACCCTCCTTATTTATATCATTGGGACCTGTCCAATCAACACCCCTCCCCCCCCTGTCCCCTGTCCCCTGTCCCCCCCACTGCCTCCCCACCTTCTTTTATGTTCCCTTAAAGTGCGGTGTGTGTGTGTGGGGGCGGGGGGGGGGGGGGAGGATGCTGAATCATTGCTGTCATTATCTTTAGTTATCAAAATGTGTTTCTGTTTGAAATCACTGTTTTGAGAATTTCTCATCCATGCAGATGCAACAGTCCTGGTTTGTCTGTTTGTGTCATGGTCCTCGGATTGTAATTTGCCAAAGTAAAGCCGCATTTACCTGTGACAAATCCATTGGCTGTACAGATCGGTCAAGTGCATTCAGTCTGTCTGTGATTGTGCTGGAGTGTAGAACTCATTTATGCTCGATAACAATCATCACCACTCTTATCTATTGGGTGTTCATATGACAGCCAATCAGCAGCAAGGCCTAGCAAGTTTCATGTGATCATGTGATATGTTTTCGTCAAACACATGGAAGCCGTATGGCCGTGCTTCTCATTGGCTGTCACATCAACACCCAGTTTTTTTCCCCAGAAACATTAGACATGGCCTCTGAAGTTTGGAGATTCACTACCACATCAGGTATGATTACATTTTAAGAAGTAAGAAAGAAAGCCGATATGCCGCATGGAGGCAATGATTGTTACTGCGCTCAAAAAATACTTTAATAATGCTTTACTTAATAATAACGATAATTATCGTTATGGTTTATCGCCCTGCACTAATTGCCTGTATTATCAAGGCCTGCATTTGAAGCTGGGTGTTTGTGATGAGAATTGCACATGCTTTTACCCTCCAATTTTTCAGCATCCCCATCACTTGCAAACATTTCCTGTATGTTACATTGAGCCTCCAGTATGAATGAAGGACTTATTTTTTCTCATCATTTTTTTGTAAAAGAAGCTAAATACCTGCCACTTTATGAAGAGACTGACAAAGTAAACAAGAACTTGAAACTTGAATTTATATAACAAAAACCCCTGTAATTTGACTCAATGAATCTGTGATTTACAGTGCCCTCCACTATTATTGGCACCCCTGGTAAAGATGAGTAAAAAGGGTTATAACAAATTCACCATTTGGTGAATTAGCTTAATCTCACACTGAAAAAATGAGAAAAACCCAACCTTTAATTGAAGTAAATTTATTAGGAGAAAAAAAAATCCCTCATCAAGAAATAATTATTTTTAACGAAACCACGTGTGCCACAATTATTGGCACCCCTGCATTTATATATATATATAATTGTTAATATTTGGTCACATATCCTTTGCATGCCATGACTTCCTGATGTCTGTGACCCAACAACATCAAAAGACTCTTGATATCTTATTTTCTGGTACTCTTACAAGCAATACTATAACGTCTCTGCATTTGAATGGATCTCTATGGGTGGGACTAGATTTTTTCAGTGTGACATTGAGCTAATTCACCGAACGTTTTTTAAAATTTTTTATAACCCTTTTTACTCATCTTTACCAGGGGTGCCAATAATAGTGGAGGGCACTGTATATAACCACACATAAAATACAGTAAGTGCCACCCCCCTACAGACAAGAGATTCCATCCTTGATCCTGCCCTCAAGGAGAGTAGGCAGAGATTCTACAGGCACCAATGATTCAAAGATTATTGAAGTGTTGAATTTGTAGCTTTCGGACAGCACGGCAAATGCAGCTGTCTATCTGTGCCATGATTAGCAGGGCTTGCTTACCTTTCACTTGGTCTCGTACAGAGTACCATCAGACATATGTAATAGTATCAGTGTAGAACCATTTGCTTTTTCAAGTCATGTTTGTGTGGAACCACTGGCTTTCTATAATGATATCAATGTAGAATCATTAGGAGTTGCTTAGTTGGACACACCTTTATTTTTGATGTGGCATTGACTCCATGTGTCCCTTCTTTTTTTTTTCTTCCTTAAAATATTTTTCAAGAACTACTGAAATGGTGCCCTTGAAATTGTTCCTTGCTCTCTCATTTTGTGGGTTTCGGATGCAGGTGTAATTGACATGAATACCGACCAACCGAAATGTATGAAATGAAATGCACGACGGTGAAGTGCTCAGGAGATTTCACAGCTGAGACCTGCACATGCTCATTAGTAGTGTAATGTAAAGTTAATGGACTTAAATACGGTACCTATTGACCATATTTATGTTTGTGTGTATGTAGACAATCACACGCAGATGTACGTATAGCCTACATATGACATTTTTGCCAAATAAATTGTGACTATCCCAGTGTTCTCCAATGGAGAACATTCGTAATTGCACACGATTGAGATTGAGAGTTTTAAGGGAGATTTTGGGCAACTGGATTTTCCGTTTCCGTTCAACCCGTGCGCATTTACCTCTACCCTGATGGAAATAGTGCCAACGATGCAGTGGGGATCAAGGTTCAAGGACCACAACTGTGTCGACATGTATGAAGGTCCCCGCTTTTCTGTAATTCTGCACTGGCCTCCCTCCTTCCCGACAGCACGTCTAGTCCCGTGAACGAGCGCAGAGAGACTGAATGCCTCCCCCACCACTGCCCAACCGACACGCGCGTGTTTAATCATCTACGTTACTTTTATAGCTTTATTGTTTTCGTATATGGTGGCTGCATTGAAAGGTCTTTAGTCTAGTCATCAGTACTCTCTATGAAGTTTTGTTACATCGGGACAGGTTTGTTGCGAGGAAGGAACATAAAAATCATTGTTTTTTTAATTGTAAATTGTGGAGTTTTTTTTTTTTTTCCTTTTTTAAATTACTCTTCGACAGCCAATATGAGAACTATTTGGAAAGTGAGTGGACTGTTGTATGTTGTAGCTCCCATCGTGTGTTTGCGGGAGCTGAGCTGTGTGTCCGGTTACTGTGTGTTTCTGGGGCTGAGGGGACCGATTGGGCAGCTGGCGGGTCTGTGGCGCACGGCACGTGGCAGAGAAACACCACAGACATCGATGCTCTTCGTCTTATAGACTGCCGACTGCCACCTTAAAGAAGCCTTTGAATAAGGAGCCGAGTGTGGAGTTGGTGTTACTCCCGCTTTTTAACAAAATCCTTTTAGAAGTGAAAGAATAGGTGTCACGTGCAGACGCAGAACAGCCTTTTTTTCTGATCTAAAAAATGTTCGAAGGGAATACAAACATGAAGAGTCATTTTTGTTTTGTAATTTTGAGGAATACTGTGATTGTGTGGTATTAAAATGTTGGTAAAGTAACTTGATGTGATGTTTATTTATTTTCCATTTCCTGTTCATTGCCAGTGTCAGCTCTGTCTCTAATTCTCTAATGCTCTCTCTAATTCTCTATCTCTCTCAAACTCTCAAAATGGCAAAATAGCCCTAGGAGCACCTGCCATATCTGTCATCCACAAATATCATGTGGAGAACGGAGTTTAACTGCAGCAATGAAACTCGGGCTTTAAATTTCATTTTCAAAATTGACTGTAGAACTCCAGTTCCATTGCCCTACAGTTGAAGTGCTTGTTATTACACTTTATCAAATTATTTTTGTAGTTCTTTCACCAAATGTTTGTCATTAGGTCATTAGTAGTCTCGGTTTTACGCTGTGAAGTGCTTCTCTTCACTTTCCATGTCTTGCGAGTAAAACTTGACAAAACAAAATTAAGAAACAGATATATTGCTTTATTTATTCGCTTTTTTGTACAAATACAAAACAAAAGAAGCTTACTCTCGGGATAGATAAACGTAAAAAGATGTGCGATAAAATGCATGAGAGTTTCGGTTTGACATAACTGCGCCACCCAGTGACCGGGAGGAGTATTGCTATTTATGAATGTGTTTATTTGACACAGAGCTCAGTTCAGTGCTGCAGAGAGCCTGGTGGGACACAGTGGTGAGTACAGTGGGTGTGGCTCTTCCGCTCTTCTGGGGGGGGGGGGGGGGGGGGGTTGTCTACGGGCTGGCCGACCCATCGGAGCCACCCTCGCCTGGGGAGGAGAAGAAGTCGCACAGCCCCTCCTCGGACAGCTGGCCGTACTCGTTGTTGTAGAAGGTCTGGCCAGAGAGCTGGCTGAGGAAGGGCGGCCGGTGCCTGCTGCTCTCCCCCGGACTGCCCTCCGCCTGCTCTGGACATCTGCTCAGCTGCTGACTGCAGGCAGAGAGAGGAAGGGAAGGATAGAGATGGATGAGAGAAAGAGGAGGGGGGGGGTGAGGGATGATGAAGGTAAAGGAGAAAGGGTCAAGTGGTAGTACTAATTTAGAATTTCAATAGACTTTAATTTGTCATTTAACCAAGATACATTTTCAACGAACAGCAAGAACAGAAAACGAAACTGAGGGAAATGTAAATGCTCCATTTACCTTCTGGAAAGTGCTCCTCTGTGTTTGTGTTCGATTCTCTCAAACTCTTCTGAGGCCAGAACCATGCCACTGTCTGTCTGGCTGTCCTGAATAGAAAGGAATAAATACAAATTCATTGTCTAAACCTCACGCAGTGTTTCAGCCGTATGGACTTCACTGCAGCGGTGAGGTTAGGATATCGTCACTCACGTGGTGTGTTTTGAGGGAGGTGAGCTCCAGCGGTAACTCCTCGAACGTCTTCACTCTGTTGTGACAGACCCTGGAGGGGCCTGCCGTCACGCAGCCAGCAAACGGCACGCAGTTATAGTATCTGCAGAGAGGACAATATCACAGGGATGTAACTAAACATCCAAATCACTCGCATCTCACCCACACACGCTACTAAGAGAGCCCATTGTTCAATGGTAGAAAGCAGACAAATCAACTTTTTGATGGGCAGGGCGCATACCTGATTGGCAGGGTGTTGCAGGCCAGCCTCAGCTCCTCCTCTGATGGTGGTCGGGACGAAGCCTGAGAGAATCCATCATCCTCTGAGCTCTGAGACACATCCAAGGGGATGTAGTCCTTTCCATCCTGGAGGGAGGGGAAGGGGAGAGAGGGAGGAGGGGAAGGGGAGAGAGGGAGAAAAGGAAGGAAAGAAGGAGAGAAAGAGGAGGAGTTGGGCCTCCTTAGTGTTCTTCTTGGCAATGGGCCAAGTCTATCAGTTAAGAACATAATGATGTTCTTACATTTGGACATTCATTTAATAGATGCTTTCTATTTGCAAGCCACTTTTGTCAAACAACACCAAATGTAAAATCACATGGGTAACTACAAGCACCAGAGTACCGTAAATCTATTTGTGCACATGATACTGTTATCAACAGAAGGAGCTCAAATGGAACGGCTCAAATCAAACAAAGTGCTCTAATACTAGCTTTGTAGTCTGAAGAGGCATTGATGTATCCATATAGCAGCCCATACCGGTAGGCCGTTGTCCTGCAGCAGGTCTCCCAGAATTTCCACAAGGGCAGGGAATGTGGGTCTCTCTCTCGGCTCGCCTTGCCAGCAGGCTAGCATTATCCGGTATCTGCCAACAACGGGGAGACACATTTCACATCTACTCAAAACTCAAACTAAAACCGCCTCCAACTATCTAGATCTCTATTTATTTTCCCTCTTTAGAGCTTTGTTTTTCTTTTCCCTCCAAAGGCGGCCCTGGGCTTGTTTTAGTTCCCACCCTGCTCCCACTGAATTCCTCATATTTCTGTACCCTCTCAAAAGCCACTGTGTCAAACTGGCGGTTTATTGCCATTAATCACTCAAGCTACAGCAAATAAATCAATTTCAGCCGTCAGTGGTCCGGCTTGAATTACAGACAAGTGATCCAGAGCCAGCTGATCTGTTTAAATGTGGCATAGGACGTGGAGGAGTAGTTGCTGGGGTAGTGTCATTCAAGAGTCACAGTCTAGACATAAGGGTCAATCAAGGTTCACAGTCTAGATGTAAAAGTCCATCAGGGGTCACAGTCTAGACATAAGGGTCATTAAGGGGTCACGGTCTCGATGTAAGAGTCAATCAGGGGTCATGGTCTAGACACAAGGGTCATTCAGGGGTCACGGTCTAGATGTAAGAGTCATTCAGGGGCCATAGTGTAAACACAAGGGTCATTCAGGGGCTGTAGACTCACATCCCAGGAGATGCATTCTCAGGAGCCCGCATGCGCGTGCCATCTTTCAGCCGCTTACAGAAGTCCTCATCGATCTGAACGCCAGGGTATGGCGATGCACCTGAGAAGGAGGAGGAGGTGGAGAGTCACATAGAAGGTCAGAAACACCCCATGTGTGCAGAGTGCAATGTGTTTGAGTTATTGGCAATGCTGTGATGATGGCTGCAGAGTGCTGTGATGATCCGTGTACAGTGCTTATGTATTTCTCCCTGTTGGTTTGGAAGCTGTAAGGTCATCTTAGCCTGACCCATGACCCTTCACCCCCATGGCCCTGCCCCCATCTCTTACCCAATGAGAATATTTCCCAGAGCAGAACTCCAAAGGACCACACATCGCTCTGGCTGGTGTAGACCTTGTCGAAGATGCTTTCTGGAGCCATCCACTTCAGAGGCAGACGGGCCTGTTGAACCACGGGGGAACCAGTCATATGTTTACTGTGTTATTACCCTTTATGGTAAGTTATTAAGTTATGAATGGTGTGTGTGCTTCTGTTAGAGTCTGCTGTTGTCCCTTGCTCTCTTACATTGCCTTTGCGCACGTAGTCAGGGTCCTTGTAGATGTCTCTCGCCAGCCCAAAGTCACAGATTTTCACCACGTTACTCTCAGACAGGAGGATGTTGCGTGCTGCCAGGTCTCTATGGATACACTGCGGGGTACATAATGATGGTGAATGAAGTTGGAAGTTTACCCTGTTTTTCTCATCAAAGCTACCGCAGCTGTGGATTGGCTGTACAGTAGTGCCTGGCCCTGGATTCAAACTTGCAACCCTCTAGGAATAGGCACAGGCTGTGGCATGTAGCTCAGACACGGCAGACAGCAGGCCTGTAGAGTTATACGCATGCAGTTGCTGACTCGCATATGTTCCTTACTTAGATGCAGGTAGAACGGCAGTTATCTGGATGGCACAGTTTATTTAGTATTCACAAGGTCAGACGTCACCCAGGTCTGCACCGGTGTCAGTGTCAGTTGCAGTGTTCCTTTGGCCCACAGAGGGGCGCCACTCTTGTGCCGCATGCTTCTTACCTTCCGAGAGGCCAGGAATTCCATCCCTCTTGCCACCTGGAAACTGTAGCATATGAGATCCTCTACAGTCAGAGGTGTCTTCCACAGGTCATCCACTACAGAAAGAGAGGAAGAGAGAGGGGCAATAAAAAAGAGTGGGAGGGAAGGGAAGGATGAAGAGGGGGAGGCAGAAAGAAAAAGGCAGAGAGCAACAGAGGAAGAGGAATGGAGAGGGAGTGGGTTAATTACACTGGGTTTGTTTTCCGTGCAAGTTCAAGTCTCACAAACACACACACACACACACACACACACACACACACACACACACACACACACAAAACTACACACACACACACACACAGGTACTGACCTTTCTCCAGAGTGGGTGGGGTTTCTTGTTCCTGTTTGCCGTTGGCTGGGGAAGGAGGGGCGTGGCCTCTCTGCTCCACCTGTACGGCCTCCATCATGCGTCGAACCTGGTTCCGTGTCTTGGGGGAGCGGTCCTGCGGTGGCGGTAATCACAGGAGTGAGGGTTGACTGCCCAACCCACCAAGGAACCTCACTTATCCCACCCAACACCAGATCCCCTCCACCTCCTACCCCCTGCTAATATCAGCAACAATAAACATACAAAGAACAGTGTATGTGAATTAAGGAACTGACTGATCTACCTCAAAGGTAGAAATTTCAGGGTCTTCCTGATTAATTAAGGATCCCGTCTTATAAATAGCCTCTTCCGTGAGACAAAAGTACCTGGCTGATGTTTGTCCAGCGTTCATGGGAGGTTTCCTTCCTGTTTCTATGGCCTTAAGTTAAAATCGTGAGAACGGCATGAGGGAAGCTCTTACTCTGTAAGGCAGAAAAAATTCTCTCTTGGCTCGCAGGTAGTTAGACAGGTTTCCGTACTTGCAGTACTCCACAATCACCATTAGGGGGCCTGGAACCAGAAACAATGGAGTTCAGCAATAAAAAAAAAACAGGAAAAACTCACAAAGAAGTGGTGTCTCCCTTTAAACAAACTATTTTAATATCACGGTGGGAAAGTTTACATGTTGTGGTCATGGTCATGGTCGCGGTCGAGGTGCCTTTGCTCACCGCTGGATTTGGTGCAGGCTCCGAGGAGGTTGACCACGTTCAGATGATGACCGATGTGGATGAGAATCTTCAGCTCTGACATCAACGCTTTGTGCTCACTGGCTGTGGCTCCCTCTGTTACACACACACAAACATTGTGAGGTCTTCTCTCTGGTGGCCAGTCTGTCCAATTATTATTATTAACTTCTCTGCTCACCTTTCAGCATCTTGACCGCCACTGTGTCCAGGCTCTGGGTTTTGTTGATGCCGACAGTGGAAGCTTCTATCACCTTCCCAAAAGCCCCGTGGCCTAGAACCTTACCTGGGGAATGACAGGCCAGTGAGAGCATGTGATTGGACAGGGAAGGGTTGGTGAGAGTATGTGATTGGACAGGACATGGGGAAGTGATAGTATGATTGGAGAGTGCAGCATATATTCCTTGTGTTCACTGTTAAGCATTTGAATTTTCAGTCTCATTTTCCCTATCTAGATGTTCTAGGCATATGGATGAAGGATGTGTAAAGAGTGTCAGGTAAGCTAGGCGCACTGCTCCACAGCACCAGCAGAGGGTGCTAGGCCTCACCCAGCCTCAGTCTTTCCCGTGGAATCTCCCATTGGCTGGAGTCGTAAGGCAGGTATTCACACTGATCCTCCAGTGGCACCTCTCCTGGGTCCATGATGATGGACAGGTAGCCTGTCTTTATGTCAGCCGGGTTCACCTGGCGGGGGCGGGGCAGGGATTAGAGCAGAAGGGCAGGGGCTAAAATAACTTCATGTCAAAGATGAGACAGTAGATGAGTATTTTATTTTTGTTTATTGTAAAGTGCCGATAGAAGACACTAAAGGAGGCGAAAGAGAGATGGAGCGATAGAGGATGAAGAAGACCGATGTAGAGTGATAGATATTTTAGGAATGTTTGCCTCAGTGGGCTTTCTCATCTCCAACATCAAACATGCTCATCATGACAGAGCTGCAGTCTACACAGCTGTGAACAGCAGCAGGGAATGAAGTGAACATCCATCGCATATCTGTGCCACAGACCAATCAGAAGAGACGAGAGAGCGATGTGGGCTCTGGAACTTTTGATTGGTTCACACAGGTCAGTCTCAGTCAAAACCACCCATTATGTGGTTCATGAGGCCTTTCCTTGCTAGCCAATCAAAGGGGAGGACATCGGGATGGACAGGAAAGGGGCGGTGCTCACCCGCTTGACGTTGCAGAAAATGAGGATGAGGAGGGCCCAGAAGAAGATCGCTATGACCCCTGTGCCGATGAGAATTACAATCTCCACACTGGTCCTGTCGTCCGAGCCTGCAGGAGGAAGATAGGACATCAGAGAGCCTCGTTTAGCCTCATTAGTGTGATCCCATGTGATCCCCTCCCCACCACCATTAGCCTGACCCCTAGTTTAGAGGACTTTGGCCTGTTAAGGTGGCCCCCCCTCCATCTGCCCCCAATAAGAACAGGACCATTAGACTGCAAAAACTGCCATTCTGCTCCCTCACACAGATGACAACCATGTCAGAGTTTGTGATCACACACCCACACAGTATTCATACTCCTCTCAACACAAGAGCGCTACACACTGCTTTATTAAGGTTGTGCTCGGTGCCTCAAAATACATTAATCAAAAACACGGCAATATGCAAAAGTAGCTCTAGGGGGAGCTACAGCACAGTTTCCATAACACAGCAATACTGATAAAAGAACACGACACGCTTTTACATGTAATTGAGTTCCATGCGAATTATCGAAAGCTGAATAGTTGACAAAATGTTAATATATAATATAATAAGGAATATAATATTAATAAGGAATAGTGACGACTTTTCTTTCCCAAATGTCAGATAAAAGAACTCTCCCTGTATGTTTGTTTTAGTACTGCAAGTGTAAACAATTTAGAGAAAGGAGGACGATCCATTAGTGCTGAAAGAAAATAGGCTGCAGTTATGTGTGTGTGGTGAGTGTGTGTATCTTACCCCTGACAGCGACCATAGCAGAGGTGTGGATGGATGTGTGTATGTGAGTGTGTATCTCATCCGTAACGGAGATGGTAGCAGAGGTGTGGATGTACACTATATGGCCAAAAGTATGCGGCCACCCCTTGGCCTGGGGCTGTTTTTCGTGGTTCAGGCTAGGCTCTTAGTTCCAGTGAAGGTAAATCTTAACACTACAGCATACAATGACATTCTAGGCGATTCTGGGTTTCCAACTTTGTGGCAAAAGTTTGGGGAAGGCTCTTTCCTGTTTCAGAATGACAATGCCCCCGTACACAAATAGAGGTCCACACAGAAGTGGTTTGTCGAGATTTGTATGGAAGAACTTGACTGGCCTGCACAGAGCCCTAACCTCAACCCCATCAAACACCATTGGGATCAATAGGAAAGCCGACTGCGAGCCAGGTCTAATAGCCCCACATCAGTGCCCAACCTCACCAATGCTCTGAATGGAAACAAGTCCACACAGCAATGTTCCAACATCTAGTGGAAAGCTTCCCAGGAGAGTCGAGGCTGTTATACAACCCCTGGCAAAAATTATGGAATCACCACACTTGGTGGATGTTCACCCAGCTTTTTTACTTCGTAGCAAATAAACAAATCACAGATATGACACAAAACTATTTTTGTTTAATAGCTGAACATTCTGGCTTCGTGAAACATACGTCAAACAAATTTTATTAAATTATTTAAATTAATGGCATATTTTTTTCCAGACAATTATGGAATCACTCAATGTTGAGGAAAAAAATTATGGAATCGCCTTGTAATTTGCATTTCAAAAACAAATACCGGCACAAGTCTAAAAATGCAAATTAGTCTGCAGTTAAAAGAGAGTGCTTACAGACCTTAACGTGCTCTTGGATTTAGCTAATTGAAAGGAAACATGGCCCCAACAAGAGAGTTGTCAATTGAAACAATGGAAAGGATTATAAAACTCCTTCAAGAAGGAAATCCAACACGGAGTGTGGCAAAAGATATTGGTTGTTCCCAGTCAACTGTTTAAAATTTGCAAGTATAAACAAAATATGAAGGTTATAAAAGGAAAACATACAGGTAGACCAAGGAAGACGTCAAAGCATCAGGATAGAAAACTCTAAGCAATATGCCTTGAAAATAGAAAATGCACGACAAAACAAATGGGCGGAAACAGGAGTCAATGTTTGTTACAGAACTGTAATAAATCGGCTGAATGAAATGGGATTGACATATAGAAAAGCCAAACGAAAACCAGCACTAACACCTTAAACAGAATTAAACAAGGTTACAGTGGGCTAAAGAGAAGTAATCATGGATTGTGGATGATTGGATGAAAGTGATATTCAGTGATGAATCACAAATCTGCATTGGCCAAGGAGATGATGCTAGAACTTTTGTCTGGTGCCGTTCTAATGAAACATATAAAGATGAACAATCAAATTTCCCCAGTCATTTATGATATGGGGTTGCATGTCAGGTAAAGGACAAGGGGATATGGTAATCATTACCTCAACAGTCAATGCACAGGTGTACATTGAAATTTGGACACTTTTCTCATTCCATCGATAGAAAATAGGTTTGGTGATGATGAAGTCACTTTTCAGGATGATAATGCACCTTGCCACAGAGCAAAGAGTGTTAAAGCTTTTCTTCAGGAAAGGCATATCAATTCAATGACATGGCCTCAAACAATCCAGATCTCAGAAAAATTGGTCCATGACAAGGCTCCATCCTGCAAAGCTGATCGGTCAACCACTATTCGAGAAAGTTGGAACCAGCTTGATGGAGAATATTGTTTTTCATTCAAATCCATGCCTCAAAGAATTCAGGCCATCATAAAAGCCAGAGGAGAAGCAACAAAGTACTAATTGTGATTTTTTTTGATGATTCCATAATTTTTTCCTCAACATTGAGTGATTCTGTAATTTATTCCTCTACTTGATCTGGAAAAAAATCAATTTAAATAATTTAATTTAATTTGTTTGAGGTATGTTTCACAAAGCCAGAATGTTCAGCTATTAAACAAAAATGGTTTTGTGTCACTACACTACTGTGATTTGTTTATTTGCTACAAAGTAAAAAAGCTGGGTGAACATCCTCTAAGTGTGGTGATTCCATAATTTTTGCCAGGGGTTGTAGCACCAAATGGGGACCAACTCCATATTAATGCCCATGATTCTGGAATGAGATGTTGGATGAGCAGGTGTCCATATATGTTTGGCCATGTAGTGTATGTGTGTGTATATGGTGTGTATATGGTGATTGTGTGTGTATCTTACCCATGACAGAGACAGTAGTGGAGGTGTTGTTGTATGTGTGTGTGTGTGTGTGTGTATGTGTGTATATGGTGATTGTGTGTGTATCTTACCCGTGACAGAGACAGTAGCTGAGGTGTTGTTGTATGTGTGTGTATATGGTGGGTGAGTGTGTGTGTGTATCTTACCCATGACAGAGACAGTAGTGGAGGTGTTGTTGTATGTGTGTGTGTGTATGTGTGTATATGGTGAGTGTGTGTGTATCTTACCCATGACAGAGACAGTAGTGGAGGTGTTGTTGTATGTGTGTGTGTGTGTATATGGTAATTGTGTGTGTATCTTACCCATGACAGAGACAGTAGCTGAGGTGTTGTTGTATGTGTGTGTGTGTGTGTATGTGTGTGTATCTTACCCATGACAGAGACAGTAGTGGAGGTGTTGTTGTATGTGTGTGTTTGTGTGTGTGTGTGTGTGTGTGTGTGTGTATCTTACCCATGACAGAGACAGTAGTGGTGTTGTTGTATGTGTGTGTGTGTGTGTATGTGTGTATATGGTGATTGTGTGTGTATCTTACCCATGACAGAGACAGTAGTGGAGGTGTTGTTGTATGTGTGTGTTTGTGTGTTTGTGTGTGTGTGTGTGTGTGTGTGTATCTTACCCATGACAGAGACAGTAGTGGAGGTGTTGTTGTATGTGTGTGTTTGTATGTGTGTATATGGTGTGTGTGTGTGTATGTGTGTGTATCTTACCCATGACAGAGACAGTAGCGGAGGTGTTGTGTGTGTGTGTGTGTGTGTGTGTGTGTGTATATGGTGAGTGTGTGTGTATCTTACCCATGACAGAGACAGTAGTGGAGGTGTTGTTGTGTGTGTGTGTGTGTGTGTGTATATGGTGAGTGTGTGTGTGTGTGTGTGTATCTTACCCATGACAGAGACAGTAGCGGAGGTGTTGTGTGTGTGTGTGTGTATATGGTGAGTGTGTGTGTATCTTACCCATGACAGAGACAGTAGTGGAGGTGTTGTTGTGTGTGTGTGTGTGTGTGTGTGTGTGTGTATATGGTGAGTGTGTGTGTGTGTGTGTGTATCTTACCCATGACATAGACAGTAGTGGAGGTGTTGTTGTGTGTGTGTGTGTGTGTGTGTGTGTGTGTGTGTGTGTGTATATGGTGAGTGTGTGTGTGTGTGTGTGTGTGTGTGTATCTTACCCATGACAGAGACAGTAGCGGAGGTGTTTTGTGTGTGTGTGTGTGTGTGTGTGTATATGGTGAGTGTGTGTGTATCTTACCCATGACAGAGACAGTAGTGGAGGTGTTGTTGTGTGTGTGTGTGTGTGTGTGTGTATCTTACCCATGACAGAGACAGTAGCGGAGGTGTGGATGCAGCCCTTCTTGTTGCAGGCAGTGCAGGTGTAGTGGCCAGCGTCCTCCTCTCTCACACGCTGGATACTGAGCGTCCGATTGGAGTCCTGCAGCAGAATCCCTGCGCACATCCAGACAGCTGTCAATCACCTCACTCACCTGCAGACACGCCCACGCCAGCCACACCTATTCACCCGTCAGACACGCCCACTCACTTGCCTGTCAAACCAACACCAGCGCCATCTGCTGTACAGCGAATCCTGAATCTGTTCTGTTCCTCTAACGACGTATGACAACCTGTGGCTTCAGCAACGGCATGCAAATGAATCTAATCCAGTTACTTAAAAATGACTGCAGGAAGACAACCGGAAATAAAACAATGTAAATAAATAAGGTAAAGTCAGTATATGAGTTTGGATAACTATGTTTTCAAGAGGACTTAAAAGTGAATTTCTTACGACCTAACAATCACATAACACTCTCAAAGAATGAGCAGCCCCTGGAAAATTGAGTGGGGCGACATTGCATTCCACCCTGAAACCAAACCATTCTGTCAGCAGCGACCCCACTCACTACAGCCCCCTAACACACACACAGACACACACACACACACACACACACACACATTCCATCCACACTCCAAACTCGCAGCAGCGCTCCCCACGGATGTCATTCAACAGAATTCCATATGATAACCCAACAACTGTGAGGTGAGATGTGTCTTTCAATCACTGCGTTGAGTGCATGTGTGTGCACGTGTACATATGTGTGAGTGTGTGTGCGTTCAGGGTGACTCGGAGAGCTAAGTGTTCCTGGAGCCGATCGCTTCAAAATGTTGACACGTTTCCAGGGGTGTTTGTGTTAGATGGTCATGGACGTTCCTTATAGTGCACAGAGAGACAGAGAGAGAAGCTGGAGAGTGCATGTGTATCAGAGAGTGAGAGAGAAGAGAGAGGAAGGCTAATTGGACTGTCTTTCCCTAAAAGGTTTTTAATTCACATTTGGTTTTGTAAAGTCGTCACTACCCCTGAATTTTTTCTGTTCATTCCTGCACATCAAACCGCGAAACGGAAAACAGAGAGGACAGACTCGGGCCAAGTGCCGACACAAACAACCTGGGAGGAGTGGCACTGCAGCCGTCTGCGGCTTACATTAATATTTATACCGCCGAAGGACAAATGCTAGGAATTCTCATGAATATTAATCGCTAGTCAGTCTCAATGCGAATGGTCTGGACCTTTCTACAGCAGGGTTGGTCAAAGGAGAGACCAAAACACACACACGCACACACATGCATAAACACACACAGGTCTCCACTTTCATTGAGTTTTTCTGGCTCAATCTCAATTAAAATTTCACAGGTTCTTCCTGTTTACCCCACTGTCAGGGGATTAGGAAATCCAGCAGAATCTGTTCTCCAGCGCTACACCACCGGAAAATATTGCCTGCATTTTCACAGAAGAAAATAAAAATTGTCCAAAGACTCACATACACACTCGCACACACACACACACGCATGCACACTGCGAGAGTGAGGTTTCATGAACCCCGTAACTGGCAGGCGGAAGTGCCATTTCCCATGTAATCACTGATTCCGCAAAGTATGAACCAATGAAAAATGGCCATACCGAAGATCCAAAAATAAAGATTGCTTCAGATCAGCGAGTAAGTGATATTGCATGATTATAGCACCGTCAAGGAGAGAACAGGCTATCCCACCATCTTATTTTTGCCAGTCATAAAGGATCGCTTTTCCTTCCACAAACAGACACCGTCATTCCAAGGAAGTCATAGAGTTTCTGGGAGAATAGGCAGAGATAATTCGGGGAGGGGTTGGGGGTCAGAGGGCAGGACAGCAGGGGCTGGAGAGGCTCACCGGACATGGGGTGCAGGGGCTGGTTGTCCTTCAGCCAGGACAGCTGGGGGGTCGGTGTGCCTTCCACTTCACACTTCATCAGCAGGGATTCGCTGACATTCACAGTCTGATTGGTGGGGCCGTGTTTGTAGCGGGGGGGCTCCAGAGCTGGGGGGGGGGGGGGGGCCAGGGGCAGCGGCTTTTAAATCAGAAAACTACCACACACCACATATCTGCATTCAAGTCACTTCCTCCTTTTCTAGAAGGTGCTGGTGTTGTCTGAACTCTTTCACTACAATGGACAGATCCTCTCATTTTATATTCATCTATGCGTGTATGACTGACAGTTTGTGTAAGTGGCAGACATGTATGACTGACAGGTCTCTGTGATTGTATTCACGTGTGGCTGCCAGGCATGGGTGATTGACAGGTCTCTGCGATTGGCAGGGGTGTGTGATTTGCAGTTCTCTGATTGGCAGGCGTGTATGATTGACGGTGGTCTGCGATCAGCAGGGGTGTGCAATTGACGGTTCTCTGATTGGCGGGCATGTGTGATTGATTAATGGATCTCAGTGATCGGCAGGTGTGTGTGATTGAAAGTTCTCTGATTGGCAGGCATGTATGATTGACCCGCGAGATTTGGTCTCTGATTGGCAGGCATGTATGATTGACCCACGAGATTTGGTCTCTGATTGGCAGGCATGTATGATTGACCCGCGAGATTTGGTCTGTGATTGGCAGGTGTTTGTGCTCCTCACCTCTGACGGGTATGTACTTGCGGTGGCAGTGTTTCTCGCCAGTGCGCCGGTTCAGTACTTCGCACACGTAGTTGCCCTCGTGGTGCAGCTGGATGTCGGGGATGCTCAGCTCCAGAACCCAGCTGTTACTGCCGCCATCGAAGGACAGCTGCCCGTCGAGCCGCGTGGCGTACAGGTGGAGGCTCCTGCAGTCCAGGAAGAGCGGCTTCCCCACCTCGTCCTGCAGGGCCCGCGGGTCCAGCCGGTACCACTGCAGGCTTTCGTAGGTGTAGTTATCGGCGCTGCACTTCATTTGCACCAGGTCCTGCTCCAGCGGCTCCTCTGTGGGCTGCAGCTCGATCCCGAAGCCTTCTGGGATAGCTGCAAGAGGAGGGGCCACAGAGAATGACTAAACCCTCCATTACTGTAGTCAAACTACAGCCTTGCAGAGCTGAGTAACGCCTGAGGCTCCAGTGCAGTGAGCGGACAGCTAGAGGGGCATGTAAAAATAAACTCAGAAAAGAAAAAGACCAACATCATCATGGCCTTGGCACGGAACTCAATATACCCCCCCCCCCCCCCCCTTTAAACTGGTGTAGGAAACTACAGGCATTACATTACCCTGCATTACCAGCAGAATCCCACTGAGATATTAAATATAAATATAGCATAAAATTTTAAAATAAACACGCAGCTGTATTTTGGAAGGCTTTCCACAGCACAAGCCCCTATAATGAAATTAGGCCAGCAGCTCCATCACAAGGCACGAGTGTCTGGAGTATGAAAATGGCACAGATTAAGGGCTGAGGATACTAATATAACTGGTCAGCTGGGACCAGCGTCTTGGGCCGAAAATCAGCGTCTTTGGCCAAAAGAAGCCTGTTTGTACTTTATGAGCTGGTGTAATGGAACATTAGCGAAAGCGCTAATGATAATAGTATAAGCTATGCTAAACGTGCGAGTGTTGGAGCTGGGAGGGAGGCGCGATCTTGGCAGTACTCACTGGTCACGTAGAAGTAGATGAGTCTCTCGTCTTTGCCCACCTTGTTGTAGGCAGAACACTTGTACATGGTGGACTCGCTTGCGTTCTGAATCACCAGTTTGCTCACCGTCTGTCAAAGAAAGCACCTGTTCTTAGACCAGCTCACACCTCACCTGGTCTACGCTTCAACGACAGCTGGTCTTTTGCTGCTAAGGAAATCTGACCTCATTTTCTGGCGGTTGGAAAAAAAAGGATTCAGTCTGGTTTTTAATAGGAATTAGACCAATCTGTGTAAACATCAATAGACAGCCTTTTCCTGGTGGTCGTTTGAGTGAATTAGGCCAATCTGTGTAAACCTCAATAGACAGCCTTTTCCTGGTGGTCGTTTGAGTCAACCCTCACCTCCTCCTCCACCCACGCCATCCCTCCTCTCTCCTGTCCTCTCACACACTACAGGAAATGACCTCACAGGTGTGCCTGAAAACAGGAAGTAAGTGCTCTCTCCTTGTGTGTTTATTCCCTCTCACTGCAGGAAGTGTGGAGAGGAAGAGGGTTTTAAATATTTCTCCTGTGGAAATGGCAGCGCGCTCGGCCTCTCTCTCTTCTGATTGACAAATGCTGTGCAGAACTCTGCATCTGGGACAATAGGAAACTGGGACTTACATAAAGCTGCCTCAGTTTAAGGCTGGGTGGGACACTTATAAAAGTGCACTGTAGCCATAAAACAGCAAGTGTTTCAATCAACGCTACAATACAGTCTGCCATGTTACACACTACACACAGCCAGCACCCTCCCAAGCCAACACACGCAAACATTCCCACAGTGTTACCGTAACCTAGCAGCATAAGCAAGGACGCATTAACGCTGCTTAGCGGGGTGTTGCAGTTTAGCTGGGCGGCGTGTAGAGGGAACCTTATTTCGGCCGTCAACCATCTCTGTCCAGGTGTCGATGCTCTCAATGATGTTCACTGCGTTTTCAGAGTCCATGTCCTGCCAGTTCTGACACTCCGGGATTGGATCCCTGCGCTGCCGACTGAGCTCTCCTCTGCGAGATCTACAATCACACACACACACACACACACACACACACACACACACACACACACACACACACACACACACACACACACACACACACAATCCATTAAAATCAACTTCAGGCTGCTGTATTTCAGGTTGACTGCATCCAATCAACGTATTAGACCCAAATATTACTTTTTAATTATTAACTGTGCAGCCAAAGAAACAAACAAAAAAAAAACAAACAAAACAAGAAGATGAACTTCTCCTTCTCTCCTATTAGCAGTTAGTATATTACTAGCTCCATTTGGCATTTCCAATCTAACATATCAAACAGCATGGAAGGAACATATCAGCCTAACAGCCATGGAAAAGGTGGATTGTGGGTAATGGTCATGTGACAGACAAGGTCCAGGGACACACACTTTTGTACATTGAGCTGCTTTACATTACAGAAAGCAGGTTAGCTCCATCCCTTAATTTTTCCACTCTGAACCAGCAGGTTGGAGACTGGCTTCACCCCCTGTGAATACGATTAGCTTCCTATGACCAGCACACCACAGCTGCGTCTCTATTGATAGCACAAAAGGAAGATGCGTTTCTGAGTGTGGCCCTGCCTTGGACCTAACCTGTCTCGTGGTCCCCTGTGTTTGCACTAAATAAAACAATTCACCATTCGGGAAGGTTTGGGGGAAAATACGATGCCCCTGAGATTAGGGTGGCATCCTCCCTGAGCGGCGGGCGTGGCCACGTCTGTCGGGACGCACTGATTGATCGCTCCCCGACGAGGAAGCGACTCCCGGAGGCCAGCACCTTCCTGTGTTTGACTAGGGGTAACTAAGGATACGCTCGGACAGCGGGCCTTCCCTCATAAAACATTAAACACCTCCCCTCCCAATCCCTAAAAAAGTAGGAACAGCTGTGCAGGAGAAGAAAGGAGAGGAGGAGAGGAGAAAGAGAGAAAGCAGAGGAGGAGAGGAAGAAGAGCGAAAGCAGGATGAAGTGCTTCAAGGCTCTGAAATGAGAAATGCACGTGGCCTAGAGAGGGCTCAAGAGCGGAGCTGCGTTCCGAGTGGAGGTGGGGACTGGGGACGCCTCCCTTTGCGATTGGGACACATGAGGAGCCTGTGAATGGACCATTCGGATGCCAAGCGCCCCAGCCTGTGAGGGGGTGAGGGGTACGCCGTGGAGCAGATTGGGGGCCCATGTTTATGCTCCTCTGAGGGCATCACTCTGGCCCACTCTGTGACCAAGATTCCACGTACAAGTCCAAACATCCAATGATCTGGTGGTCTAACAATCTAAAAGTGTAATCATTTAACAATTCAATCATCTCACATTTTAAAAAACGAACGATCAATCAATCTGATAATCTCACAATTTAACCAACTAACAATCTAATTCAAGAACAATCTAATTTAAGAACTAACAATCTTACAGTCCAACAATCCAATAGTGTAGTGATCACATGGTCTAATAATCTACCAATGTAATGGTCCAACAAGCTAACAGGGACATAATGAAACAATTGTATATCTAATGATCTAATTTTAATGTAAAAATCCTACAATCTAGAACCTAATAATTTAACTCAAATGATGACCTAAAAATGAACAGTCCAACAAACCAACAATCCAATAATCAAACAATACAATGGTAAAAAAAAAATGGAACAATCTGAAACTATTTTGTAATTGTGCCTTGGCTTGCGTGCGTGAGTGTCATTAGGATGTGGCTGTTGGGAAGACCTGGATGTAAAGACTGGTCTGTGTGAATAAGAGGTGTCCAGGTGGGGGAGGGAAGCCTCCTGCTACTGGGACAGGGCGAGGCTTTGCTCGTGAAGGTTATTCATTCTGGAGAAGATGGGGCGGAAGGACCATGGTGTTTTGGGAAAGGAAACAGGTCGGGCTGGGCGATGTCAACACTGACAGTTCAGGCTGACCCCCTCCTCCCCCGCAGCCAAAGGATGTCACCAAGCCCTTTGGCCCCACACTTCCTGTTGTTGGAACGATGCATCACTCGCTATTACCCTCCTTCCTCTACACTAGCGCCCCCTCCCCTCCCCCTGTTTGTCAGGGTGGACCTACCCTGTGCCCCACCCCCTGCCCCGCCCCTCCCTCTCAAACCCTCTGTTTAGATGTTGCAGGGGAGGAGGGGTGGGGTTCAGGGCCTTTACTACTGAGAAAACAAACATGCCTATTCTACAAACCCGCTGGAGCCCCGGCCTCCTGCCAGCCGCCAGCGTCGGCATGCAGCCAAGATGGAGGGAGAAAGAGCGTCGGCGTGAACCCAGAGTGAACCGTGCAGCCTCACATCGACCTCCCAGCCTCGCAACAACCGAGTGACCGGCCCTTCACCCTTTAAAGAGGCTGGGGTGCTAACAGGGCGTGGCTTTAAAGAGGCTGGGGTGCAAACAGGGTGTGGCTTTAAAGAGGCTGGGGTGCTAACAGGGTGTGGCTTTAAAGAGGCTGGGGTGCTAACAGGGTGTGGCTTTAAAGAGGCTGGGGTGCTAACAGGGTGTGGCTTCAAAGAGGCTGGGGTGCTAACAGGGCGTGGCTTTAAAGAGGCTGGGGTGCTAACAGGGCGTGGCTTTAAAGAGGCTGGGGTACTAACAGGGTGTGGCTTTAAAGAGGCTGGGGTGCTAGCAGGGTGTGGCTTTAAAGAGGCTGGGGTGCAAACAGGGCGTGGCTTTAAAGAGGCTGGGGTGCTAGCAGGGTGTGGCTTTAAAGAGGCTGGGGTGCAAACAGGGCGTGGCTTTAAAGAGGCTGGGGTGCTAGCAGGGCGTGGCTTTAAAGAGGCTGGGGTGCTAGCAGGGTGTGGCTTTAAAGAGGCTGGGGTGCTAGCAGGGCGTGGCTTTAAAGAGGCTGGGGTACTAACAGGGTGTGGCTTTAAAGAGGCTGGGGTGCTAGCAGGGTGTGGCTTTAAAGAGGCTGGGGTGCTAGCAGGGCGTGGCTTTAAAGAGGCTGGGGTGCTAGCAGGGCGTGGCTTTAAAGAGGCTGGGGTGCTAGCAGGGCGTGGCTTTAAAGAGGCTGGGGTGCAAACAGGGCGTGGCTTTAAAGAGGCTGGGGTGCAAACAGGGCGTGGCTTTAAAGAGGCTGGGGTGCTAGCAGGGCGTGGCTTTAAAGAGGCTGGGGTGCTAGCAGGGCGTGGCTTTAAAGAGGCTGGGGTGCTAGCAGGGCGTGGCTTTAAAGAGGCTGGGGTACTAACAGGGTGTGGCTTTAAAGAGGCTGGGGTGCTAGCAGGGTGTGGCTTTAAAGAGGCTGGGGTGCTAGCAGGGTGTGGCTTTAAAGAGGCTGGGGTGCTAGCAGGGTGTGGCTTTAAAGAGGCTGGGGTGCTAGCAGGGTGTGACTTTAAAGAGGCTGGGGTGCTAGCAGGGTGTGGCTTTAAAGAGGCTGGGGTGCTAGCAGGGCGTGGCTTTAAAGAGGCTGGGGTGCTAACAGACGTGGCTTTAAAGAGGCTGGGGTGCAAACAGGGTGTGGCTTTAAAGAGGCTGGGGTGCTAACAGGGTGTGGCTTTAAAGAGGCTGGGGTGCTAGCAGGGTGTGGCTTTAAAGAGGCTGGGGTGCTAGCAGGGTGTGGCTTTAAAGAGGCTGGGGTGCTAACAGGCATGGCTTTAAAGAGGCTGGGGTGCTAGCAGGGTGTGGCTTTAAAGAGGCTGGGGTGCTAACAGGGTGTGACTTTAAAAAGGCTGGGGTGCTAGCAGGGTGTGGCTTTAAAAAGGCTGGGGTGCTAGCAGGGTGTGGCTTTAAAAAGGCTGGGGTGCTAGCAGGGTGTGGCTTTAAAAAGGCTGGGGTGCTAGCAGGGTGTGGCTTTAAAGAGGCTTGGGTGCTAGCAGGGTGTGGCTTTAAAAAGGCTGGGGTGCTAGCAGGGTGTGGCTTTAAAAAGGCTGGGGTGCTAGCAGGGTGTGGCTTTAAAGAGGCTGGGGTGCTAGCAGGATGTGGCTTTAAAAAGGCTGGGGTGCTAGCAGGGTGTGGCTTTAAAAAGGCTGGGGTGCTAGCAGGGTGTGGCTTTAAAAAGGCTGGGGTGCTAGCAGGGTGTGGCTTTAAAGAGGCTGGGGTGCTAACAGGGTGTGGCTTTAAAGAGGCTGGGGTGCTAACAGGTGTGGCTTTAAAAAGGCTGGGGTGCTAGCAGGGTGTGGCTTTAAAGAGGCTGGGGTGCTAGCAGGGTGTGGCTTTAAAGAGGCTGGGGTGCTAGCAGGGTGTGGCTTTAAAGAGGCTGGGGTGCTAGCAGGATGTGGCTTTAAAAAGGCTGGGGTGCTAGCAGGGTGTGGCTTTAAAAAGGCTGGGGTGCTAGCAGGGTGTGGCTTTAAAGAGGCTGGGGTGCTAGCAGGGCGTGGCTTTAAAGAGGCTGGGGTGCTAGCAGGGTGTGGCTTTAAAGAGGCTGGGGTGCTAGCAGGGTGTGGCTTTAAAGAGGCTGGGGTGCTAGCAGGGTGTGGCTTTAAAGAGGCTGGGGTGCTAGCAGGGTGTGGCTTTAAAGAGGCTGGGGTACTAACAGGGTGTGGCTTTAAAGAGGCTGGGGTGCTAACAGGGCGTGGCTTTAAAGAGGCTGGGCTGCTAACAGGCTGTGCTTTACTTTTTCACAAGCCTGTCTGCAGAGCTGATTGGAGGATTAATCTGATTATCCTCCAATCCGCAGTGGCAGTGTAGGATCTCTATAGAGCCTAAACAGTGTAGCAATAAGAAGTGGGGAAAGAGTGGGCGTTGCTGGACAGGGTCCTTACATTTGGCGGGTACTGTTGAGCCCGCATGGCCCCCAGGCCCTCCACTGCCAGGTGATTTTGGTGGGGGCGGGGATGCCGTAAGCAGTGCAGGTGATGGTCTGCCGGCTGCCTCTCCGGTATGGGTTGGTTGGCGCTGCCGCCTCCTTCTCATGGATCTGAGGGGGAACTGCAGACAGTCGCACACATCACGCCAACTGTACATACACGTCACAGCAACTACACGCATATGTCACGATAAGTATACACACATCACACCAACTACATGCGTATGCCACAATAACTGTACATACACATCATGGCAACTACACGTGTATGTCGCGGCAACTATACACACACATTACGGCAACTACATATGTGTGCACACCAACTTTGCATACACATCATAGCAATTGTACACACGCATCACAGCAACTAACAAGCGTATGCCATGGCAACTATACGCACGCATCATGCCAACATGACGTGTGTCATGCCAACTGTGTATGTGCATAATGCCATAATGCCAACTGCACACACACATCACACATGCGGTCAGTGCACACTCAATATGTTTGTTTCACATTTACATTAGCTATTCAATTCAGCAGACCATTATGATTAACAGTGAGTGATCATTTATGAAGATCAGTTGGAAGAAAATTGTTTCCGTGTTGTATAATCCTTGTATTCATCACTGAGAAATAAGTACAAAGCAATATACTAGCTAAATGAAAACAGGAAAGAACAGTCCTATGTTGCTAAATATGTAAATAAGGACAAAGCGTTATGCTGGTTAGATGAAATAAGGGCACTGATTGGCACTTATGCTGGTTAGATTATGTGTCCCCAAATAGGCAGAGCTGCTGGTTACCGTTGACAACCAGAGTGATACTGAGCCTCCTCTCCAACAGGGCGGCAGTGTTCTTCAGAACGATGGTGTAGTTTCCTGCATCCTGCAGAGACACCTCCTTGATCTCCAGGGCATGATGCTGGTACTTCATCCGGTTGAACTCGGGGCGTTTGTTGATATGCTTTCCATTTTTAAACCTAGAATATAATTTAGATTATTTTTTCAATTATTTACATTGTTACCAGCTATCCTGGACCCATTTTTGTGTTTATGGAAGCACATAGTGGTAGTTTGCTCCGCCTCACCATTGTGTTTCTGGTGTAGGGTACGCCGACACTTTGACGGACAGCCGGAAGGTCTTCTGGCCCACAGTGGCTTCAGCCACTGGCCCGTCCTTATAGTCCAGACTGATAAAGGGCTTTTCTGAAACACAGATAAACATGTTCGCTGCGTCAGACAACCTCACTACTGCCTGTCAATCACTCTGACACCCAGGCACATGAGTGGATGCCAAATATATCCATCAACACAATGAATTCCTCCGATTCTACCCTGCAAAAAAACTGCCTTCATAACAAGTACACACTGAAATTCTAATCCATTCCTCATTTTTTGATAAAACCATGCCCCAAATGTGGATCTCTGTAGTGTCAGTCTATACACACAGATTAATAAAATGCCACCCATGTTAAGAAGCACTCAAGTCATCTGTATCTGAAAAACAACTGGCTTATCCACGCATAAGCTGAATCAGTACAGACCCTCATGATCTGTGTGTGGTCATATTGTACTGTGCGCTATGATCTGTGTACGGTTCTTATGACCTGTGTGTGGTCATATTGTACTGTGCGCTATGATCTGTGTACAGTTCTTATTACCTGTGTGTGGTCATATTGTACTGTGCGCTATGATCTGTGTACGGTTCTTATTACCTGTGTGTGGTCATATTGTACTGTGCGCTATGATCTGTGTACCGTTCTTATGACCTGTCTGTGGTCATATTTTACTGTGCGCTATGATCTGTGTCCGGTGGTACCGTACCATGCACTATGACCTGAGTGGACAGCTGCAGGGTCTTCTCCACACTGTGGGCGTGGCAGGTGTAGGAGCCAGTGTCGGAGACGTCCATGTGGCGGATGGTGAGAATGCTGGAGGCTTCAGTGCTTTGCGACAACGTGGTGCGGTCGTGCTGAACGCTCACGGTCCGGTTAATCTGCCAGGGCATGGTCAAAACATGGTCAAAACACGGTCAAAACACAGGCACCACATCTAGGACAGACAGCCCCAGCTTCTGTATACAACATACTCAACATCTCCCAAAAAATCCCCAGAGCCCCCAACCCGTACACCTCTGCCGACCCCCTCAGCAGGTCCTGTACCTGTTTCCCCTGGTACAGCCACATGAAGCTCACGCCTGTGTTGAACTCCACCGACGCTGTACAGTTTAACACTAGTGTCTCCCCTGCCATCAACTCCACGGACTTCTCAGGAAAGAGCTTCAGATCATAAAACAACCTTCCTGTGGGGTTGGGAAAGGGAGGGGTTACAGTGAACATCGTTAATCAATCAAACCATCAATCCACACATCAATCAATCAAACAGCCAGCCAATCAATAAATTGAACAATCAACCAACAACTCCTAATTAGACAATAAATCCAGAAGTCAAACAATGTTGTCCTGCTTGCTTTCTGTAGTACAAATAGAATGGTACGTATATTTTTTGCAGATATAATCAGTAAAGTTAAAATAAAAAAAATAATACATTTTCTTTGCACCTTCCTGTTCAGCGAACTGACATTCTCATCTCTCATGAAGTGTCTTTCTCTGTTTCCCTCAACAAAGCAAGAACCAAGCACTGTAGCCTTGCGAAGAGAACCAGTAGGGAATATACAGTATCTGGATAATGGATCACCCTCCCTCTTCTGTAAGATCTAATTAAACACAGGTGTTGCCATTGCAAGGTAATGTGCTTAACAGCCACACACACATGACAAGAGATGAATTTGTAAAAAAAAAATGTACTTGTAAAATAGAAAGGCAAATGCATTTACTCATCTCTTCCCTGAATGGCTTTCTCAAAACATGCCATTTCTGAGAAACACACATAACGCGACCTAGGCCTCCAAATAGTTTTCTGATATTTTGATTTGTGTCATACATTTTTGATTTTTGCGTCAAGTTGGCCTTTAGAAATCAATCTGTTAAAGCAGCCTAAATGAAAGTGGCCAGACTTCAGCTGCTGGTGGCAAAAAAAGAAGTGAAGTGAAAAGCAGACTGTTACAGAGTGCATGTTGACATTAACGTGACATTCGATCACAATGTGGACCCGTGTTTATTTTCGCTGTCTGCGGCCCATGTCAACGGCGAATGCTGAGAATGAGTCGTTTTTATGGCCCTCCAGAAGGCGACATGATTAAAAGTGTTGATGTTGGCTCTCAGATGCTAACAGGGCACGGTATCTTCAGATTAATAATGAAGAAAGAGAGACGGAGAGTGACCTCATTCAACATCACTGCCTCACAAGGTCCTTCATAGTTCACTTAAAATGTAAAATGAGCAGACAAGAAACCCCCCCCCCCCCACCACCACCACCACCACCACCACCACCACCACCACCACCACCACCATTCCTTTCTCTGCTCTCACCCACAATCCAATCACCTCTCAGCCTCAGCTGAGAACCAATCACCTCTCAGTTAACAGCAAGTCACCTCTCAATGTAGAGCCAATCAGTTCTCAGCCTTATAGCAGTGCCAATCACCCCAGCTCAGAGCCTCAATGAATGAGTGTCCCCCATTCACTCTGAAGCACTATGAAATTGTGAAAAGTGCAATATTAATGAAAGCCACTATTATTATTACTACTATTATCACCTCTCAACTCAGAGTCAATGACCGAGCCAATTACCACTTCAGCTAACGCAAAGCCATCTTCAAATAAAAGGCACCAGCTGGTTTCAAGTGCAGTCATAGGCAGCTCTTAGCTTGTTTTACTAAAAGTTTACAGGATAATCTGATTTTCTAGGGATTGAATCTTGAGACGTAATTGCTAATATCAGATGTGGATCTCAATGGCCTGCTGATATTTCCTCCCTTGATGATTGCTCATATTATGGAGCAAAAGTAAATATTTATTGCATCAGTTGGATAGGCGGGGTTTTGAGCCTTGCCACTAAAAACATCAATACCAGGAAGATTACCACATTCTAAGAGAAAATGAAGCAACAAGCAGTGTACTGTTACCCAGAGTCCCAGAATCTCATCCAACATGCAAGGACCATCTTGGCTTATAGCCTGCTCGCCTTTCTTTGTTTATTTATTTTTCATGGGTTCTGGGCAATAACATTTTTCTGTTCCCTCACTACGTTGAGAAGGGAAGAGCGACATCCAAAAGGACATATTGTCAGCTCCTCTTGCAATCAATCAATCAATCAATCATTATGTGTATAATTCCATGTAGAATCACGCTGTCACACAGTGCTTCACAAATCACAATGGACATTTTCTAGATGGAGTGAAAAAAAAACCACTTTGTGCCACTGTGGGTGAAGCTGGAATATTAACTGAACACCTTTAATGGTGATGAAGCTGAACTGGTGGGATATACAGAGGAAGAGGAGCGCGTTTAAATGCTGAAAACAAAGCGACTGAGTGATCGTCCTGAGGCGGCTTGGATCGGGGGCCTACCTGAGTGGTGGATCAGATAGACGGCGGACTGGAACTCCCTGTTGTGGACCACAGTTCTGCAGAAGAAGCCGATGAGGTTGGGGCGACTCTGCACGGCCTGGCTGGGCACGGACCAGCCCCTCTTACTGCTCCAGGTCAGGTTCTTATCCACCAGTGGGGCGGGAGAGGAGTCGATCTGTAGGGGAACAAGCCAACAATCTGATCACAAATACATATACCCTCTCTTACAAACAAACATAGAATCACATGCACTCACTCATACATGCACCATGCGCACACACACACACACACACACAAACACAAAATACATACGGATGCCTGCAAACAAACATAGATATGCACAAAAAAACAAACATGCATACACATACTTCACTCATGCACATATTTACTCTCTCACACACACAAAAGCAGACACACACATACACACGCACAAAACATGCACACACACCCTCATGCACACACACACACACACAATGCATTCACTCGCACACATGTATGGGCCGTTTACCAGATGGAGGGTAACATTCAGGTCAGGTGCAGCCACCAGACATGGCACCTCCACCTGCGTGGCAGACCGCGTGATAAATATCGTCTCCAGCACCGTCCTTCTGACGAACGGGTGCTCCACATCTGGAAGAGGTAAACGCACCTGTTAACATTCTTACCTGTTCACTAACATTCTTACCTGTTCACTTGTTCAACTGATTTCCTGTTCAATCATTTCTGCCACAGTGACAGATGTCTTGCAAACACTTGGCTGGACTCAACTGTTTCCAGAAATCCCAGTTGGTCACTACTTAAGCAATGTAATCTAATGGTTATGGAACTGGGCTTGTACAGGGGAGGCTGCAGGTTTCATTCCCAGGGGGGGCACTACAATTCCACCCTTTAACAATGTATGAAAATAAATTGCTTCAACAAATTGTCCAGCTGTAGGAATGGATTGTATTTATAGGATGTGTAAAATAAGTACACGGCTTCGAAATGCAGAGCTCAAATGTGCTGTCTAATGGTTTTGCCTTTCATGTTAGAAAATGGGACAAGCCAGGATTTGGTTTCTCGATAGGGAGCATTGTGTTTAAACAGAGGAGTGTAGCCAGGGGGATTCAGTCTGTTCCAGCCACACTGGAGGACAGCTGACGGACCATGACGGACCGGCTGTGCTCACTGAGAGAGCTTTAATTGCAGTTCAGAAAACAGTGTCGACCCCGAATGGGTAGATGAGGGTTTTCACAGGTAATTTAATTTCACTCGTTCAGAAACCCCCTCCCTCCCCGCCACCCCCACCGATAGCACAGAGACAGCCAGGACATTCACCGCACTCCACCCCTCCACTTTCATGGCCTCTGCGTTGAAGAAACATTGTCTGAACGTTACGTGATGTCTACACTGGATTCCACTTTCATGGGCTCTGTGTTGAAGAAACATTGTGTGAATGTTATATGATGGCTGGACTGGATTCCACGTTCATGGCCTCGGTGTTGAAGAAACATTTGTGAATGTTATTTCAGTCAGGCCACTGTTGTTCAAATAACTTTATTGACATTATGAAACAATACATTTTAGGTTTGGCGGTATGGTTCTGTTCACCAAGCCCTCCCGCCCATCCACGCGAGCAAGCATGGGTATGGCGGCGAGGGCAGCTGCACAACCCCCATTAGGGTTACGCTAGAACAGAACCGCAGCACTGAGAATGGTTTTGACAGAATCCATTCAGTCAGTTATATATATATATATAAATGGCACTTTTAAGTGTCATTATCACAACAATTTACAAGGAACCGGGCCTGAAACCCCGTAGAGCATGCCTAAGGCGACGGTGGCAAGGAAAAACTCCCTGCTGTTAGCAGGAAGAAACCTTGGGCAGAACCTGACTCTGAGGGGGAAGTCCATCCGCCGCTGACTGGCACCGGTTACTAAATGCTGATTACAGAATAGAAATTTGTAGACCGAACATATGAAAATGTCAATGTATAAGGAGCCGGTGAGGAAGACTGATTGAAGCCCGGCAGGTGCATCATAGCTGGGTACATGCATGGAGCTGGAGCCGACCGTCTGCTTCTGGAGAACGATGTTTGTTGATCTATAGCTATCGCTCCGGCGGATGCCGAAGCGGGAAGGAAAGAGGAAAAGAAATCAGTAGGCACTCGAAAATGTTAGTGATTCATGCAGGAGCGATATAGGCTAGGTGTATGTGCACAATGGGAAACTGAAGAGGATGGAGCTGGGGTGGAGGGGGGGGGTTTTGTGTGCAGCGGGTGTGCTGGCAGGGGATCCACCATGGTAGGGCGAGGCGGTTAAATAGACCGCCTTGTTATGTGAATGGACTGATGGGTGAATCGTCACTACTCAGCTGAGCTGTCAGCTGATTAACTATGGCCGGGTTTCGCTCTCGTGACCTGCCTGAACTGACGCTATGCTCGATTTCAGTCAGGCCACTGTTGTTCAAATAACTTTATTGACATTATGAAACAATACATTTTAGGTTTGGCGGTATGGTTCTGTTCACCAAGCCCTCCCGCCCATCCACGCGAGCAAGCATGGGTATGGCGGCGAGGGCAGCTGCACAACCCCAAAAACAACCATACGCCAAGTGCTGCCAGCATGTGCACACGTGATGACCGTGCAACGACCCCTCGCCTTGGAGAAAGCCGATCTGTCCATCTGCTCAAGGATCCCCCAATACCACAACGATCAATGTCATGTGCACCAACGCCTGTTGGACTCCCCCGTGCGCCAGACGGAGTGCTGACCAACCCCATGAAATCCATGTGTAGTGATGAAGAACAATGTGTGACCTTCTGGCTACCGATGAAACCATACTGTCCTTCAGCACAAGGTCCTTCTAACGTAACATGGATCAGTGGCTATGTGCACCAACGCCTGTTGGACTCCCCTGTGCCAGATGCAGTGCAAAATAACCCCAGGAAGTTCTACGTGTAGTGATAAAGAACGATGTGTGACCTCTGGCTACTGATGAAGCCATGCTGTCCTTCAGCACAAGGTCCTTTAACGTTACATGGATCAGTGGCTAAGTGTACCAACGCTTGTTGGACTCCCCCGTGTGCCAGAGTATAGTATGACTAACCCCAAGAAGTTTATGTGCAGTGATAAAGAACAATGTGTGACCTTCCAGCTACCGATGAAGCCATCCTGTCCTTCAGCACAAGGTCCTTTAACGTTACATGGATCAGTGGCTAAGTGTACCAACGCTTGTTGGACTCCCCCGTGTGCCAGAGTATAGTATGACTAACCCCAAGAAGTTTATGTGCAGTGATAAAGAACAATGTGTGACCTTCCGGCTACCGATGAAGCCATCCTGTCCTTCAGCTCGAGGCCTTTTAAACGTTACATGGATCAGTAGCTATGCGTACCAACGCATGTTGGACTTCCCCTGGGAGCCAGACATTGGATTACCCAGGGAAATTCTATGTGTAGTGGTGAATAACAATGTGTGACCTTTCAGCTACCGATGTAGCCATCCTGTCCTTCAACCCAAGGCCCCTTTACGTTTACGTGGATCAGTGGCTATGCGTACCAACGCCTGTTGGACTTCCATGGGAGCAAAACTAATCAGGGGAGTTATATGTGTAGTGATGAAAAACTGTGAGACCTTCCAGCTCTCGGTCTTCTAACATTACGTGGATCAGTGGCTATGTGTACCAACGCCTGTTGGACTTCCATGGGAGCAAAACTAATCAGGGGAGTTCTATGTGTAGTGATGAAGAACTATGTGTGACCTTTCGGCTACGGATGAAGCCGGCATGCCTATGGGAGAAGCTCTTCATCCCTTCAGGTCACTGCCAATTAATACCATACCAACGCCTGTTGGTCTTCTCCCTAACGGTCATGGAGGATGCTGTGCGTAACATTGGCTTCATGGCGCCCGTATGCCTAGGGCCATTCTAACTACTGAAGTTGTATTTGTAGTATATGTATATGTACCAACCACCTAAAAGCTATGTGTGAACTTTTCGCTACGGAGGAAGCCGGCATGCTTATGGGGAGAAGCTCTTCGTCCCTCAGGTCAATGCCAATTAATACCATACCAACGCCTGTTGGTCTTCTCCCTGACGTCAGGGAGGATGCTGTGCGTAACATTGGCTTCATGGTGCCCGTATGCCTAAGGCCATTCTAACTACTGGAGTTGTATTTGTAGTATATGTATATGTACCAACCACCTAAAAGCTATGTGTGACCTTTCGGCTACTGATGAAGCCGGCATGCTTATGGGGAGAAGCTCTTCATCCCTCAGGTCAAATGCCAATTAATACCATACCAACGCCTGTTGGTCTTCTCCCTGACGTCAGGGAGGATGCTGTGCGTAACATTGGCTTCATGGCGCCCGTATGCCTAGGGCCATTCTAACTACTGAAGTTGTATTTGTAGTATATGCAAGAACAGCGCGAAGCGTGAATTTTTCATAACGCAAGTCCAAATCCAATTATGCATAACGCAATCCAGTCCAGGCGTCTACTAGCCTATTGATGAAAGGGACAGACGAGCATCCTTTGTTAATGATGTTGACGGTGGCTTGGTTGTCGCAATAGGCCAAAATTTGTTTCCTTGGCCAGCTGTTTCCCATAGGATGCAAGCAACGATGATTGGGTATAGTTCGAACAAAGCTATAAATTGAATATTGCGAGGCAGAGTTTGCAGCTCTTTAGGCCATGTTTCTGCAACCATAGTATTATAAACCCCCAAAAGCAATAGAAAGCGCTGCGTCGGTAAAGAATTTAAAAGTAACTGATGTTTCGACGTAGTCGTTATGAAAACGCAAGGCTTTAATCCAAGTGTGAATCTTCCAGCCCCGAAATTGGACCTCTTGCTCCGCCTACCCACTTGCTATAAGTTCAAAATCCATGAAAATCAACCATGCGTCGAGAGCATCATGTTGCATAATTAATTGAATTTTGCATCGCAAACGTTAAACGGTCTGAAATTGATGATTTAATAGCAACTCACCTTTATTAATAGCTACCAGACAACATTTATTAATGCTTATTACACATTACATTCATTTGTACCACGGCATTGTTGAATACTCGGTTCTGATGGGGTCAATACGCATTCCAAGGTTGTGCATTGATTTTCACCACTGCCTTTAACAGTGTGTCTTCGTCCCGCTCGTGTCTCGCTTGCTTTCAACTTGGCTATCAGCTAATTCTCGCAAGCATCACATTCGAACCTATGCTGTCCTTTAGTCCACAGTTGTATTAAGAAAATTATGCATGTTTGGAAAATTCAAACATGAACACACTTATACGACCGAAAAACACTTCCGGTTTCGATATTTTACTTTCAGCGGTCAAAATAACTTTGGTCTAGCACTCCGCAAAAACGGGACACACATCACTGGTTCTTTGCAGAGTGAAATGATTACACGTGTCACATACTGACTGATCTACGGTATTCGGGTTTCTGTAGTTTTCGCGAAAATCAATGTTATTCTTTCGTCCCGGTTCTCCCCTAGTAGTATCCACAAAAACTACACGCGTAATGTTGCAATGTGAATTAGGGTTGTCTGCAATCAGTAGTATGCTAGGGTAATATAGCCTACAAATCCCTGGCAATGATATAATTTAGCCGTAATAATGATGAATAGGCTACAACACTTAAATTCAACCTGAAAACTATTAGCTAGGTATCCGAGTAGGCTACGCAGATGCAGTAGGCCTACGAGCGCAATTATGTCCCGATAAATTAAAATACCATGCAGGATACAGATCGGCCAACGCAATAACGTGCAAGATATAGAATGTATAATTACATACCAGGTTAACGGTAGGCCTAGTCTTCACATCATTACCGATTACACACGCAGAACTAGTTACGATAATAGTTGGAGCAGCAGTGCGTTAGGACGTGAACTATGTAGACTACTCATTTGTCGCATTTGTTTATTTATTCATTTTCTCCCCACTTACGTATCAGCCTCCGTGAACCGCCACGAACCTCTCGTATCAGAAGCCAGCTCAATGATTAGCCTAGTCGGACCGCGTCCACGAAGTATCAGATCTCTTTGGTCTCCCACTTCCAGAACGAGGCAGCGAGTATACGAACATGACCAACCAATAATCCGGGGCAGGGTGTATGCTTACCGTTTAGGTTAGCCCAAGGATCATATAAAGGTTACCGCGCGTTTTATGCCTCTGAAGCCAATATAGACTGTTAATGTCAGCTAGCAATCCTGTTGAAAGGTTTCGAATACGAGCAATAAGGTCCGGGTTACACGACAAGACACACGCTTTAAATAGCCATCTTACGCAACGTGAATATCGCCCTTCCTTGTCCGGGAAATGTTATTTGAATATCGTCAGTTTCCATAGCGGACCATAAGCTTAAACGATACTTGCAGTCACTTAGCTTTGGCAACAAATTCAGGAATCCTATTCGTTTTCGCTGACAGTGTGCAGTCATGCATGCAGGGAAGCAGGTTTCGAAAAACCAAATGTTATTTGAATATATCGCCCTTTTCTTTTGTCTAACAGAGCATAAAACTTAAGAATACAGAGCTTGACATCACTTAGCTTTTACGTAGAATTTTGCAGGATTCCGATTCTTTCCCCCCCGGCGTGTAGTAGAACAAGCAGGATGTGCAGCGCAGAAGATGTTTTTTGTGTGCAGCGGGTGTGCTGGCAGGGGATCCACCATGGTAGGGCGAGGCGGTTAAATAGACCGCCTTGTTATGTGAATGGACTGATGGGTGAATCGTCACTACTCAGCTGAGCTGTCAGCTGATTAACTATGGCCGGGTTTCGCTCTCGTGACCTGCCTGAACTGACGCTATGCTCGATATTATTTTCACACAAGCAAAATCAGGCCCATAGACTTCCACCTCCCCTGCACATGTGACACAACACACTGGGTTACAGTATTCCACCATAAATAACTTGTGAAAAAGGCAGTTGTTCTATGTGTGTGTGTGTGTGTGTGTGTGTGTGTGTGTGTGCGTGCGTGTATGCGTGTGAGCGTGTGTGTGTGTGTGTGTGTGTGTGTGTGTGCTGCATAATTCCGGGACCTCTCCGGTTGGTTCATGGCAGAACAGTGGGGTGGGCAGGGTAACACCGTTGCCCTAGAGACCAACGGTGGGCTAACTGGAGCCACATGCGGGCAGAGTGTCCGGCTGTGGATACATTCACTAGGCTTTATGGCTCTGATCGCAGCTGGACCACTCACTCCACCCCCCGGGGAGATCTGGGGAAACTGTTTTGGCACCTCATCAGGACAGATTAGGACTGATTTACAAGAGCGCTGGAGTGGGCCCTACGTCCCACCACCACTTCTACTTTAGCTCAGAGACTGAACATACTGGGTTTGTGGATAGGCACATTAGACCCACTGTAACTTGAACTCATGGTGACCCTTTGAGAACCATCCCCCTCTACACACACACACACACACACACAAAACCAGGTGTGTCTGGTGTAGATAAGGGGTGGGGCCAATTCCATCCAATATAAATACTATTTCACTACAGGGGCTGCTAGAAACATGGACCTGCAATGTTTCATTACATTTCATGACAAATCTCCTTCAAAAATGATGGGCCTCCAAAAACAATGTCTCTACAGTTTTTAAGTTAGCCTATTTGAGCAGTCTGGACTGCTGATGGCCTTCTAAAAATCATATAGTGTAAGGGGGGTCGGGTTCAGAGGACCAGACGCGACTGAGAGGGGATCAGAAGGATATCCACGAAACGTGGACAAAACAGGTAGGGAGCCTCAAGCTCTGAAAACTGTCAGAGAGCAAAAAACAAACAAAGAGGCAAAAGGAGACGGGAAAAAACCAAGGTACTGTCTAGCAGCAGACAAGAGAGGAAAACCAAGGAAGGAAATAAAGAGTGAAGAAAACAAAAATCCTAAACAGAAATCGTAGCACTCTAACAGACAAGTCCCATGTTCTTTTGAATAAAAGGACAAGAGGACTTCTGCATTCCTATACCCCGTATGAGTTGTGGCAATGAAGACACCAAAGCACTGGAAGAAGGAAGCACTGTGCTTATATAGCCAGCGGGAAACCTGAAACAGGTGCGCCAGGTAAGTGCCGGGAAGCGGAAAAACCCGGCACGGGCGGCTGAAAAAATAAGGCAGGAGCGCCCTCACGTGGCTCCGAAAGGAAAAGACCAGAAAGATGAAGGAAGGCAGCCAAACCATGACATATCGATGTCTTCTGTAAGACAGGACTAATTGGTCACACTGAATAAACCTCCGGTTTTGACCCTGCATGAGTTATCGTTTTTGGAGAAACTGTTTCAAGCTGCAGGAACAACCCTCCCCTGCTGTGTTTTAGATGGCATGACCCCTTCCAATAATTTGCTTTAGTCACTGTCCCTGCCACTTACATCCAAAAAACAAACAGAGCATGTCTGTCCCACAACTATCTGAGAGCAGAAATCCCACTGGGCCAGTAAGCACTCAGGGAGGAAACTGAGAACGCGTTTGACCCTTTCAGACCAGCGCTGACACTGGGGTTATGAATCAATTGTGATGTCACTGCAGAGTGCAGTCACAGGTTCCTTAGGCTGACCAGATACTCAGCTCCATATTCTTAACATTGACATTTCTGTCTCCCCACTGTTGATGACAAAATGTTCAATTTTGTTGCACATTATTAAGATGTGCATAAATACTGTGTCAGTGTTCAATGTGTGGTAATATATCACTATAAATGTCTGGTCCTGTAGTTAGTAGAGAGGATGGTAGGACTGCAACAGCTTAGTATCTGGTGAGTCTACAAAATCTGTGGTGCAGTGCAGCTGGCATCAGGATAAATGTAATGAATGACACTTCATGTAGGACAATTCAGGCTAAACAAAAACCTTCCTCACCAAGAGGAACAGGAAGAGAACCACAGCCCTCATTCAATGAGATTCCTTTAGCAATAAATCGTTCCTTTTCCGTAAAGCTGGAATACCCCTGAATACAAAGCAAAGAATTTAACCATCCCGAGGTTAAAATGTCAAGACTTAGCTCTGAAATTTCTGCTGACAGATGTTGGTAAATCCAAAGTTTCAGTCGATTAATGACAGGTCAGCAATGGATACAAACCCTGCACAGAGAATGATCACACAGTACTGCACTTGTAGAATGGTATCACACTGAATGTCTTCAGATACATTTTAAAACATATTTTTTTCTCTCCTCCCTTTCCACATTATCCTGTTCATGTTTGCAATATGCGTTCATGTCATGCAATATAAATAAGCAGACAAGCCATAAAACTGTTTGGACACAGAGGGTCAGAGGTCAGGCCCTCTGGCATGCCACTAATTGAAACCTCAAACACAGATGTTTTTGGTCCCGAGGGTCAGTGCCTGTGACCCTGTGGAGAGACCTTGGCTCCAGCCTTCCCATCTGCCCTTCTGTGGCCAAACCCAAACCGACTCAGTACTCATGTGGGAAAGGGGTATGATGAGCCAGTCTTGTTCCAGCTCTACAGTGGGAAAGGTGCATATGAGCCAGCTTGGTTCCAGCTCTACAGTGTGGAAGGTACATATGAGCCAGCTTGGTTCCAGCTCTACAGTGTGGAAGGTACATATGAGCCAGCTTGGTTCCAGCTCTACAGTGTGGAAGGTACATATGAGCCAGCTTGGTTCCAGCTCTACAGTGTGGAAGGTACATATGAGCCAGGTTCCAGCTCTACAGTGTGGAAGGTACATATGAGCCACCTTGGTTCCAGCTCTACAGTGCAAAAGGGGTATAATGAGCTAGCCTTGTTCCAGCTCTACAGTGGGGAAGGTATATAATTAGCTAGCCTGGTTCCAGCTCTACAGTGGGGAAGGTGTATAATGAGCCAGCTTGGTTCCAGCTCTACAATGGGAAAGGGGTATAATGAGCCAGCTTGGTTCCAGCTCTACAATGGGAAAGGGGTATAATGAGCCAGTTTGGTTCCAGCTCTACATTGTAAAAGTGGTATAATGAGCCAGCCTGGTTCCAGTTGTGATGACAATGTGGTGCAAGTAATGTGGTGATGAATGTTACTTTATAATTTCCTGTACAAAATATAATCAACTCCCATTGAAAAAAAAGAGAAAATTAAGTGTTTTTGTTGGAACTACACCGCATTTCCTGCGTGTGCTGGTCACCACGCCCTCCGCAGTACAGTTTCGACTTTCAGAAAGATAGTCTGGGTTCAGCTCATTGCTGCTGAAGTGGCAGTCCGCAAACATGGCAAAAACTCTGTGTGTCAGAGTGGAAGACTAAACTCTGAGATCCTGTTTCCTGGCTGATTCGTGGCCAAACCAATAACAGGACAAGCAACAGCATGCAAAACGCTTCTGGTGACTGAATATGCAAGATAGGCCAGGACATCTGTCTTCTGCCCCCTGTATGTAAAATTATTATTCGTTGAGTATGAAAACTATGGTTAATCCATTTTACCGGTCAGATATGCACTGTAACCTGACCGCGGGTCACATGGAAATATTCTAAAACTGCAGTTTTGCCAAACCTCTGATAATATCATATTACTGATAAAAACCTTAGTCAGCAGAATGGGTGCTAAAGAAACACTTTATCTGTACAGCACATGGGGGGCCGCTGAGATGAATTTGTGGCTGCGGGCCCTTATGGAGGAAAGCGCTAAACAAAGGGCCGTGTTTGATTTGGAAGGGACAGTCAGCAATCTGGCGGTCTCTTCTCCCAGAAAGATGATCTGACCCCCCCTGCCTCTCTCCTTCCTCCTGCACCACAGTGTTGCCTGTAGCTTACAGCGTCTCTCTGGGCTGTCTCTTTGTCTAAACAAAACCCTAAATCTGCTTTCAGGGGCTGCTGTGCAACTAGTAATCCTTAAAATCTCCTTACAGCAATGTGTGGCACACAATGAGCTTGGACTTCACTGGAGGGATCAGTCAGTGGGGAGCTGGTATACAAAACAACATGGCCGACACTCTGCCCCTAATAGTGATGAAATCTCTGTCAGGGGCGTGCAGTGGAACAGAGCTAGAAATACGGTGTTTAGTGCTTTAATACTAAATGGGTGTGCTTTAATGAATAGTGCGTAATGAGCCTGAACTTCCACATGGGAGTTAGATATCCGAGCCAAGGGCAGGGTCTGGGGCATTGGCAGGTTTTAATCACGGCGGAAAACAGGAGGCATGTGTGCTTGTACCCCTTCATTACATCTTCGGTTTATTCAATATTAGGATCCTTTACAACCATTAGCCAACTCCCGAGGCAAAGCCAATAACCCTAAAACCGTAACAGCCAAACGCGGCAGGCCCTCTTTGATGTAAAACTATCCCTTAAACAAAAGATCGATTTTCAGCTAAATGTCTGTAATTTTCTTGTACTCGTCCCAAAGAAAAGAGAAACCTTAGTGTTGGACAGCCAGGCAGAGGGGGGGGGGGGGCATGTGTAGGAGGAGCCAATGCCCCAAACAGCTGTTGCAGCAATTTACAAAGATTATCTTTTCTGGCCAAAGGGAGTGAATTTGGTGTCACAGAGAACGTGGTGCCGCTCATTTTGAAACTCAGATAAAGGCCTTCTTGGCTGTTAATTCTAGTCATTAAATCTGCACCACGTTAGACAGCTGGGACACAGAATTAACCAAATATCAGGGGCAAAACCGGAACCTGGATTAAATCAGGACCGGCAAGTAATTTTAGGAGAAAGTTCAAGGAAATCACAAACCACCATTCACCTCTCTGTGAGCGACCTTGAAGTCACATGAAGGTCATGTGTCACCTGAGTGCCACCTGTGAGTTTCCTCTTCCTCCACAGGGTTGGGGTGCAGGGGGGATTAGTAGGGGATGGGGGTTTGTGGGTGTTACCCAGGACCCCCGCTCTAAGGTCCTGTCTGGCACTCTGTGTCCATGCTTACTAGAGTTTCCGGATTCAAATGCCGTTTCTAGCCTTAATCTGCAGAACCCAAATTTCCATTTTTTTTCTCTTCTGGAGAAAAAAAGAAGTTACTGGAGACCCCAACCATCTGCAGAAGTTAAGGCTTCAGGCTGTTGGGTTATTAGGTCATTAAGACTGAGGTTAATAGGTAAGGGTCGGAGGTTAAGTGAGTGAAAGGAATACACCAACATTCCGGTTAGAGGTCATGGTGCAGGTCAGAAGTGGCGGGATGGGGGTGCGGCGATCGAGGGGGGGGGGGGGGACGCTCACCCCTAACAAAGACGTAGACGCTGGCGGCGGTGGTGCCGTCGATGACGGCCTTGATGTCCTGGTAGAAGCAGCGGTAGCGGCCGGTGTCATTGCCGCAGGCGCCCGTCAGCACCAGGGTCTTGCAGTACGGCCTGCCGGGCTCGCCCTGGCACTCCCGCACCCGGACGGCGCGCTGCCCCGGCGTCTCCCCTCGCCGCGGCGGGTCCTGCCGGTCCGTCGCTTCCTGTATGGTCAGCGAGCTCTCAGGCCACGCCCAGTCCAGAGTGCGCTGTCCCCTAGGCGACGGGAACCAGACAAACGCCGTAGCCAACGTCAACAGTCAACACGCAGCCGAGAAATCACAGTCGAACCAGATATGAGTAATGGCCACGGTTTTGTAAAGCTTGGGCCGAGAGCCTGGACTGACACCGATCCCTGATATGAAACCAGTGGGCTGGGGGGGGTTATTTCACACCCAGTCCCCTCTCTCTCCCTCTTTCCATCTGTCCTATCATTCATAAACTGAGACCTGGATATGCTGAAATCCGTTAAGCCTTTCCTGCAGATTTTGATATTATCACTGAAATCCTTTAGTCATGACCAGCTGACTCAAAAGCACGTATTCAACATAAATAAGCCACATTTCAATTAGCTGAGCCGGTCGTGAATGCCAGAAGACCTCTTCCCTTCGGTTTAAACAGCCCAAGATGCGGCAGCTTACCCGACGTTAATGCGATTCTGATGATGTTCACATACGAAGCTACCCATGCGAACATGATGCGTGATTTTTTAGGCCCGGCCCTTATAGTGGAACACCACCGTGCACTCCCACAATTTACTCTATAGCACAAACTCTGAAGTCATTCATTCCCAAATTCGTCCAGGAGGATAAAATGGCTACATCACCCTATATTAAGCCCTCTTTGAGCAAGACCTATTCATCAGATTTCAATTGGCATTAGGCAGAATGAGGGAAACAAGGCTGATTTCCTCAGTAACAAGGTTTTGAACCACAATGACACCCTGAACAAGAGCCATGGGGTTTTTAAATGCATAACAGTTTTCATGAACGACTCTGGGACGGGCAGCCAAAAACATTATTTTCCTTCCAAAAGGCATGTACTTGCTACTGCTACAAAACAGTTTATCCACAGGATTCTTGGCAAGGACAGCCATGGAGATTTCACTGGGATCCGAGACAAATAAAGTGTTCACCTTTTCATCCCCAGCCTTCAAAACACATCGTTAGCGCTTTCTTCGGTGATGACTATAGCTTTAACATATTCACATCCTTGTCAAAACCTTACAGGAATTTATCATTCACCCCAGTTGGAGCAAAACATTAAGGCATTGTGAATTATATTACTTCTGTAAACTTTACAATGCCTATATTAAATTTGTGTGTGTGTTTTAAAAAAAAAACAGTTTAATAAGCTTGAAATGAATCACTTCCGGTACCTGCATGTAATAGTCAATGTGTCATTGGCATGGATCACAAGGTCTTCTTTCGGGCTGTCGAGGGTGGGCGGAGTCATAGAATATCCAATCACCAGGCCTGCAGAGAGAGAAGAAGAGTTTAATGAGGAAAGAATGAGAGAGAGAGAGAGAGAGAGAGAGAGAGAGAGAGAAAGAGAGAGAGAGAAGTGGTGTTTCTGGGTATTACTTCTATGATGGCACCCAGTTTGTATGTTTGTGTGTATGCATGCATGTGTGTGTGTGTGTGTATGTTTGTGTGCATGTACATGTGCATGCGTATGTGTGTGCTCGCGTGCATGTGTGTGTGTATGGTGTATGCGTGTTTGTCTGTATTGGGGGGCTTGTTCTTCAGGGGGAGAAATTTCCTGCGCACATCTGGGCCTCCATTAAAGCTTTTCCTAACACCTGATCCACTGCTGCTATGCTGCTTCGTCCCTCGACTCGTATTTGCAAATGCAGCAACTTAGCGACATAATTACCCGCGTTTCACCCCCGCTGGGTGTTATTAGGCTTCATCGAGCTGCGCCCCAGAGTTTATAAAAATGTCACCCCGACTTATGCCACACCTGGAGATCATTAGTGGGGGGGGGGAGCGGGTGTGCGCCATTCAGAAGGAAAGAGGCCTTGTGGAGAATGAGAGGCAGCGCGGCTCCTCCGCTTCAACCCTGCTTTATTTAACGTGAAAATGAGCGATAGCAAAGAGGTTTAAACGCGGGTGGAGCCGCCGAAACGCCAGCCAGCGCTCCGAGCTCCGACTCTGCCCCAAAACATCTTGATCCCGTTACGAACCCATGAATAAAACTCAGTCATCCGTTGTTCAAGCATCTTCAGCTCACGGAAAAATGTGGAGACGGGCACCCCAGGACGGTATGAAAACTAATAAAGTTGCGTCTTGTTTGAAGGTTGGCGAAAATGAACCCCAGGAGGTCAATTTGCCATTCTGCAAGTGATCGCAACACAGACTCCAACCACTACTGCTAAAGCCTAGAGGTGTAAATTTCAATATTATATTTAAATATTATATGATCCATCAAATAGCTGAACCCTCATTTCCCCCAAAGCCCTGTCTGAGATCCCGGCTCTTTCTCTTTGAATAATGTCAACTGCCACAAGATCTGCATTAACTCACAATTTCAGGCTGGAAAAAATAATGACCGTGCTGTCATTGTACGCAGAGTTCTTAAGCTTTATTTAATGTACACTGATTTGTAGGAATACATCTCTGAATGTATTTTCATGTTTGGTGTCTAATTTCAAATTCTGGTGCTTGTTTGATTGAGTGGTGTCGCAGTTGTACGCTCCAGTAATATAACATTCAGTTTCCATTCTGTTAAAATTATTCTTGCATGTCTGCCCTTTCCTGCACATGTGCTTACGTTATGCTTGCCGCAGACACACAGTACCTCCACTTATTACGACAATACAACATCTTTACAACACACCACTATACAGGCCACTAAAGAGTTGGTAAAAGCACTCCCAGTGCACAGCTGTTCGAGCCACGAGAACAGCTATGCCTGTGGTGAGCTGCAGAATTTCTGCTTTGTTTTCACCTTAAAACCAGGAAACTTGAAACCCGGCCAGGTGAGTTAACTGTGTACTTAGCCACTTTAAACTATCAATTAATTGCTTAGTAACTACAAATACCAGCAAACCCGGCAGCTGTAAAAGGCAAGAGTGATTTCCCTTGAAATAGGCAATGTTCACACTGTTCTATAGACGTAAGGGAAAGAGGAGAAACTG
Source organism: Synaphobranchus kaupii (assembly GCA_029718625.1). NCBI lineage: Eukaryota > Metazoa > Chordata > Actinopteri > Anguilliformes > Synaphobranchidae > Synaphobranchus > Synaphobranchus kaupii. The sequence goes on along the minus strand of CM056383.1, from coordinate 8,619,053 downwards.
TTGCCTGTTGGAGGGGAAACTAGTACTTCATCCCAGTAGTACAAACATTATTTTTAAAATATATTTTATGCACACTTAAACCTAATAAGCTATGAAAATATGTGGATTTTGCTGGCTCTAAAGCAAGGAAAATGGAAAAACAAGACCTTTCTCCTTTCTGTATAGGAAGTGACATCACAAACCCCACCTCTTCCCCAACCTGAGCGATCCCATGTTGAGGGAGCCCACATCAGCGGACGGCCGGGCGGCCAGGGCGTCACTTTGTTCCGCCATATTGATAACAGCGAGGCGTCTGGTGTTGAAGCTCGGAGCCGGAGCCCCCCGACCCCGCCTCTCCCCTGACAGTGCTCCGCGATCAAGGACAATTTAACAACAACCGAGCATGACCCAGCTAGACCACGCCGTCAATCACCCGCGGAGGCCTCGGACACAGAGCGTTCCAAATTCTTCAGATGCATCCTGCTGGCTCTCACACAATGGAAGCCGCTCACGATTCTGTAAATATTTGGTGCGCGGCCACAGATCCCAGACCTGTGTTTACAGTAGAGCCCGGGCCAAGCAAGGGGCAGCCTTTTTCAGCACCCTGCCGGCAGCTGCCCGCACATCACCTTTTATTCTTCCTCCTTTGCTTTTTCTTTTTCTTTTGTCTTTGTCTCGAGCCCACTCAAACAGCAGTCGCATTTACTGGAAGGCGGAAAACATCAAACAGGTAAAAATAGAGCGCGGGGCGTACATGAACCGTGTTCGCGGCTGTTTTGCTGAACTGACTTCCGTGTTTCGGTACCTTCCGAGCAGGGTAAGAAATTCACTTTTTCACCCACAGGCCAGAGTGGCTTGTGGATTCTAAGAATCGCCAGCCATTTTCAGTATTTTACCAGCCACATTATCTTTTACAATGTAACACAACCTGGTTGGTTAGAGTATATAGAGTATAACTCTTACCAGCCACAGTTAAAATTATACCAGCATTTGGCTGGTGTTCATTTCACACCTGCTTCCAAATAACATTATGATTCTCATTACAGTAATACCTTATATAATTGGTTTTTCTATTCTTGATAAATTGGGATGGCAGGTATGCCATCCGCCAAGTTACGGCTTGGTGGGGCATGCCCCATACCTATACAGCACCGAGAGTTTGGCACTTTTCAGGGTTTCCTACAGAAGTAACCACAATGACCATAGACTCTCAGCCCTTAAAAACATGAACTTCTGTATGTTCTGACCTCATGTAACCACACAGCATTCAGATACAACTTCACACATCCACACAATAAAGCCCCAAACTTGGGTTATTTTGACGTTTTTCTCCTTCCTCTTCCGCTTCTTCTTCTTCTTCTTCTTCCCATTTTCCTGCCAAACTGCCTGCCTCCGTCGCGATGTTATCCAATGGGGAGAATTATTATTTGAGGGTATGGTCCGTATACCTGCTCATAAGCTTATCGTCCAATAAAAACGCTTCATACTAATGTTTTTTAATGTCAATATAGCTAATGGCTTCATGCTTTCCAAGAAGCTACTGTGGCTTAGTGGTTAAAACTGCAGTCTCTCACACAGTGGATTGTGAGTTCGAGCCCAGCAGGGCACGTGTATTTTCCACAAAAACAATGTGCAACTGTTAAGTACTTTTCATTTCTTAGACTGTTATTATTTTCACATTGACACATTAATGTATTTTTATTGCAAAGGCAAAAGATGTTTACAATATTAACTATATAATATCGGCCAACATTTCTTTATTCATTAATTTCTTCACTTCAGCTCTGTTCACTTTATCCTTTTCACACATAACACAAGGTCACCATAAGATTAACTACTAGGAAAATTAAGAATTTACAATAATAGCCTACATTAAGAATTGAGGATAGCCTCTTTTAAGCTGCAACCCTTTAAGCGATCGGATTTATAAACCACCAATTCCCTAAACATACACTACTCACAAAAAGTTAGGGATATTCGGCTTTCGGGTGAAATTTCAGGATGAACCTAAAATGCACTATGACCTTTACAGGTGAAATTAATTTGACCTTCTCTAAACTTTTGAATGCACATGTCCAACTATTCAATGTTTCAGTACTTTTTGCACAACTTGCTGTTCTCTAACAAGGAGCTGAACGGCAAAATTCACAACAGGTGTTTGATCCATGAATCGACCAATAAATTTCCTGGTTCAATTAGAATTGGTATTTAAACAGTCCTCTTCATCATGCTGTTCACATTTTGACATCATGAGACCAAGACGACACCTAACAATTGATCAACAGTACCTCGCCATTGCGAGGCTTCAAACAGGATGTTCTCAGAGGGAAGTGGCCACTGAGCTTAGAGTGTCACAGAGTGTCATCAGCAGGTTGCAACAGAGATACAGAGAGACTGGAAGAGTCACAGAAAGGAAGTGGACGTCCTTTGGCCACATCCCACACTGATGACCGCTTCATTGTGAACAGTGCCCTGCGGAACCGGATGATGAATGCCACTCAACTCCAGGCACATTTAAGGGAGGTGAGAGGCACCCAAGTGTCACGTCAGACCATTCGAAACCGTTTACATCAGCGTGGTCTGCGTGCTAGACGACCTGCAAGGGTACCTGACCACACCACCAGGCACAGGCGTCATCGTCTTGCATGGGCCAGGGAGCATTTACACTGGACGAGGGACCAGTGGGCCTCAGTGCTGTTCTCTGATGAAAGTCGATTCACGTTGAGCAGAAATGATGGCCGCCAACGATGTTGGAGACGTCAAGGAGAGCGCTATGCATCAGCCACTGTTGTCACCAGACGACCCTTTGATGGTGGCGGTGTTACAGTGTGGGCAGGTGTGTCTAGTCAATACAGAACTGCCCTACACTTTGTGAATGGTACAGTGACAAGCCCATACTACCTGAATAACATCATTAATCCAGTCATTGTGCCCCTGCATGAACAACACAGGCCTAATTTCATCTTCATGGACGACAATGCTCCAGCTCATCGAGGTCGCATCATTAGGGAAAGGCTGCTGGAGACTGGGGTACCTCAAATGGAGTGGCCTGCACTTTCTCCAGACCTGAATCCCATAGAAAACCTATGGGATCAGCTGACTCACCGTGTAGAGGCTCGTAACTCTGTACCCCAGAACCTCAATGACCTGAGGGCCGCCCTTCAAGAAGAGTGGGATGCCATGCCTCAGCAGACAATAAGTCGACTTGTGAACAGCATGAGACGTCGTTGTCAAGCTGTAATTGATGCTCAAGGGCACATGACAAGTTATTGAGACATTGACATTTTTGTTGTGGTATACCCACCACTGTTGTTGGCTTTTGTTTCAATAAATTGTTTGAGATGAGGAAATCACCATTGCATGCTTCTACTTAAATGCCCTACTTTCATGATACGTATAATATCACTGTAGCGTGAACTTACATTTTCCATAAATTTCACCCGAAAGCCAAATATCCCTAACTTTTTGTGAGTAGTGTATCTGATTCATGGTTAGTCACTTATAAATAAATAGCCTCCGAATGTGGCTCTAGTCTACGCTACTCTGCTGATAATTTAGCTTACTGCAAACACTTTTAATTATAATAATAATAATAAGAAGAAGAATAATCTCTGGTATGTACTTTCTTAGTAGTATCTACTGTTTTCTTTCTGGCTAAGATTCCTGGGAAATATGCGTTGTCCAATTAAGCTTGTTCGCCAACGTTACTTCCTGCTTCTCGTCGGGAAGCAGAAACAAGCTAGGCTACTACGAAGCGAATCAACATGCATTATAGCCTACATTCATACAGAAAACTAAACTAAACCTAGCTGTCCGGTACCAAAACATTTCCTGCAGGTAACGTTCTACACTACCGGAAAAAAAAACTCTGCTCACTAGCTCGCTCGCTAGCTCATAGCCCACACATGGAAGGTTGGAGTTACGCATCCGGCAATCCAGTGTTGAATAACCTAACTGCTGTGCTTATGAACTCACTAGCTCGCTCGCTAGCTCGTAGCCCACACATGGAAGGTTGGAGTTACGCATCCGGCAATCCAGTGTTGAATAACCTAGCTGCTGTGCTTATGAACTCACTAGCTCGCTCGCTAGCTCGTAGCCCACACATGGAAGTTTGGAGTTACGCATACGGCAATCCATTGTTGAATAGCCTAACGTTAAATGTATTTCATAGAATACTAATAGCCCTATTTTAAAACTGTATTTCCATATTTTACTGATGCAAACTATTTAGGCTGTATGTCTTTCAGCTAGAATGTGTTTGCGTCTAGCCCATTGTGCATGTATGTCTCCATTTAGACTTGGTTCATTAATTTACATGCTTCTTCATGATCCATAGCTCAGGTGGTGCTGTTCATTGTATTTCATTACACATTAAATACTGCTCATCTACAAACTATTTTAATGTAATTGTGTGCTGTCTGTAATAGGATAACTGTTCTCATTCTTGTCAATAGAGGGCGTTATGGTTAAGCGAATGTCTGCATACATTTCTTTGGAATGCATGTCTCTCTCCATGTTTATCTTCATGCATTATTCATCATTAGTTAGCTATAAAAAATAAGTGATATCAGATCAAAAACGTCTACGACGTAAAAAAAGCCAAGTTACTCACGCATAGCCTATATAGCGCTGTCCATAAGTTCTTAATTCCAACTTGCAAAAACTAGGCCTGCCTTTACAAGTCTTGATATCAAAATGTGGCCAAGTTACAACTAACAATATTGCCTATCGTAGCTCACACTAAATAAACTAGCCTCTATTCCAAAGCAATACTATCCAAACTTTCCTAAATTATTTAATGCTTGGCCCTGTGTTTCTTCATCTTACCATCTCAAGAGAATGTGGTCAATGAAACTGTATGTGCCACATCAAACTGCAAAATGAAAATAATTTATAGTGGAAATACTCTGATTCAGATGTGTTGCACTTAGAAATTAAACAGAAAAATTACTACACTATAGGGCATGTTTGAACAATTGTCTGCATCCACTGCTTTGGGTCTATGAAAAGCACAGAATGAATAAAATGTATTATTATTATTATTATGTATTTATTGATTTATTTATTTGGATTTCTATCAAAACCTGTGTGGTCCTACAGAGCATAGATATCCTTGTGTTCACAAAATTCTGTTTGCAAATATCATAAATACTATTATGTTAAGAAAATTGGTACTATTACTTATTTTCCACCATCTGACCCACAAACATGTCTGGATACGTTTGTAAAAATGCTTTATGTACGCTATTTTTTAGGTAAAAATATTACTCATTTTTATCTGCATTTATTTATTCATCACCCCTATTGTACATGATGTTTCTTCATATAAATGTCTGTTTGTGAATTGTAAAGAATGCTGTAGCAGCAGTTAACATTCTAAAACCTGTACATTTTCTAAAGTAAACTTGCCAACAAAGTACAACCATATCCTTTCTGGAGTGTAATTATTCATCAACTGTTAAAAACATTCATTGAAATCATATGTTGTTCCATGAGGCACAATCTCTTCACATGCAAAGATGAAGAAACACAGGGCCAAGTTGCATTAAATAATTTAGGAAAGTTTGGATAGCATTGCTTTGGAATAGAACTAGTTTATTTAGTGTGAGCTACGATAGGCAATATTGTTAGTTGTAACTTGGCCACATTTTGATATCAAGACTTTTAAAGGCAGGCCTAGTTTTTACAAGTTGGAATTAAGAACTTATGGACAGCGCTATGTAGGCTATGCGTGAGTAACTTGGCTTTTTTTTTACGTCGTTGACGTTTTTGATCTGATATAGTTTACTCAAACTATTTAGAAACAATCATTAGCACACAAAAGATCATTGTCTATTACCAAAAAAAAAAAACGTAATTATTGACCTGTACCAGATCAGAGTATTAGATCAGCTGGTTGTGATTAAGTGCTCAGAAGCTAAGTACTATGTGAAAAGAAATGTCAGTGTGAACGATGTTCTATGGAAACAGTCATTACTGCACCTCTACCTGGGTTACACAATTCTCACACTGTTTGGCCAGCAGAAGAGAATTTAAGAGAATGGGTACCAAACATGCATCTGTTTTGCTTCTACCTCAAAGAGGGGAACACAAGGCTCAGGAGGAGAGCCCCTTTCTGTGTTTCACCTCATTTCTGAGGCACAGTCACCTCCTGAAGCACAGCTCCCTCTCGCTCTAGCTGAGCAACTGTCCATATCAGGGCACCCTCTGTTAGCAGGAGAGCCAGAGAATGCCCCGAGAACACCCTGTTCTGTTCTTCAAGAAGGACAATGTGGTGACACAGAGGGGCGGGGCTTCTGTTGCTGGGTGGTGTCCAGGAGACCATGCCTGTGAATAGACTGCACTCAGCTCTGGGAACTGCCTCGCACTGACCTCTCTTTTTTTGAATCATAAATCACAAATTTCTCATTTTCCCTCAATGTTTTATGGTTTTTGTCCTCATTTAAATCTGAGAACCAAACCAAAGCAGAAAGCGGTTTATTTTAAGGATGATGTATTCGACCATTTTTATAAAGTGAATTGCACAAGTGACAAGTGTGTTTGTTCAGGAATGCCACAAGTTGCTCTATTGGAACTGTGAAATTATTTTCTCTTCTCCGGCTCGATTAAGACAGCTGGGATATTTCTGGTACGTGACACAGTAAAGAAACACACACAACAAAAACGAAAGTTTAGAACAAACCACTTAGAACAACAAAGGCCAACCACGCCAAACATTTCAGTGCATGGCAATACATCACGTCCACTGTTTGTTCGAGAATAGAAAACAAACAGCCCAGTATAGAATAATGGGTGCTCTCCATTGAACAATTGTAGAAGCTCCCCCAGTATGGAATTTTGAGGCGCGACCTCCCGTTTAAAGGCGCAGGGGTTGCTGCTGTCTGATCCTTGCCGTGACGGGGGGTCCTGCGGAGTTTGACCAAAAGCAACCCCCCCTGCCCCTATCCACTGGCTGCCTGCCTTGGGGGCCGGTTAAATAAACAGCGTCCTTCTGCAAGACAGTGAGACAGGAAATCCCCCCCAAGGATGGATCACACCTCCTCTATTTCAGGAACAGCAGATTTCCGACCCTTCCGAAGCACAGGGGGAAACAACAGCATTCCACCCGGAGCGCTGGAGCGCTCTGTCGCCTGGAAAAGCCTGGCTGCAGAGGCTTAGCAAGCAGCCCCTGCTGTCTCTACCTCACCAGGGCCTCCTCCCCCTCACTGTCCCAGGCTCCACCAAAACCATTTCCCACCCAGGGCCTATGGCACCACTTCCCTGCCAAACCTGACTTAACTTCATCCAGGTCTGACGTTCATAGACCATAGAGGTGGAAAGTCCAGAGGTCAGAAAGTATGAGCCAGCTCAGCCAGCTGATTTCACTAATTAGTTCTACCTCCTGGCTGAAGAATTGTGCTAATGAGCAAATCCAGGTGGTTGGAACAAAATACTGGGGAGGACTTTTACTTTCTGAACCTGGATTTTCCACGTCTGCCATAAACCACAATAACAAAGTGTGTGTGAAGTTTTCAAGCAGGCACTCATGGTTGCAGATGGATTCAGGGGGTGCTGGGGTAGAAATCCGTGAGCAGCATGATGTACTCAAACCCAGGCCTGCAATTACACAGCAGGGGGAAAGTCATGTGGTGGAGACAGCGTCAGGGTACCATGGCTACCCAGCGGTATGGTGCAGTACCCCAGCGGCAGGTTGCACATATGCCCATCTTCATAAATTCCATAGTGATTTAAAACTTACTGTCCACTCTTTCTGCTGTGGATCATCTATTACAGCAGAATTTTCTGTATACTGTATATTTGCTCACTTTATTTTCTGACAGGTTACATGATTTGTACTGTGAATGTACTGTGTGGATATCTGCAGTGTGGGAAACTAGCTAAAGTTGAAGTTCAACTAGCTAACTAAGTCATCTAGGTGAAAGTAAACTAGCTAATGGTCAACTAGCAGAAGGTAAACTAGCTTAAGAAAAAATATCTGAATGTAAATAGTTAAAAGTTAAGCCAACTGACAGTAAATTTGCTAAAGGTGAGCGATGGGGAATTCAAACCATACAATGGTGAAGGGAAATCTCGGATGTCAAAACAAAAGAGGGGAAATCACCAGAATGCCGTGAGCAGGATTGTGTTTGGCGAAGCAGGGGTGTGTAATTCAACATCAAGCCAGGCAAGTAGTGAGTGCTGATGTCGCGGTAGCAGGAGCTGAGTTGATTGATGCCATATCACACGGCCGGCTCTGGCTTCCATTAAGGGAACAGCAGGATCCACTCTCCCCCAAAAACTACCATGAGGTCATTTTTGCAGACCTCCCCCCCCCCCCAGCCTAACTAGCACAGAGCAGGGGCTGTGACTGGCCTCCATTATCGATTAGCTTCACTTGGCAGTATGGGGCCGGGGAAGCCTCAGCGCCCTGTCCTAAAACCCGCTCAGGTTTTCGGAACGTCCCCGCAATTATAAAAACAAATCACCAGTTCCTACATTGAAAATGAGCCATACTCTACATACGTACAGTGCATCCGGAAAGTATTCACAGCACTTCACTTTTTCCACATTTTGTTCTGTTACAGCCTTATTCCAAAATTGATTAAATTCATTTTTTCCCTCAAAATTCTACACACAACACCCCATAATGACAGTGTGAAGATTTTTTTTTGAGATTTTTGCAAATTTATTAAAAATAAAAAACTAAAATTTCTCATTTACATAAGTATTCATACCCTTTGCTTTAACGTATTTTTAAAGTATCATATTTCATATTTGGTCGCATATCCTTTACATGCTGTTACTTCCTGAAGTCTGTGACCATCAACATCAAAAAACTGTCTCTCTGCATTTGAATGGATCTCTATGGAAATTGGGGGGTGAGACTAGATTCAGCTGTAAATTACACTGGTACAGTATGGAACACATGGCTGGCTAAATGGCTGTAAGTTATCAAGGGTCTGAGCTATCAAACCAGCCCCAAACCATCACTCTGTTGCCAGATATGGAGTAGATGTGGATGGATCACTGCAAGGGTTATTTCTCCGGACTCATTTTCCTATAGAACTCTATGGGGAAAAAAGTCAGGAGAAACAACCCTTAAAGTGATCCATCCACATCTACTCCATATCTGGGAACAGAGTGATGGTTTGGGGCTCGTTTGATAGCTCAGACCCTTGATAACTTACAGCCATTTAGCCAGCCATGTGTTCCATACTGTACCAGTGTAATTTACAGCTGAATCTAGTCTCACCCCCCAATTTCCATAGAGATCCATTCAAATGCAGAGAGGTTATAGTATCGCTTGTAACAGTACCTGAAAATAATATATCGACAGTTTTTTGATGTTGATGGTCACAGACTTCAGGAAGTAACAGCATGTAAAGGATATGCGACCAAATATGAAATATGATACTTTAAAAATACGTTAAAGCAAAGGGTATGAATACTTATGTAAATGAGAAATTTTATTTTTTTATTTTTAATAAATTTGCAAAAATCTCAAAAAAACTTTTTTCACACTGTCATTATGGGGTGTTGTGTGTAGAATTTTGAGGGAAAAAATTAATTTAATCAATTTTGGAATAAGGCTGTAACAGAACAAAATGTGGAAAAAGTGAAGCGCTGTGAATACTTTCCGGATGCACTGTATATCTACATATCGAACCAATACTCTACATAATATGTTTGTCCACACTCATCTTATTTGAGCTCCACCTGAGCGCTTTGCCGAGCTGTTGTTTGGATAACTTTTATACTTGTGGTTTGTTAGCGCATTTATTCTGACCTCTCTTGGTCCCCAGACTCTAAAATCTCAGGCTTTGTCTAAGCCACTAGCGATCCCTCTGAAACAAACATGGCCAAGTGTGACTGAGTCATTAATGCCTGGCCTGGCACCGGAGTGTGTGGGAATCTAATTTCAACCCGAATCTGTTAAACAAAAAAAAACATCAACTGCTAAACCCTGAAGAATGGCTGAGTAAGCAGGAGTCTACAGGACATTTAGAGCAGAGGGAGCAAAGCATGACATACTGCAGCAGACTTGAAAGATCCAACACCAATACAAAAACGTCCAAAGTCTTCCACAGCCTACAAGGGCATTATGGTAAAATCAATAAAACAAGAATTTCACTAAATGCCTGAGGGACTGTGGAAGACTTTCAGAATTTTTGTATTGGTGTTCGGTTATTCGAGATTTCAAAAGGCCAGTGGATATAACCCCCCCCCCCACCACCCCCACCCCAAAGCGCCTCCCCCAGAACAAGGACATTTAACAAATTTAATTTGTATGAGCAGAACAGCTTGGATGCGGGTATTAATCAAGATGAAACAGAAGGACTGACAGTTGCATTAACCCCCAGCATTGAGAGTCTTTTTGTTCTAATTCAGCTGATACATCACCTCACACGTTCATTCCGCCTCAAAATTCAATCCAATTAAATTAAATTTTACTTGTACACAACACAGAGTAAATTAAAGCACAATTAAAATGCTTACTTGCATAAGAACTCCCAATATAAAAACAAACACAAAGTAAGGATAAGGCACTTATTCATAAATACTTTGCGCAAATGCATGTCTTCTGTCTGAATAGGTTTTCAGCACGAGTAGTCAAATAGCTACTTCACTAGCTCATTTCACTGAGACTTTGAATAAGAAAGAAATGTATTTTGACATAAGCTCATTCAGCACTGAAGCTCTTCAAACCTCGAATCAGTGCCTTGGCATGCAACCTTTACTGGCAGCCAAAAGATTACCGCTGACCACAGCGGTCAAGAAGAATGTGGCACGCGGCTAACAGCCAGGGGAGGAAAGAAGCCATACTGGGACCTTTCCTGGTTCCTACATCCCCTGCCTGAGATCCACCAGGGTTTGTTGCTCTCCTGAAACCCAGCCTTCCTGGTGAGTCAGACAGCCACAGGGCTACAAAGGCCCACCCCCACCCCTGACTCCCTGACCACAGCCCGGGGATCTCTCCACCGAAACAAAAGTGATTTCACTCGATTGTTTCTGCCGCATGACTCACGTAATTCCCACTGGAGCGGTGTTCCCTGGAGTCAGCTTCCTGGACCTTGGGCGGCCATTTCCAAAACTGCTGTGCCCCGGCTTCAAACTTCCTCCGTACGTATCAACCTATGCCGGCTAATTATGGTTTTATCATTTCAGCTTAAATAGCGTCCCTCAGGATCTAAATTTCTCCACAGCTGCCTGGCTAGATCACTGCATTACCTCTCTTAGTTGTTCAAGCACTACTTTGTTCACAGTGCACTGGGACAAAATTCTATATTGTGCATAAGCAATCAAAAACATTGTTTGTTTATGATACTTTTTTGATGCTCCAATATTTCATTCGCTGTTTTCATTATCTGTGTTGTGAAGGCATAATACAACTCGTTTTTTACTGTTGTTAATATCCCCATACTCTGTTCTGGGCTATGCAATAATGAATAAAACAAAAACTCTCTCAGACCTAAAAATGTGATTTGCAAGCACACAGCAGGCTAACATCATAAACTTGCTCTGTTCAGCAACATGGCAGCTAATCAGGCCATGATTGTGTCTGATTCTCCTATGGGGTGGGCGAGATAGCAGGATTCCACCCACTCCTGGAACGAGTCAGATTTCAGATTTCATAAAATTCCACCCCCATGCTATATAATGTATGTAACACAGTGTTCCTTTGGCAGAAAAACCGCACACATAAAACATGTTTAATTCAATTAAGCCTTGAAGGTGACTGCACCACAGTCTCAGCCCTGTAGCACTGATGAACTATATGATACACTTGCGGTAACATACACTTAACAATGAGCAAAACTTTCCCTAGCAACCACTTGACGTTTTTTTTTCCATAAAAGTAAAGCGTTCACTGTTAAGGAAGGAAGAGCATTTGGCCGTTTGACGGTGGCTGTTATATACACATTGTGCAGTTTACAACTAATCTGGCTCACTACCACACATGCTATTTAGCATCAAGCTTTCCGTTCCACATGCAATAACTACAACAGGAAACTGGACAGGGGCGGGTAATTCATCAGGTGCCTAAAGCCAGCTAAAGGCATTGTAATCTCTCAGACCGACATGACAGCAGCTTTGAGGTCCATGCTCCAGGGTTTAAGAGCCTAGGATTTGTGTTGTGTGCACACAGCCCTTGGAGCCATTGATCTCAGCCAGTTCCACTGACCCACACATTAGCCGGTCCGCACCATTTACCTCCACGAGAGAATTCCGCACCCACATAAAATCCCCTCACCGAGCCCCGCCCTGTCGTACTCCCCTCCCATCGCCGCACTGTGGGCGCAGGATGATTTATGACCCACGGAATTTATATTTCTCTCTTCACTTATTATTTTCTTCTTTGGCTTATGAACATGCCGATCTTGGAACGGGCCACGGAGGAGAGCTCGTCTGGAGCTTTTCTTGAAGAAGAAGAAAAACCAAGATGGGTAGGGAAGACGACACTACACAAAGCTCAATGATCCACTTTAGGCCCTGAGCCAAATATCCACTGTTGAGACTGAATATTGTATTAAAATGTGTGTGTGTGTGTGTGTATGTCCGCACGTGTGTGCATGTTGTGTGCGTGCATATGTGTGTCTGTGTGTGTGTGCATGGAATGGGTGGGGGGTGGGTGGACAGGCAGCTACAGCGAATGAGATATATTGAGGCCCGCAGGGAAACGCGCCGAACCTCCACACGCCTGTGCGACACCAATTAAACAGATCATTCGTGATGCACAGTGAGGTTCAGAGTGTTACCAATTGAACGTATGATTGGTTATGCTCTGTGAGACGGGGCTGTGCTACCAATTAACCGCTTCATTTGTTATGGCCTATGTGGTTCAGAGTGTCAGCAAATATGAAGAAGCGCAGTCCTTTATCAAAGCGGACATGATGTGAAAGAAGCATCTCTAATACACTACCATTCATAGATACGGCGTTCCTTACTATTTTTTTCTGCTGTGGCTGCAACATATTTTGATTATTTGTAGAAAAGTATGGTTGCACACATAATAACTGTAGCACGAGTGCGCGAGAGAAGACATGATACGATAGTATAAAGAAATGCTCCCGCGGACCGTCTTTTGCCAAATCTCAAATTCATCTCAAATAAACCACACCCCCTTACTGACAACAAGCCACCCCATCCAAACTGCCAAAACACGCCACCTCGCCCGTACCGCCAACACAGCGTGCATACCGCCAACGGGCCGTTTCACTGGCCCCTCAACTTCAGGCTTCTCCATGTGTTTTGGTCTTGGTTCTCAGCTCATACACTCTTATTCCACTGATCGATGTCAGCTTTTTCGGCGATTTCAGCTTCACACCGCCCACCACTTCAGCCCTACTCTCGGAACTCCTACACTTCATCCGCCCAGAAAACCTGCGGTCCCGAACTGCAGTGCCGTGTGGCTTTTAACGCACAGCACAGAGACACCGGGGGTGGAATTAACAGCACTGAGCATCGCTGATCAGCACATTATGCGCCCTTGAAAGAACTTGAACATTGAATTAGTTGCATGATTGGAACTCTACATCTAATGACAGAAAATTCATTCAATACAGTTATTCACTTTTAGTGAACAAACCATTTGTTTTAGACTTAAATTTGGGGGTACCCATTGCATCTGTAAAACACAAACTCTATTTATGTTAATGCTGCTAATTTATGTTAATGCTAATATCCAATTTGCAAACTGTACAATTTGAATGAGTGAATTAATTAAAATGAGAAAGTTAAGATGACACACAAGTGGACCATATGTCATGTGAAAAAAGTCGGTCTCCGTGTGTAAATTAATTAGCCAAAACACACTGAGCCTCCTCATGCATCCATTGGCTTGTGTACAATGACACTGGGGTTGAGGTAGTTTGTTTTTGTCTGGATAAATCAAAGCAAACCCTCGGCTCCTGACCAGCCCCTGTGGGCCCCACTGTTTTGTGGCCCCTGCTGAGACCATGCAGACCCCGGTCGGCCCCCTCATAAATCTCCCGGAAAATATCTGATCCTCCCAATCCCAGCCAAGGTTTACGTACGCTACAGCCCGAGCGAACGGCTCATAAAGAGCATGACTCTCCCTGACCGGCTCGCTTTTTTAATCTCTCTCTCTCTCTCTCTCTCTCTCTCTCTCTCTTAGTCTCTTTCTTTCAACCTCTCTTTCTCTCTCACACGTTCCCTTTAAATCTTCATCTCTCTCCCACTCTCTTTGTCTCCTTTTCTCTCTTTCAATGATTCAAGAACGAAAGCAGCCTCTTTTTGACTAGTATGACAGGAGTTATCCAGCCTTGCAAAACCAACCTTTCAATTTCTCTCCCCTCGCTCTTTCTTTCCGCCGTGCTCCCCTCTCTCTTTCCGTCTCTATCCTTTCTTTCAGTCTCTCTTTGTTCTCTTTCATTCACTCCCTTTTCTGTCAGGTCTCTTTCTCTCGCCTCTATCTCTCTCCGCATTGCCAAGCCCTACCTATTATCGGCCAGTGCCCTTCTACAAATCAGCGCTTGAAATCAGCTTTTCAAACTCTTTCTCTCATTCCACTGCATGGTGCTCCTTTTTTCCTCAATTTGAACGAATTTCAGTTCAAAATGAAACTCTTACATTTTGCGGATTATTGGCAAACCTACCGTATAATGAATAAATCAGCGCTCTCTCCTCACAAGTCTGTTCACGGGGTCTGTGCTTGTCTGCTTTTGAAACAGGTAGCGATGTTTTACTTTATGTCAAAAACAAGGAAAAATTGCTTAAGGAGGAGGTGGAACAAATTCTGTAATCTTTTGTTGCATGGGGGTGTGTTTTCTTGTCAAAGTTCCAAAACAACAGCACACGCATGAGGTCACCGCAAACCTTGGTGATGCTTACAGACCGCCTATGCATATCCACAGCCTGTATGCACTTATCCACAGCCCATCTATGCATATCCACAGCCTGTATGCACTTATCCACAGCCCATCTGTGCATATCCACAGCCTGTATGCACTTATCCACAGCTCATCTGTGCATATCCACAGCCTGTATGCACATTTCTACAGCCCATCTGTGCATATTTACAGCCTGTATGCGCATATCCACAGGTTCTCTGACATCCACTGAAAATTCTTGTCTCTTCAACTCAACAAACGGCAACAACAAAGATGTTCACGGTAGTTCAACAACTGCACATCCATCTCCCCTGTTACTGAGTTAGACCCAATGTCAAGTTGCTTCTTCACTCTCCTTGCATTAATATGCACTGTTTTTCTTGTGTAATGGAATGTCACAATCGTTTTGGTCTCTCATGTGACAGCCGAGTGGCAGGTCCATCTCCGCACCGAGACCTGACGACCCACAGCCACTCACAGCCCCTCCACAGAAAGGAGAAATTCACCCGTCCCGAGAAACAAACCGCATCGGCGCTGCGCTGCAAACCAAGACATTTTCAGGATTCAGATGACGCAAAGTGTGGGGAAGAGTGCTGACAGCTAGTATAATATCACTCCTGGATTGGATTGCAACAGTCAAGCGATGCTATATGTATGTCAGGTAATCAGTCATCACAGCGGGGACAGTAATAACAGCATCTGCCCTCCTGCTGTCAGTGGCCAGGGAAGTTTCGTGATTTTGCACAATTGCAAACAGATTCGCAGGTATTCCCCAAACACCCAACCCCCCCCCCCCCCCCCCCCGCCCCCTACACCCGCCATTTTGCCTCCTAAAGTCCTAACTCCAGCCTGGTGATATAAATCCAACTAACTTACAATTCCCCATCTGGCACATTTGATCCTGAAATGCAGGATCTGTTTCTTAAGGCATTACATCAGGAGGAGGAACAGGAGGCTTATTTTAAAAGCAGAGCATTCTTGGTTAAGCTCATTTTAGGGAACTGGTTTTGGTGTGGGGAGCCTAACATAGTCTGATTTGCATGGTTCCTGCGTTCAAAAGTTGCTACACATTTGGAAATGGTTAAAAGGCATCTGTTGTGTCAAGACAATTTGACTGCATAAAAAACGTGCCGTGTTATTAGGCCTTGATGAGCTGCTCTCCTTCCAAGCCTTCGTACAGGATCTAGTTTCATCAGAGAGACCCTGTTCCTCAAAAATGAATATTTTCTCATGTCTGGATCAGATGGTAATTCGGAAATGGTCTTAATAGCTTGCAAAAGACATAATATATTGACAGCTGAAGTTTAGCACGTGGGGCGGGGGCAGGAGAGGTGGGGGCGGGGGGGTGGCTGAGAATCCACTGCGGAGAAAATATGGTGTGACATGACCTCTCCCAGCTCCGACCTCTTAATCCATTCCTCCTGTCATACATGCTGATTTTATCGGCAAGTAGATTTGAGTACTTCCTGTAAACACGTGCCGATATTCTCCACATTCCTGTTACATACGCTAAGAACCGGGTTGTCTCAGTGCTTTTCGGCTGAGTGGGTGAGATTCCTCATCCTGGTACTTCCTGGCCCCAGGATTGCCAGGTCAGCTGAGTCAACAGCGCGGGTGTAGGGTGAGTGCTGTCAGACTGACAAATTCCAGCGGGCTGATAAGGAAGACACGAACACTCCCCACCCGGGCAGAGGCGCAACGCTCTCACAGCATTGTGGGAACGTTGCCACGGGTACGCACTGGCCTGGGGCCTCTAACGCAGATAAATGAGACAGGTTTAGTGCTAGGCCAGGCCTCGGCTGGCCTTGTTGGAGCTTCGCTGAAGTGTTTTAAGTGGAGTCCTTCAATGGTTTCCTGAAACTACACAGTTCTCCACTTCCAGGTGTCACAAGGAGACGACCCCAGCCGCAGCGGTGCCGCGATGTGGCTAAAGCACTCGGTCTAGGGCAGGCCCAAACTCAACCGTGTGCTCTCGCAATCCTGCGTTTGAGTTGTTGCCATGGTGATTTGCTGCATTTTGTTCAGCACAGCACGAATGACTAGTCATGTGGTGTGACTTGCATCGACCAATCAGAAAGGATTATGCTGGGCATCGTTACAATCACTAAGCAGGTCTTAGACCCGAAAGTGCAGGCAGGGAGAGGGGCCAGGTGCCCAGAGGGAGCAGAACCGAAAGGTCCGACTGGTGTCCAGGGTCTGATGAACTGTTCCAGATATTATTCAATGGTCCCTGTAGCTGCCCAATAGGCTACAAGGTTTTGAATTTGATGCGAGCCAATGTAGGGGGTCTGGCCAGTGGAGGGGTATGAGAAGGGGAGTGACATCACTGAGGCTGGGGAGGATGCCGTTCAGGTGAGCAGAAGTGTGGAGGAGGCAGGGAGACCAGCAAGGAGGGAGTTCCAGTAGCCCAGACTGGGAATAACCAGTGCAAAGGATGTGACCAGAGCAAATCATATTACACATTTCTAGAAAAACAAGGTCTAACACTCCACAGTGATAAGCCTCCACATACCTATTATTTCCTCTTTCAGCAATAAGGAGAGTAGGAGCATGGCGCATGTGTGAAATTTGTTGTAGAAGTTGTTTGGGCACGCTTTTGCATGACACATTGCCTTGGTCGAACTCCACATCCCAGCATTCCATGCTTTCTACACCAAAGGACAATTTTAAATGGGTCTGTTAAGAGGTACATTCCACTGCAGTTAATCATGTCATCCACTCCACCCGCACTCCATGCTAAGCTAATGCCCACACTGGTTTTATTTAGGCCTACATCATGTACCTTGGTGATGGGGTCTCAGACGCACCCAGTGCTGCTCGGGCTATGCAATTCTCCTGCCAACACATAATTCGATAATTGCATTACATTATGCTATCAGATGTCAGGGAGGAATGGCCTTTGGATTTTGGGAGCTGTGTTATAGCAGATTAAAGTTACACTATACTGATCACCACTGTAGAGTCAACCAATTAAATCAATCAGTCAGTATTGTACTGTTCAGCAATGCAAAATTAGCTGATTGAATCAGACAGTGAATAATGAGTCAGCATTGAGGAGTGCATTAGAGCACACTGACGTCCTTACAGTCAGAGGAGTTAAAGCTGCATGAAGTTACAGTTTTCATTCTCCAGACATAAACCAGATTTTTCTGGGATATGAACATGAAGTTATAAAAAAAAGTTGAATAACGACCTTTCCTTCATCCAGACCCACCAAAAGAAGGGTCAATGCTGCAATATATTTTCTGCAACCAATCATCTTTATTCATGATGAAAAGTTCAGTACGGTGGATGTATTGTAATTTCCACTAAAGATAAAATTCTGATATTGTAACTATTGGTGACTTTTAACCCTTTATTTTCAATCTGTGGCTCACAGTTCTACCAAAGGTGGTCAAACTGCACTGCCCATTTCCACCAATGGAGCTGTTGCGGGGGGTTACGAGGAACTTCAAGGAACAACTCGGAGAAAAATACATTTGATGAGAAGCTGTTATGGAAACAGGAAAGTGTGCACTGTGCACTGATCTAAAGCACCCAGTTATGTTACTCACACGCTCACAGATCCAACATCACAGTAAAACACAAAGAACACAAAGCAGCTGTGTGGTATGGAAATAGGGCCAACAATCTCACGTACTTAACTGCTCCTTGACACAACATGCACTCTGCTCTAATATGGAAGAAGACTGGAGAGGTTTGTGTAAAGGCTCTGAGTCTTTTTTTTTCTTTTTTTCTATCTACAGGATATGTGATTGGTGGATTTAATTGGCTGCCTCTGGTTTGCTACGAGGGTTCATCAGTGACCCGCTAACCTGGCCTTCAATTAACGCCATCAACACAACCCGAACCAGACCCCCAAGGCCCTGCTAGTCCTTAATGAGAGGAACAAAGCATAATTAAATGATGATTAATGAGCATCAGATCAATATCAGGTCAATGTTAAGCCATGGCTACACACTACAGTTTGCTTACTCAGCAAGTGACTGCTATTTGAATTTAATTTGTAATCACTAATCAGATGTGGACATGGGGCAACAATGGCCTGTCAGGCAACTTATCAGGCTCCACAGTTTGGTATCAAATCCTGACTGTGCCAGAGTCAACCACGGTTAGCAGCCACATACGTAACTCGCTGCAGTTTCAACCATGGAGGAAGGGCTGTAGTCAGCAGATGTGTCTCTTTCTCAAATAAGTCATTGAAGTGCAAACAAATCCAATTTCCAGCCTCCTGATTTTAATTTGTCATGACGCTCGCTGAGAGTGCACTGTTTCCCCTGAAGGCTAAACGGGGAATATCTGTGATACGACCATTCGTTTATTTTAATTCTCAAATGAAAATAATGTCGTTTTGAGACCTTGTCTTGAAATAAATGGTTTCGAGTTGATGGATGACCTAATGCAACCTTTTAGTACGTACATGTTAATCTTATTTCCTGTGGGCTGAAGGAGCTTCAGAAGCAGCCCTGAACATCCTGTCACTATTAATGCGGTATTGTGAGAGTAATATGCAAGGATATCATGCACGGCCTCCATCACTGTCTGGGCCAAAGCTCTTTTTTCATATAAATAACAGATTTGTAATCCCAGACCTCATGCAAATTCTGGTGCTTTTGGCAAAACATGGTCTTTTGAAGATAAACAGAATACCTCCCCAGTGGGGTAACATGTTTGCCCAAACCATAGAGACAGGAGCCCCAAATGGAGTCTAATTTGTTCCGGAATGTGAAGACCGGATAAGATGGATGAAGCAGAGAGAGATGCATTTTTTGGGGGGCTTTTGGACTAGATGGCACCTTCCTTAACCTCAGATGAGCTCAGCTGTGGTGTTTTTGGCTGTGAATCAACAGCAATGCGAGTCGGGGGGGGGGGGGGGGGGTGGCTTTTCTCTGAGGATAATAAACACAGTCCCACATATCGGCCTGAATCAGGGAGCGTTGGGATTTTCATAACAGTCTGAAATAGTTATTTCACGGATCAGTGATTAGACATCTTTTTCAAGTGTTATCGGATCATTTCCCACTCTGGAACCTTCTATACGCATCCAAGTTCTAGAAATTAATGCAGATTTATGACCACAAATTTTCAGAGACGTTTTGTTTTCCCAGTCTGTCCATCATGCTTGATGTTTAGCTAGATAAATTGTGCAATTATATTATAAAAACATCAAAATATTGATTTGTATACAACAAGCTCCACTGGGTTGACAGCCACATGGAATGGACTTGCATGGGCATTTAATGGCAGGAGCACTGGTTTTAGTTGGGTCACATTATTCAGTCGGAGAGTCGCCATCAATCCTCATTTCCTGTTTGCGATGGCGGCTTTCACCAGAGCATATGGCTGCAGCGGTCGCCGTGGTTACGCATGGAACTGCGGACACTACTCTGGGCAGGGAAAGCTTAATGATGCATTGAAAAAATAATCCGGTCTCGGCGTACAGTATACATCTGGTTTGAGACAAATTATCTTTGCTCAACAGGCTAAGCTGCTCGATTTGTCATAGTCAGGGAGAACTGGAGTCAAGCCTCCCTGCCTGTTCTGCTTTAAAGGACCCCTATAGACGTTTGATTAATCATGCCGTCACACTGGTGGTCAGCCAGATGACACATTAGCGTTATGCACTCCGGGAACGAATTAAGAATGTGTCTTGTGGAGATTTCGAAGGTGCGCCTGACTGGCCTGTTCCCTCATTCGACAACAAAACACTGAACTGCATGGGGCTTCAAAAGCACAAAGTTAACAAAAAAAAAACTTGGTCTTTTTTACCACAGGAAATGTGGAAGGCTTTCATACACGCAGATATCCCTCATCCAGGCAAATTTCCTGCTTTCCTGCTAACCTCTCTGGCTTTTCATTTCCTCTTTTCACAGACAGAAAAATGTTGTGGGAGCATTTCCTTTGTTCTGACGGGCAGGACACAAAAATGTTACCATCCAAAAAGAGTCCGAGCCCCAAACTTCATAGAAAAAATCTCTCAAATCCAAAAATGCCACGCATGGTTTGTCCCTGCCTTTGAACAGTCCCGACTGTTTTAATTTTAAAAATGCTCCTTTTGTTGTTACTTAAAATTTCAGTCAGGAAATGGAAAATTTAGGACTTTGCAAACTGCAAACCTTTGTATATTTATGCAATGAGAAAGTGGCACTTGCTTGAATTGAGATGGAGTAGAAGAGTGTTTAGATGTAACTCCAGCTTAATTGTGTGGCTTGCTTTAGTTGATTATCTGGTCACACGGGTCTCCTTTGTCATTCCCTTAAGAGTAGGTGCAGAACAGTTCAAACGAGTTATTAAAGCAAAGTGAAATAAACACAGTTCATAAGACACCCCATAGTTTCTTCCAACTGATCCTTTTTGATTTAGGCTCTGAAAGAAAAGAGTTTAATGACCCCTATGTTATGAGGTTTGGTTTGCATTACCCGAGATGATTTAAAGAGAGCGTGCCGTAGGTGGATGTGCGCTGAACCAGAACGTTCGGGAGAGACGAGTGTATGTAATTGCAGGGCAGATCAGAGAGAGGGGTAACGTTCACCTTGATGAAGATGAAAGGCACTCAGACCAGACCCAATTCCACCCCCTTCAGTCAGGTGTTTGTATGTGTGTGAGTGAGTGCATGTGTGAGTGTATCTGTGTGCATGTGAGTGTGTGTGTGAGTGTGCATTAGTGCATGTGTGTGTGGGTAAGTCTTTGTGTGCATGTGTATGTATGTGGATAAGTATGTGTATGTTTGTGGGTGTGTGTGTGAGTGTGCGTGTGCGAGAGTCTGTGTGTGTGTGTGTGTGTGTGTGTGTGTGTTTCCGGTCAGCAGCTGGGGGCAGACAGGGCATGCCGCACACCTCCTAAAGCGCAGTATCAGCATCCTCTGGCCCTACAGGGGGGGCTGTCCCTCTCCTGCCTGTCGCACACTGGGGCAGTTAAAATAAAAAAAGGCATAAGGCCCCCACTTCCCTCCTCCTGGGGACCCCAGACCTGGACAGAGGCGGCCCCCTGGCTTTGATGGTCCGTCATTCCGGCGATGGGCAGAATCCAAAACCCAAGTAGGCCGCTCTCTGTCGTTCCCAGTCCTCTTTCTTTTCCTCTGAAGCGCACGAGGATGTGGCTGGGACCATCTGTGTCGGGTTTCCTACGACCCCCCCCCCACTCAACTACAGCTTCCTGTTCCTGTCTTCTTCATCCCTACTGGCACTGTTCTCACATGTCATCACATTTATCCCCAAATCATTTCCCCTCACCAGTCACGGCCGACGACCCGCGGTGGTGAAAATTCCCGCTCGGGGGGCGTGGGGGTTGGGGGTCGCCCTGCTTATGCACGATGTGACAGACAGCGCGGCGGATAACGGTAAATGACCTTGAGCGGTGCTGGAGGTGACAATGACAGCTGGAGATGAACCTGGACTTCCTGGCGCCAGAGCCCTGAGTTAGCTGGGCCTTCACTCTATTTAAAACCCGCTCTTCCATGCGGACCATGAAACACTGCTATTAAAAGCTACTTTCTTCATAAAGTCAAGCGCCTTTTCACACACATTCGTGTCAAAGCGAGACCTGAAATTTTGCCAAGGAAGATTTTCACAGACAGCCCGGATGTCGCTCTTGTGTGAGACTGAATTGCCAAAACAGATTTACAAAAATGTCTTATATGTAAATACTAAATAATTTTCCATTCTTCCAGTGCAAAGCAATATTTTGAGCAAATTTCAAAATATCAAACATTTATTACATTCTTAATTTGTTTTCATGAAATGATTTAATCATATTATTCATTTAGCATTTATGATTTGAAGACTATAATACAGCAGAAATTTCAATTTGTGATATCTCATACAGTTTTACACCATAATATTTACTGAAGTCATTCAGAATTACTTGGAAATACTTGGCACAAGCAACACAATGCTCCACCTGGGATTTAAACCTTCAACCTCCAGTTGCAAGCCCTTAACCTCATCTCATCCTGCCACGCCAGAGAACCAGTGACTATTTTACTACAGAACCAGTACTACAGAAGAATCAGTGACATTACATTACAGGCATTTAGCAGACGCTCTTATCCAGAGTGACTTGCACTAATATAGGAGAGCCAGTGACTATTTTACACCCTACAGACCACACAGTACTACAGGAGAGCCAGTTACTATTTTACACCCTACAGACCACATATAGGAGAGCCAGTGACTATTTTACACCCTACAGACCACATAGTACTAAAGGAGAGCCAGTGACTATTTTACATGCTACAGACCACACAGTACTAAAGGAGAGCCAGTGACTATTTTACATGCTACAGACCACACAGTACTACAGGAGAGCCAGTTACTATTTTACACCCTACAGACCACATAGTACTAAAGGAGAGCCAGTGACTATTTTACATGCTACAGACCACACAGTACTACAGGAGAGCCAGTTACTATTTTACACCCTACAGACCACATAGTACTACAGAAGATCCAGTGGCTATTTTACATCCTACAGAACATATATAGGAGAGCCAGTTACTATTTTATACCCTACAGACCACATAGTACTACAGGAGAGTTAGTGACTATTTTACACCCTTGAGACCACACAGTACTACAGGAGAGCCAGTGACTATTTTACACCTTATAGACTTTACAGTACTACAGGCCATAGTACTAGGGCACAGGGCTTATGCTGATTGGAGGAGAGGCATGACCATCATTAATGGAAGCTGGTAGACTGTAGATCAGTGGTTCTCAAACTCGGTCCTCGGGGTATGTATGCTGGTTTTCGTTCCAAACACAATTGCAATCCCGGAATTTTAACAAGATGTCAATTGTTCTTAATTAGGTGTTTGTCATATTTAGAGGGATTATTTACCCTCTTAAGCCACATTATGTTAGCAATAGCTATGCATGTCATGAATAATAAAAGTACAATATTCTCATTGTGCTATATTGCAAATAATTACAAAAAGGGGCAAAAAAACTTTTAACTGACCAAATTAATTTTATGTAAATTAAATAAAATTAAAGACTGAGGTGAATCAATAGGCTCCTAATTGGTGAAATTGTGGATATATGGCCACTAAAACTAACCATTTGATAAATAATGAAAAAAAGGCAAAGAAAAGGATAACGAGCCAAACTTGCAGTGTTAATACATTTAAGATTAACTCACGTTTTCAACTACCTAATTAGGAGCCAATTGATTCACCCCAGTCTTTAATTTGATCAGTTTTAAAAAAAAATGTTACCTATTTGCAAAACAGCCCAATAAGCACAGTAGGAACATGGGGAATTTTTATTCTTCATGGCATGCATAGCTATTTCTGACATGATGTGGCTTAAGAGGGTAAATAATCCCTCTAAACATGAAAAGCACCGAAAAATGAACAGCTTGTTAGGATTTTGGGATTGCAATTGTGGTTGGAATGAAAACCAGCATAACAGTGGTCCCCGAGGACCGAGTTTGGGAACCACTGCTGTAGATGCTCCGTACCGTTCTGGACATGGTCTTACTGATCATTCCGCAAAGCACAAGGCTCACAGCTGGAAATGCCACCTCAACTCATATTCCTTTTTCTCAGTCATTCGTATCACAATATTCTCCGGGAGCTCTAATCAGCTGTCGATGAAGGCCTCAGAGAAGAATGTTTTTTTAACACATTGTTCCCTGTATTTTATTTTGTAAATAATACATTTGTAATATTTCCTCTGAAAAACAATCCACAATGTGATTGCAATCTGGACCAAACCAAAATAAAGATGAACTGATTAATTTATTGACTGGCCAATTTAAGGCTTTCTCCCCAATGTATTGCTCACAGGGTACCCATGAGAATTAGGGAGGCATAAGAAACGTATAAATAATAAATTCAGTCTGCAAATACAATTGCAAAGAGCGCACAGCTTCTGACGGGCCTCTGCCTGCGATCGCATAACTATGAATGGTTGGCTGACCGTCCGCACGCGGGAGTACTGTTCGTCAGCGAGCGACTGCGGAGACTGCGGCAGACGGCTAAAGTGGAGTAAATAAAGTCCGGGGGGAGAGGGGTGTGCAGCGGGTGTTGTGTCCGTTCTCGAAGGAGGTCAGCAGGAGGGAGAATCGGAGGGGGCTGGAGCAGGGAAGCGGACAATTTCCGCAGCCTTGTCCAACGCTCACTTTCCCATGAACCCCCACTGACCCCTCCCCTCACAGAGAGGGCAGTATCACTGAAACCCAACACCCCCCCCCCCCCCATGCCCCCCCAGCACACACTCACCTCCGAACACAGGTAGATAAACCACACACGCACACTCACCTCCAAACACAGGTAGATAAACCACACACACTCACCTCCAAATACAGGTAGATAAACCACACACGCACACTCACCTCCAAACACAGGTAGAAAAACAGCACACAGTCATCTCCAAGAGCCAGCAGAGAAACAAATATTGCTGAGAGTGTATGTTGACAACATATGCCAAATAACAAAGAGAAGGCACAAAATTGTGTTTTAAATTTTCTTTCCCGGTGGATCATGTTTCGCAACTCTGCCAGTTTGTAACGGGTTGTGTTTCGCTGCTCAAAACCCATACTGGAGATTTCAGCTGGTCCTGTTTTACCAAAATAGGAATCCTCAATGGGCAGGCCTGCCAGGAGAGACCTCATGACCCCTTCTTAAGAGGGACCACCCCGATGCCAGGCCCCCCAGCTCCCCCTCACCAAACAGGGGGCACTCCCACAGCGGGCCTCCGGGATGAAAATGCGGCCTACCTCTCTCTCACAGCGGAGGCCGTGTAACCTGAGCCCTGAAACCCGGGGTAATTACATGCAATATGTGCCACTATCACTGATAATTAAGATCCTTGTGCATGAATAAAAACGGCAGTATTTCAACAGTCTCTATGCTGTTTTATGGATCGCCATGGAGAAACATTTCTGGTCAAGAATTAAAATGTACTTTTAAAGATTATTATTTTTTTTTTATTATTTCGGAACTGAATAGCTCACTCATAAACTAATTCAGTAAGACAGGAGGACAACCCCCCCTTCCCTCTGCCCCCTCGCCTTCCTGTCTTTGCGGACCTGAGCGCATGTGCTTATACTTATAGGCAGATCAGAGAGCAGGAAGTAGCTTGCCCTCAGTGGTTATTTACGCTTATTAATTATGCGATTTCAGTGGCCTTATGGGTAACGGTTCGGGAGTCTTTCCACGGCGCTGGAGATGTAACGCGGTCATTTCCTGCCGATTCCCACCATAGAATCCGTTTCTAAAGGCTTTCTCGCTTTGGCGGGTCACGTCTCATTCCCTCCTAACGCGGAGCGACGCGTTTTACGCGGGAACGTGCCGAACGCTCTCGCCGTTCTCGGTCTGAAACCCCCGGCGAGTCGAGTTCATCTCAGCG
This sequence comes from Synaphobranchus kaupii, assembly GCA_029718625.1. Lineage (NCBI taxonomy): Eukaryota > Metazoa > Chordata > Actinopteri > Anguilliformes > Synaphobranchidae > Synaphobranchus > Synaphobranchus kaupii. The sequence continues at coordinate 8,592,892 of CM056383.1, read as the reverse complement.
CCCTCTTGTTTTCACAACGGTACCCCTTTATTTTCTTTCCCGGCCGCTGTGCGGATAACTCAAACTGGCAGCTAAGGAGTCCTGGGGCCTGCGCGCCCCCCTCCATTCTGCCCCATTATTAAACGCACAATTCTTTCCAAAACTGCCAGCATAAGGTACATGAGGGAAAGGAGCCTCGTGCTGAACATGTCAAAAAAGAAGCAATAAACCGAGAGAGGCTTTCATTCACTCTCCCCCCCCAGTAACAGCAGTCTGGAGGGGGGTAGCCCTGAACCCCTCCCCGCTCCCGTGCTCAGCACTCACAGATACATAGATACATCACCGAGCCGAGCTCCGCCCAGGGCGGCTCGTGAGACGGCATGCGGCGGATTCCTGTTATTCGCAGCGGTAAAGCTGAGACGGCATGCGGCGGATTCCTGTTATTCGCGGCGGTAATGTCTGCCTGCAGACGAGCGGTTTCAGAGACACCTCGGCGGTCACAATGACCGGCGCTTATCTTTTCTTATTTGTTTTTTGTAAAAAAATAAAATAAATTCAAAAGTTGTTGAAATAACGTTGGAGACCGTTCAGTTCTGCAGCAATGTCCCTGTCACATAGAATTCATCCAGTTCTCTGCAGATCAAGGTACTGGGGGGCGAGGGGGGGGTTAATTATGTCTGCTGCACTTCCAAACACTACACCACCAGGACCCAGACTGGAGCAGAAGGTACTGTAGAACCGGTCCGGCTGTGGACCTGGGAGAGATTACTGGCTCTCATTATCAGGCTGCTCAGACCTCCTCATTTTCTGTTTGTGCAAATTCCTGGGTTGTATTAGGTAACGGGAGTCATTAGAGACATGTAATTCTGCGCTGTCTGGAAGGGCGTGTGTGTGTGTGTGTGTGACTGTGTGTGAGACTGTGTGTGGGCCAGAGGGGGTCATACAAATGGAGAACCCTCCCCATATGGATTGCATCAGTAAAGATATCTGACCATAGCTGTGCATCTGATAGCTGTGGAATCCTGGAGCTGTGACAGACAGCACATCTCCCAGGCCTGGAGACAGAGGCTATACGGCCCACCAGCACTCCTGCAGCTTCACCCCATGCAACCCCCACCCCTCCTCCTCCTCCTCCTCCCCCAGGATGCTCTGACTGACAGCCGTGTGAACGAGGCACCTGCCGCGCCAAATCTATGGGCTCGGTAAGAGAGGGTGCTGATGGGATATGCGAAGCCCGGACTGAGCCGAGTGGTCCTCCGCTCATGCCACTGAACACTCACAGACATCAGGGAGGACCGGGTCCCTGTCTCTAAACTGCCAATCAAACGACAGCTGCCAATCAAGCACTCCTGCACATCTGTAACTCATACACACCTGCCAATCAAACACTCCAGCACGTGCCACTCATACACACCTACCTTTCTTTATTACTATTTTATTAACCCCCCCCATGTGGTGTGTGTGTGTGTGGGTTGTTACTGGACACGTGTGCATGTGTGTGTATGTATGTGTGTGTGTGTGTGTGTGTGTGTGTGTGTGTGTGTGTGTGTGTGTGTGTGTGTGTGTGTGTGTGTGAAGTCTGCGTGTGTATGTAGGTGTGTGTGTGTTGGGGGGGGGGGGGGTGCATGTGTACCTTTGTGGATAAGTGTGTGGATGTAGAGTAGACTACTGAACACTGTGCAGATCTGGGGAATATACTGAACACTGGATAGACTGCACAGATCTAGGGGATGTACTTAACGTTGAACAGATCTAGGGAGTGTGCTGAACTGATTTGGGATATCATGTTCAGGTCTCAGGAGTCAGAGACTACTACAGTATGCTGGGAGTGTGATGAGCACCAATGAGCGTGAGGAAGAGGGAGAGAGAGAAAATTTAGTGCAGGACACAGTGCGCCCAATGCCATGCCCCATTTGGGATTTGAACCTGCAACTACTGCAAACTTGGAAGCAAAGCCCCTTGATCACTATGCTACATTTTCACACTGCCATCGTGTACAAAAAATCTATTTTCAGTCGATTAATTAGCCTATAAGTAGAAAACGGTTTGTAGCCCGAAATAATTTTAGACACTGCAATAATGAAAATGACAGTCCTCAGAAAGTTGAGGCTAAAGGGTTTAAAATGTTTTAGCATTCGGCCTTCATCAGTCAAATTATGCCGTTCTGCTTTTTCATCCATCACTCTAAAATCGCATTAAGTCTGCACTGAGGTGTAGACGGGGATCAACGAATTACCATTCATAAATTTAACGGCAGCTAATCCGAAAAGAATCATCAATCGTCATGCCTGAAAATGAATAACAAGGGCGAACATAATATAGCCTTTCGGAAGAATTTCATAAATATTCACATCCGCACTCAATCGATGTTTAGGCCAATATAAAGGCAAGAGCAGAACTATTCAGGAATATGCAGGAACACCTTAAATTACAAAGGTGTTGCTCTGTGGCTTTACTCATTCCTAAACCACAGCTGTCCATACTTTCGTAAAAAAAGATATGAGAAAGAAAAGGCTATTGATTATTTTCAATAAATTATCTCCTTTTTCTCTCCGATTCCCAACATGAAACCGCTTATCACGATTTAAATCCGTCGTTTTGCGGCAGCTTCCTGTGTCAGTTTGACGGACGCGCCCTGCATCGTCCCTCCGAAAAGCGTGAACACAGCAGCCGCTTCTCTTCACTCTGCAGTCAACAAGCGGAGCTGCGCATTACTATTGACTGCGAAACTCGCGCAAGCGGACTGCAAGTGCCTCCCCAACTCAGTCCATTGAGTGAGTAGTAGAAGAATACAAGCCTTGTGGTTCTTTGCCCATTTTCCATATACGGCATTTTCTGTTAAAAAGCAGCCAATTACAAGAAATCAATCGCATCTGCCAGAGTTGATTGCTCATAGAGGAAATGAGGTGCGTAGCGTCACGCTATGGACTGGCCTTTATTAATAACGGAACACTCCACTGGGATTTACAGACCACTAAAGTGTTAATTCTTATTAAAAATACGAGATTTGCTGAGAAAATTTTAGACTGTCCTGCCAACTCATTGTCAGTAAAAAAACTGCTTTTCAGCAATCACGAACAGACAAGGAGGATTCTGTGGGTTTAAGGAATTAATATATTAATTAGCTTTTGTTTCCAGGACACGCCAAATAAAAGATAAATTATTTATTTTATTAATTTTTATAATTTTGCTTGATATCCACATTCGAATGTAGGCTACATTAAATACAATTCAATAAAAAAACTTTTTTGGACGATTGCCCAACGGTCCGCTAATTACACACAGTGGTTGTAACCTTTGCCTCCTCCTCGAATAAGAATCCGCACGCGAATGTCGAGATTAAATACAATTACCCTTCTTGTGCTGAAAAGCAATTGCCAGGGATTAACGTTGAATACATCTCTTCAAGTAGCCTACGATATATACACTCTCGAAGACGGCATTGTTGGTGAGATTTCAATCTTTGAGATGACGTGTTTACTAGGTTTAGTGGGCTATAATTGTGGGGGTAGCCTAAATGTAAAACAGCGAAAGCTACTTATGTGAACAGACAGCGCCATATGATCTGTAACCTGTGAGTGTTGTCGCAACTACTGAAATGCGCAAAGGGCTAAATGCCTCTCTGTGACGAGAGCGCGATAGTGGAAAAAATGGGGGTAGTTTTAAGACGGCCCGAATTCGCTTTTACGCTTAAACAATTACGGATAGACTACACCACCCCTGTCAGTTTCCCAGACTTGCTACAGTTGAGCAGATAAGAATGTGTCAGTTTAAAGCACCTGCGTTAATAAAAAGAAACCACCATGAGTGTTTCCCACATGCCTATTGGGACATACCATTTTCGGGACAGTCACACAAAAGCTCAGATATTTCTTCAAATAAGCATGTGAATTCACACTTGCATCACAAACGTGCAAACTAATTGGTACGTGTAGGCTACTCGTTTTGCGCTATAAGGATTTTAAGCAGTAATTTTGTAGTTAGGCCTACTAAAAATCAAATTAGTAACTTTGTCAGGTTCCATTTGTAATGCTTGAATAAAGTGAAGGCTCCCTCTAGCGGCTGACTGTACGCTAGACATGACAGCAAGGCGTTGCCTGCATGCTTTCCTAACGCAATCGTGTCTTCCCCCGGACCATCAAGCAGTGGCGGGAGTCCCAGTTACTGTCAACTGGATATGGATGCTAATATGCTTTTTTTCATGCCATTTTTGAAAATACAGCAAGACATTCCACTCATAGATATGTAACTGCGTCGTAGGAGTATCCTACATTGTATCAACAAGAAGGAGAACATCTCTAACACTAACCTTCGTAACACAGGCCTACGGGTAGGCTAATTTATATAAGCGTCCATCATCAATATATCACAGCTTCATAAAGACCGATAAACAAGTATACGTGAAAGCAGAAAGACAATGCTCGGATAAAAATAAAGTAGCCTATGCATATAGGTATAATTACCATCAACACTTCCATGTCAAGTTTTGTTTGTGTTTTCTACAGTTTCGACACATTAAGTTTGCTGCGGCATCAAGTCGTTTCATTTCAGAAAGTTCTGATAAACTTCCAGTCACGGTGGCTCAATCGTATTTATTGCGTGTCAGACAGTAATATCTTAATATTACTAATAACTTGCCAACTGATTCAGTTAGTTAACCGTTTTCCAGTTGCCCATACGTCTAATAATTGAATGTAAACAAAAACTTAATGTGATCTATGGTTATCTTATTCGCAACGTTAAGGCCATTTGATCAAGCCGAATGGTAAAACAATGTCATACAATAAAGAAAAGGTTATTATTATGATCTTTTAAATATCCACTCAAATTATGCTACAAGAAGTGCTGTTAATCACGTTTCGATCTGTTCTTCATATGTTTGTGATATAGGCTACCCAGTGCGGAACAGACGGATCACAGAAGGAAGAGGGATAAAACATGGACTTGTTCACTCATCTAATCACCACTTTCACAGACGGACGAGCTTGTTTGCGTCATGTAAAAATTAAACCAGTACCCGCGAGTAAACAGTGAACAACAGTATAAGCATCATTAATGAAGCACAGATTCAAATGGTAGAAAATATAGGAGGAAAAAAGTTTAGTGTAGCCTTACGCTAAAGAGTTAAATGAGGTTCAGCACATTTCTGAGTGGCAAGACATATCCCACCAAACTGCTCGTGCATTTTAAATGCAGGAGCATTATAACGTTACTCTAAAACAAACAACCACTCTAACCTGAAACACACGCGATCCCAATCCAAATCCGACAGAAAAACGTAAAATCTCTCTTCATTTCCAGATTTCCAGTCCTCGGATGTTTTTAAATCTTATATTAAACTCGTCTGTTTCTGTTATTGGTGAAGTCAGACGCGGGAAAGCAAATGAAAAGTAACTGTCCCAGACGGCCGCCAAACTCAGGTGAGCTTCGGAGACGCGGCTCTACGCTCGGCAGCCTTGCAGAGGATGTGTGAAATGTCAACGAAAAGAAAAGCGCTTTTCCTGTTAAAAGGAAATGTTTTTTTTTTAAAGATCAGAATGGATTTACAATGATTTCCTTTTCCCCTTTTTAACTGCTCGTGACTGAGGCGCACATCCACCCTTTACATATAGAAAACGCGGATTTGAAGGACTGCCTAAAAGACCCATGTCAAACCTCCCTCTTCGCCACAGGAAAAAACACATATCCCTCCTTCACTTTTGTAAAGCTAAGCCAAAACACACCCAAAAACAAGTGTCAGAATGCTTTAGGTGACAACGTAGCCTATGTTGGACTACAGTTCTGAAATACACCAATTTTCACAATGAAAAATGGAGATGATTCACAATTAATTTAAAGGAAAATGCATGCACATTGACTAATAAACCACGCGGGGAAAAGGACAGCAAACTAAATAATTGTAACTTTTTTTTGCATTCATTAGTTAATAATAAATAAACAATGAATTATCAATAAACGCCTGGTTTTAGTCAATAAGTGTTTTTGGAGTTAACAAGAGCGCGGGAGCTCAATGCACGCGAACAGCTCATTAGCTAATTATGAGCCAAGAAAACACTTAGTTTTGTTAATAGCATTGACTGCGTCTACAGGGGGGCTATTGGTTGTTTATTTGAATTGCAATTAATCTTCAATGGCAACAATGAAACAATAACTAGGCTATAGGCACTTATGAAAACACAACATTACGCAAGTTATGTTTTTAAATCCTACTTTGTAAATATAAATGCATGTGTACGCATCTTCCGTATGCTGAGACAGAGGGCAGCCCATGGCGCAGGAGAGCACCCATTTGGCGCCAGTTAAAAAGCTGAAGCGCGTTTGAAACAATGGAATCCCTCAAGAGGAACTGTCATCTGTTGTCACTTCCATCTAAAAACTTCTAATTATCAACAGGAAAGATGAACCGTTGTACTCAGCTCCGGCTTTGCAGCGGACGTTTCCAACAAATCTACAGAAAGGGGATGGGGGTGTCCACCCCAGCCTTCAACCCTCTGGCTTCCCCGCTTCTTCAGAGACTTCAAAAACTGTCGGAATGAGAACCATGTGGAGACCAAGGACTCCCATAAAGAAAGCCTTTGGTTTGCTTCTATAATTTTTATTGATGTTTTTAAAAACAACAGGCCGTTTTGGAGTTTGGGAAATAAACTATTTTATTTAATAAATTTTTTTTATTTCTTTGTATGGGGAGGATTCAAGTATAAACTGCAGATATCTTCCCAACAGACTTTGGGAAACCTGACGATCATATTCCCACCAAGCCCTGTAATTCCAGAGCTATTTGTATGTTTTCTCAGAAAAGCCCCCCTCGGTCCATATTTGATTTGGGCCCCGGCCGCGTTCATTGGCGGGGCTATTTTTGTGGGCAGAGGACCTGCAGGGCCACAGGCTAATTCATAAATTTGATGTTTCTTTAAGCCATGAGAGGCCATGTTCCTCACCGACAAACTACAAACACCCTAGCGATGTTACTCAGGTGAAAATAAAGTGTTGCATTTTCATTTCTGATATTCCTGCAGGAAGTGCAGGCCACTATACATGTCTATTTCAATTAGTGAAATTACATAACAGCCCTGAGCAAGTCTAGAATAAATTCCACAGGCGGGCATACAGGGCAGATTGAAACCTGAACCTTCAATTCTGACTCTGAGGGACACCAGTGGTCCCGATTAAAGGGATGGAATTTTTAATCCAGAGAAATCAGAGCACAATTTTTCAATGTTTCTCCAGGTGCCATTGAAGCAGCTTTCATTCTGCCCGCTGGCACAGACACCTTATAGCCCCCAGAACTCAGCGTGTGTATTGAACTATTGCAATTCAAATGCTTCTGGTAACTAAATCTGAAGGGGGTGTACTAGGTAAATGTTTTACCACCCCCAACACTGGGTTATTATAACCTATCTTGTTAGGTTATGCACATAATCCAGCTCCGAAAACCAATAAGATTTTTGTTTCTGTGGAGTGGGCCCAGTTGTGGGGGGGGCGGAGTTGTATGGAGGGGGGTGGAGTCACAGACATCATGTTAGGCTGCGGGAGGTGGAGCCTAGCAGAGGGGCGTGGTCTGAGATAACAGTCCAGTCCACGGGGGGATGTGGGGGGCGGAGTCAGTCTGTAATGTGTTTCCTGACCCCAGGACCTGCCGGATGGAGCAGCGGCATTTCAGTGCCTCGTCCTTGAGCTCGGCCTGGGGGGTAGGAAACGGCCCCCTTTCAAGTGCCAGCCAGGAGTGGATATTGTTATTATTATTACTTCTACTACTATGACCAGAACAACCACAATTGCAAGTAATAATAGTAATAATAGTAATAATAATAATAATTATAATAATATTTTGGAATGCACACAATGTCTAGTGAATCACAAATATATATAAATGCAGACCATTATGATGATGATATTATTACTATCATCATCATTATTATTATTATTATTATTACTTGCAATTGTGGTTGTTCTGGTCATATTAGTAGAAGTAATAATAATAACAATATAGGTGCTAGTGTACCTGTATGGTATGGGAGGGATGGGTAATACAGGTTTCTGGGTAATACTGCCTGGAGGCTTCTCCCTTTGAATCAGTCAAACAGCAGAGTGAAACCTTTGCCTCCTTTTCCCAATAAACCAATAAACCCTCTGGCTCTAAGGCTTTATCCCCAGGTTTCCGTAGTAACCACAGCTTTTAAAAATCAATATTTCTCTTCTGTGCCCAAACTACACACCTCATATACAGTGCCCTCCACAATTATTGGTACCCCTGGTAAAGATGAGTAAAAAGGGTTATAAAAAAATTACCTTTTGGTGAATTAGCTTAATCTCACACTGAAAAAAATGAGAAAAATCCAACCTTTAACTGAAGTAAATTTATTCTGAGAAAAAAAAAATCCCTCATCAATAAATAATTATTTTTAACAAAATCATGTGTGCCACAGTTATTGGCACCCATAGAAATTATTATGAACAAAATGTAACTGAAGCATTTTTTCCATTTATATTTTAGTTTTTAAAGTTGATCAGAGTGTTTAGGAACTTTCAAACAGTAATCCCTGACTTCCTGTTTCACTGGGGTATAAATATGAGGTGACACAGAGGCCATATTCCCTTATTCATCCCATCAACATGGGAAAGATAAGAGAACACACAAATCAAATGAGGGAAAAGTGTGTTGAGCTTTATAAGTCGGGAATGGCTATAAAAAAATAGCTACTCACCTGAAAATGCCCATATCTACCGTTAGGGCAATACTTAAAAAGTTCAACTGGAACTGTCACAAACTTTTCCTCCAAAGGCCCTGGGAACCTTGTTAGGGTACATAGCATCATGAACTCCATGAAATACCAGGCCATTTTTAATCTGAATAAGGCTGCCTCTGCCAGGAAACTAAAGTGACAACAATGATCCAAAACATTATGTCCCAATCAACACAAAAATGGTTAACTGAACACAAAATCAAGCTTCTTCCATGGCCATCTCAGTCCCCTGACCTAAACCCTATTGAAAACCTGTGGGCTGAGCTGAAGAGGACAGTGGACAAGAGAGGACTTAGGACTCTGAATGATCTGGAGAAATTCTGTAAAGGGGAATGGCCCAGATTCCTTGCTCTGTATTCTCCAACCTTATTAGATGTTACGGGAGAAGACTCAGTGCTGTTTTATTTGCAAAAGGAGGTTGTACAAAGTATTAAATGTAGGTGTGCCAATGATTGTGGCACACATGGTTTTGTTAAAAATAATTATTTCTTGATGAGGGATTTTTTTTTCTCAGAATAAATTTACTTCAATTAAAGGTTGAATTTTTCTCATTTTTTCAGTGTGAGATTAAGCTAGTTCACCAAACGGTGAATTTTTTATAACCCTATTTACTCATCTTTACCAGGGGTGCCAATAATTGTGGAGGGCACTGTATGTTCTCTCTTTTTTACACATAAAGTTTGAGATTTAAAGTAGGCAGAGTTTTTTCCTAAATGCCTACCAGCATCACATTACAAAAATAAATAATCTCCCTTTGAGCTGGTGTGGACTCCACTCACCCTTTCTGACTCAAAAACACTGTAACTCTTATCAAAGGGGCTTCTCTCCGGTCTGGTAAAAATCTATGAAGGATGGAAGGAAGGGTAGTTGGATGGTTATGGAGCCTTATAACCCAAAGGCACATTCAATCCCTGGGAGGGGTAGCATGACCTGTTTAACGCAAACAGCTTCAGTAAATTTGCAGTCAGTTAATCTCTGTCAAAATGCCCCGGATAAGCATTCCTGATAATATGAAGCTCCGTGCTTAAGCTCTCAGATAAATTCCTGTCAAACGCAAGCATTTCTGTTATGGCAACAAGACTTAAGAGCTACTCTCACTGTACTACATGGAACCCCATGAAGAGTCCTGACCTTATCGCTCTCTAAAATACACAAAAAGATTATAGTAACAGTAAATTTCTAAGTTTATCATTTCTACCATTGAATCTTTGGCTAGCTGTTAGAAATTTGAGTCAAGGCGAGCCTAACCTGAGGGGATCTGTTTAAAAATATATTTTCCGCATTTTTAATGTCTTTTTTAAAATGGCGACAGAATATTAATCGCGTGAGTTAGTGATGTGATTTACATTCCCATGACAGTGATCAAGGCCAGAACGGGGGGTGGGCAGCGGTTCCTGTTCCAGCAGGGAGGTGGGGTTCACGGAGGTGACAGTGGTCGATCAGCAGGGTGTCATGGTATCCTGACCAGCGCCCCCTCATGGGGGCTGTAAACCAGCTCAGAGACATAAACAGCACTGTGTTTGTCTGACCCCTCCTAAGGATGAGGAAGGAAGGTGTCACTGCATGAGTGCCTGTTTGTGTGTGTGAGTATGCATGTGAGTATGTGTGTGGGAGAGTGGATGTTTGTCAGAGATAACAGCAGTTTTGCACAGTCCCCATCCTTGCCCTCCCGTATTGTCTCGCTCTTGGGCTCCAGGTGTGACCACTTGATTCTTTGAAGTGGCTCTTGACTGCAGTGACTGCCCACCATTACGGCTCAGTGCACAAAAAACCATGCAGTTTTCGGTAATATTTTTGAATAGGGTTAATGAATGGTTAACCCCATGGTTGTTTTTATTGCCTGTCACACTGCATTGCAATCCCTGTCCCAAATTAAGTGATAAATGCCCTTGTTTAAATGACCAACCAATTTTCATAAAACCAATTTTGGAATTAGCCGGCATGTGCTTCTCCTAAAGTCATTTATAAGGCACAGATCTTATCCACTTCTGAACAGGAATTGGAACAAATGTTGATTACGTTTAATAAGTTATTTAATGCATGATTAATACAAGGGATCCAAATATGAAGCATCACCCCCTTAGAATCCCTCTACCTTCCCATTTGTATTGCTCTATTTGAAATGGAAAATGAAAAGTGTAGACCTATTCTGTAACTAGCTTTCCTCTGTAGTAAAGCAACTTTTACCAAATTATAAATAAATTATGAAGGTTTGATTCATATTGAGCCAGTGGAGGCTTGGGAGTTTTACGTTATCATCACCATTGAAAATAATTCAATAATTCAACAGTCAGGGACAATCTTTTTGTGCTGCAAACTGGTTTGGATAAATTATCTGTTGGACATAGATTACATAATTCAGTGAATGAAAGCCTCTATAGCTTCTGACAGCTGGTATTTAACAGCATTGTGTATTACTATCCCTGAAGTGTTAAACTGATATTTAAAAGATAGTGAAACAGCTTGACAACCAGCAATGGAAGTGCAAAAGAGAACATCTGAGGCCATGTGAAAATACTATGTGTGTGCGCGCGCGTGGATGACTGTGTACATTTGTGAGCGGTGTGTGTGTGTGTGTGTGTGTGTGTGTGTGTGTTCTTGAATGGTATGTGTGGCTCAAACATTTGAATCCGATTCAGGTTTCGATATGGGGGTGGGAGGCAGGGGTGTAGGGTTCTGCATGGACGTGCTGAGTGATGTCAGAGGACATGCACTGATGTCGCCATGGCAAGATCTGTGAACCCCCGGCCCCCCTGTCCTGTGGCTGGCCCCCTAAACACCACCGTCAACAGGACGTGCCTTAGCCCGACCCTCCCTACGGAGTGCAACCTGTGCAGAGATATACTTAGCCCCTCCCTCCCAGAGCTCCTCTCCTGAGACTCCAGCCCAAAACCAGCTCCTCCTTTGAGATCCAAGCAGGACGGAGGCCGTCGAGCCAGTGAGCGTGATTATCTCGCTCGTGTTTGCTTTTGCCTTCGTACTTTCTGATATAATATGATGAATGTTCTTCTGTTGCTTGCTGCTCTGCGCCAGTGCCCCAGTTCCCTTTTGCCGTTATGACGTCCACCGTGTTCTCTTCCCCCGCTGACCTCCCGGCTCGCGCTGGAGAGGAGCTGCCAGAACGCATCAATAATGAACAAGTAAAAACAAACACCCGCCGGAGCACTCCCTCAGGCACAGCCAAGATGCAATACCCGGAGCTGACACAAGGGGGCGGCAGAGCAGCCAAGGGCACTAGGCCAGAGGCTATGGTGAAAGCTGTTTTAGGGGGCGGTGCCAGCAGGTGCATGTGTAAGGTCTGTAAGAAGCAGCGATAAGAGAGCAGGAACTGCAGTGAAACTGAATAGGAAGAGACACAACATAACTTTTTTAATTTTTTTTAGCAGCAGCAGCAAGCCACATGCAGAGGTCATATGTTTTTCAGCAGGAAATGATCCTACACCAGAAAAGGTGATGAGTGAACACATACACACACACACGCACACGCACACACACACAGACTCCATAAAAAACAGTGGTCCTATACCCACACAACAAGGCTCATAATGAGTACAGCACTCCAGAGTTCTCACCATACAGCGAATACTTTCACTCAAAGAATCAATTATCTAAACAAAACTATTAATAGCCGGACGACAACATTCCTCTGGGAGGTTCCGCAGATGCAAGCCCACTGACGACATTACATCATCTGCTTTGCAGACGGCGTGTTGCAGGCCTAGCCTGGCGCTCAGCCCAGCCCAACAGCTGGATACACGCTAAAGAAACAGAGGTCCGGCGCTTCACCCAAGGACACCTCAGCTGTGCTCCTCCTGGGACTGGAACCCATCAACCTCATGGCTCAACTCCAGGTCCCGAACCACGACACCGAACTGCTAATTCAGCGTTCCTCCGAGGGGACGGCTTTGAAACCGGGGTTTGATCGCCGGTATCCATGGCGCCCTCGAGCCGTTGTTTGGGTGCAGAGCGGAGGATCACCGACGCGCACAATGTCGAACGCTGACGTGCCTCTCAAAGCTCGTTTGCGTTACGAAGCAAAGGCCCCCCGTTTGCACTTTCTTTGTGGGACGTGTATCCCATTTCCTGCCAAACCCCATACTCATCACGTTCGGTGATTGCGAGCTGGACGCAAAGAGATCGCACATGGACTTGTCTGTCCTCATGTGATCCGAACTACCTCTGGACACGGTCTAGGGCAGACGTAGCCAAAATTGGGATCGAGTGTTAATGTTAAAGCATACGTGTCTTCTCCTGCCACCAACATTCTACCGACAAATAAAATCCCACTCTAAGCATGCATGAACCCCGAGATACTCTGATACACAGCGGGCTACCAGGCTGGAAGAAACAGTCTGTGTGCAATGACTATGAAAAATGTGACCTCAAGCACACATACACAGAATCTAAATCTGCAATATTTAATAGATATGAAATATGAAATATTTAATAGTAGACCAGAGAGCTCAAATTCAAATCCAGGGGCCCGCTGGGTCTGCTGCTTTTTTATGTGTTCCTGCATTTAAGTGCTTAATTTTAGTCTTTTATCAGCTAGTCTGCACACCTTGAAAACTCCTCTCAGAAAAGCAAAAATATAAGCTGTACCTTCCTGAGATGTACACAAAACTGCAGAACCTCACAAATGTTTTAGGCTGCTCTTATATCTTTTTTATGGTACAGCTACAGTAACATCAAGAAATCCTGTCCTTTCATGACAAAAAAAATCTTAAAAGGGTTTACATGGCAGCATTTTCTACTCTGACTTAAAATGCACATTATTGTGACCTACTTTTCAAATGGTTTAAAAAAAAAGAAAAAAAAAGAGAAAAAAACCTAAACATGGCGAGACATTCCAGGTGTAGTGAATCAGGGCAGTAATCCCCCATCTATCCCAGCCCTGAATTCACAGGGTCACAGACAGGTGGGCGGAGTCATATGGGCACTATTGGACAGGACAGGGAATGTGTGCTTGGGGGGGGGGGGGGGGGGGGGGGGCAGACATGTGGGCGGAGTCATAGCAGGTGCTATTGGACAGGGAGGGTGTGTGTTCTGGGTTGGGGGTGTGGCACAGACAGGTGGGCGGAGTCATACAGGGTGCTATTGGGCAGGAGAGGGTGTGGGTTTGGGGTTTGGGATGTGGCACAGACAGGTGGGCAGTCATACAGGGTGCTATTGGGCAGGAGAGGGTGTGGGTTTGGGGTTTGGGGTTTGGGGTGTGGCACAGACAGGTGGGCAGAGTCATACAGGGTGCTATTGGGCAGGAGAGGGTGTGGGTTTGGGGTTTGGGGTGTGGCACAGACAGGTGGGCGGAGTCATACAGGGTGCTATTGGGCAGGAGAGGGTGTGGGTTTGGGGTTTGGGGTGTGGCACAGACAGGTGGGCGGAGTCATACAGGGTGCTATTGGGCAGGAGAGGGTGTGGATTTGGGGTTTGGGGTGTGGCACAGACAGGTGGGCGGAGTCATACAGGGTGCTATTGGGCAGGAGGGGGTGTTTTAGCGCAGAAACATTGCAGGCTTGTGTTGTTGTGTATGTTGTTCCTTCCCTGTCTACACACACACAGATTAATCACCTTTCAGGTAAAAGGAAAAAAGATGAATGGAGTCATCAGATGGTAGTTATTTGTGTTTATTTTCTGAAACTAAAACTACACCGTATTCTCAGATCAATCACATGAGAGTACAGAGAAGCATCAAAATATTTATTTTTCAAAAACCGCAGATAAAACAAGCTCATCGGAATGAAAGTAAAATCACAGTAAGAGGAGCTACTGAAATATAAATTCCAGAACATTACAAATAAAGATGTATTTAAAATAAACAAAAAATACAGATCTTGCGTTATCTTGCATAAACCCTACTTGAACAGTTCACCTGGCAATTGAAGTGGGAAAAGCGGTTGTACTACAGAACAGTCACAGTCTGATTCAAGCCGTTTCTGTAGAACAATGAGCAGTGCTGATCAGCATGACTCAAACGAACACCCCACTATCAGCAGTGATTCAGATATACAAGCAGAACAGTGTGTGTGTGTGTGTGTGTGTGCTGCTAATGTACTAAATACTAAGAGAAGAATCTCCCAGTTTTAAAGTGGTTTCATGTGAAAGGAGCGCATTACACATACATGCATCTACGATGTCCTTAAACGTAGCGATAGCCTATAAGTCATAACCTGTATGTTTGTCTGACCTGCAGATACACAGCCCCATCAAAGGCACTCAAGTGTGCTTTACAGTGAGGAGAAGAACCCATTCAATCACCCGTACTGTGATTTAAGACACTAACATACCTCAGGTATCTAACCTCACATTTACGAGGCTAACATACTCAAGTCATCTACCTCATCCACTTCACCTTTACCCTTCATGTAGCGTTAAACACTACATGATGGATATACCGTAAATAAAAAAACTGTACAACTCCCACATGCGTCTATACCACTACATGCCTGCCATGGGCACGTGGGGGAGGGGGGACTCCAACTCAGTTCTGTGGAGACATATGCGCACCGCTCTAACATCCACGTTAAGTATGATAGTTAAAACTAATTTACTCCATTTGGCATTTAAAAATATTTTCAGGAAACATTGGCCAGGGATTATAATTGTGCCTGTGCTGTAAATAAATAAATATTTGGGCACAGGGTAAATTGAGAGGCATGCTGGCATCCACACATACTTGACTAATAAACTCAGTTTATCGTTGGCAAAGAGGAGGACACAACTGGCAGAAAGCCCTCCATGGAATAGCATAATACAGCTAGGGCGCGGTCACAGCTCCGTTATGCACAGATGTGCCACAAGATGGCACAGAGAGCAGTGCTGTATAATACAGGGAGACACCAGTTGGGAGCATACAAGACTCTTTGTAATAGAGGGACATGCCATTAGGGGGTTCAAAGGACTTTTGTATAATACAAAGAAGTGCCTGTAGGGGGCTCAAAAGACCTCTGTGTAATACAGGGACATGCCAGTAGGGGGCTCACAGGACTTTTGTGTAATACACAGAAGTGCCTGTAGGGGGCTCACAGGAGCTCTGTGTAATACAGGGAAGCACCTGTAGGGGGTTTAGAGAGCAGACTGTAATATGCAGAAATGCCAGTTGGTGGTGTTCAGAGAGGGTCTTGCGGGAAGTGGAGGACTTTGATTGGCTGAGGCTTCTGTCCATGCTCGCTCACGCAGGTGCTAAAGAATGGATAGACACGCCCACGGGGGCCGTGGGGAAAGGTGTAGATCAGCCGCATGCTCTCGGCATTGTAGAAGGACACCATGCGCTGCTCGCAGTCCAAAAACACACCGATGGAGCGGGGCGGGGTGTCCACCCGCAGGGGGGTCCAGGGCTGCGTCCCGGCTGAGTACCGCCCACCGTCACGCAGGCGCAGGGTCCAGTATCCGTTTTCGGGGCTCAGCTTGGCCCGGGCCTGCCGGTCGACCGCCTCCAGCGCCACGCCCAGGTCCCACTTGGTTTTCCCGCCCACGCCCACCTCCCAGTAGTGCCTCCCAGACAGGAAGCACTGCGCCGCCAGCACGTTGACGCACTGTGTGAAGCGCTTGGGATTCCGCTTGTATGGCAGCATCTCCTGGCACTCGACCACGCTGGTCTTGTCACGGGACAGGCACAGGCTTGGGTGCGCCGTTTCTGGGTCAAAGGTCAGCGAAGCAGGGGCTGGGGGCAAGGAGATGTATAAATAAAAACATCCAAATTCATTTTGCACTATCACTTCCTGTTAAAAAAAGTAGAGCTGCTTTCACACACTGGCTGCATTCGAATAGTCAAATTTGAGCAAGGAAGGATCCTTTAGATCGCATGAACCGGAAATAGTTTCCGGGCAGCCATGCTAAGGACCGTTCAAATTTCTTATATTGAGAAGGAAAGGAGCTTCACGAATCCTTTTATCCGTCCTTTCACAAAGGATGCTCTGGACTATCCTTTTCAGAAGGTAGTATTTGCGCCCCACCATGCAATTCCGCCAATGTTTTCATAAGCATCACAGTTTTCCGGAACCTACGGAATTACCAAGGCGAACATCCAGAAATCTAAATTTAGAAATTTAGAAATGCCAGAAATCTAAATGAATTGTGAATCTAAGTGAATAGCTAGTATTGTTGGTTAGTAGTGGCTTATAATAGAAAGTCAACAAACAATGACACAATCAGACAATACACCAAATTTATTAAGAGGCTAAATTTCGCAGATAAAACGAACAGTTCAAGTGAAATGGAGACAGCAATGATGCACCTTTTGTCGTAATTTTTTGTGAAGTTGTAGTTCGCTATGTTGAACAGTCACGACTATACGACTGGATGTCGCAAGGTAGAGAAGGAGGTTCGAATTCCACAGTAGACGCTAGATTCCTTGTAAATCTCTCCTTTCAACTTATCCTTGACCCCCATGACATTTTCTGGCGAGGTCAAGGAAAAGTTGCAAGGAAAGAAAAAAGGAGAAATTTTTTGGACTATTCGAATGCAGCCACTGCAAATGACCCAGTGCCATTTTGTCATATGTTCAGTGAATCAGTTAGCCAATTGTATTCAATAGCACATTTGGCTAATGTTGTATGCATTTCAGTTTTTTATGTTGGTATAGACCAGGGGTGGGTAATTCTGGTCCTGGAGGGCCAGCGCATATGCAGGTTTTTGTTTTCACCAGTTACCCATGGTTAAATGAACTAATTGGCTGTATACACCAATACTGGTTCACTCTGTAGGATATCTAATATTCCCCCACTTCTCTCTATCTCTGTCGCTCTCTGTCTCTCTCTCACTCTCACCCCCCCAACATCAAAGATAAGCCAGTCTTTGTCATAAATGACCCCTCTCCCCCGCCTCCCCCATACCTTAACCCAATCAGGACAGGGATGGTCTTCCTGTGGAGGTATTTTATGAGTGTACCGCAGAAAAATAAGTTAATCAGTTTGGAGTTTGTTGGTGAAGAAGTCATTCTTTTTGGTTCCTCGTGCGTTTCCTTTTGTTCCTGTTCAGCTGGAGGGTAAATAATTTGGCAATTTTTGGCTTATCTCTCTCTTTACTGGTATTTCCTAATTAATGTCTGGTTTAATGTCTTCCATTTTGAAAATTATAAGTAGTCAGCCTACATTCCTTGTGAATGTATGATTTCAATTAATTATTCCAATTGACTGTTTTCGCTTAATAAAATTATTTAATCTCAAGACCTGATTTAGATTTTGTTTTGGCTTGTTGGTTGATCCACCAGGTTACTGTTCGACTTACCTATCAAAGAATTTGGCGATTTAATTGATGATTGTCATTTTTAATAATAATTATTAAATTGAATAACGTAAAACTTATTTTGAATGTAGGTTAAGTGAGGGGTTCTAGCACGCAATATCGCTTGTGTTCAGTATTCAGAGTGCTGAACGTTTTAACAAGGGCATTGACTGTTGGAACCGCTGGATTCAGAAAATACACATTTTACCTAATCCTCACTTACCCGACAACTCGTAGGTTAGATCACAGTACAACGTTTCATATAGGGACATTCGCTTACCAAGAAATGTAGCTAAAATGACAGACGGCATAAATATTAAGGCTAATTAAATAATTAAGACAAGAAATAGGCATGAAAGCTAGAAACAGATACAGCCTTCATTGCCCAGCTCGGATATAGACTCCAATAAATAACAAAAGCTGGATCACTACACTAAGTAAAACCCAGAACAGCTCTTTTTACTTCAGTCCATGTTCCAGATTTGGGAGGGTTCCAGGTTTTGCTCAGTGCAGTTATCCAGCTAAATCAGTAATCCTGCTTTGTGGTACAGCCCCCTGGACACCCGTTTACCTGGTTTAAGGAGCCTGAACATCCTCCTCCAGGTGATGTACTGCAGGGGGCCGGAGTATCGGCCGGCGAAGGCGTTCACGTCGAACTCCGCTTCCTTTTCCACCTGCAGGGACGGCCTGGAGAAAAACCACAAAAAAAATAAAAATAAGAAGCCGTTACCCGCGTGCTGCACTCAGATCTTAGATAAGGCAGTCGGTAAAAATCCAAAAGCCACCATCAGCTATGGCCATTACTTTGCTCTGTTGCCTTTTCAAATCTTCCACAAAAATAACACATTCAGAGACCGATACGGTGGGAGAAAAAGGTTAAGGTGACATTTAATGCTGGCAGCTCGAGTGTGTGATAGCTTATCGTGCGCGGGAATCGCAAATCAACGGCACCTCGCTCTACATTACGAAGGAGGCACCATGCAGCACCACAAAAGGCTCCTGACTCTACTGGAGTTACAGAAATCAAAAAGCCAGCTGTGTTTGAAGGGGGGAGGGGGGGGACTGACCAAGCAGTGCAATTTCCATCACTTAAGTTACTTTAATGATGAGATGGACTTTGTGTGAACTTTCATTGGTTTTTAAAAAACTATAAAACAGGAGGTTACAGTTCTCTGTGTCTCTGTGCAAGGAGTTCACCTGCAGACACATACAGGCGCATGGATTTCCTTTTCTGTCTCTTCCGGTGTAGTGAGCAATTTTAACACAGCTGTTTTTCAAGGAGCCATTTAGACATGGAACAATTTGTCTCCACTAAAAACAGAGCAGAGTACTACAGTCTAACATTACACCGAGATGAGCCTTGGTTTTGGCAGAACGCTACATAGCCGATGGAAATATTTTATATTTAATCCGGTGAATGAAAACATCCCGTTTGCTAAATATGAGAAGGCTGAGAAGCAGAAAGAAAGATTTCCCAGAGAGACGTCCAAAATGCATTTGATCAGCAGCTGCAATCTTGCAGAAATCACAGTACAGAGACGATGAAAACCATGACGACAGAGCGGCAAAAGAGTACCTGTTAGTCACGCCCCCCTCCGCCCCCAACAAAATACGCTGCAATCCTGTTTCATGTTTCCCGCTTTTCAGTTACTAATATTTTCAAGAATATTATCGTTTCTCTCTCCTGCAATAAACATATATAATGTCACAATAATTTCACACTGCGCTGCGTAAGGAGACACCCACCTGAAATTCACCTCCGGAAGCTAAAAGGAAAGAGAAAAAACAGGATCAATGAATACTCATACAATAAGTGTGCATTCATGTCATATTTATGAACATACCTATTATATAACTGCTGCTGCTCATACTGGCCTCAGAAATGAGTGCTGCAATATGATAAATTCATGAGTTTTCCCACAATGCACTGCGGCTGAAACAGGCCAGCAGCGCATGAGAAGAGACCCAGTTTGACCCTGATTGGGTCCTGGGATGTCCCAGCACAGGGATATTTTAGACACATACACACACACCCACAGACACAGACACAGACAGACACACGCACACAGGCACACAGACACACAGACACACACACCCACACCTTTTTGGCTATGAACCAAACAAGAGCTTCACCAGCTGTCAGCACTGAAGGCTCCATCAATATTAGGCTGCTGGAGTAGCGAACGCCGCACGTACATCAAACATCATGTTCTACTGAATAACCATAACTCCAGGTAAAGAGTTCAGAGCAAGTACAATATAAAAGCATTACAAAATAAAAACAGGCAGCCTGTGGGTACAGTGAGAATTGACATTTTTCAGACACAAACATTTTCACACAGTGGCGGCATCAAATTTACCCCTTGGTGTGAAAAGCTTTCTTTTATATAACCGTTTTCTGCCGAGCGCGGTCGCCGCACATATGCCTTATAACACTACCAGCGCAAACGAAACGCAGAAACCGGCCCCAAACTCCCGGTTCTCCCTGAGGCTGCCTGTTGCACGCACAACACGGTTCCGCACAGATAATGAATATCGCCGGCTTTCATCTCTTTGACAAAGGCATTAATGGTCTCAGTATTTCCCCGCTGAAGCGTTAGCCACTGAATTTTAAGCGGATTTACTGTATTTACAGAATTTAACGCTGCTGAGGAGTACGGCGCCAGCCTCCGTAGGGATTTGGCAGTGGAATGACAGCACAGAGCATGCAGTGAATTGGCTCCTGGGTGTGTGCTAGTTATACACCCTTAAAGTGATCCATCCATATCTACTGCATATCTGGCAGCAGAGTGATGGGTTAAGGCTCGTTTGATACCTCAGACCCATGATGACTTACAGCCATTTTACCAATCATGTATTCCATGCTGTTCCAGCATAGTGTACAGCTAAATCTAGTCCCACCCCCCAATTCCCATAGAGATCCATTCAAATGCAGAGACGTTATAGTATCGCTTGTAAGAGTACCAGAAAATAAGATATCAAGAGTCTTTTGATGTTGTTGGGTCACAGACATCAGGAAGTCATGGCATGCAAAGGATATGCGACCAAATATTAAAAATGATTACTTTATTCTACATTATGTTAACTAATAACTGTCCAATATTTTTTGATGCCCAAAAATGGGGGGCTATGTAGGACTAACAAAAGGTTCTATAATTTCTAAACGGTTCATCCGATATGGATGAAAATACCCTCAAATTAAAGCTGACAGTCTGCACGTCAACCTCATTGTCATTGGATCCTTTCAAACTCAAGGTGCTAGAGTACAGAACCAAAATAACAACGAGATAATCAATGTTTTTCACTTCACCGGTCAGTGGTTTTAATGTTGTGGCTGATCGGTGTATATGCAGCCCTATGTGTCCTATGGGTCCCATCTTGGCCTGCTCCATTTCATTATCTGCCTTAGAGAAGGACTCCATGGGGACACACACAAGTTCCTTTCTACCTCCAAACAATTCACCGGGTACCCACTGTCGTCAGCGAGAAATACCTTTCCTCCCAAAGGTGCTAGCCATTTCCGGTAGTACGGGTGTACAGTCTATTGGGTGTAAAATTGTCATTGGCTCTCCTGTAGTACTATGTGGCCTGCAGGATATCAAATAGTCACTGGCTTTCCTGCAGTATTGTGCGACAAATTATGAAAATTAAAAAAATTTAAAAATCTTTTTAATGCAAATAGAATCAAATCACATGACTGATCAGCTTTCCCCCACTGTCTTCATTAAATCAATGTGGGCAATGGCGGATGGTGGTTCCAGGTACAAGTGAGACTGAGAAGAAAATAAAAACCTTTCTTTGTCGCTTCTATGTATAAGGTACCAGCCGGTGTATGGCCATTCCCTGCACTATTAAAAGACCCAGTGCATTTTGCCTTTATTTTTGGACAACATGAAATCTTGCCATTAGCTGAACCAAAAAAGCAATAAGAACATGCCCAACATTAATAACTTCTTCATAGACTATCCATATTTCTAGTGAATGCCAAAGTGAGTGTTTTTATGGAGGCTACGTACATTCAGAGTTTCATTCGCTTAAACAGCTGATGGAAACGCACATAATTCACATATTTTTTTGCGCCATTTAATAATTTCCTTGAAATTAATTTTGACGTTGGATGCATTTATTCATTTTTCGTATACAATGGGGTTGTCATGGTTTTTCTGTTTGATAATTAAACTTGTTTGAATCTCAGGAAAGTAAAAAATCTTTTAATATATAATTAAGGGTTTGAATGTGTAATCCCGTTGCCTAGGCGAAATAAAGAGCCCAGTCGTGCACTGTGCTTATCCATGTTGCACTTGTGGCAACACTCAGTATGAAAGAGACCGATAAACAATAAGCCATGTTATTGTTTTGTCTGGAGGGTATACCTCTAGGTAGCCTAAATATGTGTGGGTCATGCTATCCACGTAGCCTGTAGGCTATACATTCGAGATGGAAGAGCAAAGAAAAACTGTACCTCCACCGCACCTCAGGAGTGCCATTTGGAAATATTACGGGTTCTGTGCCATTGGCGACAAAATAATAAGGAGAAAAAAAAGGAGAAAGTCCCATGCAAGGTATGCAAGCGGCAAAAAAGTCAACCCTCCAAAGGCTGGAACTTTTATCCTCCTCCAAAGGAGAAAGTCATGCCATTTTTGTGAATTAATGATGGACTCATGTGTTATAATTTTTTCTTTCATTTGAGAAACACTTGATCTACAGAGTCATATTATTGCTGTGAACGGCACTGTTATGATCTACTCTTTATTTTCATAATAAAACTTCCAAGATACTGTTGTCATTATTTCGTACTTGGGCCACCAAGTTTGTCTCCACCATGTAACCTGCAGGGATTTAAACTTGTATTTCAATGGTTACCCGCCAGGGGTCCCCATAGGAACTTCAACGGCAGCGTCAAGTGACTAATCGTACAACTGAATTTCTAATTGAGACATTTATAAAAACATTTAGTTGGTCTAATATGGGGAGAGTCAGAGGAAGGAAAGTGAACATGGATGGGAGTTTAAACGAAAAGCATGTATTTGCGCGAACAAGTGAAGCAGTATTCGTCTGGTACACAGCATACTGACAGATTGAACAATAAGTTTAACAATTTAACAACTTAACAATAAATTCCAAGAAGACAAAAATATATTAACATTTAAAAACTAAGAGACGTGAATTAAGGTCTGAGATCAACACGCGGGAAATCTGTCAGCAGGGGGAAAAGACAGCCTTCAGTGGCGACTGGATGTCATTAAAGATTTAACTGTGTTCTTAAAAATATCCAGCTGGAAAAAGTGGACGATGTCAAATAACATACATTTTTAAAAAAGCATGTAATTAACGGGGGGGCATTCGACTGCTTCGACAGAAGTACGTACTGCAGACCGCTACTTTGCATAAAATAAAAATTCAAGAACTGATTGAAAGAACTGACAGCCTATCGGAGGTCACGGATGAATCAACAGACAATCATATTTTACATATTTTATTTATTCTTCAAGAAAAATCCATCACAACCAATCTGAAAGTTCTCCTTGCTGACAGTCTATCTAACTGCCATGAACTACTCCTCACTTGCAGATAGCATCAAGAAATGCTTATTGTATTATAACATTGATTTAAAAAATTTGACTGCATTTGTGTCCGACAATGCCAGTTCTTTCTTAAAGGCATATAAAGACATCCTCAAAAACTTGTCGCCAAATTCAGTGCATTTAACTTGCAGTGCCCACATTGTGGCACGAGCAAGTAGTATTTGGTCGGCTAATTTCCCCTAAAGTTAAGAAATTTGATGTGGCTACCGTCAAGGAAGTTCTTAAACAGGTGGTAAATGCATTACATGGAGCATATTAGGAGCATGGTTAGAGACCAAGGTTCTTCTCTGTCAATGAAACTCCACCCTGAACCATGTAAAACCAGATGAGAAAGTTGGTATTCTGCTGCAGAGTACCATTCAAAGTACACCCGGTTTTATCCCAGATTTGTGGAAACGGAGATGGTTATCACATCAAAAAAAACATTGTGCTGACAGAGCTCAAGGCATTATAGAGGGATAAGGATTTGGAGAAACAGCCCGCGTTAATCGCTGAAAATGACGAGTCTCATTGACATGATTCGGTGGTATGAAAGTCGTGATATCAGAATCCGCAAAACCTATAATAAAATTGAACCGCTTACAAATGAATATCGTGCACTTGCTCAGTAAGTGCATAGCACAGACAAAACCAATACATCACCAATGCATCAGAACTTTCAATGAAGCTGCAGAAAAACTTGCCACATACTACAACCCTGATAAACTCAAAAATAAATTTCGGTCAACCAGCTCACAAAATTCTTCAAGCGGTTAGGATTTTTCATCCCAAGAAAGTGTGCCGACTCAATGTGTTATGAAAACTGTAGATTCAAGCTGGGCAGTTACAAATTATTTGCACAAGAAAACAGGATGCTGGATACCTGGTCGTGGTGGTAAACTCAGTTGATGCAGAAAGATGCGTGCTCTAATTTTTAAAGTAGGCATTTCCCTCTGCTTCTAAAAAAACTAACATGCCCCTGTCTGTAAAATATTTAATAATACTTCAGCATGTCCATGGTAGTAAACAATCAAACTGAATTTAACATGTGAGTGTAGCTTGTAAACATTGCCGTTAATCATCGTAGGTACTTAATTGGTGTCAATTACTTTATCAACTTAGATTATTGAGGTGGTGCAAATGGTATAATTGTTCATGAAGTGGTTTGACAGTGAGGTTATCATGACCTCAGAGGAGGATAGCTGTCGGAGGACTGAAGCATCCATGCGAGAAAACCAGGGGAGACAAACTGGTGGCCCTAGTTACTGTATAGCCTAGCCTAGCTATAACTAGATATTTAGCTACAATGTAATGGGAAATTACAACTGAGCCATAATAATTATACATTTAGGCAGCGTTTTAACGTTTCAAATTTTGACAGTAGAACATTTCAACAAATTTCTATTATTTCTCTTTTATTCTCTATTATTGAGAAATATAATAAAAAAGTATCGATAGTGGTATTTTTAAGCATTGAATCGTTAAAGCACCTTTGATGATATTGAATCTATAAAATCCTAATGATACCCATTTCTAGTCACAAGCGAGTGAATCAGAAATCCTAGGTGGTAAGGTGTATGTGTGTGTGTGTGTGTGTGTGGGTATGTGTGTGTGTGTGTGGGTGTCTTGTGCATTCACATGAACGTCAGCGTGTTTGTATGATTTCACATAGTATTCATCGGTGCTGCACTGCGCAGGTGCGTGCGTTAAACACTCTGTCGTCTGTGTTTCAAACAGTCCCCTCCCTGAGAAGCTGATAGTCACCTCCAGCAGCACACTGGTCTCCATGGCGTCGGCGGCCTGCTGCAGCACGCGTACGCTCTCCTCTGCCTCGTGCACGGCGGCCCGGAGCTGCTCCAGCCTCCGCTCCGCCTCCTCCAGCAGCTCCTCCTGCTCGCGCCTCATCTCCTCCAGCACCTCCACCTCCTCCTGCTGGAGGAGGTCCCGCAAAGCCTGGAACTCCCCCTGCACCCGAACCTGTAGCTCCGTACCCACCCTCTGAGAGAGAGAGAGAGAGAGAGAGAGAGAGAGAGAGAGAGAGAGAGAGCGAGAGATGACTCCTTTCAATCATTTCTTAACAATATGTACATCATGGGCTTCATTTACTAAGACAAAACTTTTTAGCACATGCAAAACCAATAACATGACCAATGATTGGTCATGGTACTTGTTTTGCACCAATCATTGGTTGTGATATTAGTTTTGCGTGTGCTAAATGTTTTGCGGAACATTTAATAACCAACACTATGAGCTTGCGTCACATATGCCAAATGCACAGGGAGTCACTATAGCCCTTAATGTTCTGGAGTAGTCCTACAGAACAGACCTTTATGGTGTCCACCTTCTCTTTGTCCTGGCGAATCATGTTAAGGTACTCCTCCCTTTTTGCTTGGTGGGACTCCAGGGAATCCTTCAGCTGATTCTGAAATCAAAGCAGGATCACATTTGAATTCTGGGGCTTTTAAAGAGTTACATCTGCTCCATGTTTTTCAGGGGCAAACGGCTGGGCCTTGCGCCACTGCCCGTGGTTTGGATCGTCACTAGCAGTGTGAACCATTCCTCATTTCGAGACCAGCAGAGCACACTTGCAGATCATACATTAGGCTTACGCAGGAAACTTAAGGGCTGCCAGTGTGTATTCCAGCTAAACACAACGTAATCCTGATGGCGCATGGGATCTCACAGATCCAGTTTCAAATGTAAAATTCAGTGGAGAACAGGACCATTTCAGTAGCTCAGCAATCCCCAGTTACAGACTATGCTGTGAGAGTTTACTTATCGATTTTAATGAATAAAAACAGTGCATCTGAGGTATTCACAATTTTGGAATGAACTGAAAATGATTAACAGTGGCGCAAATGCAAAATTTTCATGGTGATTCATGGACTCATTTCCAATAAAACACAAGACGGTCACTCCAAAATCAGCACGAGTCCACTGCAAGGGACCTGAAACTCAATGAGTCAGCTACTGCCATCTGCTATCCAACCAGGCAATCAGCCAAGCTCTGTTATATGACAACAACAAGGAAGCATGACTTACCAGAAATATGCATGACATCATCAGGTTACACACTTACTGAAATAAACTGCTATAAAGTCTATTTTTCCATGAACTCATTTACACAGCCGAAGTAATGCAAAGAGGCCAGGACCCTCTAAATGTTAACTGGAGCCACAAATAGGCTACTGTGTGTGTCAACAATCAGAACATCGGTATTCCTCTCAATTTGAGTGGCAGGCGATAAGCCAAATAGTATCTGTGGAACTAACCTCACCCTAGAAGCTTGGGCGGAATGATTCTTTACAAGTAAATATGTGCCACATGCCCTTAAAATGATGCGAAACTCACACAAACTTGAATTAAGCTTTAGATTTCATTCAAAACACACATGGATCCCCTTCACCAGGTAATTCCTGAAATTACCCTTCAGCCTGAACTGACTTTTCAGTGGTGTCATGTGCTATCAATCCTCAGTTTTAAGACCGGTGGAAAATGTCCATTTAGATCAATTAGGCATACCATCAGTCACTGGACAGCTCCATCAGAACTGGAAGCGGCCCTGTGGTCATCCAAGACCTTGTCTGTACCACTCACACCTCACAGTAATAAAAATTACAGCTGCAGTCAATATTCAAGTGAGAAACATCGCAGACAGCTGATCGTCTGAATTCTACGCAGGGAGAAAAACACAACCACTGACTTCCATGCTTTTTAAAGCACAACTGAACTTTGGTAGAACTTTGGGTTATGTAGTTAACTGGCCATGATATGAGTCCAACTGGTGGCGAAATATGTTCATTAGTTGCTCGGTGCTCCCCTGGGGTGATAATCCAGAATAGGGTATTTGTCGCCCTCCATTCACTTCTATAGGGCAGCTAAAACGGCCTCAAAATGACACTTCTAGCACGTATACGAACGTGAACGAAGTGGATTCTGTCAAAACAAACAATAACCTGTCCCCGTACCAAAGTTCAGTTGTGCTTTAATACAGCTTGTAAGGCTACTGCTCGGGGTAAAAAAACCCCAGAAATCTCACGTTAACAAAGTGGCTATCGGGCTTGCTAATGTTCGGGGACTACCAATAAACCAGAGCCCTCCTGCTATTGAGACATCTGACTTGCATTTTAAGAGCTTTAACTGGTCACGGGGGTCAAGAAGCACAACATTCAGTGGCGTTTTTACAGATTTTTAATACAGGCCTGCCAAAAACAAAGTGAAATGAAATAGTCAAGCTAAAGAATACCTAATCATTTTCAAAAAATTCTAATTTTTAAGGTGGTGAAAACATGAACGCATTTAAAATGCTGAAATTTGGCCAGATTTATAGTGAAGAGGACCTCTTGATGATGCTTAACACTATATTAAAAAATCTTTTTAGAAAAATCTAAGTTCTTGTGTATTTCCCCATCATTCTACACCAAACAGGTATTTACTAAATTTGGTGTCCTTTGTAAACAGTCAGAACTGTTTGACCACTGACCTCAGACCTGTAAAAACACACTCCCACATGACACAATTTATCAACATGTTTTGGTGAAATCAATATGAAATACATACTTTAATATTTTCCTGTGATGGACTTTATTCTTTTCACCTGCTTTAGATGACTTTGTCCTCAAAACATATCCAGACACATGTTAATGGCCATTGTCAACTGACAAACTACATCAATATAGACACAAAATACTCTGTGATGACAAAAACATTCCACACATTCTAATCTACATGAGCTGTTTTCAGAAGTTCACAAAACCAAACAAAAATAAAACTCCAAGAAGCAAGAAGCAGAGTCAGCCTAGGATTTGCTTTTCCTCGATGACGACAGCTGAAGTTTAGCAAGGAGATGAAAAGCGACACAGAGTTTGCGTTTTTCGATTGGACCTGTAAGTAACGTTACCTCTAGCTATCCAGCTAGCAATGCTGGGTAGCTAGATGGCTGAAGTAGGGTACCTTAAGTCGGCGGGGTTGAGAATTGAGGAGGAGACTTCTTTGATTGTAAACACAGGACTACAGCAAGGCAAATCCTGCATAGTGCACCTTTAATTAAAACAAAGTCCAGAAAAAAAAATTCTGATTGGTTAAGAATAATATATCAAATATAAGGCCCTGGCATATTCAGTTTTTTCAATCCACACATATTTCAAGTTCCAGGTAAGAGGGGATTTTGAAAACTGTCCGGAATTATTTTAAGGAAAATGTATGGAGTACATTGTTTGATAGGAGATTCCATATAAATATTAAAGAAACTGCACACCCGTGGTTCCAGATGCAAAAATGTACACATTGTATTACCGACGTTTCATACATGCGCGCTTAGTCATGGATATTCACATTGTGAAGGGGTATTCCAAAATAGGTGGCACAGGAAAGTACCTAAAATATATGTGGATTGAAAAAACTGAATATGCGGGGCCTTATATTTTAAATATATTTTGGGCATGTGTCCCTGCCTGCATCTTCCAAGACTGGTGAATCTGCGGAATGCGTTGGAGAAGTCGATGGGCAGCCTCTTTAAACAGCAAAAGCGTGGGACTCACCTGTAGGTTCTTCTGGTAGCCATCGCCGGAGCTTGCCCTCACCTTCTCCACCATGCCCGACACGAGGAAGTTGGTCTGAAGCTGCCGAGTGGGGAACTCACGCCGGCACTGCGGGCAAGACACGAATCCCCGGAGACCCCTCCAGTATGTGGAGATGCAAGCCCTACAGAAGTGATGCATGCAGGCCAGCATGACGGGGTCGGTGAAGAGCTCGTAGCAGATGGAACAGGTCAGGTCTTCTTTAAGCGACGGTTTCTTCTTGTTATCGCTCGCCATGGTGGTGGACGCTGTGTCAACCCAGGAATCCTGTCACCTCATGGGGAGGTAAGTTAGAGGAATCAGGCGTCGGGGTAGTCACAGGACCAACAAGTTACAGATAAATTGCAGACATGCACCATTTCCGATAAATGACAGTTTCAAATTTAGTATTTTGATAAACCTTTTCTTAAGAGAAGGCTGGTCTGAGATCCCACTGAACTAACTTACCTTTACTGTAATCTGAATTTGCTGTTCGTGTGCTGGGTATTAAGTCAAGTTAACCATGTTAATAAAAATCCTAATAAAGTTAAATTACTGCTGTAAAAAACAAACAAACAAACAAACAAACAAAAGTTTAATGTCGCACCAAACACATTCTGACGATTATGTTTGACTATAATAGCGAACTAGTCGGCCAGCACCGAGTTACAACCAGTTTAATTTATTCTTCATATAAACTGAGGTTAACCAGGTTGTTAGCTTGCTACCCGTCCTAGCTAAGTTAGCCAAGTTATCTGACGTTACAGTTAACGTTAGTTGAACGCGCACCTGTCGTTTGCAAATATAAACGTAGCCTACGTTAAAAACAAAATAGCCTACCACACCGACAGTAGTTTCGTGTTTTATATACAAAAACATACGTCTTGTGAGCTACTAAATTATCTACCTATCTCTGCACTTAATTTATTTTCACTTCAATACCTTATTTTTGCTCCACAGGAGAAAGTTCAAGTCCAGCACCCTGACCAGTGTTTTCACTATAATCGACTTTACTTCCGGAGGTCCGCACTTAGATAGATGGACAAAACTCAGAACCAATAAGAAGCTGCGTTGTCTACCTGCTTCGTTATTATTGGCCATTAGTGGAGTTTTCTCAGAATACACAGCCAATGAGAAACAGTCTTGCCTTTGTCCCGCTTATGTAAGTCACGCATGTGACCATGTCAGGGATACACACTGTTCCTTCGTTTTAAGAACAAGGTGTGCCGTATTATAGCCTTTACTGCTGCTGCTACTACTACTACTACTACTTCTTAATAATAATAATAATAATAATCATATAGAACACAGTACAGGAGTAACCACTACTGATAGTGTTTTGACAAGACATTGTCACATTATGAAAAACTCAAAATAAAAAGGTTGTATTGCTAGCACACTGGGTGTCTATAGTTGCGTCCTGGACTGTGGAGTGAAAAGAAGCTAATAGCAATATGAGACAACGCTTGCCTGTCTGTCATGAATTTGCAGAGAACATTGCTGTGCTAAGACCTGTTCATGTTTGGAGAAAAGAGAAAGAACTTGAGCAAACTGCTAAGTCATGACTCAATGACGGCCAAATTACATTCAGCAATTCAACCTCCTTGCTGCAGCCCACAGCCATTGAAAACAACCCAGCCAGCAAACAATGAAACACATTGTGAAAACAGGCTCCGTTCCTTGAGCAAGTATGTCACTCATTTACATCTCTCCACAGTGAGCGCACAAAATATGTCCTCTAACATCTGGTGCATTAAATTGCTTTCCACAATTCATTACATTTAGCCCCAAGTGAATCATCCCATTTCAACAGGTGAAAATGTTAAGTGTTTCGAGGTTGTCTGAAAATGGTCAAATTGTCTGCAAATGAACAAGCTATTAGAGCAAAAAAAAAATTGTTAAACTAAAAATAACAAATGTGAATACTATGTTATAATATTTGTTGAGAAAGTTTACCCTAACATGTTGTGTGAACCAAAATTGTTTAGATTGGAGCCTGACCATAAGGCTCTGGCCACTCTAACCTCAGACCTCAGACTATGGTCCAATGGTTGACTACTATGTTTGGGAGCCACAGACACATCACAGCTGGTTGAGTGAGTTAGTCAGTCAGTCAATCACAAGCTGCTGTGGAAGTTATAGAAATGCATGGCTCATTAAACCTGAGCATTTTGTCTGGTAAGGACACACAATCCCTATATTTACGGGATTGATCCGTGTACTGCCCTTGGAGGAGACCAGATGCACTGCAGTCTTAGCAGAGCATGAATCAGAACAGAAGACTTTTTGGGGACCAGTCTTATCAGGCCATTATTAGACCTCTCCCTAAGCTAAACTACTTGAGCGACTAAGCTTTTCGTCTAATACCCTCAATGAATCCCACTGATTGAAAACATAAATTTCCCATTTCCTGAAGCCACCTTCTCTTTGTGATTTATCCCGCACTGGGGAACTGGCCTTATTGAAATGCCCTGCTTGGTTGGCAGAGTTACTGTGACTGCTCCTGGCGTTTGTAGCACTATTTCACTGCGTGTCAGTCTCTGCATGTCTTCTGTCTTCTCCCTTCTTCTCCTATCCTGTGACCCCATGCAGTGCTGAGGGTACACTGAGGTACAAAATGCTGCAGAAAATGCTGTGATCCAGGCTGTGTCCGAATCAGCACCCTTCCATACTATTGAGTATGCTTGTTGAGTGAACTGGATGAGAAAGTAGGCAAAATTTTATCTTAATGTAATATACTTAAAACCCCCAGATGATAATACTCACTTCTGGGGCTTCGCTGAGTGTATTCAGGTGCATACTTTTCAAGAAGTAAGCATACATTTTGGTCACAAATATGATGCACAGCTTTGCTTTAAAGGTGCAGCTTCACTGATGTTTTTCCTCCAACAACAACAAAAACAATGTGTGAAAGGGCCATGCAAGGGTGGGACGGCATACGATACTTCCACAGTACAGTTGGAAAATAGTAAACGGTACACAGCTGCAGTACACAGTACACAGGACACAGTAGATAGGTCTCTGATTCAGACACAGCCCCACACTAAGGTGATTCAGATGTTGATGGGGAGATGTTCAGTCTTGGGCTTAAAAGTGCTTTTCCACAGTAGGTGTCTGAGACCGGGGAACCCCTGTGCTGAGAGAGAACCAAGGGAGAGAAAAACATGGAAGGACCAACCCAAATAACATTGCTGAAAAGCTTTGTTTGTGTTTTGGTTTGTCGCTATTATTTTAGTGTATTTTAGTGTATTACTAAAATCCCGTGATTTACCAGGATTACCTGGATCCCGTGAGGGTGAATAGTGAAGATTTGTGTTTGTTTGTTTATTTTATTATAACAATAAAGCACCGGTGAAAACCAGAATTACCGTATCTCCCTGCATCAGGCTATTCTGTCCCTCACAGGGGTATTAGCTATCATGTGACAACCTGCATTTGGGAAGTTAATCGCCAAAGCACTACGGAGGATGGGACTAACCATTTTATGGGCAGAATGGCCTATTCTGCTGGATCTAGGCATAGGCAAACTAGGCAGCTGCAGGGGGGCCCAGAAAGATGGGTAAAAAAACATCAACTTTAGACCTGTAAAAATCTTTTTATATTTTAAAATAATTTTGGATAAAAAATATATAAAAACCTAATCTAAAACTTTTATTTCAGTCAGTGTAGGTTTTTAAAAAAAAAAATCATGCACATTGTAGCCATCTACGGCAATGGAACAGGCCAGAGAACATGAACCAAACTTTT
Source organism: Synaphobranchus kaupii (assembly GCA_029718625.1). Lineage (NCBI taxonomy): Eukaryota > Metazoa > Chordata > Actinopteri > Anguilliformes > Synaphobranchidae > Synaphobranchus > Synaphobranchus kaupii. Next base: position 8,560,078 of record CM056383.1, on the reverse strand, counting down.
CTTTTCACATAACCTCTCAACCCAGACAGCGTGATAGCAAGCTATTCACCCGACCTTGCAAAGTGGGATAAAATTGATGGCAAAATGTGCGCCTTCTTCATATCAAACAAACTCTGTCAAAATATTGGTTATTTTTTCCACATCGCTGAGAAAATACGGCGGGGGGCTGAAAACAATTGTCTGCCTAGTGTAATATATCCATTTAATCCGGCCCTGGCAGCACAGCAAATGGTGTTAGGTTTTAAATCACATCCTATGCCAGGAGAACTGTCCCAATAATATTTTGTTTGGATCTGGAGTGATCTTAGTCTGTTGATAGTGATGTTCATTGATCATGACGTAGGGGGTATTTCACAAAGCAGGATTACTGAATTAGCTGGATAACCCGGAACCCTCCCAAATCTGGAACATAGACTGAAGTAAAAAGAGCTGTTCCGGGTTTTACACAGTGCAGTTATCCAGTTAACTCAGTAATCCTGCTTTGTGAAATATGCCCCTGCTGTTTCTAGCAGAATCTAGAAATGTTTTATATTGTAGCCTATTTATTTTTGATGTATGTATTTACATTGAAAATGATAATGGATGATTTTGTGTTTAGGGCTTGCATTTGTCTGTTTAGAAAAATGGCTCAATTTAATCCTTTTTGGTTTAACTGATACTGATTTCAAACACCCAGTGCACATTTCAATTAAAAATACAAAGAAAATGCTAAGAAAGTCCCAGATTTATCCACAAATAGCTTTTGTCGATGAACTATTTGACTGACTGGCCCTTCTGGATTAGACCCCTGAAGGTGTACCCGATTGAAATGCCAAGGTAGCTTGTGTGTCTCACTGCCTTTTAGACTTATGCTGGCACTAGGAATAGTACAGTGTAAATATATATTATAAATATACATTATACATTCAAAATTCATCTCTGGGCTAAAGGCCATTTTGAGCAAGTTTCCTTTAGTAAATGTCTCTAAATGAACAAAATTATGGCCCTGATACATTGTAAAAAAGTAAATACAAGTGAAAGGGGGTGGCGGAGACATAAGTTAGTTCCAATAAATGTCCCACTATGTTTATCTGAAATGCCATGGCATTTTACTCTACATTCCCTCCTATTTCATTCAATTTGCAGTTTTAAATCACCCTATGAAAATATGACATACATATTTTACATTTAGATCCACAGGAAAAATTATGAATCTGTAAAATGCAACAAAATAAAATCTATAGGGCTGGCAACATTATGCTTTGATCATTGTTTTTTAGTCTTATTTGCGACCCCATTGAGAGGTTGCCTTTAGCAGAAACCTCGCCCTGAAGATAATTAGAACCGACGAAGCGTTTTTCATTTCCAATATTAGTTTTTCTCATGCACCTCGCTGTTTGAAATAGTCCAAGGCTTAATTTAAGGAGAGATCAGCACTTGTGCTCAAGAAAAAAAAAAAAAACACAATGGTTTGGTTAATGCTACTGCTATCTGTTGAGGCAAAAACACATCCTGTATGTAACTGCTCTATCTCTTTGAGCTTGACAAACCCTTCAGTTAAAATGCCTGGGGCCACCTGCCCCGTGACTTACTGATGCCGAACAATCAAACTGACTTTTGTCAACAGCCCTGCGGGACAGTGTAGCTGCTTTCATATACAGTCAAGCCGGAAAGTCTCCCCACCCCTTTCACCTTCTCCACGTTTTATTACGTTACAGACTTATACTACAATAGATTGAGTTCATTTTTTGCCTCAAACATCTACACACACAATAGCCAATAATGACGAAGTGAAAACAGGTTTTTAGAAAATATGCAATTTTATTTTACTGACAAAAATAGGTTATTTAGGGGTTACATATCTGTACACACCCTTAGCCTAATACTTGGTTGCTGCACCTTTGGCAGCGATTACAGCTTCAAGGCATCTTGGGAAAGAAGCTACGAGCTTGGCACACTTGTTTCTGGACATTTTTGCCCATTCCTCTTGGCATATCCTTGCAAGCTCCGTCAGGTTGGATGGGGAGCGTCGGTATACAGCCATTTTCAGCTCTTTCCACAGATGTTCAATTGGATTCAGGTCTGGGCTCTGGCTGGGCCACTCAAGGACATGCACAGACTTTCTCCGAAGCCACTCCTTTGTTCTCTTGGCTGTGTGCTTCGGGTCGTTGTCATGTTGGAAGGTAAACCTTCGCCCCAGTCTGAGGTCCAGAGCGCTCTGGAGCAGGTTTTCTTCAAGGATCTCGGTGTACTTAGCTGCATTCATCTTTCCCTCTATCAGGACTAGTCGCCCCGTTCCCGCTGCTGAAAAACATCCCCACATCATGATGCTGCCACCGCCATGCTTCACTGTAGGGATGGTATTAGCCAGGTGATGAGCGGTGCCTGGTTTCCTCCAGACGTGACGCTTGGTATTCAGGCCAAAAAGTTCCATTTTGGTTTCATCAGACCAGAGAATCTTGATTCTCATGGTTTGAGAGTCCTCTAGGTGCCTTTTGGCAAACTCCAAGCAGGCTGTGATGTGCCTTTTACTAAGGAGGGGCTTCCGTCTGGCCACTACCATAAAGGCCTGATTGGTGGAGTGCTGTCTGGATGGTTGATCTTCTGAAAGGTTCTCCCATCTCCACAAGGATACGCTGGAGCTCTGTCAGAGTGACCCTCGGGTTCCTGCTCACCTCCCTGGCCAAGGCCCGTCTTCCCCGATTGCTCAGTTTGGCCGGGCGGCCAGATCTAGGAAGATTCTTGGTGGTTCCAAACTTCTTCCATTTACGAATGATGGTGGCCACTGTGCTCTTTGGGACCTGTAAAGCTGCAGAGATTTTTCCATACCCTTCTCCAGATCTATGCCTTGACACAATCCTGTTTCTGAGGTCTGCAGATAATTCCTTTGACCCCATGGCTTGGAGTTTGCTCTGACATGCACTGTCAACTGTGGGACCTTATATAGGCAGGTGTTGGCAATCCCCAATCATGTCCAATCAATTGAATTTATCACAGGTGGACTCCAATTAAGTTGTAGAAACATCTCAAGCAGTATCAGTGGAAACAAAATGCACCTCAGCTCACTTTTGGGTGTCATATCAAAGGGTGTGCACACTTGTGTACATATGATATTTTACATTTTGATTTTTTATAAATTAGCACAAATGTCTAAAAACCTGTTTTCACTTTGTCATTATGGGCTATTTTGTGTAGAATTTTGAGAAAAAAAATTAACTCAATCTATTGCAGAATATGTCTGTAACGTAATAAAACGTGGAGACGGTGAAAGGGGTGGGGAGACTTTCCGGCTTGACTGTAACCCTTGTTGGTACATATTCTGCCGTGTTGCCAGTTGCATTGTGGGACCACATCACACCCAGGGCTCACCCTTGGCTCTGTGAAGCACAGTGGAGAGTGCAGACCGACGAACAGGTTGCGGATGCCGTAGCGATTGCCACTACGCTCTTTGTCTTTTTTCAATGCGCCAGGTTAAACAAGTGAGATTAGTCTTTTAAGCATGTCTAAAATTAGCATAGATGCAATACGGGACAATGCTATGCTATCACGTACTTACTATCTGCAGATAGATTGAACCATGTCATTCCAAGCTCTCACACTGCCACTATCTACAGCTAGAAGCTAGAGACAAAATGCACTTCTTGCTCTTGAAGCTCACCTTTCAGATACTGTATTTCTGGCCAAAGGGACTGGTGAACTAGACACTAGGGAGGCCTCTGTAAAATGATAATGACTATGAACTTGTTTTTAATTCATCATTAATGAGCTTGACTGGTTTAGAAAGGGCCACTCAAACACCAGATGCAGATAATGTTTTTCTGAATTTTAATGTCTAATGTCTAATGAATTTTAATGTCTAATGGCAAGAGTAATTCAGCATGTCTGTGCACTTCACATTAAAATATTGTAATTGCAACCAGGACATTTTGTTACATTAAGGAAATCACACAGATTGGAGCTGAGTTTTTTTATTTAAACCAAATGTTTCATTATTATATTCAAAGTAAAATGCAAAGAATGCAGAGAGCTGAGGTGCCACATCAGACACAATTGTGTAAACTGGAATGAATGAGTGATTATACTGCATTATCTATTGTAGCATTGCAACTTACATAACTTACACATTTTTACATATTATAAATTTATGCAATTAGATTTTTGCATTCAAGCTGTTCAGGTGAAGTCAAGTGTGCCACCGCACTGGGGATTTAAACCTACCAGCTCAGCTACACTGTACTGCATTCCATCTTTATTCAAAATAAGCAAAACTCTTCATCACGTAGAAACTCGTAGAACCGTATCGAACATAGATCGATATTGACAGTTTTTTTCTGCCGCTTGGAGAGGGTGTTCGAAAAGGACTCCATGCAATCTGTTGAAAGAGCGGAGGGCTGCAGAGCATGCTGGTTCCCCGGCGCTGAGCTGGTGGAAATAAGCCCACCCCACCGTTTGGGCTGACCCCACCACGGCAGCCTTTTTAACTTCCTATAATTGAGAATACTCAGACTTAATGGCGGTGGATAATACTGGAACCTTCCCCACTGCGAGAGGTGGGTGTGCAGAGCAGCTGTCTATTTACCTTCTGTGCCTATAATTACACTTCAAATAAAGATAGCAGGCCTTTCCCTGATTTGATAAAAAAAATTATGACAAGGTCTTGGCATGGGAATTATGTTCCATAATCAAAAAGGAATGCAATTTCAAAATGTTAAACAGCGAGAAAATGAATACAGTATTCTATATATATACAGATATTGTATGTAATATATATATATATACATGTATTCAGTATATAATCATGTTGGACAAAGCAAGATTTTTCTATTCAGAGGAAGTGCGACATAAAAAAGCAATGTGCAATGCTGTGGATTTTGTACATGGCTAACACTGATATTATTAACTACCTGCTGGAAAGAAATTATTTAGAACTTGGTATGTCAAGACTCAAAGCATATTCCCTTGTATCAGAAGAACAAAAGGCATCAAGTTGATTAATTTAGGTTATCACTATTGGGAGTTCTCCTTTGTATGGCCTGGGGGAGTTAGATACACTGCACCTCCATCTTTCCATCAGAACACTACATCTCCATCTGTCCATCAGCAAGCAGACAAATCTCCATCTGTCCATCAGAACACTACATCTCCATCTGTCCATCAGAACACTACGTCTCCATATGTCCATCAGAAAGCAGACAAATCTCCATCTGTCCATCAGAACACTACGTCTCCATCTGTCCATCAGAAAGCAGACAAATGCCATAAGGCTGAATCACACTAAAAGTCAGTCACTGTACTAAAGCGCTACACAGAAAGACAGGGCACTTGGAGTGGGTGTGTTCTGGCCAAATGTGATGATGTCACAGGCAGGAGTCTTGGAGAAGGTCAGAGGGGGTGCGTCCCAATATTCTTCACTCCCCACCTCCTTTCCTCCACTCCCACTCCTCTCCTACCCAGAAGTATGCAAAACTGCCTGAACAGTATACAATGTACCTGACATTGCGGTTTGCGTTGAGACATTAATTAATGCGTAACCATTAATATGTAATTAAGATGAAATCCGCAACATTAGATTAAAACACAAAGATCCATTTCCGGGGCATGGAAGAGAGGAGGTGGTAGTGGAGGAAAGGAGGGTGCATTTTTTGAGTATTGGGACGCACCCAGGGAGTCACTGGTGTGTGATGAGCCATGTCATCCTGGTGACTGAGTCCTTGATTTGATACCAGAATATGGGACATCGCTATCCACATCCACACATGCTGGAATAGCCCAATAAGGCCATTGTTCAGCGGTCTTTGGTGCCATTAACTGTAGGTTAAATAATAATAATAATAATAATAATGCATCCATCCATTATCTAACCAGCTTATTCCTGGTCAGGGTCGCAGGGGGGCTGGAGCCCATCTCGGCATGCATTGGGCGAGAGGCAGGAATACACCCTGGACAGGTCGCCAATCCATTGCAGGGTAATAATAATAATAATAATAAAAGGCCAAGTAGGGAGAACTGACCAGACATCACAATCGTCAAGAGAAGACACAGTGCAGCCTAGAAATTGCAGCAAGCCATCATAATCCTGCTGCTCTTAACTTCCATAAAATAACGTTAAAGGGACACTAACCATCCATCCAGCCGCCGGGCCTCAGGTTGAGTTATCACTAGTCTGCTGTGTGCCCTTTGTGCTCTCATTGCTTTCTGCATCCTAAAAAAAAATTATTTAAAAAGAACGTGCACCGTCTTTTTTCTTCTTCTGGGAATGTCTAATCTAAATAATTTAATCACTTCATTACTGTTTACCGAGAAGAAGCATTTTCAGTAGTGAAAACTCATGAGCTTGACACACAAAGATGTTTCTTCATTTCCCCCAATGCAAATCTATCAGCCTGCAAGGCACTGTCCTATACATTACACAAGCACTCACCATTTAGACAGTCCAGTGCCATTCAGAACACATTGTGAAAATTCATAAATGTTTTTATTGACAATATGTGCAGCAAAATGTTCAGTGTTAAACACTGATAGAGGACATTCTCTTCTGATGGCATATATTTGATCCCTCTTGGAATAAATCAAATAAACAAATAAGATGGGTAGTTGTTTATTACATAATCAGCTAGTATACTGTGATAATGTTATCTTATTAAGATTAAGTTCCATCATTCGTTGTAACAAATAAAATTATTGGAAATTTATTTTAGTAATGCATCTGTTATGGGTTTTAATATACACTGTACATATACCACTTACGACCACAACATATACTGTACAGTAGCCCCTTTCTGTCATGCCAGACCATATTATTTTGGCAATGATCACAACGAGGTTGTAAAGGAGCAATCTCTTATTCTGAGATGGGGGTTTCAGTGAGGGTCAAGCCCTTCTCATCCCCCACTGAATCACATAAATAAAATACTCCCACAACAGGAAATTACCACACAAATTCTTATTCTTCCAATCAGCGTCAACACCAATATGAAACCTGATTTGTGAAATATGAATACACATCTCCTGAGGCTACATAATCTAATATGCTCCCTCCTCAATTTGCAGAAGGAAGATAAGTGTGAATTATGTGATTTTGGCCAGTGGTTGTTTTTAAACAAGTGCAGCTGTGTACTATCAGTTCTTCATTTCAATTGGAATGAAGCAGCTTTTCCAAGCTAAATCAATTAATATAACAAGTGATCCCATCTGTGAATAAAATGGGGGAAATGCAACAGCGTGGTTTACCTAACTGCAAAAAATATATATATTTTCTTTTTTTTTGACTTTCTTGAGATAATTAATTAAATCAACAATGTCTTCTTTCACTCACTGAAACATTCATACTGAGAACAACTGCCTTCATTTGAGTCACTAAAGTAATTATTTCACCTCTTGTTAACCACTTAGAGATACATTTACATTCACTCATTTAAATGAAGCTCTTACAGTGACTTACAGGAGTAGCGTACAGACCATGAAACAGCTAAGTGAGCAGGTCAGTGATGACAGGTTAGTGCCGCATGCATGTATGCACACACACACACACACACGCACGCACGCACGCACGCACGCACGCACGCACGCACGCACACACACACACACACACACACACACACACACACACACACACACACACACACACACACACACACGCACACGCACACGCACAGGCATGCACACAAAAACACAACCCCCACCCCACGCATGCATCTTAGAATAATATATGTACACATAAAGTAGTGCAAATAATTCTGAAAGCAACATGGCAATACACGAGTAAATACAGTGCACATTTGTACATCATATTCTTTTAGCAGGCACTCTTATCCTGAGAGACTTCCTATGTAAGATAACATAAGTACATCCATTAGTTATTTCAGCATGTATGCCCAGACTCATGAGTGTGCAGCATCATCAAAGTATGAAATGTAATTAACGTATGCCAGATACTGCAAATACAATAGTGTACATAATATAATATAATACAAATCAAACACACACTTATAGTACATATTAGCAAATGATATTTGTCATACAGCTAAAAATAAAGCATGCTATTATATTAGACATAAAGCATGCTATTATAATCCAGAATGATGCATTAATTAATTAATCTATTTATTTTGGGTAATGGCTTTCTACTTCTGCAGAAATACAAGGCAGACACAATACACACAGTCTAACACAGCCAAGTGTAAAGTGAGTAACAAAATTGTCGTTGCAGTGCATTATATGCACCCCATGGTGTGAAAAGCACTCCCTGTTGTCCATAAAATATGAGCATTAATGACACTCATTCCCAAAGCTGCTTAAAATTCATCAAATTCTGCAGTCCAAAACTCTGACACATCAATAACAAAAAATATTATTAAAATCTGTCCATCCTAAAATGTAAAAACTCAGACATAAAACAGGCTGAGCAAGGGGGAATGCTAAGGCTTCTGGGTGGCTCATTGGGTTAAAGCACCACACTGTGGTGGAGGGACGAGTCCCACGGTCTCAGGTCAAATGTTGAACCCTGGCAGTGGAGTTCTCACTTTTGAATTGGACAAAAACTACAAATGTAGAAAAACAATAAATGTAGAAAACTATCAATGTACAAAGGCATCTCTGTCTGGGCGCAAATCATTAAATCACAACAACGTGTTTTAATAATAATAATAATAATAATAATAATAATAATAATCTCTATGGCAATAGACCATAGCAGGGCATAACCCGCCAATCCTGCTGTCGGGTCCTAAATAGCGTTTGTTGTTTTCTGAGAAGCATTGCGCAGGCCTGAGCTTCTCTGGCTATTATGGGCTCACCAGGCGACCCCCTGCTGTTGTGGAGAGTGCATATTTATCTTAAAGAGAGCAGTAACAGCAGCCGTTCTCTGGGAGAGAACCCAATCAGCACTCCAATGTGACTAAGCTAAGCTCGTTCCATTGCATAGCTTTCACTCAAGAGTTAAATTGTTGGCTCGCTTTCCTGAAAATCCTGCCCCCACCAAACAAAGCAGCTATTTTACCGGGCACCATGACCCCCCCCCCCCCCCCTCGCCCCCATTCCCACAGGCACAATAATATTTGATTTTGTGATGGTACTCAGAGTTGCGCTTGTAGGCCAGACAAATGACACATATTAACGGATAACTCAGTGAGTTATGGCCACTTTCTCATCTCTGTGTCTGTGGGCTGCTTTAGGGGATTTGTGGAAGGAGGTGGGTGGGGACAGGGGGGGGGGGGGGGGGGGGGGGGTAGGTGACTAGGGAAGCAGCAGAGAATCCAGGTGGAGATCAGCAGTGTGTTTTAATCTCTATTAGAAGGGCGCATATGGAGCACTACATCACTTTCTGCTGAATTATGCACATCCAGAGTATTGCTTTTTTTATCTTGATTTTTTTGTTGCATTTGTTTTTCACTCGAAAGAACAAGATGAATAGTGCGGCTGCTGCCGAGACTGGATTGCATTGTGTGGATGTGACACGGAAAAATGGCCGTATCCATGGCAACCGTTGGCCAGCATTGCTGTTCGGAAAGGGCAGCGTCTTCCTCGTCTCGTCGTGCACTCTCGTCTCGTCGTGCACTCTCGTCTCGTCGTGCACTCTCGTCTCGTCGTGCACTCTCGTCTCCTCTGCAGATCCCCGGAGTGCATTCGCATCGGCTTGAAGGTGGCCTTCTTGACAGCATGACCACACAGCTCAGCCACGGAGCGGAACAGAAACACTGGCTGGTGCTCTCTGGCTGCGTTTAAATACTTGTTTAAAAAAGACAGACTGGACACAATAACCAGTCTTCCCACCACAGGTTGGGGAGTAACGGAATGAGCTTGTGATTTGACTGCTCTAACACTGTTCTGCATTGCAGCCTGCGGCCACATCCTGGTTAAATAGGATTAAGACTACTTGTTTCTGAACATGGCCAGGAGTGTGCAATCGAGTTACTTATTACTTATTTATAATCTTTGCATTTTACTGTTTTGATATTTTTATTTACTCTTCTGCAGATGTACAACACTGTTTGTTGCGTGTCTGCTAACTTACCCAATTAAGAGAATAATCACATCCTCTCTAATTTATCTGATCCCCCAGAGGAGTGAATGGTGTAACCTTTATTCATGAATGTACATTTTTAGAATTACAGGATCATAGCATGATTAGAACACTTTAAATGTTTGGCCATCTTTGCAGAATAAACATAAAAAAAGGCAGATTGCTTATCGCTGGTTTCACATCTTTTAGTTCCCGCTCTTGATATATGATTCCTATCTTTACCATTTCCTGAGTAATGACTGTAGAGAGTGGTGAGATTAATGTTGACCATGCCCTCGGTCTCGCAGATAAAGTCTATGTTTGTCATGTTATTTGTCAATTTTATTAAAGTTATTATTGTCATGAAGTAGATTGGTTCTGTCAGTTTTCAGGCACTCTGGAGAGGGGGTTGCATGATGTGCTAGTGCAGGCTTGGAAACCCTATTGTGACCCTGGGCCAAAATTTGGGTCCACTAAAGGCTGTGTTTACTTTGCTTCACCTTTATTTAACCAGGGAACTTATTGACTTGTTGAGAACATTTCTCTTTTTACATCCTGGCCAAGAGATGTATGTAGTATGACATGTGACATGCTACTGTTGAAGTTGGAAGTTTACACTTAGGTTGAAGTCATTAAAACTAATTTTTAACCACTCCACAGATTTTATGTTACTAAACTATAGTGTTGGCAAGTCAGTTAGGACATCTACTTTGTGCATGACACAAGTAATTTTTCCAACAATTGTTTACAGACAGATTATTTCACTTTTAATTCACTATATCACAATTCCAGCGGGTCAGAAGTTTACATACACTACGTTGACTGTGCCTTTCAATAAAAAATAAAAAGGTTTTGGTCGCATATCCTTTGCATGCCATGACTTCCTGATGTCTGTGACCCAACAACATCAAAAGACTCTTGATATCTTATTTTCTGGTACTCTTACAAGCGATACTATAACGTCTCTGCATTTGAAGTGCAGAAGTGATCCATCCATATCTACTGCATATCTGGCAGCAGAGTGATGGTTTGAGGCTTATTTGATACCTCAGACCTTTGATGACTTGCAGCCATTTTACCAATCATGTATTCCATACTGTTCCAGCATAATTTACAGCTAAATCTAGTCCCACCCCCCAATTCCCATAGAGATCCATTCAAATGTAGAGACGTTATAGTATTGCTTCTAACAGTACCAGTCTTTTGATGTTGTTGGATCACAGACATCAGGAAGTCATGGCATGCAAAGGATATGCAACCAAATATAAAAACATTTAAGGCGCAGAGTATGTAAACTTCTGACCCACTGGAATTCTGATATAGTGAATTAAAAGTGAAATAATCTGTCTGTAAACAATTGTTGAAAAAAGTACTTGTGTCATGCACAAAGTAGATGTCCTAACTGACTTGCCAACACTATAGTTTGCTAACATGAAATCTGTGGGGTGCTTAAAAGTTTAATGAGCTTAATGAGTTTTAATGACTTCAACCTAAGTGTATGTAAACTTCCGACTTCAACTGTATTTGAGGTTTTTACAGTGACAAGTAATATGAGTACAGGAGGTGAAATGAAGTACTTTTTAAGTCAAGTGGACCAAGAAAAAGAAATCAACAGTCTGTGGGCTGCAACCATATACAGTAATTTAACTTTATTAAATTATAAAGTATTAAACTACAGCAAGGAAATTGTTTAATCTTTCAATTGGGGTTTTATGTTTATGCTGGACCACACTTATTCCTGAACTGGACCACACTTATTCCTGGCCTGGACCACACTTATTCCAGAACTGGACCACACTTATTCCTGGCCTGGACCACACTTATTCCCGAACTGGACCACAGTTATTCCTGAGCTGTACAGCACTTATTCCTGAGCTGGACTGCACTTATTCCGGAACTGGACCACAGTTATTCCTGTGCTGGACCGCACTTATTCTGGAACTGGACCACAGTTATTCCTCAACTGGAGCACATTTATTCCGGAACTGGTCCACAGTTATTCCTGAGCTGGACCGCTCTTATTCCGGAACTGGAGCACATTTATTCCTGATATAATGGGCTGTGATTGGTTGCATTTGATTGATTGCATTTTGCCCAAGTGTTCTCCCTGGTAAAGGGCAGATGGAACATTGTAAGGGTCTTCTACTTGTGCAAGTTTGTTTCCCCTGGGTTTATAATAAAAACTTTCATGTCTTCCAGAGCTTAAAAAAAATCTCTCCCCACCCCTCTCTCTCTCTCTCTCTATATATATATATATATATATATATATATATATATATATATATCTCAATGCAATAAAATACAATTCAAAATGCGTTATTTGCATGACATATTTCGATACATGTGGAACCAAAGCTTTACAAAAAATACATTACAATATACATAGTACAAGTACAAGTACAGTACAATATGTCATGCAATATTTAAACAAATAAACACATAATGCATGCTAATTCATTAACAAATAATTATAATATGAATAATAATACTAATTAATAAATAATAATAATTAATAAATACAATTAACAATGATGAATAATTATTAAGGATTGCAATTGTCCCTCAGGCTATGGCAGGTGGTGATGTATTGTGCAGCCAAATTGTGGCAGTCACCTAAGATAATTAAAATTTTCTGTGATTCAGGTAAGTTTGGGAAGTTTGGGAATTGTGCTGTGAATTTGATGAAGACATTTTGTATATTTATTTTGTATTTCCCACATTTAACAAGGAAGTGCAGCTCTCTCTCTCTCTCTCTCTCTTTCTCTCACTCTCTCAGCCCTCAATTCGATATGAATATTTGATGTAATTGTGTAATAAATTATTCATTTATTTTCAGAGACTGACCCAAACAGCCTTTTAAGCCACATTGCAGTGACCTACATCGTGGAGCAAACTATGAAAAAAATACAGATAAAAACATTTCTGTCCCAATCAGCCACACTTCCATGTTTTTGTGTTGAAAGCATCTTATGTCATATAACGCATTTCACAATGGAATTATCATGTAGCACTTTGCCAAGCTCCACTCAATGATGGAAAGGCAATCCATTCATGTTATTTTATTCATTTAAAATATGCATTTCAATATCTAAGTTCTGTGTAATTCTATTGTCTATTATTATTTGTTTGGCAAGGTTCTTTAAATTGAACAGAATGGGTCTCTGCCCACACATCCACGTAGACGGAGCTGGACGGCTCATTCTGTTGAGAGAGACCCTGTTTCAGGATGTGCATGTGCCCAAAAGGTAGTTCCATTTCCAACTTGGGCAGGCAGTCCTGCAGGGTGTCACATGACTGTCTCCAGCTTGGCTGGGGTGCGCATTGGTTGGCAGGCAGTCCTGCAGGGTGTCACATGACTGTCTCCAGCTTGGCTGGGGTGCGCATTGGTTGGCAGGCAGTCCTGCATGGTGTCACATGACTGGCTCCAGCTTGCCTGGGGTGCGCATTGGTTGGCAGGCAGTCCTGCAGGGTGTCACATGACTGTCTCCAGCTTGGCTGGGGTGTGCATTGGTTGGCAGGCAGTCCTGCAGGGTGTCACATGACTGGCTCCAGCTTGGCTGGGGTGCACATTGGTTGTCTCATTGTGCAGACTCACCAGCAGACTTCTCTGGTCAACGAGTGAACCATGCATGGGGCGTCGGCTTACTCCTCCGGTGCAGTGCTAAGAGAGACGTTGTCACGGCCTAGCCTGTGGTGAGCCAATCAAGCCCTTTCCACCTCATGCCGAGAGCTAACAAGTACTCTCCTGTGTTGGATAGATGAGCTCAATGGGCTGTGACTCCTGTGGACAGATCTGTCAATTACCAGGGCCAGGCACTATGGGGCATCGATAGTGTTGGGGAGAAAGAAGTGGGTGTTAGTCGACGGTTGCCTTGGAGAAGGGTGTTGTGCCGCTCTTGATAGGTTTCTATGAAAAAAAAGGATTTGTTTGCTGAAATCTCTCTACGTTTTCAATGTTTCATTTTAATAAATGAAGCAAATAATAACGAGGATGGTATAAAAAAAACATGCTGTCAGCTGAATGGTTATCCGGTCAGAACGAACCCTCTACAATACTCTCTCTCTTTCTCTCTCTGTCTCTCCATGAAAGCGGAGCTACATGGAATGGGAGCGACAAAGCTGAGCTGGGTAGAGAGGGAGAGAATACAGGGGTGGGGGTGGGCGTGGGCGGGGGGGGGGGGGGGGGGGTCTGCTTTGCTGGGTGAGGGGGTGTGGGTCATGGGGCACGATGGTGATGATGCGCAACATATGGTTTACAGGCGGCCCATGATCTTGCCCTCTACATCACAGTAAGAACTCTGCAGGGCTTTAACGGAACAGAAACGAGAGGAACAGCGGAGGCCTGAATATTGCTTGGCTCTGCTGGAGGGCTCATCTTTTAATGGCTTGTTGGGAGGGAAATGGAACAAGCGTTGCTGAAACCAAAACGAACTGCCTGAGCACGTTGCACAATTAATTAGGTTAGACTGAGGATTTTAAGTGGATAAAATAAGGCGCGGTGCTGCGAGGGGTGGGGTTAGAACAGCTCCTCCCCTTTGGCTGCTGTCAGAACCTTCTGCTGTCTCCCAAAGCCTGGGAGTTATTCAGGACCTTGGACAGCAGCCTCTCCTATAGGTAATCACAGCTGAGGATGGATTCAAGATGCATAGATGCATGGTCTGGCTTGCCTTGGTTCCATTTTATTTGTATTGTTAAAGTGCTTATAGTTACTTTTTTTTCTTCATCCTTCTTAAAAGAACTGCTAGAAGCTATGAACAAACAGTTTTTGCTCTGTTGATATATTTTGTGATCGTCTCATTTTGTGTAGCCCCCATAGACTGTATAAAAATATGGACAAAGCCACTGTCACGTCACCCATTGCCTTTCCACGACCTCGTAAAAACTGAATTGAGGCTCCGGATGTCTTTTTTCACCGCCCGTTTGTACAAACTGCGTCTGCTCCGTGGAGCCGAAGAGGACTCAACCTGTCCCTCTGATTGGTCCTGAACAAATGTTAATACTCTGTCCAAACGACACAATATTTAAAAAAAAATCAGCACATGCAGAGGCATTAGATGAAGGAAAGGCACCTATTGCAATTACATTTTTTTGTGGGAAAAATGTATTATTTTGACCACATTGCTGCCATTGACTTACATGGTGAAAGACCTATACTGGAGCCAATTGCAGTGGCGCTAGTGAGCAATGGCACAATTGCTGCTCCCAGCCCAACCAGGAAGTGAGCTTCAAAACGAAAGCCCAGTCTTGGCCCCTTGGTAGCCCCTGGTTTCCATTGTGCTGTTTAAACACACCCATTGTTCCATTCCTCCGATGCAAGGAACCAGATCCAGGTTGAAATGGTACTGAGAGTGAGCACATGGCTTTAAGCATTGGCCTGATTGCTGACACCTAACCTTATACATACATTCATACACGTATGTATGTACGTACATACGTACGTACGTACATACATACATACACATACGCACAACCAACCAGCAAACCAACCAGCCAACCAACCTTATACTGTCTGGGCGCCTGTCCTGGTGGCGTCATGGTCATTCATAACATTTACATGGTAAAATGTCAATCAATCAATCAATCAATAAATCTTGCAATCAATTAATAAAGAAATAATCCAATGAAATTGGGTGGATTTTTGAAGGGATGCTTTTAGATGGTAACTGTTCTTGGAAGGGTGTAAAACTACAAAAACCTCACAAATGTGAAATTTCCTCTCAATCCCTTAATGGCAGAACAGAGATAAACCTTAAAACAAAATCCACTTTGTCAAATGTCACTGCATACTTTTTTTGCAGTTTCCTGAGGGAAAAAACAAGTTTCTTTGTTGTTTGTCACGAGTGGCTTTTTTTATAGCATGCAGGAAATTGTTCAAGGATTACAGTGGATTTAGGATTTTATAAAAGGGACTAGTGTTATAAAAGAGACCGATGACTAGAGACTGCACTATAATGCTTCAGTAAAGCTGTCAAGCTACTGAATCTATTCAAATTTTATTATTCTTGTCTCTCTTTATCTGGATGTGCAACATTGTAGTTTTGAAAAGTGATGACAGAAAATATATAGTTTTACTCAATGTCAATCGCTGAATGAATCAATCTCCAGAAAGTCGAACAGGACTGAGCTGTGTAGCAATCATCTATTCAGACACCTCATCTGCATGGCAATTACTGACTCATTTTCCAATGCTCAGTGGAAGGAGAGGAATCCCCAGGAGGAACGTGACACGCGCTCATTAATACGGAAAACTTCAGCAGGAGATCCAGAAACTCTGCCATTTTGAATTGCCGTGGTAAATTAAATGAGGGTAATGGAGGAACGTCTTTAGCAGCACAGTGAAGGCATGCCGTCGGAAGAGCGCCAAAGGTTCGGACATGAGTGACAGGCAAATTCACAGTCAGATGAATACCTAACAATCAGGTAATTTTTCAAGATGCATGCATTTAAATGCCAGTCGATGCATATTGCAGAAGGCCTACATTTTATTTCCCCTGCAGAAGTCTTCCCGAGACTATTTTGTTGTAAGTCCTCTCCATTTACTTAAGGAATCTTCCTGAAATTTGCATCTTATATCAGTGATATAAGTTATTTTCTGTGTCATCTGCCTCATTCACAAAATATTTTCAGTGCATGTTTTACGCCATGAATGAAGCTGGGTTGTCTTCCTCCCCCATGTGTCTGCCGGGCGTGTTGTCTGCTGGGCAGGCTATTATGCCAGATAATGACAGCACTGAGGCAAATAATAACAATTCGATAATAACAATATTCAGTCAACAAAGTTTTTTTTTTTTTCTCATATAAATACACCAGGGTGTTAAATGTAGACCACCATTTTTGCTGTATTCATAAAATGAATCAAACTGTCTCTGTCTCTAGTGTTTAGAGGTTTGGAATGAGCTGCTGTGTTTTTAAAGAGACCCCACTGGACTGCAGTTACAAAAGCCCTGTCATTGGTGATAGTGTTGCCAAAATGAACTAAACTCTGCGTGCTATTACGGGAACTTTGACACAAGGGAATGCTTCCCCACATGCAGAAATCTATTTGTGCTTCCCAGTATTATTGTTCTCAGGTCTCTTGATTCAGACAGGGCCCCCCCGCTCGAATTCAAAGTGCTTTTAATAAGATGCCTTGTCTGCAATCTTTTCTCTCTGACTTCAGTGGCTGTTATGGATCTAGCTGATGAATCTAAATTGCCTTATTGAAGGGGCAGACAGCAAGGAGGATTGGTTTCAGACTTAGATAAGAGGAGATGCAGTTGTGTGTGTGTGTGTGTGTGTGTGTGTGTGTGTGTGTGTGTTTAGTGTATCTCATGCATGTGTGTGACTGAGTGACAGTCTATAAACTGAGTGTGTGTTTATAAAGTGTGTGTGCATGCGTGAGAGACTCTGTGTGAGTGTGTGTATGACTGAGTGAGTGTGTGAATGGGTGTGTACATGTGTACCTGTATGAGTGTCTAGTGTGTGTGTGTGTGTGTGTGTGTGTGCGTGAGCGTGAGTGAGTGAATGGGCGTGTGTTGTTTCTCTGGGGGAGACCCTCTCCCCAATGAATCACACACATCTTTAAAGAAACCCCAGAAAGGCAGCAAGGATTTCAATTAGGTCCTGTCTCTTGTTACGGACTAGTTCTTACTAGTTCTTTCTAGTTCAATGAGAGGGTTTGTCTGCGGTGCATTGTTAAAAAAAACCCACGGCAGCAGGATCACATTTTACTCAGTGAAATGAATAAATAAATCCCACTAGACGTGTTGGATAAGTATTTCCACTGTGCTCTACATTCTTTATGTGAATTAAAATGCGGAGGGGGTTAAAATGTGGAAATTAAATCGGAACGAAACGCGGGTCTATATAGAAGCTAAACCATTTTCCCCCTGATGCCAGCTGTTTGTCAGCAGTCGCTCACCGCAAGGAACGCCATTTTCATTTTCTGCTCGATTACCTCGTATCTGCACAGAAAGGGATGGGGAACATGAAGGCTATAAATGTATTATTTCTTTGAAAGTGTCCCACTGTCTGACGCTGGAGGTCTTTGGAATGGTATCGTTTGTATCCTAGATTAGTGGCAAGAGAAACGTTTTGTGTAAAAAACAAAGGATCCATCTGAAGAATTAGAAAATCATCCAAGCCTTTCAGAAGTAACATAATCAAGTCTTAATACATTATATTATAACATCATAAATATAATAACCTTAATATGTAATAAGCATTCTGTGTGTATCTTGTGTATATTGATCACTGCAATTCAACTCCACCTTTATATCAAAAAGTCTTTCATTACATTACAATACAATCATTTGGCACATGATTTAATCCGAAGCGACGTACAATAAGTGCACACTGAAGGCAATTGGAGAAAACTACAAAACAGATCAAAGTCTCAAGTCTCTTTCAAGTTTCTTCCCAGCTCTAAATAACTGCATTTTGTCTTATATCTGTGGGGAAATGCAAGGGGATGTATGTTGTATGGCCGAGCTAATGGGTTGCGACTTTATAGCTGAGGTGAGATGCTGTCCGTATTCCCTTTACCGTGATTCTGGCTCTTTAAATTCTGTTTCTCAGGGGAAGAAGTCAGGAAAAATGTGTTGTGCGCTAATCAAGCAAGCGGGCCAATCTTGTGTCATTCTGAGCATGGCTTTGATCATCTGCTGAAAGCAGAGACGGTATTTATTAAAAAGCAGCCAATTTCTTGGATAGAGGCCTACAGAAGGAGTGAAGGAATAATAAGGGGTCTGTGCCCCCCGTGGCCGTGCGCCACCCCCCCCCCCTTTCATCTGGGCAGCGCAAATCAGTCTCGCAGTGGCGGGTGGCGGGCGAGGTGTGCCGGCCAATGCCAGTCAAGACGAATGCGTCTGTTCTCCTCCTGCAGCCTCCGGCGAGCTGTCCTCTTCGCTCTCCCCCTGCAGAATGTAATCCCCGCTACCTGCCATGAATCACAGCTGGAGCCCGAGGGGCTTGCTCCCGCCGACCCAAGCCCCTCTCCTCGCGAAAAGAGAGAGAAAAGCAGCAGCTTGAGGAAGAAGGAGGCTCCGAGACAATCCATCAGCCGACGACCTCTCATGGATTTGTGCCCACAAAGTATTTTTTAACATGTTTAATGTAAACACATATATTACCCCTGAAGGTGGGTTCCTAATTCTTTTCTTCCTGTTGAGCCTCTCTGATGTAATATTAGTATATGCCCGCACCCCCCCCCCCCCCCCCCCTTCCCGTACCACCAGCTGCGCCCCTACTGACCGTAATTCCTGGCACAGATTAGTTTTCCCTTTCATTGAAACTTTGCCTTTTCAATTTGTTGGAGAGCTAATGCTGCTGACAAAATTACAAACAAATACAGTCAATTTCAGTTGTAAATTTGTAGCTGTACAGGGAAGCGGAAGGAATCGTGCAAAACGCTTTTTGAAATATTAAGTGCACTTCCGTCTTCCAGGTGATTGCTTTGTTCGGTATTTAGAACACCTGCATCAGGGGATCTATCACTGAGTCTCAGCCAATCAGTCTGCAGGACTGAGCTCCGGGACCAATCAGAGCCACCAATTTTCTGCTCTATCTGGGGAATTTAACATGGTGCTCTTTAACTGGTGCTGGGGAAGGAACATCAAGCTTTTTTAGTTTTAATTTTTTTTAAATATGAATTTGGCACCCAAGTTGGGGCTGAGCATGTCCAATTCCTGCCCTAATTTGAAATGTCCAACTGTCTGCAACCGCAGCTGCATTCACACGTGAATCCCACCACCAATTTTGGAGAGTGTTGACTACCACGGTTCTCTGCCAAAACACGTTACCACTTACACTGCAGACTACAGTTAAACTTGCATAGAGTGGAGGAAGACCTTTCACATGTGGCTTTAACATGCAGTCTATGGGCACCCAAATGGCTAGCGGGAGTCACTAGATAGCGGTGAAACCCCTAACTGACTGAACCCTCCCGTACCTTTGGCGACGCAACTGCCAATTGTGCGTTGCCCTATGGAGCTACCGGCCACAGCCAGCACTGGCATGTTCTGGATTCAATCCGAGACCATGGGGCTTATCCCTGAACCCCAGTGTGGTGGAAACATCACTCTTGATACCACACAGTACAGCGATCACGAGTGCTGGCTACCCTCCCATTTCAGATATTATTGTGCCATAAACCTTCCTATTCTGTCAGCTTGTTTCAGTCTATTGAATTGGTTGCCATCTGTATTTCAACAGATTGCCTGCCCAAGAATACAGGCCAAAACTTCACCCAGTTCTACAGCCCCACAGAAAAAGGCCAAACCAGTTCTCACGTATGCTGGGCAGTTGTGATACAGCCCGAGATACATTTGGACACATCCTCAGGGATATAGCCTAAGAGTCACTGGGTTTTCCAGGTCTCTAAACATCAGATTACCATGCCCAGGCAACCCTGCTGGGGTTAATCAAGTCCTGACTTGTATAAATGTAGCATTATGTTACCCACTGATTGATTTTATGTACTGTAGGTCTTCTTTTGTTCTGCTAGGTGCGATACATTTTGTATGAAATGATATGGGGTTTCTCATCCGAAACAGGTGGCTCAAACGAAGATGTATCAAGCCTGCAATGAGACCACGGGCGTCAGTTTCACATAGTAATAAAAACAATGGACTGAGGCTCGTATAAGCATAATACGCCTGCGTAAAAATCCAGTAAACAGGAAACCAATTTTAAAAAAGAGCAACCTGTTCTTGCATGATTAGCCACAGTGAATTACTTAAGTTACATACAAACGCAAAAAAAAAAATCCTTGGTTTGTTTCCCTATCAAGGAAGTAGCCTACACAAATGCAGGGCAAACGACTAATATAGCAGTCACTGCGAGTGACGCATTCCGGCCGCACCTTGCCAAAAGTCAGGACATCCCACTATCTGAGACTGTTAAACCGAGATTAAGAAAGGACACTACGGCAGCATCCTCAGCCACCTCATCAATGAAAAGCCCATTTAGGCTTACACAATGAAGACTGGTCATTTTACCTATCAGAGTATGGGGACTCGCCATGTAATTGTTTTATTTCAATTTATATGCATATACAAAATCTTATATGAAGACACTTTAGTTCCTAGAGGTGTGCGTGTTTACATGCATTACACTTCCTTGTTCAAAATGTCCATAAACTCGGACATTTTGAACTGTGGCAGGTGTGTACTGGGTCATGTCGTCTGTAGACTCCCCTATCCCTCTCCCTGGGGCGCTCACGCTTCACCCTTAAAAACGAGTCTAAAGTCTAAAACGATAGTCTGGCTCGCGGGGTAGCTAGTGCATCCATCGCTGGGACGCGCGCGCTTCAGCCCAGCACCTTACACGTGGGACATGGCACAGCCGTGCCGCGAGAGTCATAGCTGACAGCTGTCAAAACATGGAGTGAGGCCAAGAGAGTTATATTGTAGGTCGTTGTATGAATAAGTCCCTCTGGGGGAAGGCGACGCAGAGAGTAACACAGGAAAACAACGGTAGGCTACTGCTTAAAGAGGTGTATTAGCAAAAAGGCTTTCATCAGATACCGCACGGTTGACAAAAAGACAGCCTCCAAAGTTGATTAAAGGGTGCAACAGTTCCTGTACTAAAGCCCATTCTGACTTCACCCTTACGCACTGTAGCCTGACTTCAGCCTTACGCACTGTAGCCAGACATTAACTCAGCTATCGGAAGTTTTGTTAAATCATTCTAATTTGCAGATGGCGCGGAAGACATGCTATTTACAATATGTGATATTATATTCATATTTATATTTATAATTAAAGCATGACAAAAAGAAGTATGTTCATATTTCATCAGTTGTAGGCTAGCATGGTATGATAAGCATTGAGTTGAGACGCAATGCATTAATAGGCTATAGCCTACAATTTATATTTTGTTTCCCACACTTGCATTTTCATTTAAATAGGGCGCATTGTAGCATTGAATCATAGCAATAATGTAGCTACATATTGCGCGTAGGCTGCTCCCCATACTATTTTGTCTAGGTATTCCATGCCGTCGGCTACTGGTGTTGATTTTGAAGTTCGGTTTTTGTAGGCTACATGAGAAGCAGATGGAGAATTTTGTTCCAGTCAGGTTCGGCACAACTGCGATAATTTAGCCGGGGACAAACCCCTGGAAAGACACATTTTCCAGATTCCAAGAGCGTAAAGTCGCAGTGCGTTTCGCTGCTCCTCTTAAATCCCTGCATTAGTCGTGGGGGACGGGGAGGGGGAGGGGGCTCTCCCTTCTTTAATACCGAACAGTCTTTACAGGCATTCTCTTTTCTCATCGTTCGAAAGTGCAGTGGTAGCTTTTGATTCGCTTCAAGGTGTGAAACAGAGGAGCTGAGAGGATTCTGACTTTTGCGCGCTTCACCTGATTGTGCGAAGAGCTTTCATCCGAGGGGGATAACCTACTAACACCGAAGGCAGGTGAGTGTCTGTGTTCAACAGCACTTTTAATTAGGAATAGTCCCCGACAGAGAGCTTCTACACTCACAATTCGATAGTTCTGTTTATTAGGCTACTGTTGCTAGGAGGGATGGAGTTAAATGCAATTGACCAACATTTAATAAAATTGCGCAATCAAAGTATGTTGCGCGTTAGGATTAAAACTTAAAATAGGGACTGTGCTCGGTCCCCAATTTGTCTTTAAGCCTAAACGATTTAAATCAAAGATCATCATTAAAAAATAAGCTACGACCAGTTGCTGTTTCCGTCTTTTATCCGTAAGATGTAGATGCTATGCAGTTGGCAGGGCGCACCTCTAAACAGGTGTCACATTCTACTCGAAACAAGCCTCAGCCTCATTTAGGGTCGCAGAACGATGCTTGTAAATTTCTCAGCAGCAACAAGAAAGGTCCCACGGGCTCTACAATTAACATAATCTGCATGGTATGGATGATATGAAACCAAAAGGATAACGTATTGGTAGATAAAAAGGAGCCCATGGGTCACGTACAACTTGGGTATGTGTCTCCTAAGATCAGCGAGAGATGTGATAGACCTGGGTGCTGCCAGTCCAGCCATCGAAAACAGCACCGGATCAATGCAAAGTGCTTAAGTTTAATAAAATAGCGTCACATTACTCAAAGTAGGCTTATGCGCCCTCCCTTCATCCTATGTGCTAAATTGTTAAGTTATGAGACTGATAATGAGCGCATTCTATTCCGTTACCCTCAAGCAGTGGAACATAGCGACGATCAGTCATGTTTGCTTGCGAAGAGCCTTCATTTGAAACTGTTGCTGATGCTGATGATTTATTTAACTTTAAGTTTTTTATGTATCCTATACATTAAATGTATTGAATGCAAATATGTTTAAAATGCTCAAATCTTAAATGATGAAATATTTAAAATAATTTCACAGAATGAGATTAATATGGGAAACAAGCTGATGTCAACATCATCATCATCATCGTGCTTTTGACTAAATACTATCTATACATGTGTATAGAAAACATATTTGCTCACACACAAAACACAAAGTAGCCTACTACACATATGTAGTCTACTCTTGCTCTAGTTTATTTTTCCTGTTCACTCATGTTACTCCAGAGCTTGTGAAAAAAAGAATCTCTCTACCAAGCCAACAGCACCACATATAGTTTCTGCTTATGCTCCCTGATCTGGTTGCTCACAGTGAGCCTCAAACGCAGACACAAGGCGTTTGCATTTTTCTATACAAACAATCTTTTCTCTACAGTCTTCTCCACGGCATCATTTTCTTCAAACCAAGACCAATGATTAGGAGAGGAAAATGGCTTGGGGATTTTTAAATCTCAAACTGCAAGAAATAAATGAGGCATCACATAGCATGATGAGATCAGCTAACGTGATGTTTTTTCCTGCCATGTGAGAATAATACATCGTTAACGTGAATGTTAGTTTTTCTATTTTAATCTTTAGTCTTTTTTTCCGTTGGGCCATGGGCATAATTTTCATGAAACCAAATTTGTCAGTTCAAAGAACATCACACATCCATTTTAGTCACAGATATAATTCATACAATGGGGTAGCATATTTTAATCCTTCAATTGCCTGGTTTTGTTTTGAAGTCAAGAGTAGATTTTGATAGATGTGGAACAGAACAACATCAAAGATGCTGCTGTACTATTGATTGAGGCATTATGTCTGTCTAAGTGATGGTGCTATTTGGGAGAAATCTTGTATAGGTAACGTTAACAGAACAATTACCACGTGACACATAAAAATCAACAACACTAATAATAATAATAATAATAATAATAATAATAATCATAATCATAATAATACTAATAATGTACATAAAGTATTGGTCTCAAGGCAGATGAAAACAGGAGACAACGTAAAGAGTAGACTACTTTTTTCTTTTAAATGTATCCATCTCTGAATGTTTGTTTTCCTGGTGAATTGTTCCATAAATTCTGCCGATTAAATCTAGTCTCATCTTAGTGACAATTGTTTTCACAGTTTATACATGGAATTTCAGTATCTCCACAACATTCATCAGCAAGAGTGCACACTCTCTCTCTATCTCCCTCTCGCTCTTTCTCTCCCTCTCCAGTCTCTGGGCAGGCCAGGATCACTAGTATGGTATTATGCTGACAGTGTTTTAAAAGCATTTTACACACTGTAAGATGTTTCCTGATTGCGTTCTATCGACAGGCAATGAGTGTATTAATTACAGGCTGTTTGGCAGAGGCTGTGCGGCTGTTAAGATTTTGAACAAACTTCACTTTTGATTCCAGGTTCAGATCATTAATTAAGTTGACTTGAAAAAGCCAACTTACTGTTCAACTTCTTTCTATTATTTCTTCTTCTTATTCCACCCAAATTTCTATATGTATCTCCTCCCAGCCAGTTAACCCTTTCCAGCCTAAGCGAATATTGGGTCAACATTCTATTCCATTTTATTTCTTAATGTGCGTTGCAAAAATGTTTGTAGTGTGATCATATGACATCAGATACCTAAACTTGATATACCATTGTAAACAGGATAACTGGGGCTTTCAATTGATATAAAAAATTATAGGATTACTTGATGGCAATATCATCAATTATGGAAATACATTTACCAACTAAATTTATAAAACATTCTAAATGGCTATTTTCTAATGAGAAACCTACTATTTTACCCATTTCATGTTCAAGATAGGGGGAAACTTACAGCGTATGATATCTTCACCATTGTGTGAGTCATATAGAATAGGAATCAGAATAGATTTATCTTCTACTGCTCAAAAGTTATAACCACTTCAGTGATGGGTAAGAAAAGGCTAAAATAAACGCTTTAGAATGTTAGGTTCATTGAAAATATGACATGTGTATGCAAAACTGTTTGTGGTGTGATCATATTATGTTACACCCCTAAAGATAATATACCATTTTAAACAGGATAACTGGAGCTTTCCATTTATATACAATAATATGCTTACTTTAACACAATATCATCAATTATTAAAACAAATCACAAAATAAATAATAATAAAAAAACTTTCTAAATGGCTATTCTCCATGAGAAACCTAGGTTTTTAAACATTTCATGTTCAAGATCGAGGGAGACAAACTGTGTTGTATCTTCACTGTTTTGTAAGTGATATAGAGTAGAAATCAGAACAGATTTATCATTTACTGCTAAAAAGTTATAACATCTTAGTGATGTATGGGAAAAGGCAAAAAAAATCTTTTAGTAGAATGTTAGGTTCATTGACATTTCACATTACCACTTATCCATACTCCTAATGGGTCACTGTTGAGAATCTGTTGATATAATGCAAAATTGAAAGACACATACACTGAAATATACAATTTATGTGTTCAATGAAACACACACTTTATTTAAAAAAAAATGTATAACATAGTGAATGGATGAACTAAGTAAATGGATAACATTGTAAAACAAATGAAAACAAGATACAACCCATGGCAAATATCAGTTTAGATACCCGTACAATTAATGCATTGGATTTATTTACAGTAAAATCATTAATGTATTAGTACAGATACAGCAGACAAATCTATGGTCAAGCATAAATACCTTCAATATATTCAAAAATCAAGAAGATAACTAAGTGCATGCATGCCCTGATGGTCCTCCATGTCGTGCTCTGCAATGACCCTCCGCACCTTCCTTCTCTTCAGGGACTGTATCAGATGGCTAAATGTCCATCCTTTGCTGCAATACATAAATATGTAATCATTTACCATTTCATTAATCCATAACATATCATATAAAACAATTTTTGAGTAATTAAAGGGCTTGCAATAACATCATCTTACAGCAAACGCTTTATGCTTATGTCAGGAATAGATAAAATAGCTATTCTGGACACAAGCATAATGTCCATCCATCGCTGTAATAGATAAATATATTATCAATTGCCATTTCATTAATCCATAACATATAAAACAATTTCTGAGTCATTAAAGGGGTGTATAATGAGAATGACATTTTACAGAAAACACTTTATGCTCCAGAATAACGTTAGATGAAAAGCACAACAACACCACAATGTTAGACTACTTAACACAATGTTAGACTACTTAGCATAATGTCCATTCATATAAGATATTGTTTTGAATGAACAGACCTAAATCATCAGTGACATTGGCTCAACTGAATGATGTCTTTTTGTCATATTTGTCTAAACAGGCTAATCTTGCTCAAGTCAAAGACGTGAGTCAGAAAATAAAACGTGAAGCTGACGTTACGTTAGGAAATGTTTGCTGTTTAGTTCTCTACTCCATTCATTTTCGACAGGACTGATCAACAACAACCTTCAAATTTATACATAACGTTATGTTAAAAAAACTAGCTAGTTAGTACTTGCTATTGCTAAGACTAATAGTTGAGTATAACATTTATAAAGCTAGCAAGACAGACAGCAGAGCTAACGTTTCAAATTAGGAAAACAAAAACGCAGAAAAGAAAATGGCTGTTCGCGCGGTTTAGGATGACAGCGCACTGGAAAATATTCACATCTAACGTTATCACTTCACTTATTCATTGTATGACAGACTTTTTCACAATGTCATCTCAAAACGAGCTGGGGTAACAACAACACAGTGGCATCATTTGAAGCTAGAGCCGAACGTTAGCTACCTTAGCGAATTTCAAGTGAAAATATGAGAAAGTCTGCGGTACAAAAACAGGATTTTATTCAAAATAAAATCGTTTCTGAAGTAATATCTATGGTTAATTATTATCTGAAATATTTCTTACCTCAGGGGGTTTACTGGCTTTCCCTCAGTCACAGTAAAGTCTTCAGACGATAGTCTTCTGTCCGGGGTGGTCCGCTCCGCCCGCGGTGAAGCAAATGGAGATTTACCAGGTTGACGTGCGGTTTTATTTAGCGGTCTACAAATAAATCCCCGCCCACTAAGCTCATGAACCAATTATATGCAATTGTAGCTTATTTTGTCATCTGTAACTAGCAGTTTTCAAAAAGAAAATCAGTGATTGGACGGCAGAGCTATTATACGTCAAACCATCAGTACAATTGTGCTGAAATTATAACGGTCCGGCTGGAAAGGGTTAAAGCTAGGCTCACCATTCAGTCAGTACCTTCACCTAGTTGGGGCTAAAAAAAATTGCCATTGAAAATGAATGGTGGAATGTTGAACCTTGTGATGTCACAATGCCCTCTCTGCCCTCGACCAGAGCTATCTATGGCTCAGCCCTCTACAGCTACTGTCCCAATGCACTCTAACAGAATGATAACTTTCATTGTACCAACTGCCTTGCATTATAGACCGGTTTCTCAGCAATGTCACAGTTGAGGTGCGCACGCAACGCTCGGGCAGAATATTCAATATTGCAAAAGAAATCAACATCAACTTATAATTGCAGAAGCTGAAATGGATGATGAAGGACACCTGTTTGACGTTGAATATCTTAGTTAAATCAACACTGAGCTAGCTAAGCAGTTTGGTGTAAATATGTGGAATATTTTTTACATTTAGCAAGTGTCCAGGAAGTATGTTATGCTAGCTCCCATCTCATCATATAACTAATGTTAGGCACTCAATTGAATGAAGACAGCTTTGACCGTATAGCTGCAGTTTTTAAGCACATGGAGTAGGTGGCTAACTAGCTATCCATGACAGAAAACATACTTATGCAAGTGACAGCGAACCTAGCATAACACTTGATTGCTCTTATGAATGTGGGATTCCCAGCTGGCGAGCTAGCTAATCAGAATAGAAAAGAATAACTTTTATTTTCCCGCTAGGGAACTTCAGTTGTAGCCACCAGAAACAATAAAAAAGACATAGACAGTGGGGCAGACCCACAACACACAAACAAACATATCAAACAAAAACATTCAATATGATCATTGCATTAATCAAACTAATTAAGTGAATGAAAGTGTAATAGCCTACAGTCAAACGTCATGATTAAAAATAGCCCCCGCTGTCCTGAGATGTCCAGTGTTATCAAGCAGTCCAACACACAAACTCCGCCTCCACGACTTTGCTCCACATATGCAGTGTTGCAGTCTCTGTCCACTGTCAACACGGAGCACCGAACTGCGTCAGCCTTCCCACTCATCGCCTCAGTTCTCCGCCGCATTATCTTCTCCTTCCCCTTCCCTGGTGGCCTTTTGAAGATTGCCTGCAGTCCTAGATCAGTCCCGACATCTTCAACTCCGGTGAAGAGCGATGGTAAACTTTGTAGCTGCAGATCCAACGGACATTCCCGAGCATATGTTGCGAATGCGTCTCTATGGTGACGACCACAAACAAAATTATCCTGAATATACAATTTGTAAATATTATCAAAACGAGCAGCATGAGTGCCCTGAACAATCTCCAGCCCACTTCCCCGTCCCACAACAGACACACAGAGCATGAATAAAACAAAAGACAAAAGCCGGACACAACAAAATACATTCAAATTAACAAACACGAACACGAGAGACAGCAACCACAGTAATACCCTAGCAACCACATAGTAAGACCCTAGAAACCACCTAGTAACACCATAGCAACCTCCTAGCAACCAGCTTGTAACACCATTTCAACCACCTAGTATCACCCTAGCAACAAGCTACTACATCCTAGCAACCAGCTTGTAACACCTTTGCAACCACCTAGTATCATCCTAGCAACAAGCTGCTGCATCCTAGCAACCGCCCAGTAAGACCCTAGCAGCCAACTAGTAAAGACCCTACCAATTTCCTAGTAAGACCCATAGCAACCACCCAGTAATACCTTAGCAACCACCTAGCAACCAACAAGTAACACCCTAGTAACTAACTAGGTGGACCCTAGCAAACAACTAGTAAGACCATAGCAACTGCCTAGTAACACCTTAGCTACCACCTGTTCATACATTTTCAAACATTTCACACAATTAATGGTATATTCGACTTAAAATTTAAACTGTATTCAAATCAATGGCAATAATTGACCAGGTAAAGTCTGTGCATATCTACTCCTTTATGATTTTTAATAGAACTTCTATTCAAATTTATATGTAATCCTTCCCACTCCTTCATACTAATTATCTACACAACAATACTTCAGTACTTTCAACTCTGCAAGCACACATATTTTCTTCAGAAAAAGTAATCCTTTTATTATTATTATTACATAAGAATATGATGAAGAAGAATAATACAATAATACACCAATACGGATGTAAAAGTACATGAATAATACAAAAACTATTACTAGTAACAGCAACTAAAAGTAATAATAATAATAATAAACTTTTACCTGAGTTATCCTATTTACCCATGCTATAGCCTACCAACTAAAGTAACACATACAATACTTACACCCAGGTCACCATGGTCCTCATAGTCTATCATTTGTCTTTCTGTAGGGAATACCAATTTCACACCTTATCACACAGTACCACACAGGACAATGCATACATATACAGTAAAAAGTGCAATCACATGAAAACTCAGAGTTTCTTCTGAAACTCTAAATCTAGTTTAATCTTATTCCACCAAAGTTTCTATACGCATCTCCACCCACCCAGTTAAGCTCACTAAATTCATCAGTACCTTCACGTAGTTGGGAATTAAGTCGTTTGTGCTTTTTGTGTAAATACTCCTCATATTTCTCAAGCTATTTAAATTTTAAGTGACAAAATGTTCCCATTGAAACGCATTGATAGAATGTTCATAAAATTCTAAAGTTCTGAACATTCAACACCTGCTGTTGATAATGATAGCATACTAGCCCAGCTGACCGCACTGCTATTTTGACACATTTGTAATGCAATTCCCTGCTTAAATTTGCTCTTAGTTCATTTCATATTCATTTCAGTGCTGACCATATTCATTAATATCAGCTTTCTGTATCAGTATCGTATTAGTCAATGCAAGTCCATGCTTATATTAGCCTGTTAGCTTAAATTCAGATTTTGTTCAACTCCGTGTGATTAGTCCAGTTAAACATAATGCTCTGCTGAGTCTGCTCATACTAGTTAATTTCAGGTCAATTAAAACAGTTCCTTACTAGTAATAATAACAATAGCGTTATTAATGACTGATTTACATTTACAGAAATGTGAAAAAAACAAAATATCTCTCCCATAAGAACAGAGGGAATAGGATTATTTCTGAGATCCTTCACAAATGAAATATAGTTTTCTTTCAAACATTTTCCACGTCATTTTATGCACAAATTGTGCCTCTGGAGTCATCGCTGTCTCCAGAAATGCATTCACCTGCAAGCCTTTCACTATTTTACACCCTAGAGGCCACACAGCACTACAGAACACCAATGATAAATGGTAACCGGTGGAAGCCTGACGCATAATGAAAGAGAGTAGCTAATGGAACCTTGGCCACCTGGCTGGCCTTCAATTTTTACAATTTTTCTTAGAATGTCAGTCCGCTCTGTGGTACAGCGCTGGGGAAGTGGTGAACGTGGTGAACAGACAGGGAAACAACTAAAAAAGGGTAAATAATTTAATTTAACAGAAAAGGTTTACCAAAACAAAAGGGGAAAACCAGAGCCAAACTCACACATCAGACCGTCAGGGTATAAAGTCCCTGCCTTTGTGTTCCACAGTTCCTTTTAACTCCTGATATGATTTTTATGCAGAGATCATCCACGGCTCTGTTATTCTCAGCACAATTTGTGATGACATTGCTGATTTTGAGAGGCAGCTCAACGTCACTATGTTCTGAAAGATTAGACATGGTGCTGCACAAGACATCCTTCTCAGCCATTTATCAGTGAATGGAAATGCAAGTCCAGTGGCTTCTGAACTTGAAAGTGACTGGCTCTTGGACTCCTACCCGTCCTCTGCATTTATTCCGCCCCTGTGCTAAGACTGATAGTTTGTCACCTAACCTCACTGTTTTACTGGCTAACAATTAGAATCTGAATGATCCTGATTGTAAAGTCATGTGTTTTGCAAAGCAGGATTGCTTTGATTTTGAGTTTTTTGTCGCTTTTCAGAAAAGAAAAGACAGCACTGGGTGCTTTTGACTCATTCATCTCGTCTCATTAAACTTATTTCATAAATTTCACTCTCTACAGGTCATATACCTGCTTACCAGTAAGTCACAGGTTGCACAAAAAGGGCTGATTACAATTGACTTTTATAGCATCTGCTTAATAATTATACCATGCATTATGTTCAATTTTCAAAGACAAACTTTATTTATGTACCGTATACAATATTTTTTCCTGTTACACAATATCCACATTGATGCTGGTGCCACCTTTTCTTGCAAGTGATGATGGCCAAAAACAACAATATAAAAAAAACAGAAGGCTCTGCACAGCCTTCCCGGCTTTGGATTCTTCTTGAAATACCGGGGATGTCACACTCTATAACCACCCTTTCAAGAGTCTCCAGCTCAGCACTGATAAGAGTTACAGTATAATGGGGTATAAGGGTGGAACTGGAACAGGCGCTATATGCGATAAGTGCCTTTTCTCTGTGTGTTATTTCATAATTTCTGCCGAACACTCCTTCAGCGCGCCTCGCCTGCAATCTATTTTTGCACGTAGATAAAAGTCGCCTATAGAATAGTGCGCTTCAGAGTCCGCATGTCGTCTCTCTCACTTTCCCATGCGCTGGGCATGGGAGCGAGCTGGGTATTTCATTGCTGCTACCTGGGGGAAATGCATCACAGCAAAGCGCGCCGAGTTTACACTCCGATATTAGAAATGCACGGTATCTCATTCCTCCATTTCCTGGGAGAAACAGGATAATAGGCCAGTGTGGCTGCAGCGGATCATTTCTAGGCCAATGCGAGAGAATTAGCGTTACTCACATTAATGCTGCTCTTGTGGACCTTTTTTTGGCACCGTGGGAAAAGTATGATGCACAGTAATGTCACAGTTTCATGCCATTTTTCGGCCCTGTGTTATGGTGTTATGTGGGTATTGTGCTTTCAGGGAAAAGAGTTACGTGCTGTGTGTGCTAAAACCCTGACTGCTTGTGTGGTCTAGTGCCAATTTTCAGATTAAGGCTCATTTACTACATTTTCTACATTGACTGTTTTGTGCAGGCCCGTATGAACTTGTTGCTCCTGCAGATTGCATTTACATTTAATGCATTCAGTTATTCTGGACAAAAATGTGTGGCAACGAAAAGTACTTAAATAGGTGCTGCTGGGTGGCTCACTTTGCTGACACTGAGTTCCAGTGTAAGGACAAGCCCCGCAGTCTGGTGTGGTATCCTGCCCTTGCTGAATTGATGGAGGATACCCAGGTGAGAAAGTAGTATACTTTAGTGTAATAAAAATATTATTTAAGTATACAAAGGTTATTACAAGCATACTTTTCCTTTTTGTACTTAATTTGAAGTATGTTTAAAATGTACTTTTCAAGTATAGTCTCAAACACACCGTAATACTTTTAAAGTTTGTTTCAAACGCACTGGTGACATAATGAAATTGTACTGCAAGGATATTTAAGATACCAACAAATCATACTTTTTGTTAGTGCACTGAAATATACTTAAGTACACTAAAAATAGTCCCATTTTAACTTACACACTGCACTTGAAGTACACTTAAGTACTTTTGAACAACTTTAGTGCACTTAGTATACTTGCCAATTTAGCACAAAGTACATAATTAGTACGAAAACTACTACAACTATACTTTGAAGAAGTATATTTCAAGTATAATCTTTTTTCACCTGGGTATGCAGTCACAATAGCCTAATTGAGTCTGGCAATATCCTAATTGAGTCTGGCAATATCCTAATTGTGGAGCTTTCCTAATTAGGGGGAACAAAAAAACATAACTGGAAGCCATTTTATAATGCATAAATAATTTCACAATTTGTTAGTATACTGGGCTTATTGGCACATCAAGCAACCTGACACCATATTACTTAAGCGACTTGGACACCAGCGGCTCCATAATTAAAATAAAAAAGGGTTGCCACAGCAACAGCAATAAGAAAGGTGTTGCAGACGGTGTGAGAGACTGGCCCGGCTAGTGTTCAGGGATAATGGGGGTCAATGGTCACAAAAGCGAGTGCTGTGGCAGATGACTCTTGTAACCCCAGAACTAGCCATGCTGCTCCTGGCCCTATTCAAAAGATACAAAAGAAATACATAAAGCAAACTTTACCAGCTGAATCTCTGAGCTAGACTGTGCAGCAGACCATAAACACATTTGAAACATTTCAGTGCTTTCAATGATTTTCTTTACTGATTTATGGAAAGTACATTTAAGAAAGTTTAAATATTTCTGGGTAATGAGGCCCATGAATATTAAAGAGTTCTTCAAAGACCTTTTTTAAAACAGGCACCGGCATATTACATTGCATTGCCATTTAAATCTTAAATGAGGACCCAGAGTTTATTCCAGCCCATATTCATGAAGAACAGCTTTCCCGTCCATACCTAAAACCGTAGCCATTATGAGCTAAAAGGCAAAACCAATCCAAGATATGCGTTCCAACTCTGAGAAGCTTTTCAAATATAGACCCAGAGTGCTGTTCTAAATGTGTCCATTTATTTCCCAGTTCAGTCGGCTGAAACACAAAAATAAGATCGCAAATTCTCACAGGCACTTTAGACAGAGGGGTGGGAGTGACTACAGCAGAGAAGATGCTCATTCAGAACCAGAGACTGAACAATCAAATTTTAGAGACTCCAAATTCATTGTTTTGCACAAATAAGTACCCAGCATGAAAAATTGAAGAGGAGGGTCACTGGCATTTGTATGATTGATGTCACACAGCGTTAATCTGCTTACGCTGCCACGGAGGCACAATTCGCTTGCATTTCTGCTTGGGGGTTTGGCATGCAAAGCTCATAACTAATCTGCATATTGCGCAACACTTTTGTTTGTAAAAAGATATACACATGAAAGCAACACAAATGTAACTAATTACAGCTGACACAAGCACCATCTGTGGGATCATTACACCGGAGGGCCTTGGAAGCATTGAGCTCCATATTGGCAATATGGACATTAACCATCAATTTATGAAATGTCAGACAGTATGCTCATTTAAAATGGAATGGAATCCCTGCTTTAGAACTGTGTCTACAGGCTAAATTAACAGATACGCAAACAGACACACGGACAAGCACACACGTATGTGTGCACACACATGAACACACACAAACCCACACATGCACTCACATGCGCATACTCACACACACTCACAAATATGCATGCACGCGCAGCCACACACGCACACACACTCAAAGCGGGTGCGGCAGTGTTGAGGGTGATTTGAGTTCATTCTGGGCTCAGGGCCCTGCTCAGCAGAACACAGTCCACTTGGGATGCTTACCTACAGTATAGTACAAATCTTTTCTCTGCATTCTGTAATTGGGGGGCTGGGCGGTGATTAGGGGGAGTTACAGCCTTATGAAAAGAGCCGCGGTATGAGTCCACCAAACCCTCAACCGAACAGGCATTGTTGCAGCTTAAAACATGGCTGCGGGGTGTACTCAAGTACAGGTGGGGCGCCCTCACACTGTGATCTGGCTCTCGTCAGTTAATGTGACTGTGTGTGCGGTGTCGGCGTGTACCCTCCCTGGATCAGGTTTCTATCGATCTCTCCCCCGTTCCCATTGAATAATACCTAAAGAGCTTGTTAACCTTCACAATATTTTGTGGTAATCCAATTTCTTAGTGCTTTTGCTGTGTTACATTTAATCCAACACCAGCCATGTGTTGTCACGGCAACCCGTTATCTGCCTCTTGCACTTCAGAGTGAATGAGGCAGTGTGTCTGTAGCCAATGGGTTCCTGCTGGGCTATCACATGTCAATAAATCTTTCTGTCACATTTTCTTAAACATGTTGAACCCCCCCCCCATCTATGTAATTATTTCTCTTTTTCAGAATGCCCAGTATTCATAAGTGATAAGTCCTTTATCTGTGCCACAATCAGACAGTACTTTATCAGTAATCATTTTGGCATTGTTCAAAAGGCTGTGTGTGAAAAATAGCTGGAGTTGTATGAAAGGTAGAGTCAGTGGAACAGTTTAACTGACTGAGTGGCAATTCCTGGCAGTACTGCTATAGCAGGTCCGGATTCTGCCACAGACCCTGTTCTGTGGGATAACAGGACCAGGCGACCAGGTCTGCGTAGAGCAGGAGTTTGTTTCACTTCTGTGTAATGTGAGACCAGGGATGGCAAATGTATCCCACATCACTGCCATTTCATTGATATCCATATTGAACTGTGTCGGATATAAACTGCAGACCTGCCTCACCCCACTCCCACTTGTGAAGAAATATATTCTTTCAATGATCATTTTTACATTGTTAGAATAGGTGCCATATATTATGTTACCCTCTTATCCAATTTGCTTAATAATTCCAACTGCCCAGTCATGTCAAAGGAAGATGCATTTGCTTATTTAGGGCCAGATTCAGAGCTGAGATAAGCACGCGCAAATGGGACTTACTCCCGAAATTCAGCGTAGCTATTTGTGATTCAGACATTTGACTTATCCGCTGTTTTAAGCGTCTATCCAGTATATACGCGGCATTACGCGCGCGGGGTGAAGATTTGATGAAAATGAGGCGTGTCTGATATGCGTATTCAGCGTTTTCACTCAATAATTTTTTTCCGCACAACTTTGTTCGGAAAAAAAGGTAGGGGGAGAACCGGGACGAAAGACACACTTTTTACATTTATCCGGTCTACTCGAAAGTCAATAGAGATAGAGAGGCCACATTTTCTGAAAACAACTTGTATGTGTCCCTCAATAATAACAAATGGAACATTGTTTTCCAGCATAAACGAGTTGGATATAAAGTTGCCGAAAACAGGGTGACTGCAATGTATCTTTCGTCCCTGTTGTGCAGGACGAAAAATACACTGAATCGGGATGAAAGAATCACCTGACGAAAAGTGTGCTTGAGCGGTCTTATCTCTGTCTTGTTGTTTTTTATGCTCATTCCTTTCG
The DNA here is from genome assembly GCA_029718625.1 of Synaphobranchus kaupii. NCBI lineage: Eukaryota > Metazoa > Chordata > Actinopteri > Anguilliformes > Synaphobranchidae > Synaphobranchus > Synaphobranchus kaupii. Next base: position 8,523,792 of record CM056383.1, on the reverse strand, counting down.
ACAAATGTACTGTCAGCCAAAATTCCAAAATCAAACATGCGTCAAGAGCATAATGTTGCATAATTAATAGAATTTTGTCCCACAACGTTAAACGGTCTGAAATGGATGACTTAATAGCAACTCACCTTTATTAATAGCTACTAGACATCATTTTTTGATGCTTATACCACGGCATTGTTGAATACTCAGTTCTGATGGGGTCAATATTAACTATTAACTTATTAACATTTTTATTTATTTATATGAAGTTCATGAATTCTTAAACAGTTTTCTGTTGGCAATATCGGTAAAGGGTGCTGTGATTTATGCCGTGCATGGGCACGGGCTACACTTCTGATTGACTGGCCTCCTAATACATCTTCTGACGCCCTCTGAAATATACATGGCTCAAAAACCCCTTTTGCTGTGTATTGTATTGTATTGTATGTAGCTAATGTATACGTTTGCAATTTATTTATTGTTCGCAAATTATAAAGCAGCACATGTGGATTTTTTATAACTCTGTCAATGTTAGCTAGATGCATGGCTGGCTATGTTTACGGTCACACAGATATAAGCTAACGTTAGTGGTATGTTTAGCTAGTTATTTATCTGGGCCTAGATTAATACATCTTAGAGACATTTATGCTTAAATGCTTGAATTTTATTTCTTAGACAAATATAAATAGTGAAGTTTGATGCCTAACTATGAATTTCTTTCCAAAAGAAAATAAAATAAAATAATGTTTTTTAAATGCAGCCCCAAGTAGTTTTAATTTAGAACTTCACCGTTCCCACTGTGAAGCAAGGCGGGGTGATGCATGTGGCGTTGCTTTGCTGGTGCCACTGTTGAATGAGTTTTCTAGAAGGCACACTTAAGGCACACTTAACCAGCATGCCTACCACAGCATTCTACAGTGACACGCCATCCCATCTGGCTTCCACTTTAGTTGGGCCCTCATTTGATTTTCAACAGGACACACATCCAGGCTGTGTAAGAGCTATTGGACAAAGCAGTGCTGTATCAGATAACCTAATCTAACACCCAACCTAAACCCAATAGAGATGGTTTGGGATGAGATGGACCGGAGAGTGAAGGAAAAGCAGGCAAGTGCTCAGCATATGTTGGAATTCCTTCAAGACTGTTGGAAAAGCATCCCAGGTGGCTACCTCATGAAGTTGGTTGAGAGAATGCCAATCTCACACTGAAAAAATGAGAAAATCCAACCTTTAATTGAAGTAAATTTATTATGAGAAAGAAAAATCCCTGATGAAGAAATAAATATTTTTTATTGGCACCCCTGTATTTATATATAGAATAAAATAATAATTTGTTATATTTGGTCACATATGCTTTGCATGCCATGACTTCCTGATGTCTGTGATCCAACAACAACAAAAGACTCTTACTCTTACTCTTACAAGCGATACTATAACGTCTCTGCATTTGAATTGATCTCTATGGGAATTGGGGGGTGGGACTAGATTTAGCTGTAAATTACACTGGAACAGTATGGAACACATGGTTAGCTAAATGGCTGTAAGTCATCAAGGGTCTGACGTACCAAACAAGCCTTAAAACATAACTCTGCTGCCAGAAATACAGTAGATATGGATGGGTAACTTGAAGGGTTTCTTCTCCTGACTTCTTTTTTCTATAGAGTTCAATAGGAAAATTTGTCCGGAGAAACAACCCTTAAAGTGATCCATCCATATCTACTGTATATCTGGCAGCAGAGTGATGGTTTGAGGCTCGTTTGATACCTCAGACCCTTGATGACTTACAGCCATTTTACCAACCATGTATTCTATACTGTTCCAGCATAATTTACAGCTAAATCTAGTCCCACCCCCCAATTCCCATAGAGATCCATTCAAATGCAGAGACAAATTTTGTCCCTGTTCTTGCGTTTAAAGGAGCTATATGTAACATTGACAAATATGTAATATATGTAACATTGACGTTTAAAATGGGTACTGCAGTCCAAATTCACAATATTGGAGAGAGTTTTCTCCGCCCGTCCCCCTCCTCCTCAGACTCAAAGCTCGCGCGGGTTGCCAGGTTGAGGACACTGAAAGAACACGAGCGCAAGACGAGCCGAGCGCAACATTATATTTTGAGACAAGCTTATTCTATTTTGACAATGACAAGTGATGACGTGTCCTACACTGTAAGTTGATCAGCTAATGTATACGTTTGCAATTTATTTATTGTTCGCAAATTATAAAGCAGCACATGTGGATTTTTTATAACTCTGTCAATGTTAGCTAGATGCATGGCTGGCTATGTTTACGGTCACACAGATATAAGCTAACGTTAGTGGTATGTTTAGCAAGTTATTATATACATATATATATATATATTTAAATCTTTAGCTAGCTAGCTAAATTAAAACGATGTTGAACTTAGCTTAGGCATTCGTAAATCGGCTGTCAGAGTGCCGGAGTACATCTGGTTGTTCGTAATGGGCAGTGGGCGGAGTCAACTTGGTGAATAGTGAATCACACAGGCCAAAACAAATACAGACGTTCCGACCCGGAATGGAAATTTCAAAGGAGAACATACTGGCTGTAGCATTGTTGTCGGAGGAGCCGACATGTCGACTTAGCATGTTTCCTTAATCTCTGATGACATATCATGGTAATTTTATGATTTAGTACAGGAAATGTGTTACATATAGCTCCTTTAACTAGAGACAAAAAAAAGATTTGAGCAGAAACTCGCCGGGCCCAGTCAACTCTTTACCTGATTGGTCGGTAGAAAGAGATTGACGTCTGAACATTGAGCAATCATAGACCAATCAGTGAGCGATTGAGAGATTGGCAGAGGGGGAAGCGCAGCTTGAAAAACCGTTAGCTAGCAGGTTCCATCCACTGCCAAAGGTATCCGCACAGCGAAAGCCCACCATGTCTGAAAATTCAGCGGCCTCATCCAAGGTAAGTTTTAAAATTCTTTATATCTAGATATTAGCTATGTTTTAATTAATACAGAGCTTGTTGAATTGCCAACACTTTTTGAGGCTGAGCGGCATGTTAACTAATCATATAGTACGATCTTACTTATTTTGTTATTTATTTATTTTTTAGGAACTGCTGCTCAGCCATCTCCTAGTCTATCCAGCAGTTCCTGAAAAAAAAAAAAAAAAAAAAAAAAAAAGTAACATTGTAGGCTACTATATGATTGCACTATATGATATAGCTAGCTAGTTAAAGGTATGCTATGTAGTTTCATTGTAAACAACTCGTTCTTTGTTTACATTCAAATTTTCTCCCCAAAAAACATTGCATGTGTCCTTGTGGTCTAATAAACATGTTGAATGTATTTCCTACCTCATAAGTCGTTCGCAAAGTGTTCTTTTGTTAATGTTTTGAATGTTACACTGTTGACATCCCGCCGACATTTTTAAAGCCAGAAACAGCTAAAATGGTGTAAACGTCATGAATGGGCGGTTCCTGCTCATTTGATTGACATGGCCAGGCCATGTGGGCAGGCTTCCAGGTAAGCTCTTATTTTAGCTTAGGACCGAAACATTCCTCACGCAAATACGCGAACGTGGACGCTTTGAACTACGCAAACTATATTTATTAGGGGTGTAACGGTACACAAAAGTCACGGTTCGGTACATACTTCTGTTTTGAAGTCACACTTCGGTAACAGAGTGCATCGTCTAGGCTACACTCGGACTCAGACAAGCGTATCTTTTTTCATTGCTTTCAGCTGTTAGTTAATTGAACATATTGGAGTCACTCGATAGCTTAGTTTATTTTGGATTGTTTGCAGTTAGTCCGTAGCTTGCTCGCTGTAATTGGGCCAGCTACCTGTCTTTTGTGTTGCTTATCTGAGTCCGAGTGTAGCCTAGATCCACGACGCAGCAATTATACACTCTGTTACCGAAGCGTGACTTCAAAACCGAAGTACGTACCGAACCGTGACTTTTGTGTACTGTTACACCCCTAATATTTATATATACATATTTTCCCAAAATAAATCAGAGATACCCTCAATTAAAAAAATTTACAGACATCCAAAACTCCCCATCCTCTTAGGAGAGGAGAGGACATGCTGTGACCTGGCAGCACAATATATACCTGCCTGCCATCGTCTTAGGGATAGTGAGTGACAGAGATCATAATAAACCAATTTAAATTTTTTATATTTATTATATTCACTTTATAAGATCATAAATGTCGTTCTCATCATCATTATTATCATTTCTATTGATAATTATTATTTTTAATTGTACTTTATTATTTACATTATTGTTATTTCTAAATCCATAATCAAAGAAAAGTTCTTGTTTTCATGTATGGTTACTGTTCATTCGTTTCTAGTCTTTGCTGTTTTGTATTGTTCAGAGTTAGATGTATGGCTTCGACTGTTTTAATGCAGTATGCTTTGACAATACAGATTCAATGTCTTGTCATGCCAATAAAGCGAATTGAATTGAGTCCACGGTCAGAGAAAATATGTGTGAAACGTTACCACAATGCTCGTGCGTCGTCGTGCGCGTCTGAGAACACGTGATAAGCAATTTTCAGGGAGCCCTTTTCTCCTACGTGCTCAATATGGCCATCTAGTGTTCTGAAGCTACATAGATAGTATACCTTTAACAAGCCGCTCAGCCTCAAAAAGTGTTGGTGGGTAAGTCCTTAATTTACCTTCATAGACTCAGTCCAAAATAAATGTCAGCTGCTTTCAGCATGCTACTGACAGAGACTGCTCTGCAAATTACACCAAAAGAATACATTGTAAGCTGCAGCGGGGCGAAAGAAACAGTGTTTTTTTCGTCCCGCTCGTCTCTCGCTTGCATTCAACTTGGCTAGCAGCTAAGCCTCGCATGACACTCGAAACCTATGCTGTCCTTTAGTCAACAGTAGTGTTAAGAAACCGTCCCATGTATTTTTCGTCCCGGTTCACCCCTAGTTTATGTCTAGCGCCGCCAATAGATGATTATGAAAAATACAGCATCTTTTGCAGAAATGGATATTAGAATGAGTGCATGTGTTAGGTGTCGGTGGGGGAAGGACCCAAACGCAGCCAAAGTTTAATAAAGGGCAAGGCAGCAATCCGAGGTAAACAGGCTGGGTCGAAAACCGGGGAGACAGGGCACCGGTACAAAGCACAGTCCAAAGAGTGGTCAAGGAACAGGCAGGCGTCAAACCGGGAAGGCACAGCAAAGGTACAAAAGCAGGATCCAAAACCAGGGTCGCGAGAACACAGGCAGGGGTCAAAACCGGTAAGGCAGAGGAGGAACGAAAAGAAAACAAAACAGAAATAAAACAACAACAGGTAACGGACGAGGGAAACAAAAAAACTAGAAAACAGATACTAGGAATAAACAGAACAACTCGGGCAGAATCTCAGGAAAAAACAGGCAACACAGAAGCAAAATATTTAGTACAAGGAACTCGTGAAGAACACTGAAATGACAAGGTATATATACACAGAGGGAGACAGACATAATGGGAATCAGGTGTGTAGAAGCAGGGAGGGGAGATTGCTCACAGGTGAGAACAGTGAGGGTTAACAGGGACCAATAAAACAATGACAGGGGAAACGTAAGACACGGACTGGAATACACAGACACAATGATAACAAACGGCCTGGAGTTAGCAGGTAAACAAGTGCACAGCTCAGAGGGGAGGCACGCAAAAGTGGACACGTGCAGAGAATGCGAAATCACAGATCGATACAGGGATATGATAACGAGGAGGGAAATGACAGCTGCAAATAGAAACTCAAGATGAATTAGTAATTAGTAATGTTAGTAGTGAACTCTAGAACCCTAATGTTAGTAGGTTAGCTGGTTAGTATTATATACATGTTAGTCTGTTAGCAGGTTAGTATTAAATCTAATCTAACAGTTAGTATGATTAGTACATTAGTATTATATACAAATATATAAATAAAGCCAGAAGGAAGAAAACGAGATATACGAAATACAGAGGAAACCCGAATGTTCCCAAAATCACCCGAATAGTGCAATGACAAAGACAGGGAGTGGAATCTCAGAAAACATGGAACGCGGACTGACAATCGCGAGGGAAAAGAAATCAGGAAAATAATAACAAATAAAGAAATAAACAGACAGAATTACAGGATCCTAACAGCATGTTCTTTGAAAATAATATTGGTCTTATTTTCCTTTACCTAGCCTACTTACAATTGTCATAAAAAGAAAAAATATGTAAAAGTAGGCTATGATTGACCGTTTGGTATATCATAGCCTACCAGACCAATATTAGATGTATTAATTGATAGACAGTGTCTGGATCATATTCGCTTTGACAGAGAGACGATTTGTGTGAGCACAACTTCTCCAAAATTATTAAGTTAAAGTCGTCGCATACAGGCTGTTGTGTTCAAACACCGTATAGGCCTAGGCTACATGGCTTTATTAGGTAAATCGTTAAAAAAGATTTTTAAATCCAAATCTTTTTTTTTCTTTCAGTAAATCCAATGATTTAATATTGCGTGCAACCACTGTCCAGCGATTATTTATTTTGATTGTGTGATGTGGTATATCCAAGTCATCAATAGGAGCTATGATCATTTTTTCAATGCGATGGATTAATACATTCACTGCCTTCCCCATCACGCAAGAGCAACTACGATGCACAAAGGTAGGTCATTAAAGGCAATGTCACTGACACGTTGAAAATGTATACCCCCACACACATTTTTTAGTAGAAAGCTGGTAATCCAGGGGGCAGGTAGCCTACAAGAAACAGGTCATTAGATTATCATGCCCTGTGCCACCCACATTTTCATTTTGAGAAACGCACCCGCGTATCGCAGGTTATAATACGACGAATCTCATCCCGCGTTAAATCCGCACAGGAGAGTCACTTAAGCGCATGATTTAAATTGGCCCTCTGTTAATCCGGCCCTAAATTTGAATACTTTGTTGAAAAGGGTTGGTAACTCTCTCTCTCTCTCTCTGCACTAATCAGATTAGTATTGTAATATTGAGAACAGTATTGTATGAATTACAGCAGTATTGTATACTTTATCCATGCTGAGCCAATGCTGGCTTTCAAGGATTAATTGTTGAGATATCAGGGAATCAGATACAAAGAAATAAACAAGGAAGATGCACAGAATAGAATATGAACACAGCACAGTAGGGTTATTGACTGAATGAATGTTACTTTTTAGTAAATTAGTTAAAACTTCAAGGTGTAAAATTAAATGTTATATAAAGCACCTACAATCATTGCTTTTCTTTCATTTTAAGTTTACTTAAGCCACAACATATTGTTGTTCAACGTGTTTTCCAAATCCTCCTGTAGTGGACAATGTTGCTGCTTTTAGGTTATGCAAGGTTATCCATGTTCTTTCTCTGGATAAACAAAATGTGCAGACAAAAACAGGTAGCTCGGTTCAGTGGAGGGTGTGACCGTTTGAGCAGTTGGCTGGCCATTTCCACTTGTGTGATTGATGCTTCACGGAGACGTTTTAACAATGTCGTTCTTATTTTTGACGCAATACGCGGTCATTTCACAAGGGCGAAAATCTTGGAGACAGATGCACGGCTAGCGAAAACACGTCACTGAACACCATCCTTCTTCTTCTTAGTGTGAGGGAATTCTGTGGGACAGAGGTAAAAGTAGCAACATGAGTCACACGTGAAGGATTTTTGCATGTCATAAATCAGCATGAGAAATTCACCTATGCCGAATGAAATTCATGGTGAGCTCTGGCTGGAGGCCATCAATGGTACCTTGTTCTGCATGCATGAGGTTTGAAGTCATGTGGAGAGGAAGGTAAAGGGTAAATATAAATGGTGATGTGGTAAGATGCCCTTTGAAGTGGACAGGAGGATGCAGATGTCTTGGGCGTCTCCAACAGTTGTGCCCATTTGTTATTGAAAAACGTCAATGTAATTATCCCCAGTAATGTATTTCCAGTTATATAAGTGGACAAAACAGATAAGTTGTCCTCTGGAAACTACAATACAGAGGGGGGGAAATCTATCTTGCAATGCACACACACACACAATGGAAGCTGCACTGGTTCCACGTCTTCCACTCAAACTGCAGTAACTTCAGCAATGCAATTATGACTGAATGAACGTGTGCATATTGATAAAAATGCGCTGACATGTCCTGATGAAATATTGAACCAGAAGAGTGGGTGAATGAAATAATAATTTAGTGGAAAGAATAACTGGCTTCCCTTTTATCCCTCGACCATGCTTGATTTGTGCACTTAATTTTGAATGGTCATTCAACCGATTTCATATCGAGTTGTCATCTTTTTGTAGTGTGAGAGGATATGAATGATTGCACTGTGTAAAAGAATGAAAGAAAAAAAAGCACCCACGTTTTCCATGCATATGAAAAATGTAATCGCAAATTTATTTAATTCAACTCTTAAAGTTTATACAGTATGTGTCCCAAACAGCTAAAATGTACTCTTATTTAACACTGAATAGTTTGCTGTGCACCTAATGAAACAATATGGGGATCGCTAAAGTTGATGTCATTTGATGAATATCTGTTTTTATTTGTGTGAAATACTTGAAATAAAGCTTGGACATGTACTTTGGTTAATGAGATAAACAGATAATACAAGCACAGAGAATCATGTATTTGTTTTGTTTATTTTTTATTCAGGGGCTTGGCCTCACCTTGCACCCTTATCTGTGACTATGGGCCCTTCAGATGCCTCCAATTGCTCAGAGGAAGTCACGCCCATCAGAACGGAAATATCCGGTTGGCCCCAGGGGAGTCTGGGTAATGAAGTGCACAGGCCCAGCTTCGTCAGCGACTTCACCAAGCAGCTCGGGGTGCAGGTGGTGCTGATCATAGCCTACTCTTTGATCATCCTCCTGGGGCTGGTGGGCAACTCGCTGGTCATCCACATGATCGTGTGCTACCGCAACATGCGCACCGTCACCAACTTCTTCATCGCCAACCTAGCGCTGGCCGACCTGATGGTGGACAGCCTGTGTCTGCCCTTCACGCTGGTGTACACCCTGCTGGACGAGTGGAAGTTCGGGGCGGTGCTGTGCCACCTGGTGCCCTATGCCCAGGCCCTGAGCGTGCACGTCTCCATCCTCACGCTGACCGTCATCGCCCTGGAGCGCCACCGCTGCATCGTCTTCCACCTGGGCCCGCGGCTGTCACGGCAGGCCAGCTTCGCCATCATCGCCGTCACCTGGGCCGCCGCCGCCGTCCTGGCCGGCCCGCTGGCCATCTTCCGCGAGTACCGCCACGTGGAGATCCCCGCCATCAACCTGCGCATCGCCGTCTGCTCCGAGAAGTGGCCGCACACCACCAACCGCGACGGCGCCATCTACAGCCTGTCCATGCTGCTGCTGCAGTACGTGCTGCCGCTGGGGGTGATCAGCTACGCCTACGCGCGCATCTGGGTCAAGCTCAAGAACCACGTCAGCCCCTGCAGCCGCAGCGAGGGTCTCCGCCGCCGCAGGAAGACCACCAAGATGCTGGCGCTGGTAGTCGTGGTGTTCGCCGTCTGCTGGCTACCTTTCCACGCCTTCCAGCTGGCCAGCGACCTGGACCTGGTGCTCAAGCTGAAGGAGTACAAGCTGCTGTACACGCTCTTCCACATCGTGGCCATGTGCTCCACCTTCGCCAACCCGCTGCTCTATGGCTGGATGAACAAGAACTACAGGAACGGCTTCCTCATGTTCTTCCGCTGCGAGCACAAGCCAGACACCATTCATCCTGAGGGGTCCTTCCGGACCCGTTCTCTCCGAGCCCTCACGCTCCACGGCCAAACCACCGGCCACCCGCGGACCGCCGTCTGAGCCGCATTTGAGGGCCATACACCGGAGCAGGCGGTGTGTAAGCACGACCCCTTCTCTGCTCTGCCGGCTGCCGTTGCACGAGTCAAAGTTTATTTATTATTTAACTTTTATTTAACCACAAAGTCACCTGAGAGAGACAGGAAGAATAGGAGCGAGCGAGATGGAAAGAAATGTGACATAGGTCGCGCCGCCGGATTCAAACTGCCGACGTCACAACAAGCGTGTGGATGGTGCTCTTACAAGCTACGCCACAATACAATCCAATACACAAGGTTTTCAGTTTTCATGAAGTTAGGAGAACAGGGAGCAGGTGGGATTTGCACAGCAGATCAGCTGTGCGAAGCGTGAATTGGTGGCCGGATTGAGTCAGCCTGTTTGTGAATCTGACATGGACAGCAGACTTAACACATCTACTCTTTAGCCAAGAGATGTAAACTCTCTGGTGACCACAGTGTACCAGGACCTCGGAGTAAAGCCTGAAAGATGAGCAGCTCTGCGTCTCCATCACTCCGCTGGGGAAGGGTTTTCGACTTGGTGCAGAGTAATGACTGCCCCCTACTGGCCTGCTAGCAGCATGTCCAGCAGTAACCTGGTTTCTCCAGGTGCTTGTACTTAAAACTTGATTTCACTGTAGTTCTGCTGATGTGTGGTGAGCGTTCTGGTGCAAAATGGCTGCCGTGAATCACCCAGGTGGGTGCTAAACATTGGTGGTGGTATAGACGAGTTTCCCCCTCATAACTGTAAAGCACTTTGAGAAAGATGCTATATCAATGCAAGGCATTATTATTATTATTATTATTATTATTATTATTATTAATAATAATAATAATAATAATAATAATAATAATGTGTGAAAAGACATGAGACATGATGTTCTGTGTCAGTGACTTTCCTGTAGGACCTGTGCTGACTGTTGTCACTGAATACTAGAACACCATATGCTAAAAAAGGGCTTACAGGGGATGAATGACTGGAATTATTACACAGTATTATGAATGAATTATTCCACTGTATTTTGACTGGTATTCTTCCATTACATTATGACTGAAATATCCTATTGTATTATGACTGAATTTATTCTACTGTAACTCCCTAGAGAGAAAGAAAAATCTTCCTCTTAAAACTTCTACCACAACTATATCATAACATCTTTTCCTTGTGGGTCTTTGTGTAATAATTCTAAACTGAATTATCCATGTTTGGCAGGCATTTATTTTGGGGCCTGTGGCTTTCCTTCGTAACATAACCGCTTAAAAATAAAAACATGTACAGTGTGTCAATGCAAAGCCCCAAACTCAGCTTTTTGGCTTCCTATGTTGTTTGATGTTTTAAATAACTGTGCAATGTTAACATTTGAGTATTTTTCCAGTTTTGTTGGCTGGTAACAAGCCTGCGTGTTAACGTGCAGAGGAAGTGAAGTTTGCTGGATGTAAGAATGTCTGCCTACACTGTCTTATCTCTGCCAGCCTGGATGCTGGAAGCAGCTTAAATTAAATGAGTTGGAGGCTGACCTTTTGGTTTAAGTTTGAGTAGTCTGGCAGTAGTCGGGTTCCAAATGTTAAACAACTATCTGAGCACACTGTCACTGTCACTGCAAACCTTGCTCAGTTCAGAGCACGTCCTTTTGCCAGTGGGTTCATTGTTTTCATTCAGGAAAAACCAAGGATAAGGACACTAAAATCTGACGAGAACAATCATCACTAAAGTGCATGTGACTTTGGTGAATAAAAAAATGTAGCCTCTGAAATACGCAATGCAAATGTAGCTAATAAATTACGATTGTAAAAAGCAAACATATTAGATGATGCATTAATCAATTGTAGGCTATTAACTTGTTTAATTAGACTTATAACCTGATGAATGCTCCCAGTACTATTTTTCTAAATTGATAAAATTTAAATGCTAACTAGTATGACGTTAAATATGCTATTTAAAACACACATTTGACCGGTTGATTGTTTCGTACATAAATGTACGTGCATATTTAGGAACGCTTCATGAATGAGGCCCTATGTGTGTATGTGTATGTGCATGTGTGTTTAAATATATTCTATAATACATACACAGATGTAAGAGATGTGAGTACATATTTTTTCTCTAACGTAAACTGAAATATACACCTTGCAGGTGGAAAATCTGTCTAACTCGCTAAAAAGGTTTCTGTGATGCTTCGCATTATAACATGCTCAGCTTGTTAAGCCAGACAGTTCCCACCACACGGTACACTGAAACGATGGTATGTTCTCTCAGATGAAGTCGAAATTCAGAGCCAACCAGAAGATACATTCTTTTTAATGGGATTGGATTTTCCCCCTTCAGTTTCAATAGCTTGATAAAAGTTCGTATAAAAAGTAGTTACTTTATCTGTGCTGCCATTTAAAGTTCAGCTGCCTCATAGTAACTGTCAAGATGTCCAGCCTTTGACTCTGGGATGTTATGTAAGAATTAATTTAGAGGTAAAAAATCACAATATATATACAGTATATATAAGAATATGGATGTAGCTCACTCTGGAGAAAATTATGTGAGGTTACTACGGGCAGGTTACTGGGGCTGTGAGGCTTTTGAGGGCATTGCTGTAATATTATTCCTAATATATATTTTCAGGTTAAGTTATACCATATACAGTGCCCTCCACTATTATTGGCACCCCTGGTAAAGATGAGTAAAAGGGTTATAAAAAATTCACCGTTTGGTGAATTAGCTTAATCTCACACTGAAAAAATGAGAAAAATCCAACCTTTAATTGAAGTAAATTTATTATGAGAAAAGAAAATCCCTCATCAAGAAATTATTATTTTTAACAAAACCACGTGTGCCACAATTATTGGCATCCCTGCATTTATATATAGAATAAAGTAATAATTTTAAATATTTGGTCACATATCCTTTGCATGCCATGATTTCCTGATGTCTGTGACCCAAAAACATCAAAAGACTGTTGATATCTTATTTTCTGGTACTCTTACAAACGATACTATAACGTCTCTGCATTTGAATGGATCTCTATTGGGATTGGGGGTGGGACTAGATTAAGGTGTACATTACATGGGAATAGTATGAAACCCATTGTTGGCTAAATGGCTGTAACTCATCAAGGGTCTGCGGTATCAAACAAGCCTCAAACCATCACTCTGCTGCCAGATATGCAGTAGATATGGATGGATAACTTGAAGCGTTTCTTCTCCTGACCTATTTTTCCATAGAGTTCAATAGGAAAATGAGTCAGGGGAAACAACCCTTAAAGTCATATATCCATATCTACTGCATATCTGGCAGCAGAGTGATGGTTTGAGGCTCGTTTGATACCTCAAACCCTTGATGACCTACAGCCATTTAGCCAATCATGGCTAAATTTCACTGACTTATCAGAAACCTTTCTTGGTTGTTCTGCCAATGAAAAAAAGTTATCTTTTGAATTTCAAGCAACATAATTCTCTCTGTGTCAGGCAGGTATATAAGACATTTCTTGGTAGGAAATGCCACATACAGGTGCCAGTTTTCTTGCTTGGTATGCCACAGTAATATATTCAGAAACTTATTTCATCTTTTTCTAAAACAACAGCCTTTTTAAAGGCTATTTCAACAATCCCTTCCAAGGGCTATTTTCTAACAGCCTTTTTAAAGGGTTAGGGTTATTTTATTTTATGTGCTTTTCTATTTTTTTCTTTTATCTACTCAAAGCTGCCTTTAGGTACAAGTAGACTATAACATATTACCACTTGATTGTATTTTCCAACAACAGTATTTGAAGGGTGTTAATATATATGAATTCAATTATTATTTAATAAGTATTGAGATATGCTATAAATATATTAATATACATAGCATACTACTTCTGAAATATGGACCACAAATGTTGGTGGTGCTTCCAAAAGGAAAGCCAAAAAAGAAAAGGAGACAAGAGAGGCAGATTTACTTCAAAGTGTTCCACTCATTGCCAACTTCTTTAAAAAACCCTCTGATAGTAATAATGATGACAGCAGCACTATGAGGAAGGAACCAGCACTAGTTCAGCTTCCAGTAATGTTGTCACTCCCCTAGAGCCATCCTTGGAAGGCGAACCCTCAACAGCTAATGGTATACAAGAACCATAATTTCCACCTCAGGAGCAGTTGGGCAGTTCACAAGAATCAAATCAGCAACCAAGCCATTCCTGGTGCTATGAGGTCACTGACCCTGCATTATGGTAAAGCACTTCCAGTGACATTGTTAAGTAAGTGCTTATTGAAAGAGGAGCAGTCCCCTTCCAAAACCGTAGTGAAAATTACCCAGCTTCAGTCCAAGATAGAGCGCTTGGTGGAAAGACTAGAAGTTTCAACAATTAACTTCTGAACTATAAATGGGCAGAAGGTTTTTAGACAGTGGCTACTGTACTCACCCTCAACAGGTTGTGTGTACTGTTTTGCATGCAAACTGTTCTCCAGCAAGCTTGTGGCTTTAGCACAAGAATAGGGGAGCAGGGAAATAGGGGAACTCGAAAACAGTGCAGAACACAGATCATGCATGCTTGCCTTGCACCAGCGGACAAAGGGTAGTGCTATAGATGCAGATCTCATGCAGCAACTTGATGGGGAACGTAAATACTGGAGGGACATTTTGAAAAGAGTTGTAGCAGTGATCAAGTAATTGGATGAAAGAGGACTTGCGTTTAGGGGAGATGATGAACGGTTTGGGTCAACCCATAACGGTAATTTCCTTGTCATCCTAGAATTTCTATCACAATTTGACCCATTCTTAGCTGAACATATTAAAAAGTTTGGCGGAAAAGGAAGAGGCACAGTGTCCTATTTGTCATCGACAATATGTGAAGAACTCATTGAGCTAATGGGTCAGAAAACTCGCCTAACAATAGCAGATGAGATTCGGGATGCCAAATATTTTTCAATAATTGTTGACTCCAGACTTGTCACATGTGGACCAATTGACGTTCATATTCCGGTTTGTTAACAGCAGCGGGAATGTGGTGGAGCGATTCCTGGGCTTTGAGCCAATTGAGAGCCACACTGGTAAAAGTTTAGCAGACTGTGTGACTTTGATGGTGGAGGGCCTTGGGTTGGACCTCTCAAACTGTAGAGGTCAGTCATATGACAATGCAAGCAACATATCAGGAAAATACAATGGGCTACAGGCTACAGGCCAAAAAAAATACCTCTGACAGAGTATGTGCCTTGCGCAGTGCATTCACTTAACTTAGTTGGTGTTAACACCTTAGACGGCAGTAGCCCAGAGGCTGACGAGATTTTTGACATGTTGCAATCACTGTACACATTTTCCTCTTCATCCACAGACAGATGTCTTTTGGAAGACATGTCAGACTGACATTAAAATCGCTGTCCAGTACTCGGTGGAGTGCTCGGGCAGAGTCAACCAAGGCACTGTGGAGAAATTACACCCACATTAGAGAGGCCTTCGGTAGTATGTGCAATGATGCTCAAATTGAGGCCGCTGGACTTTGTGCTAAATTAGACACCTTAGAGATGGTGTTCATGGCACATTTCTGGGATGGTTCCACGCTACATGCAAGCACCTACAGAAAAGTGACATTGACATATCTGTAGCAGCACAGCTTTTGTCTTCTTTGAGGGATTTTGTGGCGGGACAGCGAGACCAGTTTGAGGCTTTTGAAAGGGCAGCCTTAAATGTAACAGGTATCTCTCAGTCATGTAAGCACTATCTTCAACGAAAGAAGAAATGCAAAACATTTGCAGATGAGAGCTCAGAGCCAGGTGTGACACTTGAGGGGAGGGAGAAGTTCAAAATAGAAACATTTTATGTGGTCTTTGACAAGCTAGTGGCATGCCTTGAACATCGCTTGGACGCTTACGAGCGTTTGACCAGTCTCTTTGGAGTTCTGTTTGTCAGATCAGGTGTCTCACAGTGATGTCATAATGGAAAAGGTAAATGCACTCTCCGCTGCATATCAATCAGACCTGGACATGAACTTTGCCAACGAACTCATCCAATTCAATTCTTTCATGTCTGACTCTGAGGGTGAGAAGTGCCAAACTAAATTGCTTGAGACGTTGCAGGCACTTAATCTGCAGTCAGTGTTCCCCAATGTTTTCATGGCACTTTTCTAACTTTGCCAGTGACAAACTGCCAAGGTGAGCGGACATTTTCCCTTTTAGGCAGAACAAAAAATGAGCTGCGGAGTAGCATGTGCCAAACACGTCTCAGCTCATTGTCACTTATGTCAATAGAGTCAGACCTTGTCAGACAGCTAGATTTTGACGATCTAGTGGATGATTTTGCGAGGAGAAAGGCAAAAAGGACACCAATATAGGAAAGCTGGGGGGGGGGGGGGGGGTTGGCCTCCAAAATACATGTGCCCAGGGGCCTCACAGGACCTTGATCCAGCCTTGAAGTTATAGTATTGCTTCTAAGAGTACCTCAGTATCCTTTTATACCCAGTCATGATAGCATCACCTGTTCATCTGTGGAATGTTCCAAACAAGTGTTTTTTGAACTTACCAGTCTTTTTTTTGCCCCTGTCCCAACTTTTTTGGAACGTGTTGCAGGCATCAAATTCGGAATATGCGTATATTTACAAAAATCTATAAAGTTGATAAGGTAAAACATTAAATACCTTTTCTTTGTACTGTTTTCAATTAAATATATGTAAAAGAGAATTTACAAATCACTGCTTTCTGCGTTTATGTCCCAACTTTCTGCATTTTTTACTGTCCCAACTTTTTTGTAGTTGGGGTTGTACAGTATATATATATATATATATATACACACACACACACATGTATGTGTGCTTATGACTACATGCATTTGTTCATAAGAACAGAACATGGCTCTGTACTCATAACCTTCACCAACCTACGTGATGTAAGTTACATGTTCCCAACAAATTACCAAGTAAAGCCTTGATAATTTACATGTATATGCCTGCTTACTTAAAAATTGACATTGAGATTACTCTAGTACTAAAATATTAATTCTGCATAGGCTTTGAACATGATAAAACATACAGTTTGTGTGTGCGTAATTTCATATGTTCTGGAAGCCCAACTGGATGTAAAATCTGCTTATCTCTTCATGATAAATCAGGGAGATGATGTGTTAATATTTTTTCATTATATTCAACTTTGACTTTTTAAAGTTATCTATTATGTTTTCATAATATAAAAAAATATATGTGTTATGCTTGCTGGGCAGTGTTGTAAATTTTTCTTTTCTCACCACAAAATTGGTGGTCTTTCAGGTGAACTAGTAGACCAGTTGTTTTTTTGTTATTTTATTGTTCAAATAAAAACTGCTTGAAACTGACAAATATCTCATATGAAAACTGAAAATGGTTGGTTGTGTAGTTCTGTATACAAAACTCTTTCACCTTGTCTTGAGTACTGTTGCTTTTTAAGCACCTTCAACAAACAATTGTCACAAGATCTCCAACATCAGCTACCTGCATGGCAACGTTTCTTCACCAGAACTCCAAAATGCAGGAGTGTTGACAATTACTTAACTCTGGGAACTCCTGTTCCAACATTCCCCTGCAAGTTTGTTACATTACATAAGTCAAGCTAGGCTTGCCTTCCACAGTCCACCCATGCGAAGAATGATATTACTTAATACAATAACTGAAGCAGATTTATATTATTTTGCTCTTTACTACAAAGAAGCGCGTTGTAAAATACACCAGATCATTTTTTTATTTGATAGGGTTTTATTTGACAAGTCAGAGGAGTATGGTATCCATTTAGTAAGCGTGTAGTCATGCGTAATGCACATAAATTACCCAAATAATATGTTTGAATATTCCACTAAGGGCTTATAATTGGTGAGGTTAGCACCTTGCAATCTGGCTGGTTCAACTAAGGGCGTAGTTTATGAGGAGTCGCGACCCTCCCAATATCACAAACAGGCCAATAAGACCCCCCCAAATAATATAGCATAACGACGGGTATACGTTAATTGTATATAATAAAGACAAAGGTAAACAGATTAAATCTATTTTTTTTCCTCGTGTTTGTTACAGGCCACCCTGGATCCCCGCCTCCCCCGTCAATTTTACACTTGGTTGCGCCTCTGTGTCAGTCTATTCCTCTCCACTTGCTAGTAGGTACTAAGCTGCCAGTCACACAGGACAGCCAGCCACCGTCCAGACAAACTAGAGGGAATGGAATGGTAGATCTATGTTCATCCACTTTTTGATAATGTTAACGTTATAAATAGCTACGTTTTCTAAAATTGTGTTTGTTGACGTTGGTTGAGTAACCAGCATTCTAATAAGTTAACGTCAGTTAGTTAACATTAGCTAGCTTTCCATATACACTGCCCTTACTAACACGCGTGTCAGTGGCGGGCTGCCACGGTAAGGATCAAACAGTCACACCAAGGAAATAAAAATTGGCATGATGTGGAGAGAAAGATAATGTCAAACAACCAACCCATCGGAGCGTTGTCCCGCTTCCCGTCCTGCGAGTTCCGGTTAGCGAACAGCGTCGCGGTATAAACAAACTAGGCTCTATGCACTTACAAAAAAGTAAAACATGGTCATATCTCCGTGATGATTGGGTCTTTTAACATGCTGCGAAAAGCCTCAGAGCCTGCTAGATGAGTTGCATTTTTGTCCGAAATAGTAGGCTAAGGCTGATTGGCAACTGACAGAAGTAGATCTGCTGAATTTTTGAAAAGCATGTTGTTCTCTACTGCATATTTGTTCGCTTCTGTACTGTAGATAGGGTTGCCAACCGTCCCTTGAAATAAGGGACGATCCCTTATCAGTTCAATAAGGGACGGATCTTTTATTGTCCAAATAAGGGACGATCCCTTATTTCAAGGGACGGTTGGCAACCCTAACTGTAGATAAGGCTAGGCTACTCATGGAAAACTCCACTAAAAGGTAGGCTATTTACATGGTTTATAGGTATTTTAATAATTTCTACCTATTTCTGACCAATTTTTACTGTTTATTACACTATGTAATGAAATACAGTTGAAGTCGTAAATTTACATACACTTAGGTTGAAGTCATTAAAACTCATTTTTAACCACACCTGTTAGCAAACTATAGTGTTGGCAAGTCAGTTAGGACATCTACTTTGTGCATGACACAAGTAATTTTTCCAACAACTGTTTACGGACAGATTATTTCACTTTTAATTCACTATATCACAATTCCAGTGGGTCAGAAGTTTACATACACTACTATGACTGTGTTGACTGTGCCTTTAAATAGCTTGAAAAATTCCAGAAAATTATGTCATGGCTTTAGAAACTTCTGATAGGCTAATTTACATTATTTGAGTCAATTGGAGGTGTACCTGTGGATGTATTTTAAGGCCTACCTTCAACCAGTGTCTGTTTGCTTGATGTCATGGGAAAATCAAAAGAAATCAGCCAAAACTGCAGTCTGGTTCATCCTTGGGAGCCATTTCCAAATGCCTGTCTCTACAAACAATAGTACACAAGTGTAAACACCATGGGACCACGCAGCCATCATACCGGTCAGGAAGGACACACGTTCTGTCTCCTAGAGATGAACGTGCTTTGGTGCGAAAAGTGCAAATCAGTCCCAGAACAACAGCAAAGGACCTTGTGAAGATGCTGTACAAAAGTATCTATAGCCACAGTAAAACGAGTCCTATATCGACATAACCTGAAAGGCTGCTCAGCAAGGAAGAAGCCACTACAAAACCTCCATGAAAAAGCCAGACTACAGTTTGCAAATGCACATGGGGACAAAGATTTTACTTTTTGGAGAAATGTCCTCTGGTCTGATGAAACAAAAATGGAACTGTTTGGCCATAATGACCATTGTTATGTTTGGAGGAAAAAGGGTGAGGCTTGCAAGCCGAAGAACACCATCCCAACCGTGAAGCACAGGGGTGGCAGCATCATGTTGTGGGGGTGCTTTGCTGCAGAAGGGACTGGTGCACTTCATAAAATAGATTGCATCATGAGGAAGGAAAATTATGTGGATATATTGAAGCAATAAGTGTCAAGACATCAACCAGAAAGTTAAAGCTTGGTCGCAAATGGCTCTTCCAAATGGACACTGACCCAAAACATACTTCCAAAGTTGTGGCTTAAGGACAACAAAGTCAAGGTATTGGAGTGGCCATCAAAGTCCTGACCTCAATCCAATTGAAAATTTGTGGGCAGAACTGAAAAAGCATGTGTGAGCAAGGAGGCCTACAAACCTGACTCGTTACACCAGTTCTGCCAGGAGGAATGGGCCAAAATTCCAGCAACTTATTGTGAGAAGCTTGTGGAAGGCTACCCGAAACGTTTGACCCGGTTAAACAATTTAAAGGCAATGCTACCAAATACTGACAGTGTATGTAAACTTCTGACCCACTGGGAATGTGATGAAAGCTGAAATCATTCTCTCTACTATTATTCTGATATTTCACATTCTTAAAATAAAGTTGTGATCCTAACTGACCTAAAACAGGGAAGGTTTACTAGGATTAAATGTCAGGAATTGCGAAAAACTGAGTTTAAATGGATTTGGCAAAGGTGTATATAAACTTTTGACTTAAACTGTATATATGGTCTTAAAAATTTTTTTTTTAAAAACCCTAGAGGGTTGGTGTTCTTGGGGTCTATGCATCTCAACCGCCCCAATGTTCAAACGAAAGTTACGCCTTTGGGTTCAACCACACTTTAGCCAGCATTGCTACAGTTCAGAAAACAAGTTAAGAAAAGTTTAGTTTGACTAGGTAAATGACGAACCTAGATGGGTTGAATGCATAGGCTCACAATGTATTCTGATGTCTTTATCTTACCCAGGGATTTGAGCACGAGAAAACAACCGATGTATTTTCCGCAGTCAAATGCTTCCATCTAGGGACCAATGAAAGGATTACGTGCTCATAGCAGGAATCATTTTATGGGTCTTCGGTTTATGTGCAGCCCTATACTACGCACATCGTTGCAAACATGTCTTCCGTAAGCGTGTGTAGTAGAGACTATCCCTTCATGTCAGCATTAATGTGTACACACCAATTTGAAATGGCGATAATTGTCTGTTCAATTATCTCTAACAGATATTTAGAAGGCTAACGTCTACTAGCTACGAAGGGGTTCATATGATTTAATATTTTGTCATTTTACAGAAATTTCCAATTTACAAACACAGCTTTGCACCATCTGTAATCTTGTAAAGCGTATAACTCCCCTGCACAATGCAACTTATTTAGCCTTTTTATTTTAAGGGAAAATACAGGCAACATCTCAGGGTTCTACAGTGCTCATTTTAGGAGCATTTGCTCCTGGAAATTGACGTGTGCTTTAATGCGCTCCAAACTATTTCAACTTAGGAGCACATGTGCTCTTTCGGAAATTATGTTAGCG
This sequence comes from Synaphobranchus kaupii, assembly GCA_029718625.1. Classification (NCBI taxonomy): domain Eukaryota; kingdom Metazoa; phylum Chordata; class Actinopteri; order Anguilliformes; family Synaphobranchidae; genus Synaphobranchus; species Synaphobranchus kaupii. Next base: position 8,502,727 of record CM056383.1, on the reverse strand, counting down.
TAGAGCCATGCATCTTCAATGAGAGATTTTGGTATCAAAATGAGAAGTAGGGTAAAGGTCAACATGTACCTATGCTTGTGTTCATATCTATGGTTCGGTGTTAGATCCGGGTATGTCTATGTCTATGGTGACCTTCCTCATTTCCCCGCAAGCTCGTTTGCCATGTAACGTTAGCATTAGCATACTGCAAGCTGGCTAATGTTGGCCGTCCCAACGTCTGTTGCTGCTCGCTACAAGAAGAAAATGCACCGAACTCACTAATGCGGCAGCTAGTAAGGTAAGCCTTTTGATGATACAATTAATGATGAATAATAGTGTTATAATAATACCTGTTTTTCATTTTAAATGGTTTATTTTTTTAGATTAACTGGGCCAGGTTATGCAATCTTTAGTGAATTAACTGAGTAGCTGTGTGACCGTTAGCTGTCTTGGGCTGACAGTTATTTCCATGTCGTTAGTAACGTTATTACTAGAGATTTTCTCTATGGGCTTTGGTATTAAAAAGATAAGTTGGCATGTTAAATCCTGTGCTCACTCGCTAGCTATGAGCAGAAGTCACTAAATTGACGTTTTGTTAATTTGACGGTTTTGCTAATTTGTCATATTTCTAAATGTGTTTTCTGGTGCTGTTGACTTACAATGGACTGGTTACGCGATTGCAGATAGCTTGAAACCCTAACGTTAGTTTATTCGTAGCTGTCAGGCTTAGCTAACCCATTTGGCAAGTTAATTATAGATGGTAAATGTTAGCCAGCTAACGATAGATATAGATGGCTCGTGTAGCCTATGGGCCCCTGTGGAGAAGCAAGAACGAGCTTATCCATATCTGTTGCTAACAACATTGCATTATCTTGCCCCACCCTTTTTATTATCAACTGCCGTCGGCAAGTAAAAATAATCAGAAAACATCAAAGCTGTGTGTATGCAGAGATCTATGGGCTTTGGTGTAAGGTAGCAGGTTATTGCTAACGTTAGCTACATGGCGTCAAACATCATTGATAAACTAACGTTAGCTCAAGAGGAACGTTAAAATATTGCTGGACACACGTTTACCAGCGGCCATATTGGGAAGAATGCGTTAATCGGGGCTCTGTTCACAAAAGACATATATTTTTCATTTTTAGTTAAGTAGAGCTGACGTTATTCACGCAAAGTTATTAGTTTAGATAAAGATGCACGAGCAATGTTAACTAGTGATCGCTAGATTAGTTTGTGTGCCACACAGTAGCCTTGAATTAACTAACGTTAGCCTGAGCTAGGTTGTAGTTAGCATTGATCTGTCAGCATATTGGCTGGAAGTGGAAGAAAAAAGTTCACGGTCTCACCCAGATAGCCGATCAGATGTCTTTACTAGTCTAAAATGATTCAGCACTGCGATTCGTCATGTTGGATATCAACATATTAGTTAGAACAGAAAAAATTGAGCAACATGGCTCTTGCAAAACATTACCTAGGAAATTGAGAAAGCAGAGATGAGTATAGAAAGAGGTTAACATTAGTTACGGTAATTTAGTTGGTTGGTAGTTAGTCACTTTGCTTAACCTAAGTCTATTTATATAGTGCAGTAGGGGGTAATTCCGGGGGGAAATGGACCCTTTTGGACCCTAATTCCGGGGGGAAATGGACCCTTTTTAACCTTGATATCAGAAAGGTCTGAGAGGTGAAGGTCAAAAAGATTTTATTTGTGCAGGTTTCAGTTTAATTCTGCTGCAGTGTGTTATAGCCTGTTCAGTAATTGAATGTGTTTGTTATTCTTTTAGTACGCATTCAATTTATCTTTCTGTAATTGACTCCTAGGTTTTTCTGGATACGTGTGCCTGCTGATCAGACAGAGTTGACACACACGGTTAGAAATAGCCCTCTTGCAAGTATCCCCATTCTCGCTAAATTGGGTGTCCCCTTTCCCACAGGAGACAGCTTATGTTGGTATTGCGGGAACAATGGTGAAGTACTTCAGCTGCATTGGGGTTCTGAAGAGCTCCTGGGACCAAGTCTTCATTGCATTCTGGCAGAGGTACCCCAACCCGTACAGGTAAATACCCCTCAGGTACTCCAATAATCAAAAATAAAGACAGAGGACCTGATTTACTAAGACCTTTAGCATGTGCAAAACCTTTTAGCACATGCAAAACTAATAATACAACCAATGATTGGTGCAAAACAAAGGACCTGATTTACTAAGACCTTTAGCATGTGCAAAACTAATAACACATCCAATGATCCAACCAATTGGTCATGTTATTGGTTTTGTGTGTGCTAAAAGGTTTTGCGCACAATAAAGATAAAGGTCTTAGTAAATCAAGTCCCTAGTGCGGTCTTCAACTCTTATCTTGGGGGGGGAAATCAGTGACCAGTTTGGACTCATGAAACCTGGAGAGGAAATGTTAATTGCTGTGTAACAAGCAAAACCAGCAGGACCAATGTTGAGAGTCCCTGCGCCAAGTAGTGAGAGAGCCGTTTCAGAGAACCAGGTTTGGTCAGAAGTCATTTATGGGTTTCAGTAACCATGTCATGACCAAAGACATAATATACTCCCTGTGATTCAGTGGCCATGGCCTGACTGATGACTTCCATGTGTTTCAGTAACCATGTCCTGACGGAGGATATTGTGTTTCGGGAGGTGACCCCGGACAACCGGCTCATTTCCAGACGTCTCTTGACCAAGACGAGCCGGGCCCCTCGATGGGCGGAGCGCTACCTGCCATTGCAGATGTCCCGCTGCGCCTACATCATGGAGGACTCCATCGTGGACCCCCAAGCGAGGACCATGACGACCATGACCTGGAACATCAGCCACGCCCGCCTCATGGTCTGTCACTGGCTTTCCACCTTTGCTCATAAACCCAATAGGGGCCTTTTTATCCTATAGTCCTTAACTCTTCTAGGGGTCCATTGCTGTACTATAATCCCTTAAGCTTTTAGGCTGTCCTTTACCATTTTTAGCTCTAGAGGACCCCACCATTTATGACTGGTTGCTTTTTAAATTTCACTAAATATTGAACTCATAAACTGTTATGCTTACATACATATTGTTCTCTCTTAAAATAGTTGAGTAAGTCGCATATTCCAATTTACAAGGCCACATCGATTTCTCAGGTTAAAAAAGAGGTCTGAATTTGTATTTTTAATATGCATGTCTTTCAGAGCTCAGTTTGGATGTGTTTAACAATGGTGAAAGTGTATTCATTGTTGTAGAAGAGCAGCCATTTGACAGATTAGAGGTGTTTTCTGAATTGGTGTGTATGATGGTAGTGACCTAGCTTCAGGTTGTGTAGGGGCCAGCCCAACCTCACCTGTGCTTCTTCACACCTGTAAAGCAGCGCTCTGCAGGCACCAGTTTTAGAAAGGCAAATGCACAAAGACACACATCCCATTCACAGTGAATCGCTTTATCTACAGGAACTGAAACAGCCCTCCTAATTTACCATTGCATATGTCAGCACGGTAACAGGAAAATTGCATTTCAGCGACTCACTTCCTCTGGAATCTCCCAGCGCCATTTATAGATCTGCGCTGGGAAACAGGCCTATGCTTCATGTTTTCTCTGCGCACATGCATTGAGCTTGCGTAAATACGTTTGATATCATTTTGCCCCCAGTCTGAGTAAGAGTAGAGTTTTTACATGGTTTTGTAAATGCATTTCATATCTGCTTGCCCCAGTCTGTGTTCATACAGGGTGTGTGTAAATTGTATTTGGTCCCTAGCTCTCTGTAGAGTCAGTGGTAGACTGTTATAGGTGGATTGTTTACATGCCTTTGGTCTCTCTCTGTCCCCAGTCTGTGGCGGAGCGGTGTGTGTATGGGGTGAATCCAGAGAACGGCATCTGGACGCAGATAAAGAGAGAAGCCTGGATCTCCTCCAGTCTGTACGGCCTCTCCAGGGCCTTCCAGGTCAGTTCTCGGGAGACCCCCTAGCCTAACGGGGGCTGCCCAACTGCCAGCCACACCCAATGCTGCTCCTGCTGTTTATGAGCCATTTTATTCATGTGCATTGACACAACCCTTTACCAGGGCAAATGAGCACGTGCATTGCATCCTGTAGTCTCAATACACAACTATTATTGTGTTAAAAGCTAAATAATTAAGACGTTAAGTCCAAGTTTGAATGGTGAAAAGGGAGAGATGTTGCGATGGAGATGGCTTCTTGATTAATGCTGCCTTCTGTTTTTTTTTTTTTTGCTTTCACAATCATGTGGGAAGGGCTATAAGCCATAGCAGTTCATGCCAGTGTGCTGTGATAACGGTTAAAAATAGCTTTTTATCCTTATGATTCTGCAGGAGTTTGGCCTGGCAAGGTTTAAGAGCAGTGTTACAAAGACCATGAAAGGGTTTGAATACGTGTTGGCCAAAATGCAAGGTAAGCTGGCCGTATTACATGTTTGGACTAATGTGTGAACCTGAGCTCAACAAATGGAAGAACAAACGTTAAGTTAATCTGTGGATGCTGCTCCGTGACATTAAATGAATAACGTATTCCAGGGGAGACCCCCTCCAGGACGCTGGCGGAGACAGCTAAGGAGGCGAAGGAGAAAGCACGGGAAACTGCACTGGCGGCGACGGAGAAAGCCAAAGGCCTGGCCTCCCAGGCTCAGAAGAAGCAGTATGTGTAAGGTGTGGTGGTGGTGGGGGAGGATGGGGGAGGAGGTGGTCGGGTCAGGTCCTCACACAGCACAGTCCCAACATTCACGGTGCAACCCCCCCTGACCCCACTCCATAGTCCCCAGCTCCCCCCACCCTCCCCTCCAGGGCCTGTGCCATTCTTTTATGCACCAGACTCGGGCTGCGTTCGGATCTGAAATTTATCCTTTCTTCCTGTCGTTCCCTTCCCTTGCTTCAAGGGGGGAATCCTGAAAATGCCAGGATGAAATATTGGAGCCACACCGAGTGGGACTCGATTCCAATTTAAGGGGAGGGAGTAATTACATAAATATAATTAGTAGGCTAATTATATTACCTCAGTTCCCTCACAATGCAATGCTCCACGCAAGTGGGAGGTCACGTTTTTGGTATAGTTCCTATATCGGTTGCGAGGGCCATTCAGTTCCATTTTGTTTTGTTTCTCATCGATCCTCCCTTGCAGAGCACCTGTTAAGTTTGCTTTCTGCATGTAGCAAATTACGTCACAAGATGGCTCACTCGAGGGAAGAGAGCAAGGGAAGGGAATGTGTTGGATGAGTTGGATCCGAATGCAGCCCCGGTTTTCTACAGCTGAATCACACTTAATCATTTCCTAAGTATAACGGTACCTCTCAACAGCACATAGCCAGCTAGCATGGTGGCCCAACAATAGTACTTGATTTATAAAAAACCATGTGTTTAAGGGTTAAATTGTAAATACTGCTTTTATTTGTTTTGCGTTTGCTAGTGTCCCTGCTTAATTTACTTGAAGAAAGGAAGTGAACGGGCGCGGCGTCTCTGCACTTCAAATGCTTGACTAGATAATTTCACAAACCTCCTTGTTCCGTATTTTTTTTCCTGTTACAAAATTGTAAATTCATTGCTTCAAATTGAAGTTATTAGTGTGACCTTTGGTCCACGTTATTTGCAGTCATAGCCTGTAAGACCTGTTGTGTGAACCATCGTAAGGGTGTGCCGAATGCCACTCTTCAGAGATGTTGATGTGACCACTGGATTGCAGTGCCTGGGGATGTCTATCAATTTTTATTATTCCAGAAAGTGGACAAAATTTAAAATAATATACTGTAATTGCTGTGTGGATGAGGAAATTAATAGTATTTGGAAGTTTTTAGCAATCAATTTAAGAATAAACATGTTTTCTATCAAACTAAACGGTCTCATTTTTGTTATTGCTTTGGTCATCCCCCCTTTAAATCTTAAAATATTTAGTGTGTCAGTAGTGGGTGGGTGCAGTCCAGTTAGAACACATTTTCTGCAAAACCCACCCAGAATGCACAAGATAAATTCCCTCCAGACTTAGATTTAAAAAAAATAAAATAAATTTTTTTTTTTTAAATACAATTTTAGATGTTTAGATGTTGATGTTTAAATGTTGTACAATTTTTAGATGTTTGTCAAAATTCATATATTTTGCCTTTTCCTTTTGGAATGCCCGTTCTCATTTGGCGACACTCACTGCATCCTCCAGTGAAATGGCGTGCTTTGGAGGAGAGTTTTGAGAGACATTTGTCTGCGCTTTCCTCCAAAGCATGTGATGTCACTGCCACTTCTTTTCACACTGCGGTCGACAAGCGGGGTCCCCATAGACGCGAGTCGGAGGAAAACATTTCATGTGCAGTTCAAATGAACCGTGCCTGGTGCGCGTCTCTATACCACACTTTGGGGCTCATCCATGCATTAGACCAGTGCCTTAACAGGAGGAGTCACCCAGCCGTCTGAGCTAAATACTCTTGACATTTTCTTTCTACATCCTGTCGCAATTGACTGTTTAAATCAATGAAGACAATCAGAGTTAAATATATAAAATATTTATTATACAAATGCATACTAGTATAAAAGATTGCTACATCAGATTACTGGGGGAAATCTACAAGTTGCACACAAATGATACAAGTGTGTTTTTTTTTTTTTAGCTGTTCCAATGATATGACCGTCATAAATCATAAGGCTTCCACTGTGTGGAAATTTCAGACACCAAACAATAAGGCACTGCCCTTATTTTATAATGGCGGTGTCAGTAGAGAAGTATTGTTTCAAGAGATGCATCTTTCATTATCTACAAACAGTAAAATAAGGGAAGATTGAGTACTCAAAACATTTAAATAGAAAAAATTCATTTTTTGTTGCATATTTTCACCAAGCAGTGAGGTGCATATCAGAAGTCTGTATAGCATGGAGGGCATCCTCCCTGAGAGAAGGAGTGTCACTTTCCTGGTAGAAAACAGAGGAGCTCTAGCTACATTGCAAATTAATGGAAGACCATTGATGACTGGTGGCCAGACACTTTCTGGCTAACCTTCCAAACTCCCACAAGGGACTTCCATGATGTCACTAGTAGCAAACCGAGAGGGGCGCCACCAAACATGGGGTGTATTGGTCAGAACCAAAAGAACATCAACAGTGACAAGTGGAGTTTAAGGAATCGTTTGCACACTCACGGCTGTCTTATTTGAAATTGTACAATCCCTGGCTTCCAATGGGTATTAGCAGTATGTAGTATCCACCAATCACTGTTGGTGTTCAAATACCGATTGGTGGAGCTCCTCCCTGTTTTCAGCCAGTACAGCGACATCTTGAGCGGGGAGGGGTAAGTGCTATAAAGTAGGGACAGAAGTTTTTCTTCTTTTTTTCTGGTGACGTCATCCAACAGCCTAACTTAGCCCAATGAATTATGTGCCCGAGATGTAACCTTAAAAATTAGATTTAAAACACCCTGCATTGTGGTTTGACTTAACTTGAATATCAAATAGAAGGCCACTCTGCTGAAGCTACTTGAATTTATCACACGACAAAACAAAGACGCACATGCCTTACTATTTTTTAAGTTAAAGCCAAACTGGAAAAAGGGAATATTAAACATTCCCTTTCATTTAAACGGGGGGGGGGGGGGTTGGTTACACTTAGTCTGACTTTGAAGTTGATTCTTACAACCAGTGATGTGTATTCATCTGGAAATAAAAGCACACAAACTTAACACTTGATGAATTGTTCAAAGACAGAGCCACAGCGATTGGATGATGCCCCCCACCCAAATGTTCTGTGATAGCATCACTGGGGTAAGCCAGTCAAAATGCTATTTGCTTCCGTTTAAAGTAAATCAATACACAGTAATCACTGTCAGGGCCTTCCAAAAAACTGATGACATGTTTCTTGTAAAGTAAGAGAAAAAACCTGATGCTTAATGTCCAGTTTCACGCGGCGGTTTACATACATGGATAACACAGACGCGTAGATTTACACATGGGACACAAAAGAAAAGTGAATCTCACATAAAACAAGAGTAGTAATGCATAAGTATTCATAATACCCTTTCAGACATTTCTATTTCACATTAATGTTAAAATGGTTTTTTGTACCAATAATATGGCACTTTGCAAAGTGTTTTGTCCTTTCATTACCAAATTTAAACAAGTGGGCTATTGTTTTTTCCCCCAAGACTCAGGAAAAGGTTGTTGGTATAGTATAGCAATAGCACAGCTGAAAGTGGCAACTAAAACCAAGTCAGTATAAGTGCATCGATATGTTGTACGACTTAATTATTAAAAAAAAGAAAATAATAAAAATAACATTTTTTAAATCTTAAATGACAAAAACAATAATAGAAACAAAAATCTGCTTAAATAAAAGACAGATATGATATTAATCCAGGTAATATTCTGGATAGCTTTATGAAACACAGGTAGAAGTGCAAAGAACAAATGAAGGTCGCCGTGGAAACGAAGATTGCATTCAAAAAGTGGAGCAGAACTTGTGGTCCAGCTCAAATTGGACCATAGCAAAGCTCAACGGATCCCTGTAGAGACGGATTCCTTAAAAATATATATTGCCATTAGGCAGAGGCAGACTCTCCTACCCACGCCTGCAGTCTTTTATTTTGGCGGTTAACCGGAATGCGGAAGTGCATGGCTACAATAGTCCTAACCCTAAACCAATAATCTACAAAATGTTAATGCAATCGCCACAGTTTGTTTTCTGCAGTGTCTGTCTATTGCATTGACGGCTTGGAAACTTACCGTGAGAGTAGTTTATGAGATCAAGGATGTAATAACGCCAAACGCCAGGCTTTTTAGTCACGCTTGGAAGCCCAGTCTGAAAGCTTAATCTCCAGGTAGTTTCCACATTTTTACACGTCTTCCCTCCCCAAGGCATTATACGACCAGACAGAGCAATTGAGTCTGAGGAGATGAACGGATGCGCGCCATGATTTTGGTTTCACTAACCCATCAAGAAACAATCATAATAATAATAGAGAGTCTGTCCAGTGAAAGGTGGCATTTTAACACCTGAGCTGAGACCGGTGCTATTTGGATCAGTAAGCTTTGCATTGGTACAGAGCTGCGCACCGACATCAAGTCTGATTTGTGTCTTTTCAGTTCTTAAAAGTTGAGTTATTGTCTCTTCTGCAGCACTTCACTCTCCAAGTTCTTTTTTTTTTTGTTTGTTTTTTTTTAGATAAATAAATGCTTGTGAACAGTATGTCAACGGAGACCTCCTCCTCCATTCGCACTGCCCGTACAAACCGGTTAATCTACTCCCAATCTAACCTGGCACTTTGAAAAGCCTCACATGATGATGATTACAATAATTATTATAATTATAATAATAAGCATAGAGACTTTCCAAAGTGCCTGTGAGGACCAGAATCTCTCGGTCTAAACTTCCTGCTTCACAAGTGACATTGAAACACTGAGGGCACGTACCCTAATCAAGCCAAACGGTTTTGCACACAGCTACTGCTCCGTGGGAGGATGTCCACTGGATAGAGTTGTATTAAAAAATACCTTTGATTTAAAAATATTGACCATGGTGTCTAAATGAACACACACACGTCACTCCAAAACCCCATTTCCTACAAGCCAGGAATTGTAGGAAGTATGCTGTCAGGTGGTCAGATCTGAAACCGACTAAGGCGATGTTCTGGCACTTTTGTGAAATTCTTCCGCAGGGCCGAGAGCTGGCCCTTCCCTGAGAGGGTTTGAAACTGGGGAATTCCCCTTCGTGTTCTGCAGGCCGCTTGAGGCATCGATCACCCCTGACCTCTGTAGGCTTACTCAGCCCGACCGGCGACCTGGCTCAGAGCAAGCTCTCTAATCACTGTTACACTGTAAAACACGGGCACAGATGTTGTAGCTGAACTGCCGTGTGCAGAAGCTTCAGGAGGTCCCGGCTGCAACTTTTTTTTCTTCTTTTTTTTTTCTTTTTTCCCCCAACATCCACACGCCACGCCACTCAATCATTTCATTTTTTTCTTTCTTTTTTCTTCCATTTTTGTCTGTTTTTTTTCTTCTTTTTTTGGGAATGTTTTTCAATTGAAGTGCTTGACTAAGCAGGCGCTCTGATGTCATAGCCAGGCGCGGCCGGGCGTGGAGTAGCTGTGGTCTCCCTCCGTCTGTGTGGCCCCCAGACCGTCCGACTCCAAACACACAAAGACTGTGCTCTCTACGTCCACCTCCATGTCCTCTGCGGAGACAAGGCCCACAGGGTATTAGCATGCCCCGCCCACCTGTCAATCAGCCATGGTTGAAACTCTGTACATTTTAACATAACAATACTAATAAACATCAAACATCTAATAAATAATAATGAAGATGTGACTCGCACCATTTGCAGTGCTCTATTTTGGGTTTTACCATGCTGGACATCTGCTTTACAAGAGTATGCCCTACATACTGCAGTCATTCCTCCATTTAAAAACACCTGGAGACAGAATTCTCCATACAGTGCCACTCACAAACAAGGGACAATCTACACAACCATTCCATGTGAGGAGTCCCAGCATCTCCAATAATTACTGTTCCAGCCAGCCAGAGTCTTGGCATTTTCAAATAATCATCACTTCCGCCCTCGCAAAGCAGACTTTTTTTCCCCTTCATTACAACTAGACAGATATCTTTTATTTTTAAGTTTCAAAATTTGTCCTTCTGAGAGATGATTTGTATATGAGTGTGTGTAAGTGTAAGAAAGAATGAGAGATTGAAAAATTTGCCTGTGTCTATGCACTAGTTAAGTGCTTGTAAGTTCATTTAAGTGTGTGAATGTGTGTCTTTATGTAAGAGCATCTGTGTGTGTGTGTGTGTGTGTGTGTGTGTGTGTGTGTGTGTGTGTGTGTGTGTGTGTGTGTGTGTGTGTGTGTGTGTGTGTGTGCGTGTGTGCATGCATGCTGGTCATGTTGTCTGTATGTTACAGTATATGTGAGTATTAATGTGTGCGTGTGTGTATGTTACAGTATATGTGAGTATTAATACATGTGTGTATGTTACTGTATATGTGCAAGTGCACATGTGTGTGTACCTCTGTCAGAGTCGGATCGTTCTGAAGACACGACAGATCCCAGGCTGTCGTTGCGGATCCTTTCTGTGCCCTGCAGCTGTTCCAGCCGCACACGCAACCCCCTCTGCTCCCAGCGCAACCTGTCCTTCAGTCTCTCCGCCCGCTCGTCCTGCTCCTGCAGCTTCTGCGACACGAACACGCGCTGTGATACACACGTACGCACGCGCGGACGCACGCAAAGCCCTTAACCAGCGGCGCCCCCACGCTCACCTTGATGTGCACACGAGCTCGTCTCAGCAGGTTGAGCGTGGTGTTCCTGACCGAGTCCGAGGACAGAGGCACCTGCTGCTTCAGCTGCTCCAGACACTGCCTCAGCTGCGCCCGCCTGGACACACGTATGCGCATACATGAACCAAAGTAACATCACTGCACTGCAAAACAGACACTGTCAACACACTTATGCATGCATCTGGCACACCTTAAAACACATATAAACATACACATGTACGTATGTGTACATGTGTGTGCATATGTGTAGCAGGGCATTACTGACTACACTGTGCCTGAGCATCACTGATACCCATGCTAATGAGGGAAAATATTTTGTCGAATAAAATGCAAACTGTTGTGTAACAGGTCTCCATATGGCACAATGGACAATATAATGAGTTTAATCATAGGTGTATAAGCAAAATCCTAAAACAATAAAATTTGGATTAAAATTCTGATTTGTAGTACCTCGGTTAAATTAAAATGGGTGGCCATTGCAAAACCACGCGCAACAAAATACACAATACACAATATATAAGGCGCAAGCCTTTACCTGTGTTTTTCCAGTTCATTGTGCACCGACCTGAAAGAACAACAACAATAGAAACACACATTGGCTGTTAGTCAATACACATACACTCAAAAAGTAGCCATATGCCAGATGATATTGTAACAAGAACCTATTCCCTTACAAAAGCAATCATTTAACTGAGAAAACCTTAGGATCGAACTTTCCAGGCGCTCAAAATAGAGTTGCACTGATTTTGGCAAACGTGGTTGTACACGTCACATCCTTAAGAAAAATCTCGATTAATTCACAACAGAATGGCATAGAAAAACCGCTACATTTTTAATCAGTTCTCTTCATAAATATTTCTCAGGAAGCATTTTTTAACTTCCACATAAAACAACTTAATTTACGAGGACACGTAAACTACACAAGTTCTTCATAACGAATCATTTTTCAGCAGATAATTTACTTGCTAAACAAGTCGACTCTACATGTAGCCTGGGCTATATGAAGCATCAAATAGCCAACAGCAAGCTAATCTAGTTAACTAAAAAAATCAACCGCGACCACCACCAATGCCCTCCGCCCCATTCACAATAGTTATATAATCTCACCTTGTGCTGTCCGCATCACTCTTCTTGTTTTTTTGTTTGCCCCTCTTTTCGGAAGCCCCTTTACTGTAGAAAGGAGGGGACAGATGCATAGCCGTGCTCCGCTTCTGAGACACAAACAAAAACAATACACGGGTCAAGCCTTTGTCCCCGCTCAACCGGGACACACAGACGGATCTGAGGCTGAGCCCATCTGATACCGGGTGCACATCAGTTTATCTGCTTATAGCCTACATCTTGCGGTATCCGTTTACCATAACTATAAGATTAAAACACACTTCAAGCAGGTAATACTGGTTTCGGGTGGACGCAGACTGTCAATGACAGTTCCAGTTTTGGCGCCACCATCTCATTTGAAAAAAGGACCCGACAACGTATTAAATAACTATATTTAGGCATGGAAACCAGATACAATACAGGCAAGGGATCTGCAAAAAAGTACCGCGATTTTATTAATTCACTTTCATTCATGATGTGCCCAGTACGCGCTTTCAAATGAGTGACGACTTGGCGCCTTTGTGTACTACATTGTGTTCAAATGTAGGTCAGTGAGTCAAACATAGCCATCGATGCTAGCAGGCAGCCTACTAAAATTACACCGCTCTCGGTCGCTATGCGCCTGCATCGATTTTCACACTAGAAAAAAAAGAAAAAATTTAATAGTTCCCATTATTGTTGAATCTACAACTGCACCAACCAATTTAAAGAGCGGAAAGGTAAACGTGCAAACGAAAATGATCTGAACAATGTAAGCTTACGTTACTGTTTCTTGCAGCCTGACTGGCTGGCTGTTATTTGTTTACCGAGAACTGACATTTAATGTAGGCGTATATCAATTGCAACTTTGACAATACCTCTTTCTCTTCTTTCCAAATATTCGGCAGCTTGTAGTAGAACCTGAATGTTGCATCCATTGATCTCCATTTTTGTCATGAAATGAAGAGAAACGACGGTGACACCGATCTAGCTAGGTAGGGTAGCAGTTAAGCTTAGTGAAAGCTATTGACTGTCTTGAAGTGGGTGACGTCGCCTTCACCACGCCCCTCGGATCGTTACGACCACGCCTTTGCTTTGCAACGTTGGCCCTTTTCAGGTACACGCCCATTCGAAACAATGTTTCTAAATATGACCGAAGAGAAGTCTGTATCGTCGTGCTTTATTATTGTGCCATCCCAATTATACAACATACACGCTCTCTGTTGAAATGATAAACATGTGCTTTATTTCACCAATAAATAAACAATTCCAGTATTGTTCCTCCACTGTAACCCGGAAGTCCATGTCTTAGCACCCACGGTGCAATGGTTTGCCCTGCATTTTTTTTATTCCTGCTGTCGGATTTATAATTCGGGATAACCTATGTTTGGAACATATTGTTCATTGTCAAATATTAACATCAACGAGATTTAGGGCTATTGTTGCCATGTTACGTAGCTATCCAGAACTCCATACACACATTATTTAGGGTTAATAGCATACGCTTTACAAATCATCGTATTCTTCAGGCGCTGCTCAGATCTATAGTTACCCAAATCGACAGTCAACACTTTTTATTAAACATAGGTGTCCATTATACACACAGATCAGCGATTCCACTGTGCTGTTGCAACTGATGCAGCTGCCCTTGAAGGAGGAGGAAGTGTCTGGCGCGTCATGCACGTACCGCACACCGCCCACGCTCGAGCGCCTGGGAGCACGCGGATTGGTGGACATCATAACAAATAAAGGCACGTTGACATGAGTCTGGAAAATACCTACGGGCGGGAAACCTAATATTTTAAATTCAAACGTAGCCACGGCTTGAAGGATACGGAAGTTTTGCATCAACTTTCATGATTCTTTCCGTTTCAGCCTCTTGATGTAGGCTTAGTGAGACTTCCAAGGTAGACATATTACACCAACACTCAAAAAGGAGAAAAAATAGTCAGGGGTAAAGGGGAATCCCGGGTGTAGCGACAATAATCATCCCGCCCTACATTTGCAAACCAGCCAAATCTGAAAACTGCAGGCTATTTCAGATTACAAACTGGCTCCTGCATGCGACAGAGCAGACGTAATTTGTCAGTAAAATAAATTACACGGTCTTCAGCACCACTTATATTAGCAATATAATGACAATATTAACGTCGCATTTCAACCAAGTTTACTGTATAAATGTCTTCTTCCAAGGACCCAACATAAGTCAGAAAACACCATTCTAACCCATAATTATGTGATATACATACACACAATTAAAAACTCCACTACATTTGTTACATTTTATATAGGCTACCTGAACCATGCATTCATAGTTAATTTAATTTCACTTGGGCTACTTCTTTATAAATTAGATCCAGAATTTATTGCACCAAATGGTGTGAAAGACACATATATAATTACAAAAACAATAACGAAAAAAAAAAAAACTGATCTGCCAACAAGTCCTGTAATACACCATAAAAATACACCATGATTATGGAGAATTTTTCATCTTGAAAAAAATAGATGAATATGTTCACACCTTGCAAACTGTTGTGTAGCAACTGTACTGACATAAAACAAAAACATTAAAATGTTAGGCGTTTATAGACTATGGTCAGTTTGCCTCATAGGCTATACATAGACAAAGCAAGAATCTTAAAATAATTTTTATTTTTAATTTTAATTTTAAACATGGCATCAATATCAAAAAATTGTGCAACAGTGATCATATCAACCAAAAAATGTCAAATTATACAAAAATCTGGAGCTCCCAACATGAGCAATACGATAACTGGTAATTTTGCTTCATAGAATTTGAATGAATCACACATTGAGCTTCTAGTTTCTAGCGAAGCACTCTTGCACTCTCAGAAAAAAGCGTACGAAAAGTACCTAAAAAGGTACAAATGTTTGTCACTGGGATGGTACCATATAGGTACATAAAATTGTACCCCTAGCCAGCCAAACAATTAATTTGTACCTTTTTTGCTTGAAAAGGTACTCATTAGTACCCAAATATAACATTTTACTTTTTTGGGGGGAAATTAGTTGTTTAAAGAAAAAGGTAGCTACAGTAGGTGAAAAAGTCTTATTCACCCTAGATTCTTTTTTATATACATTTCACCCTAGATGTATATATTTTTTGTCTTCTGCATTAGTGTGTCAGAAGAGAAAAAGTTTCGATTTTCAAACATTAATTTTCCAAAAAAATTAAACAGATGGTATGGATCCCCAGAGCCCTGATCTGAACATCATCGAGGCTGTCCGGGATTACCTGGAGAGACAGAAGCAAGCAAGACAACCAAAGTCTGCCGAATAACTGTGGCAAGTTCTCCAAGATGCTTGGAGCACCCTACCAGCTGATTTTCTTAGAAAACTGCACTACAGTGTACCTAAGAGAATTGATGCAGTTTTAAAGGCAAAGGGTGGTCACACCAAATATTGAATTGACGTTTAGACTTTTCATTAAATACATTTTTTTTATCTTCGCTTTACGGCTTTTGTACAGTACCTCCACTGTACCTTTATTTCTGAGAGCGTGTGCCCATTGGTGTCAGACATGTTAAAAATGCTATTTTCCCCCCCAGAAGCCTCCAGTTGGTGCCGGTGCTGGTCAGAGCTGTGCGGTTTCATCGACGATGTGAAAGCTGAAACAGTGATTGCACACTCGGACCGGCGTCCGCTGGCCAAAGCGGGGGACGGGGGGCATCGTTGGCCGAACACCGAGAGCAGAAAATCTGAGACGAGAGAAGAGCTTTAGACTTTTACGTGTGATTAACAGGAGCAAAACATTTTATTTTATTCATTTTGTTATTTTAATTTTTTTTAAAGTGTCACGCTCAGTCAAAAAAAAGTAAAGTAACGAGTTCTTGCTCCAGGTATGTGGGGACAATTAACTGCAGGAGAAAAAGAAAAATGCTATCCGCACACTTGAAAAATAAGACATGAGGTCTTATTTTTGAAGTGTGTCGGACAGGTGCTGTTGTTGACCCGTTTCACTCCCACACATAGAGATAAGACTGGACACGGAGGCCCACGCACCTTCCCACAGCTCCGGCAGTGATGTCGGCGACGCAGCAGAGTGAACGGGGCACGGCAGGCCATGCAGTGGTCACAGGCGCTGTCCGGGACCCAGACTGGGGGCCCTGAGCATCATGGGGAGACAAGGGGAGGAGGGACGAGGAGAGAAAGACAGGGCAAGTTAAAGGGCGCACAGGAGTGTTTTAAATGGATGGAAAAGCATTTGAAACACAAATAGTACATTTATGGGAAATATCACACTGGTTTACTCTAAAAATGAAGTGAAGGCGATTGTGAGCGTCTGACCCCTCACCTGTGACATTACCCACTCTGGGTACTCCCCTGCTCTGATCCACACATAGCTCACACCCCTCCTGCTGCAGGCTAGAGCCCTCTTCCACTGTGTTCTCCTCTTCCTCCATCACTGCAGGCAGACAGAACACACGCAGGTTTTTATCGTCTAAGAAAACGCTAAACGCCAAATTTAAGTCAGTGCTCCATGAAATAATTTCTACTATTTTATTATTGTTAATTTTCATGGTAACCTGGACTTTCCATATCCCCAAAGTAACACCCGTTCACACATTGAGGAGACATTATTATGAAGTACGCTTACTGTCATTTTGGACGTTTTCTCCCTCCGAGTCGTCTCGAGAGACTATCAGCTCAAAGACGCTTTTCAAAATTGTGCGCATGTCGCTGGCGAAGTTCGTCTGAAGCTGGTCGGCGACCCCTGCAGAAAGGAAGATTTGACACTGAACTCAGACAGGCCCATTATGCAATTACAGAAGAATAAAAAAAAAAAGAAAAGAAATGATGTTATAAGATGTACATTTTCTGCTCAGCACGGTGTTTTCATAGTGCTTGGACCACGTTATTGCCCCTTGCACATATTATTTATGATCGTTATTATGGGCCGAGTGGTAATATGACCATGAGCATCATCATTTCATGCTGGTCGACTTAAACAGCTCACCCATTACATGCTGTATACTCACACAGCCGGACATATATGGAAGAGGCTTTTAAAAAACCGTATACCCCCGGTTCTCTCGTCATTGCCATTTCCGACCTCAATTCAGGTGTGTGCAGTCCTGCATGTGCTCTTTCTGAAGCCTGTACCACTGACAGACAGACATACCCCCCTCACTTCCTTCTCCCCCTCAGGCAAATGCCACAGTAATTTACATGCTACCACTGCCAGTCCCAGTGCACGGTCCAGATTGGACACGAGACGGTGAGGCTCATACACACTGGGGGTAAGAGGGCGAGGCCACCCGGCCGCCCCAAAGAGCCCTGCGGCAACGTCCGGTCAGTTACCGGAGATGCAGACGAAGAGCCGGTGGACCATGTCGTTGCTGCTGCTGTACCCGCGCCCTCAGGTCCCGGTTGCCGGGGTGCCCTGCGTTGTGCCCGATGCTCAGCCTGACAGAGACAGTCATATCAACACAATGCCGCCCACAGAGCCGTCAACCACCCGCCCCTACCCCTAGAACCCCAAACCCCCACCCAGAGAACACCCCCCCCGCCCCAATTAAGCATGGGCCCCTCATTCTGCCATGGAACAAGGGCCCGACGTAGGGGGTGCAGCCAGCCGTGAAGAGTTGCTTTTTTGGGAGACGAGCACTTCAAAGGGCATCATTAAGGCTTGGGAAGCAGGCCTAAAACAAGCTACTTCCCTGTCTCATTAAAGCCTCTCACACACAGGGAACGGTGGGTTTCTCTTACGTTAATGAATGTGTGTGCGTTGTGTGTGTTTTAGGGCTGGGCGATATACAGCATCGATAATTATCGAATGTAAGAAGAACGGCTGTCGCCACCATGAAGGGTACTGCCTTTCTGTGTGTCTTTTTTTCTTTAAGTGTACCCGATATACGGCAGTAAACACCTAAACTTCATAGGCCACGTGAAATGGTTCCGGACAAAAAAAACAAAACATCACCGCTGATATCTATTGAGTGTTGATAAGACAGGCAATCAGCAGCAAGGTCGTACAGCTTCCATGTGATGCATTCGTGTTCAACGCCTTTCTGCTGTTTGTCCGTCTTATCAACACCCAATAGCCGGTGATGACGTTTTTTTCCCCCGGAAGAATTTCACGCCGGCTTTAAAGTTTAGATTAATTACCTGATGCGGTAGTGAAGAAAAAAAGATGAAAATAAAGGCACTACCCCACATGGTGGTGACGGCCGTTATTGCAATCGATAATTATCATTGCAGTATATCGCCCTGCCCTAGTGTGTTTTTCCATATGGTGTGTGTGTGTGTGTGTGTGTGTGTGTGTGTGTGTGTGCATATGTGATGGGTGTTTTTTGGTTAGGTGGTGTGTGTATACGTGATGTATGTGTGTGTGTCGGGTAGAAAGTATAATCCCCAGCTTACCTCCTGGCGTCTGTGCTGGGGGGTAACTGGCCGCAGTGCCAGCTCTGCCTGTGGCCGGGTCGCCAGGTCCGCTCGGTGCTGCTGCCCGCTCTGGGCTCTGATGGACTGCGGTAGTAATAGAACCGCTCCCTGACTGGGGTGTGAAGACTGGCAGCGTTCACCGCCTGCTCGCCACGGTGGTGCCTGGCCAGGCAGTCTGCCTGAGGGGACGGGGTGGAGCCAGTGGCTGTGGACGGAGCAGAGGGCGGGGTCGGGGGCAGGGCGTGGATTTTGGGTGGAGCTGAGGATGTGGGCGAGGCCGGCTCAGGGGGGCAAAGGGGGGGACGGCGCGTGGTGAACGGTGGGGGGGCCCCCGCTCTGAACATCAGGGGAAATGATGGTGTCAGGCTGTGGGGGAGAGTGGATCACTATGTGATCATCGCCTAGGGCGACACTGTGGGGGCGTGGCTCACTCTCCGAGGGAGTGGTCGGGCTGAGTGGGGCCGGGAAGGCGTGTGCAGTACGGAACAGCCTGCGCCGAGACCCCCCCACAGTCCCCCTGCCCTCATTGGCTCATAGTCAGTAGGGGTGTGGCCAGCAGGGGGGGGCGGAGCAGAGCAGGCCGCTGGACTCGGCCGCACATAGGCTCTTCTCCAGCACGTATAGCTCCTCCTTCGTCAGGACACGCAGCAGGTCCCTGCACAGGAAACTCCGTTAGACCAAATGTCCTTAAAGCTGTACTTTTAGCTGCCCTGCTAACCCTCAACATCAAATTAGCTACAAAATCCCTCCATTTCCCCACTCATTCCCAACATTGTCACTGTGAGGATTGAGTTCTCAGTTAACCTTCCTGGTTAAATGAAGGGAAGACAAACTAACAAACAAATGGAAAAAGACCAGAGAGCTCCTCGGGGATGGAGGGAGGGGAATAGGGGCAAACAAGGGTGGGGGGTACCCAGGCACGTGCACAGCCCTTTTTTTGGCATGGTGTTAAATGTATTTTATTTTTTCTTTATTTGTTATTGAAATTCTATCAACTATAAACAGGGAAATGTATAGTAGTATCCACGAAAAAATACACCTTATCAATTTAAAAAGTACCCCCCCCCCCCCCTTTCAAATGGTTTTGTCTCAAGCAAGCAATCAACGTCGCATCTTCCGACATTCCAAATACAATTTGTCATGAGAAGCACCGCCTCCCCTGCCCCCCACCCGGAAACAGCCGCCAATTTCCGCTCCCACAGGGCACTGGCCATGCTCGGATCTGGCAGGACCGGGGCGTGAACCCCGATGAGAGCGTGAACTGAAAGTCGGTGCTCTTATCGTTGTACCACCGCGGCGGCCCCCTAAAAACGTGATGTTAAGTGTATTATTGTTTGGGCATGTCGCAGTGTGTTTTCCCTGTTTCAATCAATCAATCAATCAATCAATCAATTTTGATTGGGAAATAAGAAGCAGCATAAACACTGCTAGAAGAGGCAAATACACCCGTCTCCAAAACTTGTGTTTTTAGCTATTTTATAGTTAAGAATGTAGGCTATAGCTGACTGTTCTATGTTCATTACTAGGGATAACTCCTACGTTGTGAGAAATTGTGCTTTGTCGTATCTGCTTTGTAGTCGGGTCAATGACCTTCGATATGCACTTATGGTACGTCGCTTTGGATAAAAGCGTCTGCCAAATAATTGTAATGTAATGAAAGGCAAAATACTTCTCACCTCCCTGACCCTGGATAGGTTTTTCAGCCATATGCATAGATGTAGTGTGTGTGACTGTGTGTGTGTGTGTGGCAGCCCAGAGTAGCAGCTCCCTCCTTTCACAGGCCAGCTAGTAGCAGTAGGGCGGATGAAAGCACAGGAAAACATTATTCTGATTTGGAGAGAGATAAATTGTCACCTGATAAAGAGCCCTGTGACTGAATTGGTCTAAACAACTGAACACATGACTGACTGCATTATTTACACTGACTGACTTGCATTACTACATCAAATATGTGGTTTCTTCATGGAATAATGTGTTTCAGTAGAATTTAAACAGGTCCCATGTTATGAACATAGTGTGTGATTATAGATGGCGGCGGTGTGGCAACATCGGGGTAGGAATAGTGCGTGTCGGTATAACAATAATGCCCTTTTATTTTATTTTTATTTTTTTTGCTTGAGGCCCTGCCCCCCAAAATGTCTGTGCACGGCCCTGGGGGTACCTTATTTTGAGCAGCAGGGTGTAGAAGGGGCTGAAGAGGCTGGACATGCCCTGGGAGCCGTGCTGCAGGTTCAGGGGCCCTTCCGGGAAGATCAGCAGCCCACTGTAGAGAGGGCCAGGAGCACACAGTCATCCAAACCAATTAAAAACATGGAATATAAAACTAATGACAGCGACGCATTCTAATTAACTGAAGCGGAACAGCCACTGCTCAAGTTGGCTATAGCACTTTTGCCAGCCTTCGAAAAGTACTAAAATGCTACTAAATCAGTCAGTCAGCGATTTGTTATGACAGAATGAGTGAGTGACATTGTCATTTGAGGGAATACTCCTGGTTACAAAACAAAACAAAACGAGAGAGCACCATTTGCAGTGTGCAGGTGAGAGGTCAGCATGCAGGTGAAAGGTTAGCGAGCAGGTGGGAGGTCACAGCAGGCTCACCAGATTATGGCCAGCCGTGGAATGGTGAACATGACAAGGGGCTCATAGCCATCGATCAGCTCCTGCTTTAGGTAGCCCAGTTTGAGTGCCCTGTGGGACAGGAGAGAGAACTGCTGGTTGAGGGAGCAGGGCAGTACATAGTAACTTAGTTGTTACTATGTACTGGAAGTACAGTACTATGTATTGTACTTAACATGAACGGCTTCAATAAACTATTCAGTCGTACTCCTAAATGAATGCTATGTGAAAAATGTTAGACGGACAAGGGCGTCTGCTATGCAAATGAATAATAATGCATACCTTTTACCTGGAGTCACAAGACACCTGCCAAACATGTTAAACGCCTTCCACACACTCACAGTCAAACCACACACTTTCATGACGCGTTTAAAATTTGCATTTGGACATGACACAAGATTGAGTGGGCTGTGGAAAAGTCCCGAACAGATCAAGTGTAGCTTGGAGCTCTGAACACTGGATGGAACTTGAACGCGGAGTGTGAGTGTTCCCCAATCAGTCGGCGGAGTGTCGGTCACCTGTCAACGGTCTCGCAGAAAAGCACCACGATCTCCTGCTGACTCTGAAGCTCCTCGACCGACTTCACCGGGATCACCGTGGAAACGTAGCTGCGCCAAACGAGACGACATTTAGCACACCTGCTCCCGCTTCTGCACGCGCTCCTCAGGATCGCGAAGGAGGGCAGCCAATGAGTTGCGTTTACTAGCTTCTAATTGTGGGTGTGATCTATATATATATATATATATATATTATATATATATATATATAGAAGTACATGCACAAGAAAACCTCCTAAGAGGCCCTACTTAAAAATGCTTAAACATTATACTTGTATAAATTATATGCTGGTATCTACATAGTCCATATATCCATGAGAATCTTCAAGAAAACACGTTATCAATCAAAGACATAATCATATTAAATAATATTGTACGAAATACTGGGGAAAATAAAGGCATCTTTGAAAATGCCAATCCGCAGAAAATATAATGGTTTCTAAAGGATATTTTATATATCCTTTCAAAATTACAGAAATTTGTCCAGTGCGCCCCTGTACAGGGCAAAAAAAAAACAAAACTATTTGTTTGCCCCAAGTTAAATTCACTGCCCTGAAATAATGTTAGTTTAGCATTTCTGGATTAGAGCTATACAATAGATGTATGCCTCTGACAGCCAATTTCTCACATCAACAATGAAAGGCAATTATCTAAAGAGGCCTGGAAGCAGATATGGCACAAGAACAGAGGAACAGACAATGCCTAGGCCCCAGTTCAGATCAAAAAGGCATTAGCCGATTAGACCCCTTCCAGAATGACTTTTCATTAGTCTGGTGAACGGCTGAGTTTTTAGAAAGTCAGATAAACCATAGTCTCTAAAATTTAACATGTATAGACAAGATGGATCCAGTCAGCCAATGCATAAACGGCTGTCATGGTAACCGTTGTTTCGAAGTGGTCTGCGCAGCTTAGATTTTTTATTTTAAGATTTGCCAGTCCGGTCTCATCTGCCGTGGCAGTTCTGACTTGCAGCGAGATGGAGTGGTCACGTGACCCCGGGGTACCTGAGCTCGAACTGCGAGTAGGCAGCGTCGTAGCGCAGGAGGGCTTCGCGCAGGGGCGGAGTGTAGGCGTGGCCCATCCCCCAGGCTCTGTTCCCTCAGGAGCATCCTGGCCCTCCTCCAGGCACTGCAGCATCTGCTCCGCCAGGGGGCGCAAGCGCTGCCCCTCCACCTCCCGCACCTCCAGGAAGGAGCCTGCCGACAGGCACTGCCCCCCCACACAGAGAGAGAGAGAAGCATAAGCATACGCAGGACCATCCATGTTCGCGCGCACACACACCCTACCAAAACACACACCACTTACGCACACACAAACCCAGACTCGTAATGAATGGTTTTCTTTGTGTAGAACACATTTTTCAAATACTCCAAATAGATGCCAGTAAATTTATGAAACAGTTCTGCGGGTTCCTTCAGTGAAACATGCTACTAGCCAGAACGTTCACTCGTATGAAAGAATCATTTTGTTCTTAATATGAGACTGAATGAGTGAAGATACAGGAATTTTTCTAGGGTTTAAAGTACTTAAAGTAATGGCGTGTCCCAGGGCGGTTTTCTACGTTATCAGCACAGTAGTTGACATTCTTGTGCTGACAGGTTGCAACAATCACAGTCCGCCTAGCAGCCGTGAGGGAAAGTGAAGTTTATGAACCAAAAAATGAGCAGAATGTACACTGATCTGAACAAATCACAGGATTTGTTTGTAGAGCAACGTCTCTTGGTTGGTTCACGGGAACAGATCAACACAGGGGGCTGTGACATGGATCAGCATGGGACTGTTTAGATCCCAACGTAGGAGACATTAGATGGAGGCCCAGCACTCTTAAATGACTGGATCAGAGTGTGGGCCGTGCGCTTTTTTTTTGTTTTTTTGTTTGTTTTTCTACCTAGTTGTTATTTTGGAGAGCCTACGCACCAAAAAGGTCAAACAAAGTGCAAGATAAAGGTTTCTAGTTGACTGTTTAGATCCCAATCATTTCTGAAACCAATTCAGAAATGAGGGCGGCCAATCGCTGCGTGACCTTTGAGCTCACCTCTGCAGCAAACCACAGCTGCACGCCCAGGTTCTCGTGCAGGATCTCGTCAGGGAACTTGACGTGGTAATCTCGGCTCTGGCGCTGCGCTGGGATGCAGTCGTCCATCACCAGCTCAATAGAGCGCAGCATCTGATCCTGACATGCAAACAACAAACTCACAGATTTACCAGTGCCCCCTGCTGGCCAGACATGACAGCTGAGAAAAAGGTTTACTGGAATGGTTAAATCAGGGGTGTCAAATTACATTCCCAGGGGGGCTGAGGTGTCTGCGGATTTTTTGTGGTTTCCTTCAAATCGGCTGCCAATTACGGCCTTGAGAACAGTTTGTGTGGATTCTTAAGCCAATCAGTGACTTAAATGAACCACAGGTGCATACAACACCCTGAAAACCAGTATACACTGTGGCCCCCCTCGGACTGTAGTTTGACACCTGTGGGTTAAACCTAGGCCATGACCGAATATGATCCCTTCACCTTTGAGGGCGCATATTTGAGTCAACTTCGTCAAAAAGCTTTTGAGTGGGTGACTTTTTCTCACAAATGGGGGCACTTTAAATACCAGGATGAAACCCTTATTTCCGGGGTTTTGTTAAGGGGATTCAGGAGCACACTCATCCGACAATTTCAGGAAGTGAACTGGAAGTAAAAACTTGTGTAGTACAAGACATAGATCATACAGTTGAGGTCGGAAATTTACATACAATTAGGTTGAAGTCATTAAAACTCATTTTTTAACCACTCCACAGATTTCATGTTAGCAAACTATAGTGTTGGTGGGCAAGTCAGTTAGGACATCTTCTCTGTGCATGACACAAGTAATTTTTCCAACAATTATTTACAGACGGATTATTTCACCTTTAATTCACTAAATCACAATTCCAGTGGGTCGGAAGTTTACATACACTAAGTTGACTGCCTTTAAATCTATATGGGAATTGGGGGGTGGGACTAGACATTGGACTAAATGTGTCTGTAAACAACTGTTGGAAAAATTACTTGTGTCATGCACAAAGTAGATGTTCTAACTGACTTGGTAACAGTATAGTTTGCCAACATGAAATCTGTGGAGTGGTTAAAAATTTGTTTTAATGACATAAACCTAAGTGTATGTAAACTTCAGACTACAACTGTATATGCATGTCTATGGTACAAGAGGGGGCCATATTACAAACCACTTCACCAGTTTGGAAAGAGTTCTACAGATTGAGCCCATAAACGGGTGACTTACCTGACTAACTCGCAGTCGGTTCAGCAGCATCAGATACTTCTGGGGGTCCTTGCGCAGGTCGACCGTGTTGAGCTCCATCGTCACGCGGGTCACCTCCTCATCCGCAAAGAAGAAGCGAGCGAGCGGCCGGGTGTCAGACCGCTGGGGACAGAGAAGAGGAGAGGCTGAGGCATACAAAGGATTGATCCCTACAATCAGTACTTCTTAACAACTTTGACCCCCCCTGTGAACCACCCCCTCTTATGACCCATTGCACACTGCAGCAGCACACCACACAACATAATGTTGCGTAACATAATGTACTCAACGCAATTAAACAATGTTTCAAATGCACCAAATCGATGCACTCATACCATGCTTATGAACACCAGAAATAATGTTTACACATGAACAAAACAGGATGTGTGCTGGCAGCCAGCCCCTTAAACTGTAGCTCCTTCGTGGTTTCTATTCTGTGGAGTCGTTGACGCAAACCATGAGCTGTATTTGACACACACAGAAGTGTGCTCATCATTGATATTTTACATACAGGGGCTTGGTAAAAAGGTATATCTAAGATTCATCTTACCATCATGTGTAATTGTAACATCACTACTTTTTTCAAGCAAGACAGTGATTTTTATTTGTTTCCAACTTTGCAATTCTTCAAAATAAAAAAATTTAAGAATTAAATAACTGAAAATATAACAGAAGGCCGATTTCACAGAACATTTCCAATTACATAATATACTGGAAACTGGAATAACACTGATTCCCATGAAAGATGCACCCCAAAGTTTCTGGCTATGTTGTCAACTTTGGTCATTTGGCATTTTCAGTGTGATACTTTCTATACCAGCTGTTCCAAGCTTTCAAATGCAGAGTAGTGAATCAAAAAAATTTCAATACTTGAATTTGGATGTTTTCCAGCTTTTATGAGGACACACACAGCACTGCAGACGCTGTATATGACGTGCACTTCGACTCCAGTGTACAAACAGGTGTACAAACAGTACACTGTCTTCTTACACAATCGCTGAGCCCAGATATGATTCACGGTATAATAACTCCTGCCTGGCCTGCACCCCAATCATCCGCAACGTCACATTTGGCTCACGGAAAGTCAGAAACAACTTGATTTCCAACACTGTCGATGAAGCGTGCGCGTGCGCGAGAGAGAGAGAGCGAGCGAGCGAGAGCGAGATAATTATGGCTGGGGCCTATCACAGGTGGAGTTCGGGGGAAAACGTGGCATGGGGGTTCTTCCCAATGGCGCCCGCCACCTTGATGTACGCTGCTCTCGCGGTGGGGCAAGCCCGAACGTGCCTCTAGGCAGGCTGGCAGATGAGAGGCGTCGGAATGCAATTATGCAGGCCTCGGCCCATCCCCGCGGCTGCTGCTGCTGGGATCAAAAGGGGAATATTCCGGGGAGCCGCCGTAGTGTGAACACAGACAAGGCAGGGGGTCAGTCGCATCGCTCTGTAATTTGGCCTCCCTTCTGGGCAGGCAGGCCCCTGTGGTCGTAGCCCCAGCTAAGCTGTGATCACTGACTGACCGTGTCATCACCACAGGTCTCCTGGTCGAAGCTCACAAGCAGTAATTAAGCTTCCAAAGGGCACACTGTGGCGTGGCTGACAAAACAATGGATCTGAGCAGGCAGCAGCACACAGCTAGAGCTGGGACTGTGGACTCATGCTATACATTTATGGGTGCCATATCTCATCCCCCAGATCTCTGTAGGTGTGTCCTTACCCAAATCGCTGATTAAAGACAATCAGCGAGAAAAAAAATGCTAATACAATCAGATTCATGGGGTGAGGACTAACTTATGATACAATTACGTCAACGGCAGACAATTTTGATAGCCTAATCCTGTCACATTGTCCACTGAAGTTCCAAGAGGTCTTAATTGATCAATACCTTCATTATCTTTATCCATCTATAGAAACAGCACAAATGTAAGCTAGCATGGCGTTACTCATTTAAAATGGATAAAGGCTTAACTTTAAATAAATTTTGTCAAAACATTACCAAGTGATACAGTTGATGAACACAACTTTAGCCAGTTTTCCTGTGTGTAGTACATTACCAGAAATCACAACCTAGACGTGCAGTTGAAGTCGGACGTTTACATACACTTAGGTCATTAAAACTCATTTTTAACCACTCCACAGATTTCATGTTAGCAAACTATATTGTTGGCAAGTCAGTTAGGACATCTACTTTGTGCATGACACAAGTAATTTTTCCAACAATTGTTTACAGACAGATTATTTCACGTTTAATTCACTATATCACAATTCCAGTGGGTCAGAAGTTTACATACACTAAGTTGACTGTGCCTTTAAACAGCTTGGGAAATTCCAGAAAATGATGTTATGGCTCTAGAAACTTTGGATAGGCTAATCAATATTATTTGAGTCAATTAGAGGTGTACCTGTGGATGCATTTTAAGGCCTCCCTTCAAACTCAGTGCCTCTTTGCTTGACATAATGGGAGAATCAAAATAAATCAGCTAAGACCTCAGAAAGAAAATTGTGGACCTCCACAAGCCTGGTTCATCCTTGGGAGCAATTTCCAAATGCCTGAAGGTACCATGTCCGTCTGTACAAACAATAGTATGCAAGTATACACACCATGGGACCACGCAGCCATCATACCACTCAGGAAGGAGATGCGTTCTGTCTCCTAGAGATGAACGTGCTTTGGTGCGAAAAGTGCAAAGCAATTCCAGAACAGCAAAGGACCTTGTGAAGATGCTGGAGGAAACAGGTACAAAAGTATCTATATCCACAGTAAAACGAGTCCTATATCAACATAACCTGAAAGGCTGCTCAGCAAGAAAGAATCCACTACTCCAAAACCGCCATTAAAAAAAGCCAGACTACAGTTCACAACTGCACATGGGGACAAAGATCTTACTTTTTGGAGAAATGTCCTCTGGTCTGATGAAACACAAATTGAACAATTTGGCTATCATGACCATTGTTATGTTTGGAGGAAAAAGGGTGAGGCTTGCAAGTCGAACGACACCATCCCAACCGTGAAGCACGGGGGGTGGCAGCATCATGTTGTGGGGGTGCTTTGCTGCAGCAGGGACTGGTCCACTTCATAAAATAGGTGGCATCATGAGGAAGGAAAATTATGTGGATCATCAGCTAGGAAGTTAAAGCTTGGTTGCAAATGTTTTTTTCAAATGGACAATGACCCAAAGCATACTTCCACAGTTGTGGCAAAATGGCTTAAGGACAACAAAGTCAAGGTATTGGAGTGGCCATCACAAAGTCCTGACTTCAATCCAATTGAAAATTTGTGGGCAGAACTGAAAAAGTGTGTGGGAGCAAGGAGGCCTACAAACCTGACTCAGTTACACCAGTTCTGTCAGGAGGAATGGGCCAAAATTCCAGCAACTTATTTTGAGAAGTTTGTGGAAGGCTACCCGAAACATTTGACTCAAGTTAAACCATTTAAAGGCAATACTACCAAATACTAACAGAGTGTATGTAAACTTCTGACCCACTGGAAATGTGATGAAAGAAATAAAAGCTGAAATTAATTTCAGATACTTTGTCATAATACATATTTTACCAAAGGTTCATATTCATCTGGAGAATAGCTGTGAAAACATTAAAGTATAACTGGATATTCGTTTCCACAGACTTGTGCACAACAATTTGTTAAACAGAGTTATCAAGGCATATATTTTTGGCATGATACTCAGCAATTCAATATAGTGCAAAATTACAGCTGTACATCAAATCAGTTCATCCGTGTGTGGGTTCACCATAACATACTCAGGCCGCTCCATGTCATTCCAATAGGCATGATCAACAACATGAGATAGCCAGCCAGAGAGCAAAAGAGGTTGGTACACACAATATAAAGACCTCCTTAATCACACAGTGTGGTCCTTAAATACACCTTTGTCATCCAGGAAAGCATTGTCCTAAGGAACACACAAACACTGTGCCGTTTGTGTACTTTGCCAAAGGTGTGAGGCCTGACTCCCTCAGCATGTATTTTTTTCGTTGGGAACTTTACAATGAAATAGTTCACAATGGGGAGAGTGTGAGGTTTTGACTGGGGGCAACACGTTTGCAAAAAGAAACCCAGTCACCAAGAGGAGCTTACGGAGCCACGCAGACCAGGCCTACTGGACAAAATAAAAAAACAAAGCAAGTATTAGCCTGACATGACCGAGACACAGACGGAGAAAACTATTTTGTGAACCACACATTAGTGACTGCCTCATATAGAAGGAACCTCATATAGAAGAATCACCTCTTCAGATTGCATCATGGCTGTCCAGAACCCCATTAGATACAATAATAATTTCCTTCATTTTTTTAAAAGTTTCTTTCTTTGACTGTTTTTCCTTTTGGTATAGGTTTATAGGAATATAGAGCTGTGCAAAGATAGGGTCTGTCGCCTGTCAAGTTAAAATTATTTTGTGATATTGCACTTTGTATTCCTGAGACTAACGCTTCTTTACGTCGCTCTGGCTAAGAGCGTCTGCTAATTGATTGTAATGATGTAATGAACACAAAGGTAGGCTACCGTGATCATTTGGGGTTGTCGGGGAGTGCAGTCTTTTGGTTTCTCGAAAGTTTTAATTAAAAGGGCAATCGTAAATAGCCATCGTGCAATACAGCTCACACGAAGGCACTTTCATATGACACAGGGGCCCTGCAACCATCTTTAAAAGACAAAAAAAGAAACTAATGAACCAGCTAAACACGGAAGGAGTCGACGCCGTTGTACAGCTTCATTAAGCCTTTAGGGCCGGGGAAATGGCAAATAGCCAGATTATTCGAAAGCATGTGCTCACAGTTCAGCAAACTAAATAAAAATGCAGGAGTGTCAATCTCAATTCACCGCGGGTCTTGTGAACGCTATTGTTTCAGTCCAATTCCCCTGCTTCAAGTGGTCCGATTATTTAGGAAACTTCGCCAGCAGTAGCCTAAATATTCACTTGTGTGCGAAGGCAAACGGACTGCAGGGAAACACTACCCCGTACACATGGGACATATTTATGTGCATAGCCTATACGGTCTGTGTGGCATGTAGCGCCTACTATCGTTTACAAAGCTGAAAAAACTAATATGCTAAACACAGTTAAACAATTAGACCTGTACAGCCAAAAAAAAAAAACCTTTAGGCTACATGAGGCCCTCCAGGAAATTATTTTAACACCAAACGAGGTCTTCAAACAATTTGGACTTCTGTAAAATGTAACTTACATAGCGAAACAACTACCATACATCCTGCAAAGCAAATACCACACATTTAATTTTGGGAAACAATTAAAGTAGACTAGCGTACAGACCTACAGGTATGACAAACAATAACGATCACGTAAAACCCGTGATCTGGGCTGGGATGCTTTCGATCAGTGCCTTGTTTGATTCTGATTCATAACCGAATCAATCCAGACGTCCAGCCATTCAATTTCAACGAACAAAAACGGGCGAGGAGCAGAAACGGTGGATATTAAGCTTCTGGCAGTAGGCTATAGCTTATGCTACAAGTCGTGTGGACTTTTGCCTCTGCGGACATGTGCCAAAAACTAGGCTCTCGCTTTAAACCACTAAGGTTAGAATACCGATCGTGTGTTGTCTAAGTGTTCTTAATATTACACAGTATAATAGTTTTTTTTTTTTTTTTGTGTAGGCTAGCACATCGCATTCATTGTATTCACATTGTATTCATTTAATAGGCTATATGTCTTATGTTTTACCATTTATGTTGACTGTAATGTTTAATGCATGTCGTATGCTTGGAATGTAATGTTTGATTATGTTTAATGTATGGGTTTAAAGAACGTTTATCAAAATCAATGCATAAACCAGAACGACAGGTTGTACTATTGACTGAAGAAGCATATCCATCTCGCCACAATGTTTCAAAAGTGAAAATAAATTTAGGTAGGCTACACATGCTAACGAACCAATCAAGATTAAATGGTCCCCCACAGTTTTTAAACAAATGCCACCGACTTGTCGGCAACCTTGTAGCTATAGCCTACACATATGCTACTGTATAACGACACTTTGCCACACTTCAGTAGTCTTATATCAATTAGTTTAAAATCTTACCTTGGGCCTGTTGAGCCATCGTCTCATAAGAGCTGACAACATTTTGTAAGCAATAGCTATTTTGACTAAGTTAGCTAGCCAGCCACTAAGTTACATGCTCTCTCGACCAGGAGGCTAGCCTACTGTATGCTATTCAAACAGAGACAGTATTCAAATGGAGCTGGTGAAAGTTTTTTTTAAAACTTAAATGTTATTTAGAGGTAAATCCTTCGATGCACGCGTCTTAGCTTGTAGGTAAGCTATAGTTTACTGTGAATTTCCACCAAGCCAGTGTTTCGAGTCTTTTGAAGTGAAAAGTTGTCAATATGTATTCCTGTAGTTCCTAGCTCGCTTGTCTGCTAGCCGTGTCGTCGCGCTGCATATTTTTGCTCTGTCATTTTGGGTACACTTCAAGGCAGATCGCATGTCCCACAGCAGTGTGAGCACTCCGTCAGTTCTCAGCCGCTTTCATCGTTGGGTAGATGTTACGTTTCCGTGAATTACGCAAGTAATTAATTTCTTTTTAATGGGCATTCCCATTTCTTCTTTACAAAATGAAACCCAGCGACGTCAATGTTGCCAGCAACTTTTAAAAAGTTGTGTCGTTTGCTCGTCCGCCTTTGAACTCCGATTGGTAACTTTCACAGCACCCCACCACCCACATGCTCCGCACTTTTGAAGGCGATGCCCTGCATTTAGCTACGGAGCTCATGAATATTTAGGCTACGGTTTTCTAAGTCACTGCATAATTTCTCAGTTATTGTTCAGAGCTCTTTACGGGCCAGATCGGATAGCCTAAAGTTGTCACGAATATTCCACGTTGATACTAGTGTTTTCTTTTCCGCTCTTCTTCTGTCCTGTATAGTGCTTGCCAGCTCTTCCACGCCTTTTCAAACCGTGACCGTGTACTACGTCACATAATCACACCCTTCCCACACTCCGACTCACCTGGGAGTGAGAGAGACTGTATCCCCTCAGTCACTGATCCTGGATCAGTCGCCATCTCCCATTACATAAAATGGATGGCTTCAGCCGTCATACCACAGGATTGCACAGTTCTCGCCAAACGGAGTAGGTTATTCGTATTGAGCAATAAGGTTGCTTAGACAAGAGTTGTATCTTAAGCAATAACCTAGCCTATAATAGTGTTTTTAATTTTAGCAACTGGCTATTTTCTTCTCCCAAGTGCACTGGGTTCAGACCTTCAGACCAAGGGCAAAGTGAGAATAAGAAGACTTTGACCGTGAACCCAAACACAAGGCAGGCTGTGCTTATTACTGAAGCTAAGCATGGGCCTGTATGACAAAGCATGATTACTGAGTTAGCTAAACTGCATTGAACAAAACCCAGAACCCTGTTCCTGATTTTACTCAGTGCAGTTACCCAGCTAACTCAGTAATCCTGCTTCATGATACAGGTCCCAGGGCTGGGCTTGGTGAGTAATGGGCTTGAGAGGTGTTAAACTAGGAAGCAGGATTAATTAGCTGGATAACTGCACTGAGTAAAACCCGAAACAGTTCTTTTTACTTCAGTTCCAGATTTTGGAGGGTTTCGGGTTTTACTCAGTGCAGTTATCCAGTTAACTCAGTAATCCTGCATTGTACCCCCCAGGACTGTAATTGGATGGAAGGCCTAGGATAATCAGATTGGTGCTGATGGGCCAGTAGAGGGCACATTTTTGCTCATTCTGTCCCAAGCAAATAATTTCCCCATTTCAGTGCAGGATAATGGATATTGGGCTGTGGGCACCAACCATCCTATTGGTAAGATGTTTATTGAGGTCCTAATCCACAATTGCAATTTGGCTACATATACAACAAGACTCACTTGTAAATCTGGCAACCCTCTCATCCCCAAATTTAAATAGCTACATTGAGTGATGATGCAAAATGGCTGTCGTACATCATATAGGTATGTTCTAAATATTATTGATTTTACCATTGAGGAGGCCTATATCCCACAGTTAGCAGGATAAATGGTCATTTGAAGGCATTCATTTCAATATTAGATTAAAATGTCATGGTCCAATCGCATATATTACAATGACAAATGTATTACAATAATAGGAATAATGTTCATACTTTGTAGCTATGTTTTATTTATTTATTTTAAAGATGATCTACCTGGGGGGTATACTACGAAGCAGGAGGATTACTGAGTTAGCTGCATATTACACTGAGTAAAACCCAGAACTGTCCTTTACGTCGCTCCATGTTCCAGATTTGGGAGGGTTCCGGCTTTTACTGAGTGCAGTTATATAATCCTGCTTTGTCATATACCCCCCTAAAGTAAGGCTGGCACAAAACTGGATTTTATCTGTGTGCATGGCTTGGATTCCACAACTGTTTAGTGTCGGCTAACTGGTTTTATTTTGTAGCAGTAATGACATTTTTCTTGAAGAAGGAGGAAAAGAATAATGCCCACTAAAATATTGAATTCAATATTACAGGCATTTTTAAATATAAAAAAAAAACATGTTTCCAGTGACAGCAGAATGATACCTATCCTATGTAACACACTCTTGAAGAACATTAACGTTAAACCATTCTCTAGGCTTTACTTACCTGAGAATATGTGCCATTATTAAATATGGTCCCAGGCAGGCTTCCATGCCTGTACCGACGCCATTTTTCCAGCACTATGTGTGTGACCTCTGAACTCCAGGGTTTGCCAGCTCTCCGCCATATTGGCTGTTGTCTTGCCGAGACAAGGCAGGGAAGGTTTTTTTTGGTACTGGACGAATTGAAACTGTGGCTATTTCCACCCGTAAAACTGGTGCAAACTGGGCCAGATCGATTCGCAGAAAGCTGCATCATGGCCAGAAAGAAAAGCAAACAGCAAGGAGTCGGGAATAAGGAGCTGATCAGTGGACAGCAGAGCCTATCGAAGAGCCCCGTCTCTCCCGGCGATGCAGCTGGCGGTGGCGGAGATGCAGGACTGGAAAGGCTGGCCAGGGCGAATCAGGTAGCGAAAAGAGCTAACCAGCTAAGCTACATGCAGCTAATTTATCCCCTGTGTATTTTTTGTTGTTGCGATTTTTAAATTGCGATTTAATTATTTTAATGCGCTAAATGTTGCACATTGTTGAGGGTCCAGTTTTACCCGTCTAAAACCCTGTGTGGGGCGGATCAGTAGAGTAAATAAATAAATAAAATCATAGCCACACACATACACACATCAGCTAGCCACTTAGCATGCTAGCTAGCTAACGTAAGCTAACGTAAAAATACTTGCAAGCCAGGTGAACGTTCCGACCCATTCGACGCAGCTAACGTTATATCCAGGTGTAGCAACTCGCCACAGTGAATCTCCTTTTTCTAATTCGCTTTAGATAGCCGTACAACTATGTGAGTTAGTGAATTTACCGATCGATAACGTTATCTTTCTCTATCGATGTGATCGGTAGCCAGCTAGCCGACTAGCTAACCAGCTGCTGGAGAAAAAATGAAACCGAAATACGAGCCGAGAAGCTAACGCTAACCATAGGGACACTTGCGAAGCTGCTGGCCAGTATTAGCTCGATAGTTAAGAGCTTGGTCGCTACGAAATTAGGTTTTTGCAGAATTGTTAACTGGCCAGTGCGGATGTGATATTATTGAATAAACTATTTGATGAACTTAACGTTACCGTACAAAAAAAAAAAAATTCTGACACACTTTGTGGCATTAATGCCACAAGCATATTCTCGGGTTTGGATGGGTCAGGTAACGTTAGATTATTAAATTGTGCACCCGAGGATTAGATGAAGCTAGACGGCTAACGAGTGCAATTGGATTGATGAAAGCATAGGTAGCTACCTGTATTTTGGACGTGTATCCAGGCCGTGTGGATTTGAGGAAAAACCCGGCTAAAAAACTTGGCTATAATATGTTCGTTCGCAGAATGAACGGCATTTTTTGTGTATGGGACAGAAGAAATTGTTTGCATAACGTTGCCTGTCTGCACAAACTGCGTTTAACGTTGGACGCTAATATAGCTGTCGAGTCCGTGTTAATCCAGATGACCTTGCCACACTAAATGAAATGGCTAACTAGATGGGTTTTGAGCGGAGGGGTTACTTTGAGGCCACGGAACCCATTGTCCCGGTGACATTTACTAGGGTGCCGATCGTTTCAACGACGGATACTGTATGGATTGAGGAGACTGACATGAGTTGCTAACAATTCTCACTCAGGTGGAAGAACCCCATCCGCCCGTCTGCAACTCTGCATGTCTCTTGAAATCCGCAGCAGAAGCAGGTACCCAGGTGGACGATGCACCCTGGGTATTGTAGTTTGGGGTGACTTGGCCTGGGACTGCCCTCTTGAGCTTTCCATCCTTGACTGAGCCATCAGGGGCATAGTTGTGGCACATTCTCAACTTAGAATTCTCTTCTTGTGCAGCATATATTTGTTGGTCTTTTGGTCCATTTGAAAGGCTGAATAATTTAAGGGGAGGCAGCCAGCAGTGAGCTGCTCCACACAGTGGGAACTTGGAAGAAAAAAAAAAAAAAGATGAAAAATGGGTGTGCACTTCGGTGGCAGAATTGGCAAGAAGCAGTCCAGAATATTTGCTGCCTTTCTGAGTTTTGTGGCAAGATTGTTTTTTCTTTTTTCTTTTTTTTGCATTCATGCTCTGTGCAGTTTGCCAAACCAAGGCCCTTCACAGTTGTTGTTGTTATTTATTTGGTTTGCAGACAGTCCTGTCCAAGGTGACTTCAGTAGTTTTCTGTACTGTACTAGGTATTTATGGGAGAAATTCAGGTTCAGTTCATACTTTGTCCAAGGGCGTCAACTGCAGTTCTTTACTTGAGATTAGAACCCACAGCCACCTGGTTACATGTATGGCCCCCCTTAACCACTACGCAGGCCTGCCTTCTGGAATAGTTGGCCGTTATGGAAAAATAACCTCAAAGTTACCATTTCAAACAACACAATGTGCTCCCTCCACCCCCCTCAGCTGTCTCCAGTGTGGGATGGCCTCAGGGGAGCTCCTCTGTATAACTCATCGATCGCTGCCTTAGTCTGTGATGCCGTGCGGCTGGTGTTACGGTTACGGGGGGCGGGTCTTACGCAGGTTTGAAACCACGGCCCTCGCATGGCCGCTCAGAGCGGTCAATGGCTGCAGTTAGCCCACTGAACTAAAGACCAAGGTCTCCAGCCATGGGAACCAATCGCAGTCTTATGGCTTCTTCAGGAGTGACCTCACAATCTGTAGCGGGCACTACGCGCTGACTCTTGGTTCCAACCCCTGGTGCGTCTAGTGATGACATATGACTGTCAAACAAACCCCACAGCCCTAGCCAGTTTGCAACCAGGAAACATTTAGCCAAAACCGTCACGGCTCAATACAATACCACTGCCTGTATTATGTATAGGAAGTAGCTTGACTTGATGCCAAAGAATCCAGCAAAGACACCACAACCCCCCCCAACCCCACCGAAAAAAATAAGAAAATGGGGAAAATGGAGCCGTTTCTGACTTATATTCATTGTGAGAAGCCAAGTGGATAGGAGCAGCTGCGGACTCCACAGCCACCAGCGCACATTTGCATTGCACTGCCCTCCATGGCCAGCCTCGTAATCTGGAGTGTTTGTTTGCTCTTCTCCTCCAGCAGGCTTGCCCTTGTTGCGCGTGGCGACGAAGGCCAGGGCACTGTTACTTGGCAAAAACAGGATTTCCACGCTGAGCGACGGGAGAGCGTGGCGCTGGCGCACGTTCTCGACAGGAACGTGTGAAACTGTGCGTCCTCCGGAATTCCAGCCCGAGTCCGTGTTGTCAAAAGTTCCCGTGATTCAAATCGGTCTGCTGCGTTGGAGAGACGCTTTTACGCCGCTTCCATTGGCAAGCCTCAGCAGCGATTAATCCGGCGTACACTTCTCATTTCAAAATACTTTTTTCTTAAAGAGTGATATTCATGTAGTTAACCTGTGTTTTTAAAACCAGTTTTCATCCCGTGTTTATGTTTTTCTCCCAAATGCCCAGTTGTAATTTTCAGCCTTCTGCATCGCTGCAGTGTCCTGTGTTGGTTGTGAAGAGTGCAGGCTTGCATGCGTGTGCTCTGAAACGCATTCTGCCAGCTGCTGTTTCTTCTCACTCCGCACTCCACCCGCTGAGCTGCTCAGCGCAGCATTGCGGTGGAGGACCATGCAACCTGCTCGTGCAGCTGCTCCAGCACCTTGTCCCTCCAAGGAAGGTGCTCTCTTGTGGGGAAACCCTGTGACCCCCACAGAGCTCTGGCCAGCCAGAACTGGAGTACCATTCTGTGGAGCACTCCCCTGCTCCAAGGACTAGTGCTTTAGCAGTGTATGGGCAGCAGTGTAGAATAATGCCGGGTATGAAATTCACTTTTTCACCCACTGGCCAGAGTGGCTTGTGGATTCTAAAAATCACCAGCCATTTTTAACATTTTACCAGCCACATTACCTATATTAAATTACATTACATTACATTACATTCATTTAGCAGACTCTTTTATCCAAAGCGACGTACAATAAGTGCATACAGAGACGTCATCAAAGTCACTACAGAACAGACAAGACAAAGCACAGCACATCCTTCCCATAATGTAGCAGTTACAATTACAATATTACAAAACATCTTACCAGCCACAGTCAAACTTTTACCAGCATTTGGCTGGTGGCTGGTGTTAATTTCACACCCTGATAATGGTTAGAGAACTGAGCTTCTAACTTGTAGGTTGTCAGTTAATATCCGGCTATATAAGTGAATTGTATGTAAATGATGTAAGCTTGAGAGCTTAAAGATGTTGAGATGAGAGCTTCTGCTGAAGACCTATTATACATGTAATGCGTATGTAATGCTCGCCCGCAGATCTATTTCCAGGTGTCTTGTACGAAGCTTTGAAGTGGCTGAGATGCAGCTGATTAAGTGAGCCCTGACTGTGGATGCACCTGCTGCTCGATCTCAAACGGCTGCTGGCGCACAACCCGCTGGTGATGCGGTCAGAGGCGCGAGGCAGAGGAAGCGATCAAACCGTGCCAGTCTCTGAAGGCTGCTCCACCTGCCAGAACATGGAAACTGCAGGGCTTCTCACTCCACTGGCTTTTCCTTTTTCTGAAGACCTGCCTGTTTACTTATGGCTGAGAGGGCTGGGAGGAGCAAGGCCTTTCATTGTAATGGGTCCTGGGAAAGTGTGATTGTTATCTAATGCTGTTTTCATTGGCAGGCTCATGCGATGCTATCTGGTGTCATCCCTTGAGCTGTGACTCTTGTTGCTGTAGACTCGTGCTTTTTGTTGCTATGACTCCGCTGTTGTAGACTCATGCTTATCAGTGCTTTGATTCTTGCTTCTATAGACGTGTACTTATCGGTGCAATGACACTGTTGCTGTAGACCTGTGCTTATTGGTGCAATGACACTGTTGCTGTAGACTTGTGCTTATTGGTGCTATGACTCTGTTGCTGTAGACTTGTGCTTATCGGTGCTATGACTCTGTTGCTGTAGACTTGTGCTTATCGGTGCTATGACTCGGGTGCTGCAGATTCATGCTTATCGGTGCTATGACTCGGTTGCTGTAGACTTGTGTGACGGTGCGGTGGACTCGTGTGTATCAGTATTTTGAGGTTGTTGTGGGAGTTGTGTGGTAGGTGGAGGGATTATGGTGAAGTTCAGTGTTTATGGTGGTTCTACAGGCAGTGACGTAGCTCTGTGGAGACAGAGGAAGAGCAGGTGTTTTTTTTGGTAACTGAGTCTCTTAACAGAGTGTTTTCCTTTTGGTTGTGTATTTAAGACCAGTTCAGACCACACTGCTTTTCGGTACTATGACTTGGCTGCTGTAGACTCGTGCTTATTGGTGCTTTGACTCTTGTTGCTGTAGACTCGTGTTTATCGGTGCTATGACTCTCGTTGCTGTAGCTCGGGTGCTGTGGACTCGGTGCTGTAGTCTTGTGTATTCGTGCGGTGGACTCGTGTATCGGTATTTTGAGGTTGTTGTGGGAGTTTTGTGGTAGGTGGAGGGATTCTGGTGAAGTTCAGTGTTTATGGTGGTTCTATGGGCAGTGACGTAGCTCTGTGGAGACAGAGAAAGAGCAGGTGTTTTTTTGCGCACTCAGCTAACTGAGTCTCTTAATAGGGTGTTTTGCTGTGTGCTTACGGTTACGTATTTAAGACCAGTTCAAACCACACTGGTCCGGTTATGCATTCCGAGGTGTGCTAGTGATGTAATAAACTCCCTGAAAGCAGGCTCACTTACTCCAGAATAACTGAAGTACATACATGCAATACGAGTCGTTGATACTTGACATGTATGCTGGCCTGTATTTGAGAATAACGGATTCCACTTAATGGAACCCTCCCACACCAAAACGCCCGCTACACGGTTAACTTGTTAGTTCTCTGGAAAGGTATTTTATAAAAAAAAATTTTAAGCTTCGCATTCTGGGCTTCCCTTTATTATGGCTTTTTTAAGTGGCCTTGTGCTGCACGTTTGCTCTTTTATGCTGCACAATCATCCGCCTCTTCAGAGAAGAAACGGCTGATTGCGCGCGCGTGTAATGGGCTTAGAAGGGTGCGAAATTTTCCCGTGACCGGCTGCAGATTGAGCGGGAAACGCAGCCCAATGAAAGGCTTCCGAACCGAGCGGGGCCGCAGAGCCGCGGTAAGCCACGGTTACACCTGGCCTCTCCACGCACAGAAAGCTAGAGCCGGCGATGTGTTTGCAGTAGCGACAAAAACAGGATTTTTTTATGAAAAAAAAGGAAAGAAAAGAAAAAGAAGAAAAAAAACTACTTCCTGTCTAATCGTCGTTGACACCGTTGCTTTGCTTGGCTAATTGAGCGAGGTGAAGAGATGAAGAGATCTGCTCGGTGATGAAGAGATCCCCCCCCCCGCCCCCCTTTTCTTTGTTGCAGTTTACCTCAGACGCGTTACCCTCTTATGCATTTCCTCAAGCTTTTCCCACGAGGGCTCTGCACAGGGGCACAGCAGGTGTGACTCCCTCACAATTTTAACCTGTGACTGCCTCATCACTCGACGAGCTGTTTAATCACCGCGCGCCACCCCCCGCCAGTTAGTGCAAACAGTTTTAACAACCTTCCGCTATCGCACACGATTGGTTACCCTGACGACAGCCAAAACCCAGTCGTGATAATGCGAATCCCAAAACCGAAACTGTCGTGTGTTAAGAGTGCCTGGCTGGTCTTTGCCAGTCATAGTGCACGAGCTGTGAAGGGAATGGCCTTTTTATTGGTTGAACTTGACACAAGTCAGTGATTGACAGCAAACACTTGTTTCTTGTAGTTCACAGGGCTGGAAATTATACTCTAGCAGTATTAGCCAGTTTTACTAGAAGCAGGGTTTTGCACTGCCTGGAAACATCCTGTCAGTGGTATGCTAAACGCTAAGCTGCTTATGTTAAGAATGGCTAAATCTACTATGTCTTGGGAGTGTTATTTTAATCAAAGCCTCAGATTCCCATCACTAATGTAGTGTAATATTTTGCTTGTGATTGTCCTGCAGTCTTGTGAAGGTTTTTTTATTTTTTATTTTTGTGGGGGTGGGCGGGGGGGGGGGGGGGGGGGGGGGTGGTTGCTACTGTCCAGTGTAGCCCCCCTGACCTTTGACCTGTGTGTGTGCTTGCAGCCCCTCCCTCTGTCGTCGGGCCAGCCCATGCACACCTGCTGCCTGCTGTGTCACCGTGAGTTCAAGGACTGGGGGGCAGGGCCAGCCAACGGACTCCCCTCCCATGGGGCCAAGATGGCCGACAGCGTGCCGGCGCTGTCCCAAGCCCTGCTGCGCGAGGTGCCAGGGCGCAAGCTGGCCGACGCCGTGCCGTCGCTCTCCCAGTCACTGCTGGGCGAGGTGCCGCTCTGGATCTGCCAGAGCTGCCGCAAGAGTGTGGAGGAAGAGGAGCGGCGGGCAACACAGGAACAGAACCTACCGGTGAGACTGTGCGCGTTGTGCGCGTGTGCGCCTGTGCGCCTGTGCGCGTGTGAGAGATGTGGACAAAAAAATTGCCCATATTCCCAATCCTTATAACGGGCACAGAGCCCTTCATCTTGCCACTGAAACTATTCATATCCAGTCACTACCGTGTAGTATGTATATTCTGTACTGTGTACTTGTGTTTTTTTCAGTAATATAGCCCCATTTCCTAAGGTTCTGTACTGTGTACTTGTGTTTTTTTCAGTAATATAGCCCCATTTCCTAAGGACCAGAGGGGTCCAGAAAGCTCAGGTTTAGTAATTTCAGCTAATTGTGTCTTAATGATTAACTGATTCGGGCCAGTAAAAGTGCTCCTGATCAGTTAGAATCACTCGGACGTTCACGAAGCCACCGGCTAAAACACTTACAACGATTGAATAACAGATACGGTTTCTCACAAACAGAACTTTTGGTTTGGATATCAGCGATTGCCTGGCTAAAGTGGATGTTAGTTACGTTAATGCTATTAGCTTACCTCGTTTCTTTGAAGCTATCATAAATAAACGTTTGCAGTAGACGGCTAGTTGTGAAATTATTTTATCTCCCATTTAATTTCCCCCTAAGGTCCCTCTGTGAAAGTTAGTGTATCTGATTGCACCCCTTCCATAACTCCCTTTACTGTAGCAGCAAGTAGAAGTAAGCTGAAGAACAGAAAGAGAGATTAACGGCACCGTGGCTGTAAAGCAGAATATAGTTTGGTGGCTGTAACCCGTTTTGTAGTAAAGGGGTTGCATCCTTTCAATACTGTTGAATCGCCAAAATGGATGTCCTGACAGTTTTAGAATTGCACTTTATTTTCTTCTGTTCCTATTTCCATTCATTTTACAAATTGAAATTGCATTTTATTTTCTTATGTTGCGCTTATTCTGTCATTTTACAATGACATAATGTAACAGAATGAAAATGTTTACAAATAGTAAAGATATCAGTTTATAATAATTTATAGAAACATAATCGATAAACATAAAGTTTTCATCTAAAGCAGGGCTGCCCAACCCTCTTCCTGGAGATCTAACGTCCTGTAGGTTTTTTACTCCAACCTCATTCAACAGCTATAGAGAGCCTGTTGAGCTGCTCATTAGTAGAATCGGGTGTGCCAAATTAGGGTTGATATGAAAACCCACAGGACGGTAGATCTCCAGGAACAGGGTCGGGCAGCCCTGATATAAAGTATCGAAAAAAGTATCGTGCAGGTATCGTATCGAATTAAGGGCATCGGTTTTGGTATCGGTATCGAAACATTTCAAACGATACCCAACCCTAGTTGCGGGGAGGATATATCACAGAGATTCTGTGCAAATTCACCGATGCATATATTACCTGGATGTCAGTCATCTTCCATGACGAGCAGTGCCACATCTGCACCCTAAAGTGAGGGGAGGATTGAGGCTTCAAACCCCGCTGTAGGTGGAGCTACTGCATGCTGTCGATCTCTGTTTGAACCAATCGAAAGAGTCTTCTGCAGCGGAATAGTTCAGATCAGTGAGTCACTATAACACATGGCTCCACAACCTCTTCAGACCTGCCAGATACTCGGCTATGTATTTTGCGGTGCTTAGGTTCCGTCCACTAACCATTGATGCTGAAATATTTAAATTCAATGTAGCCTTTCAAAATTCATAACGACATGACAAAGTACAATATGTAAAGTCTGCACTGCATCATAGCACCAGAAGCTCCGGTAACTAACCAGAACCTCCTGTTGTTAAGGAAACAGAATGAACATAGGAGTTGCACGTCTGGTGCGTGTAGATAATCCGTGGTAGCTCCTCCCATGCTATAGTTTATGTGTCACACTGAAGACTGACCCTGGTGAGTTACCCGTATTGATCCCTGGCATGTGATTGGTGCAGGTTCCCCTGTCGCACGCCTCGTCCTGTAAGGCACAGGGCTGTGGGAATGGCTACCCTGAGCCCAGTGCGGTGGAGTGGGACCCCAGCTCCTTCCTCTCTGCCCACAAACTCTCCGGCCTCTGGAACTCCGCCCACTCCAATGGAGGCGGGCACTGTAACCACGGCGCGGGCTCACACTCACAGCAAGGTCAGTGACCCCTAACCCACCTGTCAGTCAATCACTCCTGCCTCTGCAGTCCTCTCTGGTTGTTGGCTGTATAAGAGGCCAATCTAAATTTAGTATTTAATTTTTTTCTACAGTCTATACATGACAAGGAAAGTCACTACATACAATTCCAAGGCAAGTTGCATTCAGGAATTTAGTTTGTTTCTTATAATTCATACCATTTGTGTGTGCATCTGGGGAGAGATATGAAAATCTACAAAGAAATGTATTTTTTCATTCATACTACAATAAGGATGAAATACAGTATAGAAATTAATATGGGTAAGATTCTCATGGGGTACCGCAGTGTTAGTTTTACAGCTGGTCCACCTATGTTCAAGTGTTGACCATGTTTTTGGGGTTCGCTCTGGCGGAATCTGGTCCTGCGTGTTTTCTGGTTCTTCTGCTGTCTGTGGGCTTCTGACAGCCAAGGCAGGGCTCTGTCTGAAGGACTTCATTGTGAGTGCGTGCACAGACCGGTGTGACAGGATTCAGTGGAGGAGGAAGAATGGCTCCAGTCTGTAATAAAACCGATGACAT
Source organism: Synaphobranchus kaupii (assembly GCA_029718625.1). NCBI lineage: Eukaryota > Metazoa > Chordata > Actinopteri > Anguilliformes > Synaphobranchidae > Synaphobranchus > Synaphobranchus kaupii. Next base: position 8,459,029 of record CM056383.1, on the reverse strand, counting down.
CACTGCCAGTTTAAACAGCTGGCACAGGACAGCCTGGGATGCCATCGCTAAAGCCTGCTAATGCTCGCTTCATTGTACCGAGATCAGAAAACCACTCAAAATCTGAAGATGAATATCTGAACAAACAGTTAAAAATTAAATAACTTCATGGGTGGTTTCTAAAGGAACGATTTTGATTTTTCAACGTAAAATTTTGATTCCAAACAGAAAGATTGCTTACTGTATTTATTATGGATGTTGAAGGGATGACTGTGCATCCCTGAGCCTGTAAATTCAATGATAGGGACTATTTAACGAGTCACTTAGCCGTTCCTCCCACTCTTCCTCCAGGTGGTTTGGTGGGACCCACCTGCGTGGACAAACGGGGTCCCCATGAGGCTCCTGGGAAGTCGGCTAAACCCTCGGGGGCCAAAGTGTGTCCCTACAGCCACCCGTCGTCCCAGAACCCCAGTGGGACGCTGTCCCCTGGCAGCGCCGACCTCTGCAAGACCACGCCCAAGCACTTCAAAACCATGTGCCGACGCCCCACTCCTCCAGGTGAGCCGCAGTTTCTATTATTCATCTTCCTCCTCTTCCTCCTCCTGACCTTCATCCTGTGTGCTCTTCAGACAGACTTACTAGACTGTTTTAAAAGCCGCAAGTTAATTCTAGGCTGAATTTAAATGCTAATTTTCTGCATTCTTCCTGTCGTTCCCTTGCCTTGCTTCAAGGGGGGATCCCCGAAATGCCAGGATGAAATATGGCAGTTCCAGTTTAAGAAAGGGGAGGGAGTAATTATATTCCCTCGCTCCCTCGCTTCCCACCAAGGGTATAAAATACAAGCTTCCAATAAGAAGGGAGTCCCATAATGCTATGCTCCACATGGAAAAAGTGGGCGGTCGCATTTCAGTTCTATGGTATAGCACTTCCTATATTGGTTGCGAGGGCGGTTCGGTTCTGTTTTGGTTTGTTTCTCATCTATCCTCCTTTGCAGAACACCCGTTAAGCTTGCTTGCTGCACGTCACAAATTTCGTCACAAGATGGCTCACTCGAGGGAAGCGAGCAAGGGAAGGGAATGTGTTAGATTGGGTTCGAATGCAGCCCCAGTCTGAATCCGTGTACCCTGACTCTGGTGTTGATGTTCTCTGCAGTGTTGATGATGTCATGTTTCTCTGCGTTGCTGACGATGTCACATACCTCTGGCAGGCGAGGCGTTTCACTCCAGCGATCATCACCAACACTCCGACCTGGCGGCCCCGCCCAACAGTCCCACGGGGCTGTCCTCGCACCATTCCTCCCTGCTGCCCCCCAGCCAGCACGCGCATGCGGCCCCGCCCGGCCCCGCCCTGTCAAGCCACGCCCCCTTCACCCCCCTGGCGTCCAAGCTGAGCCCGGGGCCAGACAGCCCCGCCTCCCTGCACAAACCCACCGCCTGCAAGAACTCCCACATTCCCACCGTCAACACGCAACACGCCAAGCTGGGCACGGCGCCCATGGGCTGCAGCCACCCCTGCAACGGGCACAGCAACGGGGCGGTCAGCTCCTCCAACACGGGACACCTACCCGCCCCCACCTGCAGGTGAGTGCAGCGCCCCCCCGGGGAATTAAATAAAAAGCCACACTAACGTAAAAAACCTCCTGTCGTGCACATCAATAATATAACAGCAAGATTAGTATTTGTCCACAGTATTTGGTGTAGATTTGTATTACGTTGTTTTTATTACTTATGAGGGTGACCTGGTTAATGGTTTTATTCCTCACTGAAGCATTGCCTGGGCTATTTTACTGCAATGAGAGGGCTGTGGGTGAGGTATGAAAATGAGTTGCTCCCAATAGGCTGAAACCCAATTGGCGTGTCCAGTGATTGGACGGTTAGGGTTTGTGAGGCATGATGAACCACGAGACGGATATAAAGGTTGCGATGTTAGCGGTGAGTCCTGCCGTTTTCCTTCAGTAGACATAGTCTCCCGCTATGGGATGAGTGAAGCCTCAGGTCCCCACGAGCAGTTTGGACCGTGGCCAGGACTGGATTCCTCACTCACTTTGCTTGTGTGTCTGCAGGGACCAGGCCTGTAAAGGGCACAAGCTGGCGAACGGGACGGTGTGCCACCCGCCCTGCGAGCTGGAGGAGGGCGAGGATGAGGACAGCAGCTCGGAGCGCAGCTCCTGCGCCTCCTCCTCCACCAATCAGAAGGACGGGAAGTACTGCGACTGCTGCTACTGCGAATTCTTCGGCCACAACGCGGTATGCAACAACGCCACGCCCGCTCACTGGGGAGCAGCTAACCACTCCCGAGTACATATTACTATGCCCAAACGCACTTTACTGCTTAATAGCACAGCTACAGCATGGTAAACTCACACAACTACACAACTACACCCAATTATGTATTGCTACACCCAAACGCACTTTATATGCTATTGCTACGTGGTCCTATGAGTCAGTATAAGTTTCCATTTGACCTTCCTGGGGAAAATAAGTTAATGAAGTAGTCGACCTCGGTCATTACATTACATTACAGGCATTTAGCAGATGTTCTTATCCAGAGCGACTAAAGCTGGGGACACATTACACGATTATTTTGCCCGATTTGGCAGCGATTTGCGATCGGGCAGAGTCTGTAGTAGTCCAGGGAAATCCAGGCTAGTCCAAGCTGTAAAGTCGCAGCTGTAATCGTTATGTCTGTGGGAGTGAAAGACTATTGTCTGTCTCCTACGATCCCAGTTGGGAACGCCACGATTTTATCGGGGTTAGACTGTACGCAATCTTGTGGTTTGCGCTGGCCAAAGACAATTTCAATAGCCAATGAAAAGTGAGTTCGCGACAGAGGAAGGAAGAGGTGGAAAAATACGGAAGTCCAACATGCGGATGGCTGAGCCGAATAAACAAGTTTTTTGGAATACTAAAAATGAGGAGCGACCTGTGGATTTGTGGCAGAGACATGCATGTGTCTGTCTACAATGTCAACTTTGAAAGTTACCACAACAACACTGACAAAATTGCAAGCTGTATGGGTTCAGTGGTTGTTTTGGTTTCAAAATATTGGAAAAAGACATTCTCACGAGTGCAGGTCTACGACGAGATGCCACGTTCATGCTGCATCCGTCTGTGTCAATTCTCTGTCGTTTAGATTTGTGCTCCTCAAAAACAGCCATCATTATGTGTGTGCGACACGAGACTGAAAATCTGCGTATGACAGTCGTTAAATGTGTGCTACTTATTTTTTTCATTGTCGCTTACGCATAGGCGGCGAATGTATAAGGCTTGGAGAGGCTTAGCCTCCCCAAATGCCTAATAAATTAATTAAATACATTAAAATTGGCCGAGTATTCATGGACGAACGGACTTTTGGGTCTGGCCGATAGAGCCAACAAGCACAGCAAACAGCCAACAGCGCAGCGCTGCGCTTGTTACAATGTAACAAATGTATCATTTTGATCCAACCGTAGCACGTGCCACCAGCCCCCTGCGGTGACATGCCGTCTAGACTTGGCTGCTAGCTAGCTAGCGTGTATGAAGGTGGAAGGGAGGGTGTGTGTGTGTGTGTGTGTGTGTGTGTGTGTGTGTGTGTGTGTGTGTGTGTGTGTGTGTGTGTGTGTGTGTGTGTGTGTGTGTGTGTGTGTGTGTGTGTGTGTGTGTGTGTGTGTGTGTGTGTGTGTGTGTGTGTGTGATCTCTGAAATACAATAAAATGTAATCTTGTCTATACATGAGTGTGTGTGTGATTTGCTACTTTTCGCCAATGCATAGGCTAGCCTACAAATTGCACATCTAGCAATAACGAAACTGAAATAGGCTAAGGCGTATCTACCAATCTGTCTGCACAAATCAATGCATGCATAGGCTATAATAAACAAACGTTAAATGCAAGATGCATGATTTCTGCAGAATGATTGCACCCATCCACGTTGCTGTATTGTCTTGCACGACCACGTTGTTTAGCCTACAGTATAGGCAGTGGCGGCTCCTGAGCTGAAAATTGGGGTAGCGGAAAACTTCCCTTTAAACTGATTATTGGTCTTAATAATTTTTTATTTAAGTTTCCTTGATTAACAATAGGCTACATCAGCGTTTAATTCACCAATTACTCAATGCCATCAAATGTAGCCGGTTCTCCTAAATTAGGCTATTAGGCAAGTAATAAAATTATTTTAACTTGCGTCGCAAAATTGTGCACATTTTAATCAACATTATAATTGTGGATACATGTGCTCTTCGTTCTCCGCACTCTTAATTCCGAAAATATTAATGGAAATTAACGATCTTAAAGCTCAGCTTTTGTTAGATTTTTTATTTTTATTTAGCACAACCTGCACTGAGTATAGGTTACACATAGCTCACAGTGTCTGGAGTTATTTAATTAATAATGGATATTAGGAAGTTTTTCTCGGTCGCGAACAAAACGGAAAATTATGTTTCACCGGAGAAGACCGGGGAAGTGGCGGGGGCAGTTTGGCAATCGCCAGAGATTGTGTCCGAGAAGGACGAGGGGAGAGTTTTAAACCTGCCGCCGCCGTTACCCACATGCTACACGGAGACTGTGTCCGAGGACGAAGGGAGATTGCCGCCGCCTGCATGCACACCCTCAACGGACTGCACCGCTGCTAAAGTCCCCTCCGACCTGGGAAGGTTGTTGGTATTATTAATGAATGCTCAGGTTGGCTGCCATGCCACTTTGCCCTGTACCTCGGAAACTAATGGGTGCATTTGGATGCGCGTTGTGTGTGTGTGTGTGTGTGTGTGTGTGTGTGTGTGTGTGTGTGTGTGTGTGTGTGTGTGTGTGTGTGTGTGTGTGTGTGTGTGTGTGTGTGTGTGTGTGTGTGTGTGTGTGTGTGTGTGCGCGCGTGCGCGTTGGGAAGGGGGAGGGGGTTGTGGGTGTGTTTGGCAGTGCAGTCAAACGATCGTTCCTGTTTTTTTTGCTACGAGCAGGCCTAGCTACTACTAGCGACAATGATCTTGTGATCTGTGTGTTTTATGGCTGATTGTCAGTTTTGAGTTGGTGTAACTAGGCTACTTTTGATTGATCATTCACTGATGTGGTTGGTCTAAAATGGAATGTTGCATATCATAAGCAGACCGTTCTCACTCAGCATTTGATGGCAGTTGTTCAGTCGCAGTCTGTCCGTAATCTGTGATGTGTGTGTGTTGATGTAATGGACTACTCTCAGTGTGTAAATCAATGGAATAACTGAATCATTGTAAATTCCAATGTTTAACATAATCTGTTTATTAACTAAAGTACTTTAGATCGCCTTATAGGTTGCTATTATATTTGTGCATATTTGATCTTTTCTATATGCCCTAATTTATACCAGTTTCAAGGCAGAAAACCCACTATACTTCCGCTACGCTCCTAGGCCTCTCAATAGAGGGAAAGTGATACATTTCGGATACAAATGTAGCAGCGCCACGTCCACGCTCGCATTCCAAAACTGCAACATTGTATCGCTCTCCCAATTCAAGCGCAAAATGATCACTGAAACTCTCCTTGCAAGCGACTCACTGTCATGCTAAATCATAGTTTTCTGAGCACTTTTTCCAGCACATACCTACAGCGTCAGCATGAAGTGCTGTAATTTTATGACACATGAACCCGCGATAAATAAAAAAAATTTAAATCCCGTCTCACTGGCCCCCCTCTCACGCAGTTTCCCTTTAAAAAGTAATTAGAATTCACTTATTTCAAAGCTGTTCTGTAAAAAAATCGCTGAAACGGAAGGAGGAGCACAGCCCCCCCTCCCCCCATAACGTCCTAGCCTTCCCTAACGAAAAAATCACCCGCCGCCTATGCGCTTACGATTAGAAAAGTTGTGTAATGTTGCCCCAGCTTTGCCCCAGCAACACAACTTTCAGGATTTTAACATAGTATCCGTTTAAACAGCTGGATAGATACTGAAGCAATTCAGGTTAAGTACCTTGCTCAAGTGCGAACCAGCAACCTATGGGTTACAAGCCCAGTTCCCTAACCATTATGCTACACTTCCCTTCGTCCCCCTAGCCCCCGGCCGCTCCCACGAGCCGGAACTACGCCGAGATCCGCGAGAAGCTGCGCTCCCGCCTCACCCGCCGCAAGGAGGAGCTGCCGCAGCGCCAGGACTCGGACCCGGCGGTGCCCAGCGCCATCGACCACCGCGACGTGGACGAGCTGCTCGACTTCATCAACAGCACCGAGCCCAAACCCGTCAACAGCGCCAAGGCCGCCAAGCGCGCCCGCCACAAACAGAAGAAGAAGGTAGGGCAGCTTCACACCGCGTGACCGCAGGGTGGCACGTAATTGGCTGTTGCATTGCCCAGGGAGGGAGCAATTGCCCTGCTGAGCTGAGTTAATCTGCATCGTCTCTTACACAGACAAAAAAAAGTCTGTCTTAGCACATTGTTTAGTCTTGTAATAAGACTTACAATCTTTTTTTATTAGAAAATATTTGCTTGTTTTAAGTTACTGTTTGCTTGACAAGTTACATTTTCTTGCCCCATTTGCAAATCTTGAAATGTCTCACCTCATTGGCAATATTTTTGTCTTATATAGCAAAAAAGTAATGGAAATTAGATTTTCAGTCTGTATAGACTCAAAAATAGAGATTGGCTTAATTTTTGGTTTCGCAGTGTATGTTCTAAAACCCCTTTTAAGTCCTTTTCTTGCTCAGTGTGATGACGTTTTCACATAATAGTGTTTTTCTTCTTACATTTCGTCCATATTGATGAGCTTTTTGTTCTTGCCTCCTGTATCATTCTCTGTTAATTCCTGGCTTTCAGTGTTTCAGTTATGATGTCTAAACTGAAGCGTTTTAGCAACAGAGGCTTTATTCCTTACACAAAAAAAACTGACACGGTTGTTAAACACTATAATGCAATAATACTGTAAGTGAGTGGGCTGTTTGTAGATGTATGTAGCAACATGGCAAAGAGATATTCATTTTAATATTTATATTTCTGTAAGGGTGAATAGGCGAAAGTGTGACTTGTGGAAAGTGGGGGGTCTCCTTTGTGTAAAGGACCTTCAGGCAGGCTCAAGGGGAGTTTTGGGGTGTCTGATCTGTCCCCTCCCCTGTATTGCAGGAGAAGGAGAAAGCGGCGCAGGGCAGTTCGGAGGCCGCCGGCGATGACCCTCGCGATTCGCCCTCCGATGCCCTGGATGATGTGGGGGGCGCAGCGGAGGGGGACGGAGGCCGGCTGCTGGAATGGCCGCAGCTGGAGCTGGAGCGCGTCAACAGCTTCCTGACGAGCCGGCTGGAGGAGATCAAGAACACGATCAAGGACTCGATCCGCGCCTCCTTCAGCATGTACGACCTCAACCTGGATGTCAACGACTTCCCAAAGAAGGCGGCCACGCTGGAGGGCAACCACCTGCTGTCCCACCTGAACGGCTCGTCCGACCTGCAGCAGATTGACCTGGACCTCTCCCCGCTCTCCCTCAGCAACTTCAAGAGCCACCTGGAGCTGGTGAACGGCTGGGAGGACCGCGAACGCGACCGCGCCCCCAGCCCCGCCCTCTCCCCCGGCCCTGCCCCCGCCCCCTCCGGCCAGGATGTGCAGCGGCTGCAGGCCACGCCCAGCCTCTCCAAGCTGATCCGCGTGCGGTCGTCCCCCGAGCGGGGCCCCCCGGCCCACCCTGCCCCCACGATACAGGGACCCGCCCCCAAGGCCCAGGAGGACGTGGAGGCCAGAGCCCCACCCCCTCCTGGCGGTAAGGCCAGGAAGGGGAGGAAGCAGCAGCAGCAGCAACAGCAGCAGCAGCAGCCGCAGGAACCCCCTCAGCTCCAAGAATCCCAGCAGGCCAAGCTCCCGAGGGCCGCTCCAGGGAGCGAGCCCCATAGGAACAGGGAGGGCCAGGCCAAGCCAGCCAGCTCCAAACCCAGCTCCAAACCGCACCCCCAGTGCCAGACCCCCGCTGCGGGGAAGAGGCCGGAGGAGTGTCACGGAGGGGACAGGGGCGAGCACGCCCCCGGGGGTCCCAGACACAGCAGGGCGGACCAGGAGCCTGAGAGCAGGGCCCCTCATCCCGCCCACGTCGGCTCCCAGCCGCCCAAGGGGAAGAACAAGAAGAACAAGAACAAAGCAGACAAGGCCAACCCCTCTATCGGTAAGGCCAGCCAGCCCCGCCCTTCACACCTGTATGCACATCACATCCCCGCCCTTTACACCTGTATACACACCACAGCCCCGCCCTTCACACCTGTATACACACCACAGCCCCGCCCTTCACACCTGTATACACACCACAGCCCCGCTCTTAACACCTGTATACACACCACAGCCCCGCCCTTCACACCTGTATACACACCACAGCCCCGCCCTTCACACCTGTATACACACTACAACCCCACCCTGCACACCACAGCCCCGCCCTTCACACCTGTATACACAGCCCAGTCCTGCCCTTTACACCTGTATACACCCCACAGCCCCGCCCTTCACACCTGTATACACATCACAGCCCCGCCCTTTACACCAGTATACACACCACAGCCCCGCCCTTCACACCTGTATACACACTACAACCCCACCCTGCACACCACAGCCCCGCCCTTCACACCTGTATACACAGCCCATCCCCGCCCTTCACACCTGTATACACAGCCCAGCCCCGCTCTTCACACCTGTATACACAGCCCAGTCCCGCCCTTCACACCTGTATACACAGCACAGCCCCGCCCTTCACACCTGTATACACAGCCCAGCCCCGCTCTTCACACCTGTATACACAGCCCAGTCCCGCCCTTCACACCTGTATACACAGCACAGCCCCGCCCTTCACACCTGTATACACAGCACAGCCCCGCCCTTCACACCTGTATACACAGCCCATCCCCGCTCTTCACACCTGTATACACAGCCCAGTCCCGCCCTTCACACCTGTATACACAGCCCAGCCCCGCTCTTCACACCTGTATACATAGCCCAGCCCCGCCTTTCACACTTGTATACACAGCGCAGCCCCGCCCTTCACACTCATCTTCCCTCTTTCCCAGCATGCTTTGTAGTGCCACTTAGTCGGCATGGGCCCACAGCTGCCAGACTTCCGTCTTCATAACTCAGTGAACCTGTTTCACTCTGAGATAAATACCGTCCTGCAGTGACCTGGCTTTGCTCAGCTTCTGTGGCTTATAACAGGGAACTTCTGAAGTGACCAGTGTTTGATTAATGCCATGCCCGAAACTGCACTCCAGTGAGTTCTCTTCCTTTTGTTTTTTCTCTTCATAGACGACGTGTTTCTCCCCAAAGACCAGGATCCAACAGAAATGGATGAAATCGACAGAGAGGTCGAGTACTTTAAGAGGTAAATGCGCTTACTTCAGCTGGCACTCGTTCAGGGTGCACACGAGTTAACAATAATTAATGTACTTGTCTGTGCATGTACAGTTGAAGTCGGAAGTTTACATAGGTTGAAGTCATTAAAACTAATTTTTAACCACTCCACAGATTTCATGTTGGCAGGTCAATTAGGGCATCTACTTTGTACATGACACAAGTTATTTTTCCAACATTTGTTTGCAGACAGATTATTTCACTTTTAATTCACTGTATCCAGTGGGTCAGAAGTTTACATACACTAAGTTGACCGTGCCTTTAAACAGCTTGGAAAACTCCAGAAAATTATGTCATGGCTTTAGAAACTTCTGACAGGCTAATTGACATTATTTGAGTCAATTGGAGGTGTACCTGTGGATGTATTTTAAGGCCTACCTTCAAACTCAGTGCCTCTTTGCTTGACATCATGGGAAAATCAAAAGAAATCAGCCAAGACCTCAAAGAAAATTGTGGACCTCCACGAGTGTGGTTCATCCTTGAGAGCAATTTCCAAACGTCCGAAGGTACCCACGTTCGTCTGTACAAACAATAGTACGCAAGTATAAACACCATGGGACCACGCAGCTGTCATACCGCTCAGGAAGGAGACGCATTCTGTCTCCTAGAGATGAATGTGCTTTGGTGTGAAAAGTGCAAATCAATCCCAGAACAACAGCAAAGGACCTTGTGAAGATGCTGGAGGGAACAGGTACAAAAGTATCTATATCCACAGTAAAACTAGTTCTATATTGACATAACCTGAAAGGCTGCTCAGCAAGGAAGAAGCCACTACTCCAAAACCGCCATAAAAAAGCCAGACTACAGTTTGCAACTGCACATGGGGACAAAGATCTTACTTTTTTGAGAAATGTCCTCTGGTCTGATGAAACAAAAATTTAACTGTTTGGCCATAATGTCCATCGTTATGTTTGGAGGAAAAAGGGTGAGGCTTGCAAGCCAAAGAACACCATCCCAACCGTGAAGCACGGAGGTGGCAGCAACATCTCAAGACATCAGCCAGGAAGTTAAAGCTTGGTCGCAAATGGCTCTTCCAAATGGACAATGACCCAAAGCATACTTCCAAAGTTGTGGCAAAATGGCTTAAGGACAACAAAGTCAAGGTATTGGGGTGGCCATCACAAAGTCCTGACCTCAGTCCAATCGAAAATTTGTGGGCAGAACTGAAAAAGCATGTGCGAGCAAGGAGGCCTACAAACCTGACTCAGTTACACCAGTTCTGCCAGGAGGAATGGGCCAAAATTCCAGCAACTTATTGTGAGAAGCTTGTGGAAGGCTACCCGAAACGTTTGACTCTAGTTAAACAATTTAAAGGCAATGCTACCAAATACTAACATAAACCTCTTTCACACCTGCAGCCTTATCCGTAAATTTTTGAAATTCCGGAATATCCGCGCCGGCAATTTGCCGTGTCAAGACCTAGTGGGGTTTCCGTAAAAGTTCCATATCGATGTGACGTGTGAACAAAGCCAGAACATTACCGGATCAATCACGCCAGCCCGTGGTTTTTCGCCTGAGGGATGGTTCTAAGAGATGTAAAACGTAGTCGAAGGTTTCGCGTGACATACGGAAATGCTCCCTCCACTGCCCGTCATCAAAATTATTCATGACACTAGACCAGAAGACTTTGCCATGGGGTCGCTCCCGTACCCACATTCGTCTCGCCGAGCCCCGAGCCACATGAAAGACTCGTACAGCCTCCAGCCGCTACAGGCGACGTCTCCGGCTTTGAGCCAAGCTAAAGTGGAGTTGTTCCCGACTTATCCTGATTTTTTCGTCAAGTTTTTCTTTACGAATGGTGTTTCGTGATTGGAACAGATTTATTAATGCCAGCGTTTGCCTCGAAAATGTGTAAATAAACAAGAGTAACTGTAGTACAACTGCACACTCTGTCACTTCATCACCCGCCATTTTTTCAGTAGTAAATAAACAAACGTATCCTAGCAACATAGGGTAGAGCGTTGGTTGTATGAACGCTACCAATACGGAACATTACGGAATATTGCTGGATCAACTTTTCCGGTAATGTTCCGTATTGCATGTGTGAAAGAGGTTAGAGTGTATGTAAACTTCTGACCCACTGGGAATGTGAATTCACATTCTTAAAATAAAGTCGTGATCCTAACTGACCTAAGACGGGGAATGTTTACTATGATTAAATGTCAGGAATTGTGAAAAACTGAGTTTAAATGGATTTGGCTAAGGTGTATGTAAACTTTCGACTTCAACTGTAGATCCATCGACCTGTTCACACCCCTTATGTACTTGCGTGTAAACACGTCTAAATCGCGTGTGTAATCTGTACCTGCTTGTTTATTTGAACTAACAGTATTCATCTATTTATTTTGTTAATTTATACAATGGTGGTAAATAACTGAGTCAATTTTATTTGCTAATTAATTGACACGTGGCCTGATACATCTTGTGAAATCTAGACTCACATGCCAGACTGCAGATCCCATCTGCGGTCTGCAGGGGGTGCTAGTCAAAAGCATGTTAGTCAAAAGCAAGTGACTGCACATCTGAACTTGATTCTTTTGGCAAAAATCTGACGTCCACCATGATATCCCACTGCTGTTTCACTGCCACAGGTGTGACCCTGTGTTAGCATGGCTGCCGACGCAATACTCTTCATCTTTCCTCTATCTTTCTCACGCTCCTCCTCCCCCTTTCCCCCTCTACAGATTTTGCCTGGATTCCGCTAAACAGACTCGTCAGAAGGTTGCAGTGAACTGGTCCAACTTCAGCCTGAAAAAGGTTCCTTCCAATGCAGCGCAGTAGTGGACAGGATCGGAGAGCCCCCTCTCTGTTCTGCCCAAAACCAGAACTGGCCTGAGGCCTCAACCCTGATACAACCCCCTCCCCACCCACCAAGACCACCCATACCACACCTCCAGGCACCCACAGCGACCTTTGCCCCTATCATGGGGTTGACTTTTCTCTGGCCTGTCTGGTGCTGGTAATCCACCTGCTCATAACCAGAGACCAGAGACCACCTGCTGCCCCCTGCCCCCCCCCCCCCCCCCCCCCCCCCCTCTCTCCAGCTACCTGTCAGGCTCTTTGTCCAGAGCTGACCATTAGATAACCCCACATAAAGTACCTGTCTGTGGCTGCAGACCTGCCTCCATGCTCACGCCCTATGTATACTCTGTAAATCAATTACTTTACTATTAAAATTCTCATTTTTATTGCTGTGTTATATTTTTAACAACCCAGTTGGCTGACAGTTACCTTGTTTTAAGTATGTGGTTCTCCCCCACATCTTTCCATGTGCTGTGTTTCTTTGGTTCTTTTTTCTTTCTTTTTTTTTTTTCATTTTCTGGCCCCGCCCCCTGCCCTGCCCTGCCCTGCCCTGCCTCTCGATTATCTAAACAAGTCCTTGAGGTATATTTTACTTAAGAAAGCCAAGGAAACGGTGTGCGTACATACGCACCAGTTGTTTCAATGGCTTTGCAAACCTATGTGGTTTGCTAGTTGTTGGAGCACTGAGCTGGATTGATTAGTTGAGGGCCATGCTGACAAATTCACTGTCAAGTCAGTAAAACTTAATGCTATGTGTTCGATGGGAGGTTGTTCAATCGCTCATGAAAGGTGGCTAGGTGGGCTCATTCAGGCTTCATTTGGGGAACGATATCCACAAGTGTTTGGGAACCGGTGTCGGAATGTGTGATACAAGAATTGTAAACACCATTATTCCATCTGGTGTTCTGAACATTTGATTGTTCTTCTCAGCAGATTTTTTTGTTTGTTTATTTTACGGGGACTGAAGAAGGCAGCTCTAGAGCCCTAGAAAGTGTGCCGTGGCTACCCAGCCCCTTGTAGTGATAATGGTGTATTTCACAACTCGATGGCAAAAACAAAAAAAGACCATGAAGTAGTCGCAGCTACTAAGCAGTGCCTCTGCGTTTCTAATGTATTTTTCCATAAATATGATCACTTGACCAACAAGACAACACTAATATGAACTTTTCATTTTAGAAATAAGTATGAAATGGTGTTAAAAACACTTTTAAATCAAGCATCTTCAAAAGATGTCATTGGAATCAAACTGAATCTCTCTCTCTCACCCCTCTCTGTTGCTCAGCTTCTTAAAATGACAAGTGTATTTTTAATCAAAACCTTTCCACCTTGCTTCTCCCGTTATCGTCTTTCCTGGAAATCCAGTACTCGATATAAATCACGTTGACTGTGTGCAATCTAATGAAACCTCAGAAATCTGTATTCCAAGGAAGCTGAACGCCGCCACTGTGGCAATCTTGAAACACAGGTCTGTATGACCTTCACGTGCTGGGCACTGTCTCCGATGCATTGGACGCTCGAGTTCCAATGCCACGATTCAACTGTTCTTTATTACTGCGCAGCCACCACGAACCGCCCCCCCCTCCAGCACTTGAAGCAGCATATCCTTCGCAGTTATGGTACGCTCCTTCCCTCCCTGTTCGTGTCACCCTGGTTTCTGTGTGTCTGCACAAAATCCACCGTTAAGGCTTAGAGGGCATCCAAAACTCACATTATATGATGTGGCAGTTTTGGCTTTTTTTTTGTTTGTTTTTTAATTTTTATTTTTTTTTTTTGTTGTTGCAATAATGGTACAGCCTTGACAACACATCCCCCTCTCCTTGGTATCCTTGAAACTGTCATCAGCTTTACTGTGAAGAAGTGAGGTTTATCCCCTTCTGAGAGGAAACCAGAATTACATGCATTTGTGGAAGTTAGGGTGGGGTTTTGGGTTCGTTCACGCAAAATTATTTCTGAGTCTGACATGAATGAAATGTTTTTTTTGTTTTTTTTTAATCTATTTTGAACTTTTTCATATTTTGCAAGATCTCTGATGCTATCCAGGTTATATTAAACAACGAGACATTATCTTTAAAGTTTGGAATGTAGATTTATACTATACCATTAAGAGCCAAGTGTATGTTGGCTGCTCTGTTTTTTATTATTCACTTTTGATACTGTGAAAAATCTTTCATCCTGAAAGATTAAAACAATACAGTTTTGACAAAAGACAAAAGTGTGGTGTTTGCTTTCTCACTTGGCACATTTAACCTGGACTCTTGACTTGTTTGACTCTTAATAGTAACCATTTCTCAATATCCATCCATGAAAAGCAAGTCATTGTTCAGATAATGAATAGAATTATCATTTTGACTTTATACGTGTGGTTTCAGTTTGTTAAACGTCAATATTATACATTATCGTATACATATTAAATGCAAATGATTTGTACATTTTGCATTTCTTAAAAAAGAAAACTATGTCAGCGCTGCTCGGTGAGTAAACGGAGAATGGCCTGCGTATTTAAGACTTGCTTGGACCTCCTCAGCCACCGTACCACTGTCGGAAAAGAAACGCGACAGCGACAATGCTGTTTATTTGCCATTGCGGAGCTGATCATTGAACACAATTTTATCTAATGTAACATCTTAAAATCGAAGGGATAGTACTGAAATTCTGCCAACTCACAGCCTACTGAATATAACAATGGAATCAGAAAACAAATCGAGAAAGGTAAATGTGCATCTGTACGTCTATTCGCTAACTTGGATTGCTGGGGAAAATATAACATTAGGCTATCTAACGTTAGCCAAAGCAGGCTAACCAGAGCTCGTTTGTGTTAAGTAACGTTAGGTAGCTAATGTTGGGTACATTTAAGTGGCTTTAGTGTACATAGGCACATTGGTTAGCTAGTTTTCATAAGTGTTTGAACATGATGATCCCCATTTGGCGTACCATTTGGCCGATTTAACGTTAACGTAACGTTATATTGGTTGATGTGCAAAGATAGTGTTGTGGCCCACCTAAGCTAACTTAGCTAAGGTATGGCAGTAAATTACCAAAATTAGCTAGCGAATGCTTGCACAGACACTGAAAGATGGTTAGCTACTTTAGCTGACTAAATTAACCTAAGTTCAGCGGTTGTATTTCTCTTCAGTAATACAATAATTACCATAGCTGAATAGCAAGCTAGTTAAAACATCCTCCTTCCAGATGGTGATGACAATTTTGTTAATAACCTTAGTGTCGGACATTGATCTATGAACAGACATTGAGAATCTAATCCGTTAGAATCGTCATTCAGGATCGTGAATAAGCAAAATATTTGCAACCGCAACAACAAGTTGGACAGTTTGCTGATGGGAACGGAAGACCGGACATGAACTACAATTTGTAATTTTTTTAGTCTGTGATTATAACTTTCTGACTAATGTTACTTAGAATGTCACAAGAACAAAATCCAAACTATCACCAGGACACGGGTAGGCAATCCTGGAACTCGAGCCTGAATATTCAGAGCCTGAATGGTGAAAGTTAAACACAGAGTACATTGTCACCTGCAATCATTAAGCCTAATGATTAATACAATAATGTAGGCTAGTTGTAAGTTTTGTAGGCCATTATCTCTGGCGGTGTTTACATTTTTCAGTATTTTTTCTTTAAACCTATTTTGACAGATTTGGCTCACCAATTTAATTTAATTGACAAAATGTACACACTTCCTGTAATTAGGACCCGAATTAGTTAACATCTGAGTCTATGATGTAGGCCTAATAATTAAAAAGGTATCCATTTTCTAATGGAATTTACTTTATAGGACATTGTAGAAAATCCTGGCATTAGTTAATCTGACTGATTAAAGTTCTGGGCTGGGACATTTAGCCTGTTCCTCAGACGAAGCTATTTCTGACAAGTCCTTATTCTGGGTTTTACTTTACTTTATTACCGTGTTCATTAAAAATATCCTACATAATAAATATAGAATAATAATAACACGATGGCGGTTGTCTACAGAGGATACACCAGGAGGAAGAGGAGGTGCCAGGCGCAGAGGGATCTGATAATGACGAGTATGTGCCATATGTTCCTGTCAAACAGAGGAAACATCAGATGGTATGTAACGCATCTTCCCTCCAGTTAGAAGTGATGTATCCGCTGCATAGATGACTGTGGGCTATGATTGGTTGATCAGCAACGTGTTCTGATGCTGCAGGTGTGGCTCTGTGCAGAGAATTCTGTGTCTGTGATATCACTGGCTGATTTAGTACTGGGACAGTGTGACTGCGCAGATGTTGTGTAATAATGTGTCCGGCTGCATAAGCTGCTCTGTACTGAGCCAGTGTGACTGCGCAGATGTTGTGTCACAATGCGTCCTGTGTGTCCAGCTGCAGAAGCTGCTCTGTACTGAGCCAGTGTGACTGCGCAGATGTTGTGTCACGATGTGTCCTGTGTGTCCAGCTGCAGAAGCTGCTGCGGCTGCGGGGGAAGGGTCTGACGGACGAGGAGCTGAGGGAGCTTAGCGGCGAGCAGAGAGACGATGAGGAGGGCGTCGGCCCGCGCTCTACCGTCAGTCTCCTCGACCAGCACCAGCACCTGAAGGAGAAGGCAGAGGGTGAGAAGCCTCGCCCACTTTACCATCACTGCACCCAGCTGGACAGCCCCACCCTCTACTTACTTATTCATATATTTATTTAAATATCTGGACCAGTCTCTGACTCATCTGACAATGTTTATTTACTTATTTAATTAAATTATTTATTTGACGGAGCCTTATAAGGCTGTCAGGGCATCATACACTTCATACATCTCTCAAAACAAGAGTAGGAACTAAATCTGTAGTAATCTGCAGGGTTGTTGTGAATAGGCTGAACTTAATTGGTTGATTGATGAAACATGGATAGCACATATTTTATTTATATCTGTGTGTCTGTGTTTGTGTGCGTGTGCATGTTCACATGTTTTTTTTTTGTTTGTGTGCCTGTGCATGTTCACGTGTTTGTGCGTGTGTATGTTCACATGTTTGTGTTTGCATGTGTGTGCATGTTCACGTGTTTGTGTGCGTGTATGTTCACATGTTTGTGTGTGTGCATGTTCACGTGTTTGTGTGTGTGTGTATGTTCACGTTTTTGCATGCGTGTGCATGTTCACGTGTTTGTGTGCATGTTCACGTGTTTGCGTGCGTGTACATGTTCACATGTTTGTGTCCCATGCAGCACGAAAGGAGTCGGCGAAGGAAAAACAGCTTAAGGAGGAGGAGAAGATATTGGAGAGCGTAGCCGAGGGAAGAGGTGAGAGAACAATTCCGCTCTCTTTATCTCTCTGTATGTCTGTCTCCCTCGTTCTTTGCTGTATGTGTCTCTTTTCCTGTATTTCTATTTTATTTTTCTACCTTCATTAATTCAGTTACAGATCTATGATTCCGTCTGGGATGGAGAAATGAAGTGACTTCAGCGAAATCAGCCACATTTATTACAAAAGTGTTGAGAACACACACACACACACACACACACACACACACACACACACACACACACACACACACACACACACACACACACACACACAGTTGAAGTCGGAAGTTTACATACACTTAGGTTGAAGTCATTAAAACTCTATTCTAATTTTAAAAAATGTAACCACTCCACAGATTTCATGTTAGCAAACTATAGTGTTGGCAAGCCAGTTAGGACATCTTCTTTGTGCATGATACAAGTAATGTTTCCAACAATTGTTTACAGACAGATTATTTCACTTTTAATTCACTATATCACAATTCCAGTGGGTCAGAGGTTTACATACACTAAGTTGACTGTGCCTTTAAACAGCTTGGAAAATTCCAGAAAATTATGTCATGGCTTTAGAAACTTCTGATAGGCTAATTGACATTATTTGAGTCAATTGGAGGTTTACCTGTGGATGTATTTTAAGGCCTACCTTCAAACTCAGTGCCTCTTTGTTTGACATCATGGGAAAATCTAAAGAAATCAGCCAAGACCTCAAAGAAAATTGTGGACCTCCACAAGTCTGGTTCATCCTTGGGAGCAATTTACAAACGCCTGAAGGTACCACGTTCGTCTGTACAAACAATAGTACTCAAGTATAAACACCATGGGACCACGCAGCCGTCATACCGCTCAGGAAGGAGACGTGTTCTGTCTCCTAGAGATGAATGTGCTTTGGTGCAAAAAGTGCAAATCAATCCCAGAACAACAGCAAAGGACCTTGTGAAGATGCTGGAGGGAACAGGTACAAAAGTATCTATATCCACAGTAAAACAAGTCCTATATTGACATAACCTGAAAGGCTGCTCAGCAAGGAAGAAGCCACTACTCCAAAACCACCATAAAAAAGCCAGACTACAGTTTGCAACTGTACATGGGGACAAAGATCTTACTTTTTGGAGAAATGTCCTCTGGTCTGATGAAACAAAAATGTAACTGTTTGGCCATAATGACCATCGTTATGTTTGGAGGAAAAAGGGTGAGGCTTGCAAGCCGAAGAACACCATCCCAACCGTGAAGCACAGGGGTGGCAGCATCATGCTGTGGTGGTGCTTTGCTGCAGAAGGGATTGATGCACTTCATAAAATAGATGGCATCATGAGGAAGGAAATTATGTGGATATATTGAAGCAACATCTCAAGACATCAGCCAGGAAGTTTAAGCTTGGTTGCAAATGGCTCTTCCAAATGGACAATGACCCAAAGCATACTTCCAAAGTTGTGGCAAAATGGCTTAGGGACAACAAAGTCAAGGTATTGGAGTGGCCATCACAAAGTCCTGACGTCAATCCAATCGAAAATTTGTGGGCAGAACTGAAAAAGCATGTGCGAGCAAGGAGGCCTACATACCTGACTCAGTTACACCAGTTCTGTCAGGAGGAATGGGCCAAAATTCCAGCAACTTATTGTGAGAAGCTTGTGGAAGGCTACCCGAAACGTTTGACCCAAGTTAAACAATTTAAAGGTAATGCTACCAAATACTAACAGAGTGTGTGTAAACTTTTGACCCACTGATAAAAGAAATAAAAGCTGAAATAAATCATTCCCTCTACTATTATTCTGACATTTCACATTCTGAAAATAGTCGTGATCCTAACTGACATAAGACGGGGAATGTTTACTATGATTAAATGTCAGGAATTGTGAAAAACTGAGTTTAAATGGATTTGGCTAAGGTGTATGTAAACCTTCGACTTCAACTGTACACATACTTGCATGCACGCCCTCCATTTTTCTCTACTGAGGTGGGCAGAATGGCTTTAGAGGGGCAAAAGCAGTTTCTGATTTTATCCCTGGACTCGTCCTTTGCCTGTGCTCGGCTCAGACACCACCAGCATGCAGCCCCACCCACCTAACAGTATCCGCTGGATGTGAAACTCCAGGCAAAAGGCTGCAGTCCACAGCGTCTCATTAAAAAATATGAGTATGTTTGATAGTTCTGACATCAAACAAATTAACTAAAATACCGCCAGGTGTTTGATTGACTTAAAGTTTGGCCCGTCTCGCATGACAATTAACAACGCACTGCTAACGTGATATCAAAAGACAATACTGTTTTGTGTTTCATGGCAAACCTAGATGTGCAGCTTCGGTTCCAAACACCTTGTACGTCATTCTGGCTGTACAGCCACACTTGACTACGTGTGTATATATACAGTCCCAGAAAAGCTAGCGGAGATAATCACTCTTCTCCTCGGCAGCGCTGATGTCTGTGAAGGAGATGGCCAAGGGAATCACATACGAAGATCCAATCAAAACCAGGTGAGAAAAGCAGAGCGGTTTTTACTCCGGGCTACCGTCATTTGGCTGTGATGCGGTCGGATGTGGTTGGATGTTGTTGGATGTTTAAGTAAGGCAGAGAAATGTTACTCCTGTCCTGCCTCATCTGACTGTGATGTGGTGGGATGTGATGTTGATCTGATTCTTTGTGAACCTGCCACACTCCACCTTGTATAGGCCCTTCCATGGACAGTGACCAAGCAGTCTATCCTTAAGCAGTACTGTGGTGAAGTTGTTAAGCCAGATTAGCTTCTCTTTATAGTGGTTTCAGGTTCAAATCTCAGGTGGGGAACTGCTGATGTTACTTGGAGTTAATACACTTAACCCATATTGCTAGCAATATTACGCTAGATCAGGGGTAGGCAACCCTGGTCCTGGAGTGCCAGAGACAGCTCTGCTTTTTGATCCATCCAAACCTTTGACTAAATAATGGATTAATTTGAATTAATCATGTTTAATGAATGCAGGTGACCATGTGCTGGAGGCACTCAACGTTTTACCGTTCATGTTATTCAAATTTAATTCTCCATATGAAATCCTGGCCTTTCAGGCAAGGGTTTAAACTCATATGGGATAACTCAGTTTGGGGTGGTGCATATAATCTGCAACAGCTGGGGTGTCAAACTAAATTCCCAAGGGGCCGCAGTGATTTTTGTGGTTTCCTTTCAATAAGCTGACAATTATGTCCCTTGAGAACAAGATGTGTGGAATCTAGCCAATCAATCACTTAAATGAACCAACGGGGCAGAGACCACCCCGAAAACCAGCAGACACTGGCCCTCCAGGACTGGAGTTTGACACCTGTGTGCTACAGAGATGCCCCAATAGCAGTTCCCTCTCCCCACAGCTGGAGGGCGCCTCACTACATCCTGAACATGCCTTCAGCTCGACATGACCGTGTGAGGAAGAAGTACCACATCCTGGTGGACGGAGAGAGAATCCCATCTCCCATCAAGAGTTTCAGGGAGATGAAGTTCCCACAAGGTAGCGTCCAAACACTCTGCTCATCATCCTCTGTGTGTGTGTGTGTGTGTGTGTGTGTGTGTGTGTGTGTGTGTGTGTGTGTGTGTGTGTGTGTGTGTGTGTGTGTGTGTGTGCGTGCGCGTTTGAGTGTGTGCACGTGTCTGTCTTACTTGGCTTTCAATGTAGAGACTTTCAGTCATGAATTAATTGCTGACTTTGATTTGGCGACACATGCTGTAAGTGCATTGAGAAAGAAATGAAAGAACTGGAGTGTTTCAGTAGAGCAATCTCAGTTCCTGTAAACCCCTTAAACTAATGATTAATTCAGACAGGTGTATTATTTTATTTAATTTGAATAATTGGCCCTTCAGCAGTGCCTAGAACAATTAATTGAACAGCTGATTAAATTTGAGCCAGCTACCCAAATTCTCTTCCCTGCAGGGAAATATTAACAAACATATTTAATTAAAACCTTTAGATTTAAGTCATGATTTATATCTGAATAGCACAAACAGTTCCAATAATGAAGCTCTTACCCCAGTGAGTTTATAGCAGATTAATTGCACATAGAGAAATCCTGACCCTTATTTCAGATAACTGTTCAATCAAACCTAATAAACAGAACTCGTTTAGAGAAAACCCAGCACACAGCCTGTCTCCACAACTGTGTTGGAGGAACACTGATTTACTGTTGCTCATTCCCTTTCTGTAAAGACCCATGTAGCAGTTTACCAGTTTTAATGACATGGCAGGATTTCCACGTTCTGTTTTGACTAGTAGAGTACCTGGCATGGTTCATATATTGTTTGAGCCTTTGTTTTTTTTTTAGGGCAAATATTACACACCCACGGAATGTGTGTGCGTGCAGAGACCACAACTGCAGTAGCTCTCACACACACATGCACACACTCTCTTTGTCTGTTTGTCTGCAGCAATATTAAAGGGTTTGAAAAAGAAAGGCATCGTTCACCCGACACCCATTCAGATCCAAGGAATCCCAACCGTGTGAGTATGAGGGGTGGGAGTGGGTGTGAGGGTGGGGTTGGCTTCTGGCAGGAGTCTGGTGATGATGTAATCTGGGATTCCTCACATGATGGTAAAACTGAAATATGTGTAAGAATTTTCACTCATGCAAGTAAAATGAATGTAGGAGTGAAGTTTCACCCTGTGAGAAAGTAGAGAAACTCCAGCAACAGTGTTGGACAGGGGAGAATTGCGAATGGAATAACACACATAATCTTCAGCACACTTCAGGAATCAAGATGTGAAATATCACTCACTATTGCGTTACATTTCTTTTGTGTGTGCGTGTGCGTGTATGTGTATGTGTAGCCTTTCTGGACGAGACATGATCGGGATTGCCTTCACGGGTTCAGGGAAGACTCTGGTGTTCACTCTGCCCATTATCATGTTCTCCCTGGAGCAGGAGAAGAGGCTGCCCTTCTACAAGAGAGAGGGTCCCTACGGACTCATCATCTGCCCTTCCGTAAGCCTGCCGCCCCCTGGTGCCTGCCTGCTGCCATTACACCACACTACACTTAGTGTAGGGCGTGTTGTGGGGTATTGTATAAAGGTGTTGAATGTTACCCATGTTATTGAGCTGGGGGTCCTCAGCCAGACATTAGCCATTTTAAGGTACTTAACAGCTGCACAACGTTTCTAAAGCTTTGGGTGGTTATATGGGGAGGGGTCACTCTTATGAAGGTATGGGTGGCTATATGGGGACACTGTTATGAAGGTTTGGGTGGTTATAGGGGCATTGTAATGAAGGTTTGGGTGGTCATAGAGGTAGTGTAATGAAGGTTTGGGTGGTTATAGAGGCAGTGTAATGAAGGTATTGGTGGTTATAGAGGTAGTGTAATGAAGGTTTGGGTGGTTAGAGGGGCAGTTGAATGAAGCTATGGGTGGTTATATGGGGACACTTATGTAGGTTTGGGTGGTTATAGGGGCATTGTAATGAAGGTTTGGGTGGTTATAGAGGTAGTGTAATGAATGTGTGGGTGGTTATAGGGGCAGTTGAATGAAGGTTTGGGTGGTTATATGGTGGGGCACTGTAATGAAGGTTTGGGTGGTTATAGAGGTAGTGTGATGAAAGTTTATTGGGGTCGGGCACTGTTATGAAGGTTTGGGTGGTCATTGGGGCAGTTTAATGAAGGTTTGAGTGGTTATAGGGGCAGTGTTATGAAGGTTTGGGTGGTTATAAGGGCACTGTAATGAAGGTTTGGGTGGTTATAGGGGCACTGTTATGAAGGTTTGGGTGATTATATTCAGGCGCTGTTATGAAGGTTTGGGTGGGTATAGGGGCACTCTTATGAAGGTTCGGGTGGTTATAAGGGCACTGTAATGAACGTGTGTTGGTTATACAGGGTGCTCTGATGGTTTGGGTGGTCATAGGGGGCGTTGTTGTGTGTTCACAGAGAGAGCTGGCGCGACAGACCCACAGCATCATCGAGTATTACTGCAAGCTTCTGGAGGAAGAGGGGGCCCCTCCCCTCCGCTGTGCCCTCTGCATTGGGGGCATGTCCGTGAAGGATCAGATGGAGGTGGTCAAACAGTGAGTGCGCTGCATCATGGGAAGGGGGCGGGGCAGGGGTGTGGCCACTGCGTGGTAACAAAAGCTATAGACCCTTCCACAGATTACACAATTTCCTCTGTAAAAAAAACAAAAAAAAAAAAACCTGATCTGCAGCCATGAATGTCACAATCACTGCTGTTCTTAAAATATGTATTAAAGCGGGGCTGCCCAGCCCTGTTCCTGGAGATGTACCTTCCTGTAGGTTTTCATTTCAACCCTAATTTGGCACACCTGATTCTACTGATTAGCAGCTCAACTAGATCACGAGCAGTTAAATGAGGTGTGCTTTGTTAGGAGTGAGAACCTGGTAGATCTCCAGGAATAGGGTTGCACAGCCCTGTATTAAAGTCTGCATTGGGACAAGCAGACAGAAGCAAACCAGGGGGGTCAGACAGTGAGTGCAGTGCATTGTGGGAATAGGGCAGGCGTGGTGCAGGGGGTAACTTCCTAGCAAGGCTAACTTCTGTTTCTATGGCAGCGGCGTGCACACGATGGTGGCCACGCCCGGTCGGTTGATGGACCTCCTGCAGAAGAAAATGGTGAGCCTGGATATCTGCCGCTACCTGGCGCTAGACGAGGCAGATCGTATGATTGACATGGGCTTCGAGGAGGACATCCGAACCATCTTCTCCTACTTCAAGGTCACCTTCACAAACTCGGCCCCCTCATTCTGTCATGGGTGCTCCACTACTACAAGGCCACCTATTACTGTGTTACTAAAAGCAATTTATTATGGGTCTGCAGTGTGGAATGTTTGTGATTGGCTGCACGGTGTGGAGGGGCGGGACTTAAGGTTGAATGCTCTCTGTCTGTAGGGCCAGAGGCAGACACTGCTGTTTAGCGCCACCATGCCGAAGAAGATTCAGAACTTCGCCAAGAGCGCCCTGGTGAAGCCCATCACTATTAACGTTGGGCGCGCGGGTGCGGCCAGTCTGGACGTCATTCAGGTGAGGCCGCTGATTCACGAATGCCGTGTAATCTGTATGGGCTGTTATTAACCCATAGAGTTGAGACAGACCATCCACTTTGTTATTTGTGGTTCTGTGCAGTGGCTGCTGACACAGGAGAAAAGCAAACCTGCACAAAAGATGGGGGAATCTTTTGACATCTGCTATTATTTATTATGATTATTATCTATTAGCTTAGCTGACGCTATACATCAAATATAATAATAATAATAATAATAATAAGCACTAGTTTTTGTGCTGGCTGATGCTCTCCATGTCCAACACCCAGGAGAATTGTGTACTGCCATCCGTCTGAATGGCAGGACGTGTCTTTAACCCCGGGAGAAACCCGCTGTGGTGGAGACGGCCAGCTCTGAATCAACGACTGCCGGCGGCAGATTAGCGCCCGCGTTAGTCGCGCCGTCAGCTGTGAAGTCGCAGTACGATATAAAGGATCAAATTATAGATTTGGAGCGGCGTTAAACTGCGGCGCTGAAGTCGGGTAGGGAGGGGCTTCCTATATGTGTCCTGCGTGTGGAGGATTAGGGCGGGCATGACATGCGGCTGTAGAAGCGTCGGGGGGGGAAGCCCATTTCTGAGCACGCCACATGCACCTGGAAGAGGAACGATGGTGCTCTCTCCGTGGAAATTAGCTTTCAGATGTCTGTAAAATTTTATAAGGGGATCCCCTGAGAAATTTCAAATAACATTGCACTGACGGAAAGTATAAATGCATAAGAATTTTGTTCTGAATAATGTTAAAAATGTCTTGTTGAAAATCGGCACGAATCTACTGGTGTCCCGACGGGTGGAGGTTTGTTAAACAGTTATTTGCCGCAGGTCTGCATGCGGCATGTTGATAAAGATGACGCGTGTCTCTCCTAAAAAGGAATCTCTGAAGAAATCTTTTTTTCAGGAGTTATTTTTGACGAAATACAAGAAGCTCTTCTTGCTTTGTCGTTGTTGAACCCTGTTTTCTCCAGTTGTGGTTTCTGCAGGTTGACGTCACCGCTCTCACTGTTTCCATTCATTCAGGAAGTGGAGTACGTGAAAGAGGAAGCTAAAATGGTGTACCTCCTGGAGTGTCTGCAGAAGACCCCGCCCCCTGTACGTGCACGTCTTCTTGTACTGCCGTTACATTCCTCATCTGTGCCGGGCTTAAATATCCAAAAACACAGTGCCAGGTTACAGAAGTGCACGTAGGACAGTGTTTATTTTTGTAACTCGCCATCAATTTGACATAAGTAGTTCGGTAGACAGATTGTGATGTACTCTTTGTTTCTCACTGAAAACATGTTTTGTCAATGTTTTATTGAAATACACCTTTCTGTAAGAACACAGATATTAGATGATGTGAATGGGCCATTCAGCCCATCCAGACTGGTCTCTATATGTTGCTGAAGTAAGCATATTCTCACCTCTGACTGAGACTACACAACGCAAGCCTATTTTTATGAATGTCTGAACTGTATCAGGGGATGAGCCTTGGGTTTTGCTTTTGGAGCGTGCTCGAGTCCAAAGCCCTCAACCTGTAAATGCATCGCAGGCTTAAACACGTCTCTCTCCTCTCAGGTGCTGATGTTCGCAGAGAAGAAGGCGGATGTGGACGCCATCCATGAGTACCTTTTGCTGAAGGGTGTGGAGGCGGTGGCCATTCATGGAGGGAAAGGTGTGTGTGTGTGTGTCTGTGTGTCTGTGTGTCTCTGTGTGTGTGGCGCACATGGCGGCAGTGTAGTATAATGGTTAAGGAACTGGACTTGTAACCGAAAGGTTGCAGGTTCCATTCCCAGGTAGGACACTGCCGTTGTACCCTTGAGCAAGGTACTTAACCTGAATTGCTTCAGTATATAGCCAGCTGCATAAATGGATACATGTAATAAGAAGTTGTGTAAGTCGCTCTGGATAAGAGCGTCTGCTAAATGCCTATAATGTAATGCATGCAATGCATGTGTGTGTGTGCTCACTCCCCAGGGTGTATCACCAAGGCTTGATTCAGTAAAACCAGTCTGCTTTGTTCTTACTAATTGAAGCAAGTGCTGCATTTTCATGTTCGCCCAGAGCATATATCAGGGTTTTATTTTTTCTCGCCTGGTTTTTTTTTTATTTTATTTTTTTTTTAGACATGGGCAGAGCTTGTGCATTGTAGCAGAAACCTGACCTCTGGTGGATTTAGTGTGTTACTGCACTCTTTTTCAGTGTCAAGCCCACGGCTTTGATCAGGATGTGTGCGATGGTATTTTGTCAGCCTCTGTGACAGAACACTGGCTGTTGTGGAATATGGTATTTCCTGAGATGAGTGTGCCTGTGTGGTGTGTGGTTTGTGGTGTGTTTCAGACCAAGAAGAAAGGACGAAGGCTATTGAAGCCTTTAAGGAGGGGAAGAAGGATGTGCTGGTGGCCACAGACGTGGCCTCCAAGGGGCTGGATTTTCCCGCCATCCAGCACGTGGTGAACTATGACATGCCCGAGGAGATCGAGAACTACGGTACGAGCTAACCATCCCCACCAATCAGACCGCGTGTCACCCATCCTCACCTATCAGACCACTTAATATTATACTCCTTCACCAATCAGACTACATTATGTCTCTCGCCCCCCACCAAAATCGGCCATGTGACGTCAACCATCCCCACCAATCGGACAGCAAGCACATCGCCCATCCCCACCAATCGGACCGTGTGATTTTGAGATTGTGTACTGTGTTGTGTAATGTTGCCCTGTGTCTGTGTGTTTAGTCCACAGGATCGGACGTACTGGAAGATCAGGGAAGACTGGGATCGCCACCACCTTCATTAACAAGGGCTGCGGTGAGAACCCAGAATAAATACCCACAATACTCTGTTCTGCTACAGCTGTATGACGCTTGTAACAAAAATGCCCGCAGTACCCTCTATCCCCAAGGCCCATTTGAGGTTTCTAACGTGAGTAATACCCACAACCACGTCTGTCCTGCCAGGTCCCGCATTGCTTCGGCCCATTGGCCTGACACTTCCTCTCTGTGATTGGAATAGAAAGTCCTTGGCCCCTTAAATAGCACAGAAAGCAGAATCGCACACGGGAATCATGCTTTTTGTTTTTAGTTTCCCGCTTAAATGAAGATTCTCTCGTGCGGTGCACAGATTTCACATCCTCTCCTCTCTCTGCTGGTCTCATCCTCTGTCCTCTCCCCTCCCTACTCACCTCACTTCAATTCAATTTTATTTGTATAGCACTTTTTACAGAGAACTGTCACAAAGATTCTGGAGAAACAAAAAGACACAGATTCAGAAAGGCTATAGGGACGGCTGACACTGATGTGGTGTAATAGCCCGCTCAGTAGTGAGTCCAGTTAGCTAACTGGCTAGCTGAGTGCACCTCCCTACTCACTTTTTCTTCTCTCTCTCCTCCTCCTCCTCCTCCCATCCTTTCCTCTCCAGATGAGTCAGTTCTGATGGATCTGAAGGCTCTGCTGATCGAGGCCAAGCAGAAGGTCCCGCCCGTACTGCAGGTGCTGCATACCGAGGATGAAACCATGGTGGACATTGGAGGTAAGAGCGCCCCCTGCTGCCCCGGCGGACGTGGATACCTGCGCTGTGGTGTTCCACAGACGTTAATAACCCTGCAGGTGTGCACTGTGTACATGCTTTAGCCCCTCTGCTCAGGGCAGAACAAGCAACTGTGAAACTAGAGCCCTCAGAGTCTAAAAAGCAGAAGCGGGCTGTAGTGCCTTGTGGCTTCCTTCAGGGCTAGTACACTGCTGGCCTCAGACAGGAAGTGATGTCACATCCCTGAGGCTTATTCTTTGGGGTATATGCACACTGTAGTGATGTTCATTCAGGTTCATTCACTGAAACCCTGTACGTTAACGATGTGTGTGTGTGTGTGCATACAGGCGAGAGAGGCTGTACGTTTTGCGGGGGTCTGGGCCACCGAATCACGGACTGCCCAAAACTGGAAGCCATGCAGACCAAGCAGGTCACCAACATTGGCCGCAAGGACTACCTGGCGCACAGCTCCATGGACTTCTGAGCTTCTCTGTACAGTTTCTCTTTCTCTCTCTTCACTCGTCTCTCTCTCTATTCCCCATCTCTCTCTCTTCCTCATATCTTACTGTCCCCTCCACTCTCTCTCTCTCTCTCTTTCTCAGTGGAAAAGGTTGCCCTGTTTTGGATATTTTTATCTGATGGGTGCCTCTTTTAAAGTTCCTGTATCCCGATGATTACGGAGGGGTGGGGGATGTAGCCAATGCTGAACTCCAGAATGTATTTCTGTATGTAAATGGCCTGAGTGTGTTTTCCCTGCTCTTCCTCATCACGCCGCTGTAAAAACCCACGTGCTCCAAGGCTTCATTTTGTATGGATTTTCTGAAGTAAAACTCCAATGCAGATGTAATGTAAATAAAGTTGCAAATGGAGCTCAGGTCTGGAGTGAGTTGAGTGAGTTGAGTGAGTTGAGTGAGTTGAGTGAGTTGAGTGAGTTGAGTGAGTTGAGTGAGGTGAGTGAGGTGAGTGAGGTGAGTGAGGTGAGTGAGGTGAGTGAGGTGAGTGAGGTGAGTGAGTGAGTGTTGCATTGCAGATGACTGGGTGTATTTTGGTCAGGTCTGAAAGTGATGTGAGTGAGATGTAACAGCCCAGCATTGGGGAAGGGCAAGTGAGATGTGATGGTGTACAGATTTGGTGTGTGGAAAGTCCTGTTCAAGGTGGAGAGCGTTGCAAAGGCCACTGCACAGCATTATAATGTGCAGCATTTTCTGTGGTCCGTGAGCAGCAGCCTTGCAGTGGACCTGAGATATTCAATTTGACGGATGTTAAATGAGCCTAGTTTAGCTTAACTGTTTGGGAATTGGGGGGTATACCACGAAGCAGGATTACTGAGTTCGCTGGGTAACTGCCGAGTAAAACCCGGAACAGCTCTTTTTACTTCACTCCATGTTCCAGATTCGGGAGGGTTCCAGGTTTTACTCAGTGCAGTTATCCAGCTAAGTCAGTATTCCTGCTTTGTAGTACAGCCCCCTGGGCTTGCAACTCCAATGTTGTTGGTTCAATTCCCAATTGGGACACTGCGGTTATACGCTAAAACAAGGTACTTAACGCAGACTGCTTCAGTCATTCAAGTTTAAAGTCGGATATTTTTTACACACAGTACAGCACACAACTATATCAAATCAGCTGTACTCATTCAGATCAACGACACAGTGCAGAGTCAGACTGACTTTAAGAAGGATGGCTTTCCCTGTCCAGCTTCAGCATTGAGTTCTCCAAACCCCAAAACGGCTTTTAATATGACTGCACAATGGTGTTTGGGGAGGCAGAGTGATCAGAGAACCGAGCTTGCATTCATAAAATCTGAAGTTCGCATTCATGTAGTTTGACCCCGGAGTGTGGCTGTTAGCTGTACAGTAGCTGCCCAGTTGCTTATGTGGATAATGTGTTTAGAGAATTCCCCCGTTGAAGTGTATCTGCTGAGCACTGAGTTCGTAATCTTTCATCGTTTTAGCCTTTTTCCGTCCGCTCCTGGCACTGCTGTTACTGCTTGCTAATTATTTTAGTTTATTTCTCTGGCTAGCCGTGCTCACTGTTAATTAGTTGTCATTTATTAATGTCTGTGTAATTATGTGTAAGAGTTTTAGTTTGGTTCTTAGACAGAGCTTCTCTCTTAATTGCTGCAGCCCACCCCCAGGTATTTAGTAGTTCGTTCACAGCAGGGCCTTTCAGAGAGCTGAGTGGAGTGACCACCAGGGGGCACCACCGAGTCCTGCCCTCAGGGCTGCCTTTATCACTCGGTTCCTCCTCATGGCCTTAATGACTCTGCGGGTCTCAAAGTATAACCCCCCCCCCAAAACATTTGCATGCACGCACATGTACACAGTGAAATGCATAGATCCACGTACAGTATGTGCATGCATGTAATGAAACGCATGCATATACAGAGGGACATGCGTGCTTGGTCGCATACACATTACA
The DNA here is from genome assembly GCA_029718625.1 of Synaphobranchus kaupii. Lineage (NCBI taxonomy): Eukaryota > Metazoa > Chordata > Actinopteri > Anguilliformes > Synaphobranchidae > Synaphobranchus > Synaphobranchus kaupii. The sequence goes on along the minus strand of CM056383.1, from coordinate 8,428,760 downwards.
TCATTACATTACAATCATTTGGCAGACGCTTTTATCCAAAGCAATGTACAATAAGTGCATACTGAAGGTCATTGATGCGACTACAAAGCAAATCTGACAAAGCACAACTTTCTCAGCGTAGGAGCTATCCCTAGTAATAAACATGAGTAGTACACACAGTCAGCTATACATTCTGAACTATAAAATAACCAAAAACACAAGTTAAATAGAAAACAAGCAAAAAAAAACAGGAAGCGAGTACTATAGAATGGCCCCCACCCCTCCTCCAACAGTCCAGGTCCTGTGGTCATGATTACAGAAGGTTTTACTGATTATATCAATGTACTGTGAGCATCATAGGAAAATGTTGTAAATGAGCCCTTCCCCATTGTTGGATCACGTGACCGTGGGTTTAGACCGTGAAGCAAAACCACGGCTTCTTCAGACCTTCGCTCTACTTGCGAAAGAGAGCAGCTGCCCTGCCGCGGTAACACCTCTGCAGACGACACAGACGACGGATCTACCTCCAGGTCACAGTTGTGTGTGCCTGCGCAGAACGGGGCCATGGAGATTCCTGCAAAGGAGGGCGTGCTGTACCTGCAGATGGCCAAGTTCGGGAAGGTGAGTTTCTCCTGCGCTGAGTCACGTTGTATCTGTAATGTGTTTGGGCTTCGGGCGAATGTTAAGTCATTCTCAGGCCTGAAGCTCTTCGGATCTCATACATTTGTACTGTTGAATCATTCACCACATTTTAAATATAGTGGAGTCCATACTGCTGACGGGAATCCATCATAAAGAAATGGGGGGTGGGGTTGAGGGGGAGGGGGGTATTTTGCTGCGAAGATCAAAATAATATTTACGCTTCTAAGTGATACAATGTCATCAGATGGTGTCTGACAGCCAGGAAGAAGGAAAAGGCCAACTGTTGTTGACTTGAGTGTTTAATCCAACTGTAAGTCAAAAGCCTCTACTGCAGTATTTTTACTGAAGTATTTTCAATGTGGCATTGAGTGGGGAAGGTGTCGTATTATGGAAACTACCCTGCTTGCGCTGTTCTTGTTTTTAGAGAATGGTAGCTGGTCTAACCCAAAAATAAGAAAATGTAAATAAAAAAATTCAAATTAAGTCTTTGCTAAATGAACAACAGTATGCATAACATACCTATTTATCAGAACAGGATGAGGCAGTTTGTACGATGTCATAATTCCAAAAAAAGATTCCAAAATATTGTCTGCATGTAGACATCTAAGTGTCTGTGGATAAATAAATCTGGTACACAAACGAGGTAATGGATGGTGTGTGTCAGTGGGGTCGCAGTGCAATGCTTGAGCAGGTATATTTTGGGAAGAGACTATGAAACGGCGACACACAACTGGAGTGACATGGTTGCCCTGCCCCTTCCCTCTCAGACATCGTGGAAGCGGATCTGGACGATGCTGTTTGCGCCCGGCTTGCACGGTATTGGCAGGGTGGAGATGTACAACATGCGGGACGGGGGGGTTGGGGGCGCGGTCCTATCCCCTGCCAAACAGGGGCTGAAGGGGGTGGATAAGCGTGTGATTCGGCTGGATGACTGCCTCAGCGTTTGCCCCGCCCCTGCGGTGGTCTGCCCGCAGGACTGTTCAGCCTTCTATCTGAGCACCACCCAACGCACCTACACCCTGGCCACCCCGCCCGCCGAAGACTGGGTGTCCATAATCTGCCAGCTAGCCTTCCAGGTACAACCCTGATGAATCTTACTGTGAGGATGGTTAGAGGGGGATGTGACGGGCTGTGGGGCTGGTAAGGGGGTGATATGACGGGCTGTGGGGATGGTTAGAGTGGGATGTACAGTTGAAGTCGGAAGTTTACATACACTTAGGTTGAAGTCATTAAAACTAATTTTTAACCACTCCACAGATTTCATGTTAGCAAACTATAGTGTTGGCAAGTCAGTTAGGACATCTACTTTGTGCATGACACAAGTAATTTTTCCAACAATTGTTTACAGACAGATTATTTCACTTTTAATTCACGATATCACAATTCCAGTGGGTCAGAAGTTTACATACACTAAGTTGACTGTGCCTTTAAATTTTTAATATACAGTGCCTTGCGAAAGTATTCACCCCCTTGGCGTTTTTCCTATTTTGTTGCATTACAACCTGTAATTGAAATGGATATTTATTTGGATTTTATGTAATGGACCTACACAAAATAGTCCAAATTGGTGAAGTGAAATTTAAAAAAAACTTGTTTTAAAAAATTCAACAAAAAAAACAAAAACGGAAAAGTGGTGCGTGCATATGTATTCACCCCCTTTGCTTTAATGTATTTTTAAAGTATCATATTTAATATTTGGTGGCATATCCTTTGCATGCTGCTACTTCCTGAAGTCTGTGACCCATCAATATCAAAAGAGTCTTGATATATTATTTTCTGGTACTCTTACAAGCGATACTATAACGTCTTTGCATTTGAATGGATCTCTATGGGAATTAGGGGGTGGGACTAGATTTAGCTGTAAATAACACTTGAACTGTATAGAATACATGGTTGGTAAAATGGCTGTAAGTCATCAAGGGTCTGAGGTATCAAACGGGCCTCAAACCATCACACTGCTGCCAGATATGCAGTAGATATGGATGGATTACTTTAAGGGTTGTTTCTCCTGACAAATTTTCCTATTGAACTCTATGGAAAAATAAGTCAGGAGAAGAAACCCTTCAAGTTATCCATCCATATCTACTGTATTGGCAGCAGAGTGATGGTTTAAGGCTTGTTTGATAGGATAGACCCTTGATGACTTAGAGCCATTTAGCCAACCATGTGTTCTATACAGTTCAAGTGTTATTTACAGCTAAATCTAGTCCCACCCCCTAATTCCCATAGAGATCCATTCAAATGCAAAGACGTTATAGTATCGCTTGTAAGAGTACCAGAAAATAATATATCAAGAGTCTTTTGATATTGATGGGTCACAGACTTCAGGAAGTAGCAGCATGCACAGGATATGCCACCAAATATTAAATATGGTACTTTAAAAATACATTAAAGCAAACATTAAATACATATGGACGCACCACTTTTCCGTTTTTTTTTTTTTTTAGAATTTTTTAAAACAAGTTTTTTTTTAATTTCACTTCACCAATTTGGACTATTTTGTGTAGGTCCATTACATAAAATCCAAATAAATATCCATTTCAATTACAGGTTGTAATGCAACAAAATAGGAAAAACGCCAAGGGGGTGAATACTTTCGCAAGGCACTGTATGCCATGACTTCCTGATGTCTGTGACCCAACAACATCAAAAGACTTGATATTTTCTGGTATTCTTACAAGCGATACTATAACGTCTGTGCATTTGAATGGATCTCTATGGGAATTGGGGGGTGGGACTAGATTTAGCTTTAAATTATGCTGGAACAGTATGGAATACATCGCTTGTAAGAGTACCAGAAAATAAGATATCAATAGTTTTTTGATGTTGTTGGGTCACAGTCATGGCATGCAAAGGATATGTGACCAAATATTAAAAATTTAAAGGCACAGTCAACTTGGGGGGATGTGACAGGCTGTGGGGATGGTTAGAGGGGGGATGTGGCAGGCTGTGGGGATGGTTAGATGAGGATAAGACAGGCTGTGGGATGGTTAGAGGGGATGTGACAGGCTGTGGGGATGGTTAGAGGGGGATGTGACCAGCTGTGGGGATGGTAGCAGTGTTGTGGGGATGGTAACAGGATGTGATGTTTCTACTGCTTCTGCTCACTGTGTTTTTAGAGGAATGACGGAAAGCTAGCCTTAAAGAGCAGCGGGCAGTGGGAAGAGGTGCCCATGTTGGAGAATGAGCTGTACTCCTCCTGGAAATCAGGTATGTGAAGGTCAAGGCATTTGGCTTTTAACTTCAAATCCCCAGTGGGACACTCTTGTTGTACCTTTGAGGAAGGTGCTTTACCCTTAATTCTACAGCATCTTGTGACTGCCGCTGAAATTTGATAATACGATTTAAAAAAAAAAAAACTGGAAACTATAGACGTTTCTCTAAATAAGGGCATCATTTGAGAAAACGGATAATGTATTTTTTATTTTTTATTTTTTTTGTTGAGCACAGTCGGCATTGGCAGAGGCAGGATCTGTTACCAGGATATCTGTTGCGTAACTGAAGCCCACAGTATTACCTGCAGGGTGTTCCACCAAACAGCGTAATTTGTCCTGTAGCACATTTGGCACAAGGGAACATCCGATCCATTTTTTTACAGTTCAGTATTTAATGAAGTAATCCTGGTTAAGTACCTTGTAAACAGCGGACACACACATGGGTTTGAATCCTATAACCCTCTGGTTACGATGCCAGATCTCTTGCCACTGTTCTAGATGTTGGGCTAAGAACCAGATCAGGGAGTCTCATAACCTCAGCACACTTCATCTGGGTTACTTCCTAGTAACCAGCAGCTATTGTGCAAAAGGATATGGCCTAACAACTGATGGCTGATAAGCTGCCACTACCAGATTGCAAAATGTTTCCATCTGAGCAATTTCCCTCTTAAGGAATATAAGTTGCTACCTCCAATTCAAACTTATCATTCAAAAGTTATGGTAATTTAAAAAAATCCATATATTTTTAAACGTATGTTTTTTATGGGGGGTGGGAGTCATTTCTGTTGCACTTGCTGTGAATTTTCCATTCGGTGAGGGTGTATGTGACTTTGGTAACATCGTAAAAAGATTGTGTGCAGCTACCCTATATGGGGCAGGAAATGGGGCTTACTATTTTAGTATCCCAGGGGCCTTAAAATAACCAGACTACAACCGCAGTCACAGCTGAAACCTAGTAGCCATCGGACAAAAGCGTGTCTGCCGGCTTTAACTTCTCCTTTTTCGGCAGCGACAGCAGAAATTCTTAGATATTCATAACTATGCAGTGCATCTGACAGCAGAAGCTCTTGGATGCTTCTTATGAAGTCTGTACATGTTTGGTCTGTGGGGGTTATGTATAACTACTGCTACTACAGTTGTGTTAAAAAAAATAGCAGTACAACATCAGTAACCTGATGAACCACTGTTATTAGTAGTAGTGATATTTCTGCATGGCAAATAATTTACTTGTAGATGTAGTAGTGTAATAGAAAAACAACAGACCCAACTGTCATGACATGCACGCTGCTTGTTCTGAGTAATTGACTCATTCATTGAAAGGGGCTTGTTCAAAATAATAGCAGTGTGGAGTTTAATTAGAGAATTAATTCATTCTGTGAAAAAACAGGTGGCATTAATTGTCCTTTATTAAGGAAGAAGGGAAGCAAATGTTTCACACAAATGTTTCTGAATTGCTAAGTAAAATGGGCCGTTCCAAACATTGTTCGGAGGAACAACGTAATTTGATTAAAAAGTTGATTGGAGAGGGGAAACGAAGAATAGTCAGAATGGCAAAGATTCAGCCAATCATCACCTCCAGAAAGATCAAAGATGATCGAAAATTACCTGTAAGTGCTGTTACAGTCAGAAGACGTTTGATCGAAGCTAAGCTATCAGCAAGAAGCCCCCGTAAAGCACCATTGTTGAAAAAACGGCATGTGCAGAATCGGTTAAAATTTGCCAAGGAACACATCGATTAGCCCAAAGAGAAATGGCGTAACATTCTGTGGACTGATGAGAGTAAAATTGTTCTTTTCGGGTCTAGTGGTCGTCGACAGTACGTCAGACGACCCCCGGATACTGAATTCAAGCCACAGTACACTGTGAAGACAGTGAAACATGGTGGCGCACAAATCATGGTATGGGGATGTTTTTCATACTACAGTGTTGGGCCTATTTATCGTATACCAGGGATCATGGATCAGTTTTAATACATCAAAATACTTGAAGAGATTATGTTGCCGTATGCCGAAGAGGAAATGCCCCTGAAATGGGTGTTTCAACAAGACAACGACCCCAAACACACGAGTAAGCGAGCAACATCTTGGTTCCAGACAAAAAGGATTGAGGTAATGGAGTGGCCAGCTCAATCCCCCGACCTCAACCCCATTGAAAACTTGTGGGGTGACATTAAAAATGCAGTTTCTGAAGCAAAACCCAAAAATTCACAGGAACTGTGGAATGTAGTTTGTTCATCCTGGGCTGAAATACCAGTTTCTAGGTGCCAGAAGTTGGTTGACTCCATGCAACGCAGATGCGCAGCAGTTATCAAAAACAATGGTTATGCAACTAAATATTAGTTCAGTAATTTAAAGTGAAGTTAAATCTTGAAAAATGTTTGAGTTTGAAGAGAAAAATGTCGACACTGCTATTTTTTTGAACAGATTAATATTCCTTTTCTTTGCTTCCTGTAAAAGAATAACACAGACTTGATAAAATTTGTTAATGCTTTGATTTGGAATTGAATGTGTAATGTTTCCACTACATTTGAAATATGGAACTAAAAGCTATTAAAAAATATTTGCACTTTATTCACTTTTTTTAACGCACTGCTATTTATTTGAACACAACTATACTTAGGGTTGCAAAGGGAGGGAATTTTACAGGTAACTTTTGGTAATTTTCGGATATTTTCCAGGGTAAATCGCCACTCACTGTAACAATCTCATGCTTTAACAAAGCTAATAAAAGACAATATACGTCAGACGACCCCCAGATACTGAATTCAAGCCACAGTACACTGTGAAGACAGTGAAACATGGTGGCGCACAAATCATGGTATGGGGATGTTTTTCATACTACAGTGTTGGGCCTATTTATCGTATACCAGGGATCATGGATCAGTTTTAATACATCAAAATACTTGAAGAGATTATGTTGCCGTATGCCGAAGAGGAAATGCCCCTGAAATGGGTGTTTCAACAAGACAACGACCCCAAACACACGAGTAAGCGAGCAACATCTTGGTTCCAGACAAAAAGGATTGAGGTAATGGAGTGGCCAGCTCAATCCCCCGACCTCAACCCCATTGAAAACTTGTGGGGTGACATTAAAAATGCAGTTTCTGAAGCAAAACCCAAAAATTCACAGGAACTGTGGAATGTAGTTTGTTCATCCTGGGCTGAAATACCAGTTTCTAGGTGCCAGAAGTTGGTTGACTCCATGCAACGCAGATGCGCAGCAGTTATCAAAAACAATGGTTATGCAACTAAATATTAGTTCAGTAATTTAAAGTGAAGTTAAATCTTGAAAAATGTTTGAGTTTGAAGAGAAAAATGTCGACACTGCTATTTTTTTGAACAGATTAATATTCCTTTTCTTTGCTTCCTGTAAAAGAATAACACAGACTTGATAAAATTTGTTAATGCTTTGATTTGGAATTGAATGTGTAATGTTTCCACTACATTTGAAATATGGAACTAAAAGCTATTAAAAAATATTTGCACTTTATTCACTTTTTTTAACGCACTGCTATTTATTTGAACACAACTATACTTAGGGTTGCAAAGGGAGGGAATTTTACAGGTAACTTTTGGTAATTTTCGGATATTTTCCAGGGTAAATCGCCACTCACTGTAACAATCTCATGCTTTAACAAAGCTAATAAAAGACAATATACGTCAGACGACCCCCAGATACTGAATTCAAGCCACAGTACACTGTGAAGACAGTGAAACATGGTGGCGCACAAATCATGGTATGGGGATGTTTTTCATACTACAGTGTTGGGCCTATTTATCGTATACCAGGGATCATGGATCAGTTTTAATACATCAAAATACTTGAAGAGATTATGTTGCCGTATGCCGAAGAGGAAATGCCCCTGAAATGGGTGTTTCAACAAGACAACGACCCCAAACACACGAGTAAGCGAGCAACATCTTGGTTCCAGACAAAAAGGATTGAGGTAATGGAGTGGCCAGCTCAATCCCCCGACCTCAACCCCATTGAAAACTTGTGGGGTGACATTAAAAATGCAGTTTCTGAAGCAAAACCCAAAAATTCACAGGAACTGTGGAATGTAGTTTGTTCATCCTGGGCTGAAATACCAGTTTCTAGGTGCCAGAAGTTGGTTGACTCCATGCAACGCAGATGCGCAGCAGTTATCAAAAACAATGGTTATGCAACTAAATATTAGTTCAGTAATTTAAAGTGAAGTTAAATCTTGAAAAATGTTTGAGTTTGAAGAGAAAAATGTCGACACTGCTATTTTTTTGAACAGATTAATATTCCTTTTCTTTGCTTCCTGTAAAAGAATAACACAGACTTGATAAAATTTGTTAATGCTTTGATTTGGAATTGAATGTGTAATGTTTCCACTACATTTGAAATATGGAACTAAAAGCTATTAAAAAATATTTGCACTTTATTCACTTTTTTTAACGCACTGCTATTTATTTGAACACAACTATACTTAGGGTTGCAAAGGGAGGGAATTTTACAGGTAACTTTTGGTAATTTTCGGATATTTTCCAGGGTAAATCGCCACTCACTGTAACAATCTCATGCTTTAACAAAGCTAATAAAAGACAATATTGGCGTACATTTTTCGTCGCAACTCATTTCATACATAAATGTACGCGCATATTTAGGAACGATTCATGAATTTGTAGTGACCCTAAGTTGGCTCAATACGTAAAAAGGTGTGCAACCCCCCCCCCCCCCCCATATGCAGCCATATTGCATCAGAACACTCCCCACAAATATCTGAGGGTGAGAGGGCAGGGATTAATTAGACATACTTATGATGTATCAAAAATATTAACTGCATAAATCCTGAAAATTACCTCAAAATTTCCAAAATTACAAGCTTAGTACTAGTAGCTTAATACTAAAAAATATTGTTTGGCTATACTAATATAGCCATTGTAACCTAATCTTTAAGGCCAGGAAATGTAGACAGCGCTTGATCAGTGCAGTGGTAGCCGGTCTGGTTATGTCTAATGTAGGCAGTGCTTGTTCAGTGCGTTGTTAACCAGTCTGGTTATGTCTAATGCAGGCAGTGCTTGTTCAGTGCGCTGTTAACCAGTCTGGTTATGTCTAATTCAGGCAGTGCTTGTTCAGTGTGCTGTTAACCGGTCTGGATAGTTACAGTTGAAGTTAGCAGTTTACATACACTTAGGTCATTAAAACTCATTTTTAACCACTCCACAGTTGGCTAAGTCAGTTAGGATATCTACTTTGTGCATGACACAAGTAATTTTTCCAACAATTGTTTACAGACAGATTATTTCACTTTTAATTCACTATCACAATTCCAGTGCATCAGACGTTTGCATAGACTAAGTTGTCTGTGCCTTTAAATTGTTCATATTTGGTCGCATATCGTTTGCATGCCATGACTTCTTGATGTCTGTGACCCAACAACATCAAAAGACTCTTGATATCTTATTTTCTGGTACTCTTACAAGCAATACTATAACGTCTCTGCATTTGAATGGATCTCTATGGGAATTGGGGGGTGGGATTATATTTAGCTGTAAATTACATTGGAACATTATGGAAACACATGGTTGGCTAAATGGCTCGAAGTCATCAAGGGTCTGACATATTAAACAAGCCTTAAATCATCACTCTGCTTCCAGAAATACAGTAGATATGGATGGATAACCTGAAGGGTTTCTTCTCCTGACTTATTTTTCCATAGAGTTCAATAGGAAAATTTGTCAGGAGAAACAACCCTTAAAGTGATCCATCCATATCTATGCATATCTGGCAGCAGAGTGATGGTTTGAGGCTTGTTTGATACCTCAGACCCTTGATGAATTACAGCCATTTTACCAATCATGTATTCTACACTGTTCCAGCATAATTTACAGCTAAATCTAGTCCCACCTCCCAATTCCCATAGAGATCCATTCAAATGCAGAGATGTTATAGTATCGCTTGTAAGAGTACCAGAAAATAAGATATCAAGAGTCTTTTGATGTTGTTGGGTCACAGACATCAGGAAGTCAAGGCATGCAAAGGATAGGTGACCAAATATTAAAAATTTAAAGGCACAGTCAACTTGTGACACACAGGCGTGTATGTAAACGACAGTGCTTGTTCAGTGTGTTGTTAACCAGTCTGGTTATGTCTAATGCAGACAGTGCTTGTTCAGTGCGCTGTTAACCAGTCTGTTATGTCTAATGCAGACAGTGCTTGTTCAGTGTGCTGTTAACCAGTCTGTTATGTCTAATGCAGACAGTGCTTGTTCAGTACACTATGGTAACCGGTCTGGTTATATCTAATGCAGACAGTGCATGTTCAGTGCGCTGTAAACCAGTCTGGTTATGTCTAATGCAGGCAGTGCTTGTTCAGTGTGCTGTTAACCAGTCTGGTTATGTCTAATGCAGACGGTGCTTGTTCAGTGCGCTATGGTAACCGATCTGGTTATATCTAATGCAGACAGTGCTAGTTCATTGCGCTGTTAACCGGTCTGTTCATATCTAATGTAGACAGTGCTTGTTCAGTACGCTATGGTAACCGGTCTGGTTATATCTAATGCAGACAGTGCTTGATCAGTGTGCTGTGGTAATCGTGTGCCTCTCCTAGGTGAGTACCAGGTGACTGTGCAGAGAACAGAGGCAGCAGTAAGGTGTAACCTCGCTGGGTCCTACCTGCTATTACCCACCACAGAGGCACTCACTCTGCGTGACCCTCAGACAGCCTCCCCGCTCTACTGCTGGCCCTATCGGCTGCTCCGACGCTTCGGCAATGACAAGGTTAGCCCTGCCCCCCACACACTCCAAGCCTCAGATCATTAGCCACCCTCCTGCATTAACTATGACCTCATGAATGAATTTACCTAATTTTTTATTCTTTGCTTCAAAAAAAAAAAAAAAAGACCGAATTACCAGTTGCCTGTCATACTTCATATCACTCTGGCTCCTGCTCCTCATCGCTCGACCGCAGGACTGTAGCCTTGACGTTAAGAAGTCTCAGTCCTGCCATTGGATGACTCTGGCCTGGATGCAATATGAATTTGGCTTTAACGTTGCCTCACAATTAAGAAGTTTGTTTTAATGTTCCCCAGGTTGGCAGATTCAGCAAACAGTAAGATTATTTTGCCAAACTTTGATGTGAAGACAAATATAGTAATTTGGGTTTTTGCAAGTCAGAATTAAGGACAAACTATTCAATACAATCCAGTGACTAGTAGTCTGAGATGGTGAAACACGACTGGTTTGTTCTATGTGACTTCAACATGAAAAATTAGCTGTCTGGAAATACTACGGTTAATATTTAAACGCAAAAGAGGATTCCATACTATACTTTTTGGCACTAGCTGGAGGCATTGGGCTCAGCTGAAGAGTTTCCATAAGCTGAAGAGTTTCAAATAATTATTGAGGCACTATAACAGCCTCCACTATTTTCAGTATGGCATAAATGAAGGTGCGAGCTTTTCTCAGTTTTGAGTTATTGCAGTTAATGATCTCAGTTCCATGGACATGGAATTGTAAATTATGGCCAATGGAAACGTTTGCCTTCGGAGTTCTTGTTAATTTTAATGGTATTTTCTACCCATGAAAAAGTACAGGACTACCAAGAGATAGTGATTGGGAAGCATTTTGTGCTTGTGTTTTGCAAATATCCATTGTTAATTGAAAGGACAACAGATAGTTTTATAAGCATGGTTTATTATTCATTATGCTCCTGTTCCAAAGAAATATTATCACTGAAAAATGCCTCCGCCAAATTGTAAATAGCATTGTGCCGGCTCTCTAGGCTGTCTTTTCCCTTTTGTTTTTAACAGCGGATGCCTCCAGTTATTGCTTTCATGTTTCAAATTTGAAATGGCAGTCTATTGTTGTCTTTTGAGTGTGGTCCGAAGATAAATTGCACATTGGACAAAACAAATTACATACGTTGGTGTGCAGTAGACTGGGTGGATATTGTTGCGCACAATCTCTCATCATTTTTATAGTCTTTCACGCATCCACGTTTCACTGTAACACATTCTTTTAACTGTGTCAATATTGACTTGTGCTTGTAATCTTCTTCGAATGAATGCTTGATTGTATAATTGGTCTCACTTGTGCGATTAATTACCTTGATATTTAAGAGATTAGTGTGCTTACGGTGAGGTCCTTGAGGATAAGGGTTGAAACACCTGAAGAGGTCACGCGCGTTTCAAATCACGTGGTCAAGATCGACATTCCCAACCCTCATCATCAATGAGATTTACTTCCTGGATCAAATGTGGCTCTCCTGTAGAAAACTAAGCACTAGCTCTTGGTGACTGTATAATTCTTTGGCATTAGCTGCTAAACGTCAACTGCCTGTGTGTCAGCTTTATGTTAGGTTTGAATTTTTTAGAGTTGAAAGTATGTGTTGCTGGAGTTATGCATGGATCTGTATTGTATATTAAGAATCATAAGAATTAATTGAGGATTAATGGTCTACTGGTTTCGGCTGTCCCACTACACTGACTCTTACAGGACACGGTGAGTTTTGAGGCGGGCCGTCGCTGTGACTCTGGTGAGGGTTGTTTCACCTTCTTGTCCCGGGATGCAGCTCAGATCTACAAGGCTATCGAAGAGGGCATCAGTCTTCTAACCAGCCCGGTTCCACAAACCAGTGCCAGGACTGTCCCAGCGGGTAAATTTGCTCCCTTCAGCAAAGAGCCCTTTGACGACGGAAGTGCCGCGTCGTACCCGGTGTATAACAATATAACCCATTGGATGGAGGAGGAGAGGAGGCACGAAGTGGAAGAGGGAGGTGTGGGTCAAGAGGTGCAAGCCAAGCCGGACAGCCCCGCCCCTGAATGCATCTACACCCTGGTGAGCTTAAACCAGGGGAGGGGGCAACCTACCGGGGGGAGGTCCAGCCCCCCCGGCCCCGCTTCCTCTGTCGTCAGCGCCTCCGAAATCCCCGGGCAGAAATCCTTCAGACAGAAGCTCTCCAAACTCCTCTCCAAAGAGGCGGCCAAAACATCGCCCCTCCAGTACCAGGAGTACTGACAGGTTTAACTCTATAAACTTCGCCCCTAGTCGTTGAGACGTATCCATCTCAATTAGAGTATTCATGTTTGTCTGAAATTATAAACTACAGCTTTAAGAAACCCCCTTAAATTTTGACGTAGTATTGTTTAAAAGGGTAGCCTCTTGCGAAAACCTCAGCTTCTCCAGTTACACTGCAGTGCAATAAATTAGAAGGGTGCTATTAATAGCCCAAAGCACTTACGACCCTCCTCTCGCCACAGCCACAGACTGTAAAATGCATCAAATGCACCGTTTATACACGCTAAGAAAATCATGTTCACGTATAGAAACAATAATGTTTTTTAAAAACATTGTACAAGTGAGCATTCGCCATTTTCCCTTGCTTACTGTACAATATACAGTACCTTATGTATATACTTTATGTGACTATTCTGAAATAAATGTATTCTGTTGCAAATTTCCGAATGATACAGCTTCTTCTTCAACTCGAACTTTAAACCATGGATGTGCAGGGAATATTTTCTGAGATATTCACATTTAAATAAAACTAGTAGAAACTAGGTGGAAATTGCCTCTGGAGAGCCAAATAGATAGTAAATAGTTAAAAGAAGCCATTGTTTTCCACAATATCCAGGACAAAATTCTTCTTTTATATGATTGTCTGTTTCAGTTGGTGACATTTTCACTTGAAAATTCTCAAATATGTATTTGACAAGCGTCAACTCTTTGTACGCTTGTAAAATGTTCTGCAGCACCCTGACTATTTTGCTGTGAAAACTGCAGGACAAATACTTATTTTAAAAATAGAAGTAATCTCCGGGAATTCTACTGGTTTTTAAAGGTTTATTTCAGAGGGAGTATTTGACTCTGGTCTAGTACTGACATGCCTAAGGTGGTCTTTCATGATGGAAGCCAAAGACTGGACAGCCCAAAAAGCATCAGAGCTGTGAAACACATTAGAGCCTGGGTTTTCAACAGGGGGTTTGTGGACCACCGGGGGTCCGTGGAGGTATTGTAGGGTGCCTGGTCTGATTTTATATGTAATGACTATATAAAGATTTTGGAAATTATTCCAAAATATAACTTTAAAAAAAAAAATAATAATAATTTTATTTTTAAATATAACCCTTTTTAACTTATAATGGGGGTCCCCTGGATGCCTTTGAGTCTGGGTGGGGTCCCTGGATCAGGAAAGTTTGGAAACCCCCTGCACTAGAGTGCTTCAAGAAGAACACTCTATTTATTATTCATGCCGTGACTCCCAGAACTGTTAAACTGCCCGTCCAAGATAATGCAGATATCACACAGTAGGATTTCCTCTCTTGACAGGATATGAACTTTTATTAGTGTGACTGAATGCAATAGTTTGTATCCAATTGGATAATCGTAATCATAATCTTTGGCTTTGACATTTGGGTGGATGCATGCATCTACACAGCAAATCTAACACTGAAAAAAAGATCTGTTGAAAAAAAAAATAATTAAAATAAATAAACCATGTTAATGTGCCAGAGCCTGCATGGGGTTATTGCCTTTTACCCGTCCCTTCTGGATGTTCTACTCTCGGAATGTCTGTCGTCACATAAAAAAAATAAGTTGATTAAATACATGTGCTTAAGTCGACAAATAGCATTTTTTTTTTCAATGGGAAACATTGATGAGCTCATTTCAATTGACCATCCATTAAACTAAATTTTGAAATGCTGCATGTATTTGGGGGGAAAAGTTTAATTATAATTAATTGTAGGAGCCGTCCATTGCTATCAGAACAAAAATATTAATGATGTGCTGGTGTGAAATGTTTATATTTCATAGTGTATTATATTTCAAGGTGCATTATTATGTCAACTGTGATATAAAAATTTATAAGCATGATATTATATTTGCCAATTGTCCTCATCTCCTTGCCCCCTGATGTAAAGGCCTGTGTCGGGTCTGAGAGAACATACAGTGAGCACCATAATTCATTGGACAGTGACACATTTTTTGTTATTTTGGTTCTGTACTCTAGCACTTTGAGTTTGAAAGGATACACTGACAATGAGGTTGAAGTGCAGATTAGAAACAACCGTTTAGAAATTATAGAACCTTTCGTACATAGTCCCCACCATTTTCGGCATCAAAAAATATTGGACAGTTTAACATAATGTAGAATAAAGTAATCATTTTTAATATTTGGTCACATAGCCCTTGCATGCCATGACTTCCTGATGTCTGTGACCCAACAACATCAAAAGACTCTTGATATCTTACTTTCTGATACTCTTACAAGCGATACTATAACTTCTATGCATTTGAATGGATCTCTATGGGAATTGGGGGGTGGGGACTATATTTAGCTGTAAATTACGCTGGTACAGTATGGAATACATGGTTGGCGAAATGGCTCTAAGTCATCAAGGGTCTGAGGTATCAAACGAGCCTCAAACCAACACTCTGCTGCCAGATATGCAGTAGATATGGATGGATCACTTTAAGGGTTGTTTCTCCTGACAAATTTTCCTATTGAACTCTATAGAAAAATAAGTCCGGAGAAGAAACCCTTCAAGTTATCCATCCATATATACTGCATATCTGGCAGCAGAGTGATGGTTTAAGGCTTGTTTGATACGTTAGACCCTTGATGACTTAAAGCCATTTATCCAACCATGTGTTCCATACTGTTTCAGTATAATTTACAGCTAAATTTAGTCCCACCCCCCAATTCCCATAGAGATCTATTCAAATGCAATAGTACCAGAAAAGAGTCATTTGATGTTGTTGGGTCACAGACATCAGGAAGTCATGGCATGCAAAGGATATGTGACTAAATATAAAAAATGATTACTTTATTCTACATTATGTTAAACTGTCAATATTTGTTATGCCCGAAAATGTGGATGGACTATGTACAAAAGGTTCTATAATTTCTAAACGGTTCATCCGATATGGATGAAAATACCCTCAAATTAAAGCTGACAGTCTGCAATTCAACCTCATTGTCATTGTATCCTTTAAAACTCAAAGTGCTAGATTACAGAACCAAAATAACAAAAAAAGTGTCACTGTCCAATTAATTATGGTGCTCACTGTATATAGAATAAGCTTGGAGTAACATTATTTTTAACTGTAATTAGGCCTACAGGCTATCGTAAATTCAACCTGAATACTTTTGTTAGTAAAAATTTGAAACGTTATTTTGTCGTTAGAAGGTAGCCTATACAGGTCTACGCCACAGTTGCTTTGTAAAGGGATTCAAGAGTTGTTGTTTAGACATTGAAGCTCCACTTTACACCCTCATTAATAAAGGTAGAGTGGAGGTACATTTTTCTTCTTTAAGGAACACATTTCCCAAATATAGGCCTACCCTGAAAGTACAAAATGTTCAATTTGTTAGCCTACTAATAAGTGCATTTTACAAGCCAAAAAAGGTGCAAATTAATTATGTACTGCTGGCTAGGGGTACAAATGTATGCACCTATAGGGTACCACCCCAGTGACCAGCGTTTTTGTAGAGTGTATAGTCTAATAATAATAATTCGTAAAATGCCCTTAATTTCTACGTGTATCGTGCAACCATTTTTTCCATAGACTACACCGTAACACTTGAAATCTTAAAACATTAGGAACAGATGTCAGCTTGAAGCGTGAAATAAGTTTGAAAATAAATTACTTTCATTAGACGGGTACAATAGGTAACTACACTGGTAAAATCTTGTTTTTCTGTGCAGTACACCTAAATGTATCCAGCGATAGATTTTCAAAAACAGCGATAAAATCCACAGATATTTTAAAATGTCGTTTCAGACCTACCGAGAACATCCACTTGGCCGAGAAACCTTTGAGAATATGTTTCATTCAGGAAAATAGATTACCATTGCACAAGAAATAGTGGACACAAAAAACTTAGAAACCCTTTATTCATACTCAACAACTCCAGAATTGTTGACATTGAATGGCAAATTGGCAAATAAAATGCATAAATACCAAAATAATATATCAATTATTTATTTTCTTTTTACAAATCTAAAGCTTATTACGTAAAAAAACATAACTCTTATCTAAGAACATATTCAATAAAAAGTTTAACCTATGCTTTATCGATAAAGTGCAACTAATGGACCGGCGCTGAATTCTCCTACAATAAATTATTTATACGAATCACTTAAATATATTTTTAAATCCATGGTGAATTTTAAGGTAATTTTCTATAGTCTTCCTATGTTATTGTATGTGGCTTCCTCAACAATACATGAAATTAATATCTGGTAATGGTTAGGCATATGTATGCCTACCTATAAAACAAATGTTAGGCCTGTGTTTCAAAATTTAGGCCTATTTCATGTAAATTGCCAATGGATGCATACGATCATTTGGTCAGTACGGCAGCTACTCAGTTATTTGGCTTCTATCATGCCTAGTTAATCACGGAGCTTCAACGTGTCCACGTTTTGCGCACAGCGTCTCGGCGTCACTGTGTGTTGAAGACCTGGCCCGGTCTCCGACCTCAGATCAGTTTTATCCTGACTCAATGGGCCCAGAGAAGGCCGTCTCGAGTGGCCCTGTACCGCGGTTAGTTCCTGTCTGACTGGCCGTCCTCGCAGTCGCTGAAATGTGAGGATTCACCGTCGCTGCCGTTAGATGAAACAGCATTCTTGTTTTCCACTCCCATATCAGGTTTGGGAGTCGACAGAATGATCAGGTGTCCGAGCGAGGCATTTGGGTCTTCAGTCTCGCTCAGAAACCTGACTGATGATTGCGTTGAGCCAACTGGGTAATCAGACACACCCTCAGCTAAGGAGGGCTGCCTTTGACTCCGTCTCCCGTGGGCGCTCGTAGTGCTACCACTCCCGTTTAATTCCCTGCACTCAGGTTGGCTGAAACCCTCCAGTAACTCGGACAGTTCTGTGATGTATATCTGTGCCATCTGGAGAGTGTCGTATTTGGAAAGCTTCTTCTCATTTTCCAGGGAGGGGATGACGCTCCTCAGCTTGTCGAAGGCTCGGTTCAGCCCATGCATTCTGCGCCTCTCCCTGGCATTGGCTGCCACGCGCCTGTGCCTCTGTGGACCCGTGCCAGACTGCTTGGGGCACTCGCCGTTCGGCTTATCGATGTCCTTTTCTGCCACGATAGCACTGTCGAGCAATTTGCTCCTTGGTATGAACTTTTCAAGGTCCACCTCCATGGACCCTTGTGCGTATAGGCTGGAGACGGAGACCCCCGTGGATGGATATGTGTGGACCAAACTCGATGTTTCCAGAGCTTGGTTCAACCATCCGCGTGGGTCACTGCGTGCCAGTCTAGAAATTTCAGGAAAAGGAAGTTCGTCTGTGCCACAGTCCTGAATGTTTCCGTCAGACCAATTTATCAAAGCGAGTTTTTCGGCTGTCATATCTTTGTTTTTAGCTGATGGAACAGGAATGCAGTTTTGTTCTAAAATGCAAATAGTCGACAGATAGTTACTTTCCCCAAGCGCAATCCTTCTGACCACTGGCAAGAAAATCCCACAGATGAAGTTGTGTGGTATCTGCAGAAGTCAGTGCCGTGACTTTACGACATCACACCTCGTCCCGTGCGCGTGCTGAGCTTTTTACTCCCTCAGCCCCGGTCCCCGCCCCAGAGAAATACAAGTCGCGTGTTTATAGCCAATAGCAAATGATCCACACACTCCCCATTAATGCAAAGCTTTCATATGCAAAGAAAGTGTAGACCTTAAAAAAGTTAGGTCCGTAAAATTAATTTAAATTTGATGTATGCAAGGAGGCTACTGCAAATACAAATGTTTGATTAATAGTAGGCTGCTCACGCATGAGGGTAATCCAAATGGTCAATTTGACTTTTGATGCTGACATTATTTTCGACTAACACCGATTTATAATAATTACATTTCACTACAAAACAAAACACACAACTAAAGCGTCTCTTACTAAACGTATCAATGCATGTATGAAGCATCACTGGTCTTCCAATGATAGTACCTATATTTTGTAATGTTTAAAAATTTAAGTGAATGGTAGGCTACACAGCGTGTGGAATTGAACAATGCGTGATTTTTTATAAACGCATCCGGGTAAACAAAAGTAAATTAGGCTTAAGTTTATGCAGAAGTGCAATCTATGAAATAGCGCGGATGAGCCTGTTCTAATGAGTTCACAAATATGTTTGCTCTCTAAAGTGATTATCAAAGTATCGTGGTAAAAAAACTACACGAAAAAGAACACTTGCTTAATGAAAGCTATACATGTAATATTATGTAATATACACACACACACACACACACACACACACACACACACACACACACACACACACACACACACACACACACACACATATATATATACACGTATATATGATACAAAATATTTTAAGCATAAGTCTGCTGTAGGCTATTATAGGCTATTAGCCTACTCATGGCGAATGCTGCATACCATAAGAAAAAATGCAGATCTGTTATGGCTATATTAGTTTGAGGTAAGATTCCTTTCAATCATGGGTGCGCGCCGTTCGATTAATAATGGACTATTTTCATATTCATCCGTGTATGAAATATACCATGAAGGAATGTACTGATGAACAAGTGGGATAAATCATGCACAAGCAAAACATTACTGCGCCTTAACGCCTTTAACAAACAAAATGAGAAGGTTGTCTATCCTCTCAGCTGAGCAAACGCTCATCGTGCAAGTCCGGGAGAAGTTGATTTTCGTCCCATGCGTCTTTACTACGCGCAGTTTGTCATAGATAAGCAACGGAACTGGCTGAGGATCAAACTTGAATGGATATTGGCATAGCTATGTAATATGGGTGTAGGGCCGTTCTCAAATAAACTGTAAACGAGAACAATCTCTTGGGGCGTTATTAGCAACTATAAAACGAACAGGTGGGAGACAAGTCGTGATACACACCTGTCGCCAAGGAGTGCACAAACAATCTGCTCTGATAAGCGGCGCTGGAGACTGAGCTTTTACCTTAATCAGGAAACAGTGACTGTCATGCGTCAAAATGATGAAGTGATCATGATAATGATAATAAATAGCAACAATAACAAAAAATAATAACAATACTTGTAGTACTATAGTCATTATAGGTCTACTTCTGAAAAATAATAACAATACAACTATTAACAGCAACAACAACAATCATCATCATCCTCATCATACCCAATACTTCCTACTCAATAATATATATTGGCATATAATAATAATATATTTTTTTTAAATTATTTATAATTATTATTATTATAGTAGCCTAATCGTTCAGAGTTTGAGAAGTTTTCAACATTCATATATAACCGTGCAGAGAGAGAACCCCTTGAGTCTAGATAATATGGGTCGGGTTAACCCCCCTCATGAGCTGCTGTCTCCCAGCAGTCGCTTCACAGTCAGAAACCGACACAAGCGTCTCCCATATGCTGCTCGCAGGGATACTTTAACTCTGACACTTTTTATTCGCCGGGACATGCAACACAAAGTTCGTCGCTCGGTACAATAGCAGCATCAATTTCCATTACCATACTTTCTCTTAACCCCCGTCATTAAAATACTCTAGAGAGAATAGCATTGTTGATGGGACTGATTTAAACCAAGAGAGTCCCATTGGGCCACCAGACACTTAAGACACATCAAATCTCTAAATAATTAAACTATAGTTCATAGCAGCAAGATGCTTCCTTTCTGTTTCGCACAATAGACCGCACCAAGATTAAAGTTTTCAGACTTGGGTGTCCTTTTTCTGCCACCACAATTGAATTGTCAACTTAAATAACAAGCTAAATAATACATATGATATAAAGTTTTAAGCAAATTTTATAGGTTCATGCAGACAGTTTTAATGGACCGACAAATGCTTAGGCCTACTTGCTGCATTGTCACCCCAGTCATTTGAAAAAGGGGGTTTCCTTCATCCAAATGAAGCGCCTAAGCCGACAATAGATCATAAACTAGTCTAATGTGTTTCTGCATTCGGAAGAGGAACAACAATATCGCAATCGTAACGTATACATATAGGGCCAGATAAGAATGTTAGTTAGCCACTTAGCTATCTGAATCATGTGGAACAGGGTCACGACTAAATTGTGTGAGAAAACCCTAATAAAGTTTCAAATAAACGATGACTTTTTATTGCCCCCCCCCACCCCCCACCCCCCTTACACATTTTATTTTATTACCAGAAATTAATTCGCCCTGACTTAAAGTAGGAAGTCGTCAATTTGCTTTTAAAAATAAGATATGAAACGAACAGGGCTCTCTAGTTCCCCATTAGCCTAGATATTTTGAAAGTATGTTTGTATATTTTGAGTATATATAATACGCGCGCGTATTCGCCTCTGAGTGTACCCATGCGTGTTTGCTTTGTGCGTTGCGTGAGCGTATGTGTTTGTTTGTGTATGCTATGTATGTGTGTGTGTGTGTGTGTGTGTGTGTGTGTGTGTGTGTGTGTGTGTGTGTGTGTGTGTGTGTGTGTGTGTGTGTTTTTTTTTTTTTTGCTTGTGTGATGTGATTGGGGGAGGGAGCTGTTTTTAAGGCGTTTTTAAGTTGCAAGCCGGGTCGAGACAGGCGGTAGATGTTAAATGTTGGTTTGGAAATCACCGTGACTTGCCCTCCCGTCAGCGAGTTAATGAGCCCTGCCGCGGTTGAATAAACGGGCACACTCTCCAAGCAGGGGTATCCATTCATTCTCCCATGAATATTTCATTCTTGGCCCCCCCACTACCGCCGCGACAGACTGTAGCCCTGCAGAATGTAGGACGAGGATACCCGGCTTCACTTCCCATCTGCTGCGGGGTGTGAGTGGGGAGTGTCGGACGGGACGATGTGAGGTGTGAGGTGTATTATTGGGGTCACTAGATGTCTCTGAAGCGGCCGTTCTGAAAGGCGCCCAGTTTTTGATGCACGCGACTCATTTTGCCCGCATGACCTACTATGACCTAATTATTTTCTATAGCCTACCTAAATGAATAGATTAACAAAAATGTTCATGAACGATAATCCTACAAAAACAAACAAACCCACATTTTAAAACAGCTGACAGCCATACATATGATGAATCTATTTAACCCATTTTCTTTGCTCATCCGACCTTCACTATTTGTTTGGCCTACCCGAATCTGAGTTAGGAAATAGCCCGCCTATACATCCTCACAGGTGGTTAATAATATGCAGAACAGTAGCCTACTGTTATTAGGTTACATATGGTTTTGGCGAAGAAAGTGACAGAAAATTTGCAGTCGCCTAAGTTATCTCAATCATTCAAGAAATGGATCAGTGCGTCACAATTTAAGAGGGCTATAGCCTAGCCTATGCGTATTGCGTAGCCTATAGTGAGTATTACGGCTACAGTGGTTCTTTGGATCAATCTTGCAGTGATAAGGTGCCGATTCATTGACGTCCACTGAAGTCGCTGGGAGAAGCCTGGATACAGTGGGCCTGACTTCTTGGCTCAGTGGAGTAGATCTAAATGCCCCTATTGCCAACCACACAGGGATGAGTAGGCTACTCATAGCTTTACTTTTTGTGTCCTGCGCCGGCATAATTAAAGACTTTTTAAAAGAAGGTTGGATGCCTTCAGTCTTTACACAATTGGCAGTGTCAGAAGGCCAGTGTAAAAACAACCAGGGAGACTAACGAAGAAAAAAGGCAGCCCTTGATGTTTCGGGCTATATAATTATCCAAATTTTCCCGTAGCTACAGGGGCAAAGCGGGACCTTATGAGTGATCAACCAGAGTTGCTAATTGGGTTCTCAACCGCAAATAGGGGAAATTGGTAATACAATTGGGGAAGGGAAGTGATTTTCCAGTTGGAATACGATATAATTTAGATAGAGGTGAATCCTAATGGTTTCTAATGAGGTATTACCGTTTAGCTGATAGGGCAATTTGCTCTGTGAAATTACCCTATTATTAAAACGGCGTAGGCCACATTTGAATATCAAACATCGGCATCCGTGCCTTGTAAAGACGGTGCAACTGCATTTCTATTTTTAATGTTATTCTAATTTATTTGTGAGTAGCCTACATATAGTCTACGTATATGTCGGGTAATTGGATATGCTAACATGTATAGCCTAAATACTGGACATTTTCAGTTGACACTTTTTATTTACACCGATCAGCCACAACATTAAAACCACTGACAGGTGAAGTGAATAACATTGATTATCTCGTTGTTATTTTGGTTCTGTACTCTAGCACTTTGAGTTTGAAAGGATACAATGACAATGAGGTTGAAGTGCAGACTGTCAGCCTTAATTTTAGGGTATTTTCATCCATATCGGATGAACCGTTTAGAAATTATATAACCTTTTGTACATAGTCCCCTCCATTTTTGGGCATCAAAACATATTGGACAGTTTAACATAATGTAGAATAAAGTAATAATTTTTAATATTTGGTCGCATCCTTTGCATGCCATGACGTCCTGTTGTCTGTGACCCAACACTATCAAAAGAATCTTGATATCTTGTTTTCGGGTAGGTACACCTACAAGCGATACTATAACCTCTCTGCATTTGAATGGATCTCTATGGAATTGGGGGGTGGGACTAGATGTACAAAAAGGTACAAAAGGTTCTATAATTTCTAAACGGTTCATCCGATATGGATGAAAATACCCTCAAATTATATCCTTCCAAATTGTATAAAATACAATAAATTGTATCCTTCCAAACTCAAAGTGCTCGAGTGCAGAACCAAAATAACAACGAGATAATCAATGTTATTCACTTCACCTATCAGTGCTTTTAATGTTGTGGCTGATCGGTGTATGTCGTCTGCATCGGTCTGATGGTCTTTGTTCACATGTGGTAACTTGTGGTTACATTTCGCCTACTGCAATAGGCTACAGCTTGCACTATGGCATGTGTTTTAATACTAATATTTATAAGATTAATTCATTTAACACGAGTGAATTAATTATTAGTTTTATCAACCTCAAACGTGCCATTTCGGTATAGGTTATATCGGCTAGAAAGAAAAGTTGCATTATAGTGGAGAAAAACACGTGGTCGGATGTTTGCAGGCGTGTCTCCACGCCCCAAAGCGATGACAGTTAACCAGACTTGACTCGCTGGGATTGTCTACTGTATGGGTCGGATCACAAGAGACGTTTCATGCTTCCATAATCAAAGACAGCTTCTCCGTGTCTGGATTGTTCTTGTGGTTCCAGCTGCCCGCGTGCATGGTGGTGAAATCCGAATCTTGTTACAGAAACTCTACCTGTTCAACAAAATGAGTCCTTTCAGTTTCAAAAGAAACATTTGTTGACACTCCTAAACGTTGGAAATTTACCAGATTATTATGGCATAGTAGCTACTGTGGGTAGCTACTGTGTAGCCTACGGTTCACACATTCGATGGACGCTGTTGTCCTAGAAAATTTTGGCGTATGACTGTGACAAACATTATATATACATAATATAACATTTTATTTGAAATATGGGATTCATATAGGCTATTAACCATTAATACAGGCACAGTCCATGCTGTCGCACTACTAACAACAGCGATTGTGACCGAATATGAACACAGGCAGCCTTAAGACAAAACAAACGAATTATTATTAGGCCTGCATTAAAAAAAAAGTTCCTTTACTAAAGATTCATATTGTAATCCAAGGGCTACTTTAAAAAAGAACCTGTACAATTAACTTAAAAAATGTGTAGCTACGATTTTGATGAGTGGGAGAGAACTAAAGGTGTTGCTATTGAATGTAGTAACGCCTACAAAATGTAAGCAATACAATGCAATGTAATGCAGTGTAACGTGGAACTAAACTACAATTTATGTAATAAATTTACCTGCTTATTAACATAAGTGAACCCACCTTTTTAAAGGGTGTAGTTTGGTGCTAGCAGATAAAATAAATGCATGTAGGCCAACGTATTACAATCTAACTAATTTGTTTGTCACTGAAACGAGGAATATCGATCTCTCAGTCTCACCACAAGCACTGAGAGAAACTTAACACACTTAATATTCGGTGTGTGTTAGTTCGAGTCTACTTGGTCAAACATGATTCATGGATATAGGCTACTATGGACAGATAGGGTGGTCGCGAGACAGACAAGCTCACTCCTACCTTCCTCTTCAATGGGAATGTCGCGGCAATTATGCGGCGCTGTTCACGGTTCATTAGCCGCACAATGGCTGCTGGGGTTGCTGATTTCTTACGGAGGTCGCGGGCCCGTGTCGGAGCTGTTGTTCCCGGCAGGGGGCTGGTGACTGTGCAGTCTCTGCATGCAGACTAACCCAGTGGGGTCGTCTCCACCGAAGGCCTGTGAAATGTGTCCGGCTCCATCACACAAAAGAGCTTGGTAAGGACACAAGCCCACCCCCGTGATTATTTATTTATTTATTTACACCATGAATGCGTTGCAATGGCAGGCAGTATAAAACTATGTTTAAATTGCTTACCATTTAAACAGTATTATCACTTATAATACCATTTCTCATCACATATCCATCCCATGCGTACCTGGGTTTCTCTTCAGCACGAAAGGATCCTCTGCCTTACACTACTACCACTAGTGGGAGACAGAGAGTCTTTCCGGCTGTTTTGTAACTTTGGGTGGGTGTGTCTTTCTCTTTCTCTCTTCTCTTACTCTCTACTGCCCCCTTCTGTTCCCTGAAGGTCCGGTGGAGAATCACAGTACCAGTGGCTTGCCTGCGGCTGTGGTTCGAAACCAGACCGGCGGACAAGGCCGGACCGTCACCAGCGTTTGGGGCGAGGCAGGTACCAGTGGCTTGACTGCGGCCTGCTAAACCCCAACGCCGAAGCCAGGACAGCACCAGGAGGACCCCTGCCGTAGGACTCCAGCGCTCCGGGATCGACACTACTGCTGTGGACGCTTGACGCCAGGAGGCCCGAGGGGAGTGCGGATCTTACCCGGAGAGTAGGCCCGGAAGGGCTGCTTTTCTCTCCGGGCCTCACCAGCCAACAGCTGGGCCTTCGCCCTGGTGATCCGTCTCTCCCTCCTTTCCTCCTAGGCCCGCAGCAGAACCAGCAGGCCAGACCCGGAGGACGAAGCTGAGGAGCAGGCAGTTGGGAGGACCGGAGCAGCAGACCCCCCTGAGACGGAAGGCGGCGATCCAGACCTCAACACCATCTGAGGATCAACGCTTGCCGCCTGCACCAGAAAGGGAGGTCCTCACGCGGCGGTGTGAGGGGCCGGCCCTCGGCTGGTCCCTTTTCAGCCTGCTTTGCGTTGCTGTTCTTCTGGTTCTCCCGGAAGGAACACCATCTCCTGAGTGCTGTCTCTGTGTTTTTTTCGAACAGTGCAGAGTCCGGCCTTGGCGAGAGGAAGGGGGATGGCAGCCAGACCTGTTCCAGGGACGCGACGCCATAACGCCGTCCGCCTGACATGGATCCAGGGGGTCGAGGAGGGAGGCGGCAGCACTGGTGCGGGCCCCCCGGCGGGACAGGGGGCCGAGGGCGCAGCTACGGAGGGCGCCCCTGGACCAGCAACCGCAGGGGGGGCAGGTCGTGCTGCAGGCCCGAACCCAACTCGACCCCAGACGAGAGTGACAGGTTTGACCCGTCTGGAGTTTAGCAGGGCAGTGCTACAGAGAGGTATGGGCTTCGTGCCAGCTGACCTCAACTGCCTGGTAAAGGTTCCGGGCCAAGGGGACATTTTTGAGGTAAGCTTTAAGAACCCTAATGTCCTCGAGAGGTTCTGGAACCTCTACAGAGAGGGGAAGGACAGGCGTCCCCTCAACAACTTTGCGGTCGAGCCCCTGTCCGACACGGAGAACAAAGTGGTCACTGTACAGTTTTACAATGAGACTGTGCAGGACCACGATGTTTCGACGTGGTTGGGCAGGTATGGCGAAGTTAAATCCGACGTCAGGAGGGTCCTTGATGAGGATGGAGTGTGGACCGGGGCCAGGAAGTGGCTGGTCCAGCTAAAACCCGACCCCTCAGTAGTGGGGGGGGGTATGTCATATCCCCAGCACCATCACGCTGGGGAGAGATAGGGGTGTGGTGTTCTACAACGGCATGCCCAAGCTGTGCAGGAACTGCGGTGAGTTAGGCCACTTAGCCGCAGCCTGCACAGTGGTCAAGTGCAAGACCTGCGGAGGCGAGCAC
Source organism: Synaphobranchus kaupii (assembly GCA_029718625.1). Lineage (NCBI taxonomy): Eukaryota > Metazoa > Chordata > Actinopteri > Anguilliformes > Synaphobranchidae > Synaphobranchus > Synaphobranchus kaupii. The sequence continues at coordinate 8,401,895 of CM056383.1, read as the reverse complement.
GAGACCAGGGCGTGCCGGGACCCAAAGCCCTGTAACCTCTGCGGAGCGAGTGGGCATTTCTATAGAGATTGCCCACTCTCGTACGCGAACAGGGCTAGGAACACCGCACCTCCTCCACCATCTACTGCCCCCCCCCCGTCCACTTACCCCTACCCCTACCCCAGCACCCAGAACCAGAACACCAGCCACAACCCCTCCACAGCCTGAAACAACCACCCCCTCACAAGACACTGCACAAACCCCTTTAAGCACCAACTGTACTGGACCCCCCCTATATACAGATCCCCCTGAAGTTTCACAACCCATTCAGATAGTCACGACTGTTAAAGAGGAGCCTGACTCGGACACCCCCATCACGGTGGAGGAGTCAGACTCCTCTATAGACTCAGATATCTTCACAAATTGGCAAGTGGCAAATAGAAAAAGGAAGGGCAAACAGAATAAAACAAACAGAACAGAACCACCCGGTCAACCTCCAAACCCAGCAATAGTTCGCCACACAAAACTACCAATCCACAAGATACAGCAAAAAAATGCAAATATTCGTAACATCAGTCCACCTACAGTCAGGCCAGAACCCCCACCTCGCCCTAGTAAGCCATCTCCACCACCGCTTCTTCACCAAAAAGAAACCCTGTCACGACCCATCACCTTCCAGAGCAAGCCCAACAATGACCGGCCACTTCCTGGGCCCGATCCCGCACCCAACAAAAACACTCAGCAGCTCTCCTCTCAAGGGCCCTCCGAAGCAAAGGGGGACCCTGGGGCAAAGCCATCATGTCCCACCTCTCCGGAACGGAACCTGCCAGGCAGTAAAGAGGGGAGACCTGTGGGCGGACCGAGTCAGGGGGTGAGTAGGCGCCTTCATAACCCGGACACAGTTATGGATCGCCTCAACAAAATCTGTCAAGACATTGCAAAAAATAATACCGGATCATACGACACAGCTAAACAATAAACATTACCATGACACTCACACTCACCACCTCAAACACCCGTAGCATCAAGGACCCCAACAAACGCCATTCAGTCTTCTCCACTCTGCAGCAAACCCCCTCGGATGTCATCCTACTCCAGGAGTGCGGAATCCCCTTCCGCACTATGGATGACACTCTGAGGGAGGAGTGGAGAATGGGGGACTCTCTCTGGTCCGGCTCGAACGTCGCTCGAGCCGATGGGGTCGGCACATTGACCAAAAATCCTTTTGTAAAAATCACGGGCAATAACATCTTGGAAAGTGGGCGAATCCTCGTCACAGACATATGTGTCGGGGGTTCCCCACTTAGATTGGTCAATGTGTACGGCCCAACCAGCGTAGCCGAGAGGGTCTCCCTCTTTTCAAAATTAAGAACCATCATACATTGCAATATGCCGGTTGTCGTGGGGGGGGATTTCAACTGTGCCCTCAGGGATGAAGACCGCAGCAGACCAAGGAAAGATCGGTCGAGCGACGAGCTGCGGTCTATCATTGAAGATTTCTCCCTCCACGACGCCGGGGGCGCCTCCCCCCCACAACATACATGGGTGAGCTCCTCTGGTGTCTCCTCTTCACGCATTGATATGTTCCTGCTCTCCCCAGGCCTGAGAGTGCACGCCTATTCCATCCGGGCAGTGCACTACTCGGACCACCACATGGTGACCGTGTCCCTGGTCTGGGAGAAGGCCATAACCATCGGCAGGGGTCTCTGGAGAATGAATACCAGCCATCTCCAGGACCCCAAAGTGTGCCTCTCCTTCTCGAGGCGGTACCTGGAGTGGGTGAGTCTAAAACATCTTTTTGACTCCCCGATAGAGTGGTGGGAGATGGTGAAGGAGCGGGTGCAGGGCTACTTCCGGGCAGTCGGGCGGAGGAAGGCAAAGGAAAGGAGGGCGGCTTTTGACCATGCTAATGCTGCCCTCCAAAGATTGAGCCTCCTCCAGTCCCGAGGCCTGGAGGTAAGCAGCGAGGTTGCACTCGCTAAACAGAGCCTCTCCGCCCTCTATCGGGAGGAGCGGAAAAAATACACCTTCCGCTCCAAACTCCAGGGCCTTGAGGAGGATGAGAAGTGCACGAGGTACTTCTTCCGCAGGGCACGGTCAAAGGCAAATAACATCTCTTCCCTTTATAACAGCAAAGGGGTGGTGGTGTCTGAAGAGGCCGAGGTCCGGGAGGTGGCCAGGGAGTTCTATGCGGGTCTGTACAGCATAAGGCCCGCAGATGGGGCTCTCATGGACACCTTCCTGGGCTGCCTGGACAGACGCCTGGGGGATGAGAGCAGGGAACCAGAGTTGAGCGCCGAGGAGCTCACCCGGGCCGTGCGCTCCCTTAATCAACATAAAGCTCCTGGTCCTGACGGGATCCCGGCCGAATTCTATCAGGCATTTTGGGATCTCCTGAAGGAGGACGTGGCGGAAGTCTTCAGGGCGGCGTACAGGGAGGGACGGTTGGGGGCTTCACTGAGGCAGAGTGCGGTTGCTCTTGTCCCTAAGAAGGGGGACCTGAAGGACCTCCGGCACTGGCGGCCGATTAACCTCCTCTCAGCTGACTATAAGATCATGGCGAAGGCGTTGATGAGGAGGTTCCAACACCTGATGACATCGGTGGTCGGCCCTGACCAAACGTGCAGTATACCAGGGAGGTCCATAAATGACAACCTGCTCCTCGTGAGGGATGTCATAATCCACTCCGGGGAGCGCGGGTCCCCCTTGGGCCTTCTCAGCTTAGACCAGGAGAAGGCCTTTGACAGGGTAAGTCATGTGTGCTTGGAGAGGGTGCTAGAGAGGTTTAATTTTCCTAGCTCCCTCCTGCGCTGGACCAAAATGTGCTTGACTGACATCTCGGGGAGGGTGGTTGTGAACAAGCAGCCATCCGCCCCGTTTGCCATTAGGTCTGGCGTCAGGCAGGGATGCCCCCTAGCATCCCTCCTGTACGTCATCTACCTCGAGCCGTTCCTTCAGGCCATCAGGGGCAACCCGGGCATCGCTGGGTATCCACTGCCCGGGGCCCAGGGGGAGCGGCTTAGGGTGATGGCGTACATGGACGACATCACCATCGTCGGCACAGATAGTCATTCCATCACCGTTGCCAACAAGGTGCTGGATGACTTCTGTGCAGCCACTGGCGCCCTAGTCAATAGGGACAAGAGTGAGCTGTTTCTGTCTCGTCATTGGAGGGAGCCACTAACCGTTGCTTTCCCTGTACGCAGAGATAAGATCAAGCTCCTGGGGGTGACCTTCCAGTCAGACGGAGAAGGAAGGCTGAGCTGGGAGGAAACCCTCCGCCACGTTCAGGTTAAACTCCAGAGCTGGGGCGTGCGGCCTCTGACTCAGACGGGTAAGATCCTGGTCCTGAAGGCAATAGTCCTTCCCATTTGTCTCTACTTGGGGAGGGTGTTTCCCCCAGACAAGGCCACTAGTAAACTTCTTACTAGAATGGCCTTTCGCTTTGTCTGGGGGAGCACCATGGAAAAATTGAAAAGAGCTACCCTCCTCAAGGAAGAGCAGAATGGGGGCAGGGGGGTTCCAGACATTGTTACCATCGTGTTGGTGCAGGGTCTGGCCGCACTGGTCCAGAATACTCGGAAGGTAGAGAAGGCCTCTGGTGCCTTTGCTAGGTACTATGCCACTCCCTTCCTGAGGACGATGGGCCTGTGTGCGCTGGACCTCACCACACCGTACAGCTGGGACCCCCCATATGCATATCGAGCCCTGAGGGACTTTGCTTTTGGGGCAGGATTGCCCAGGGCCGGGCTGACCTCGTGGAGCTATAAAATCATCATGGCTCATTTAAGATCAAAGGAGACCATGACACTCCCGAGGGGCAGCACGACCCTGGACCCGTCTATAATCTGGGCTAATGTCCTACATAAATGTTTAAGCAATAAGCAAAAGGACATTGCCTGGATGTCTGCCCACATGTGTCTCCCCACCAGGTCCTTTATGTTTAAGCGGCACTTGGCCCTGACCGAGCGCTGCCCCCACGGATGCACTGACTCAGAACACATCTACCACCTGTTCTGGGAGTGCTCCGTGGCCAGACGGGTCTGGGGCCTTGTTGTTTCTTCTGTCTCCCGAAACAGGTTGCTGCCTAGGTCCTCCCTGACTGCTGAGAGTGTCCTCTACGGATCACGTGGAGGATGTAGAACACCGGAGCTCCAGCGTCAGTGGAGGATCGTTAATACTATCAAGCAGGTCCTGTGGGAGGCGAGGAACATCAAGGTCTACCAAAAGACCACTGTAGACCTGGTCACTCTCAGGAGGAGGGCGCAAAACCTCCTCCAAGACGGCGTTATGGTCGATTGCGCAAAGGACAAGTGTCTGGCGAGAGAGAAATGGGGGGTGGACCATTGGAAAGAACTGATCATTTAGTCCACCCCCCCCATCCCAAGGAAGAGAGAGAGAGAGACAGAACAATTGCCCACCCAATGACCCGGGAACGCATGTATCCTGTCTTCATTTCAGTGTCTTCGAGTCTTTTTCTTTTGTGTTAGTAATAATTGGTTTTGAATGTGATGTTTTCTTAATGTGGTGTCTTGAATGTTGTAAGTCTATTTTAAACGCAAGATTAAAAAAAGGGACGGGAAATAAAATTCCCCCCCCCGATAAGGAATGTTTTTTAAAAAATGTGAAATGAAATAAGATGAATTGAAAATTAAAAAGAAAATGTTTTAATTGTAAAATGACTTTTAAAACCAATAAAAGACATATCCATCCCATCACATTTCCAGGTTGCATTGCTTTACCCAGTAGCCTGGGGGACAGCACCAGCCATGGTGGGCAGTAAACTGGATGGAGTGCAGTGCTGTGTGATTGTAAAAAAAAAAAAAAATCAGAATATTACACTGTCATGACGTGCGCACTATCATCCGCTCTACTGTTTTCATACTGTTGCACATGAAAGGAAGTTGCTCTTGGAGTCGTACCTGTGGCCTGCCAAGTAGAGAGTGAACAGCAGAACTAGAGAGTGAACAGCGGATATGCGTGTGTGTGTGTGTGTGTGTGTGTGTGTGTGTGTGTGTGTGTGTGTGTTTGAACTTGAGTGTGTGTTTGTGTGTGTATTGAATGAATGTGACTAATATGTGAGTGTTCTATTGTCTGTGGAGAACATGTGGCAGATAGAGAAGTGTTCTGGCTCTGTGACCTTGAGCGTGACGGGGGGGGTTGCCTCTGTACAAGGCAACCCCTACAAACCCCCTGTCCTCATGCCCATCATGTCATGTGGAGTGAAAACAGTGCCCCCGCCCCCCACACACACACACACACACACACACACACACACACACACACACACACCAGTAGACGCCTGTCTGCTTTACACACACTGAGAGGTGAAATGCTTTAGTGCAGCAGTGCAGTAAAGGAGAGGGAGATCACATCGACACACAGGAGAACCATACAGAATCCTACATCAGTCCTTACTGGCTGAGTGCACTTTATTCTGGCCTCTTTGCCCTCTAGTGACGGGCTCTCGTTACTGCATGTATTTTGGCGAAGACTGAGTGTGTGAGCGAGTGACCAATGACTTGTTTCTAGGGTGACCTCCTCCAGGCCAAGTAAAACAAATAATAAAATATCTATCTATCTAATGTCTGCCTGTCCGACTGTCAAACTTAATTCTTACATCCATACAACAGATTTTACCACAATGCTTTATAGTGGATTTTTTTCTCAGAGAGATTGCAATAATATAAAACAACCTAAACTCAGGGGAACTGAGGCTTCAGCCAATTAGAACACTTCCAAACAGAACAAAGGCATTCAAAAAGGTTCAGACGGGTAAGTGCAGTGAATGCACATTACAGCTGAAGCAGGTGTTGACTTCCCTGAAGGCTCCCTCACCCACAGGTACTGACTCCCCCATTCTGATTCTTGGTTTTAATCTTGCACAGTAACGATATAACCTGAAGACTGAAAAGGCTTTCAAGTGCTCATAATTTCCAGATTTTGAGAGGTGACTGAATGGAAAAGAGTTTCTTTTCACTGTTATAAATCGATCCAATGCTGAAGGGTATTTTACAAATGAGGTTTTGCACAGTTGAGTAATATTAATTTTATTGTTATGCAAATATACGCAATTTGTTTTGTGTTCTGAATAAGGTAGTGCAAAACATTAGAGAGGTTTAGTCCGCAAGGTAAGGAATGATAATGAGGGGAACAGTGTGATTTTGGAAGTGATAAATTAGTGAGTACGACAGATACTATGTCCTACTTCTGCCTTCCACTAGATGGCAACCACACATCTCTTTTTTCAAGTCTGCCGAGAAATGGGGTGATATGAGCAAATGGGAACATTTAAAATATATAAGAAGCGACAAATTCTGTGAATCCACCACATGGAAAGATGAAAAACATAAACACTTATTTCTGGGGAACGTCTGGAGCATTGGGTAATGTTAGGTGTGCTTTATTTGTGGAGACAGAGAGTCTCGGGGCTTGATTTGAACGCTGAGGTATCAGAGGGGGATGTGTGACATGCACAGAATGCTGACTGGCAGACATTGTTTCACTTGACAGTACATTCAGGATTTATCTGGAAGGAAATTGCAAACAGTGGCAACCATTTACGAAACGTTGAGTGGCGTTGGGAGATAAGACAGTGTTATCACGATTGGGGTCTTTTGTTGCTCCTTATCATTAGAGATTACGTTCCAAACCCCCCCCCCCCCCCCCCCCCCGCACCCTGTCCTGACAACATTAATTTATCTCTGGAACAAGATCTGATGTGAAAAATACAAGCCCCTTTGTTGAAAATATGAGTTTATTGATTTATTATTTGTACTATGATAAACGCTGAGCTTAAATATGTATTGAAATAGGCTTTTCTTGAAGATAAGATTGACATTGTGCTGTACATCAGAGATAAAAATCCAACTCATGGCCTTCAGCACTTAGTATCTAAGCAGCTGTGTTCCTGTGTTCAGACCGCAGTGTGTTGCAGTTGTCTCAGTCCGTTGTACATCAGCTGCATATTCCCTTGCCTGCGTGCTTGTGTTTCCTTCGATGGCCAGTAGGGGGCAATAGCGTATTTTCTCACCAGGTCTCAGATCTGCAGCCTTAATTCTCCTCTGACTGCCTCCTAGCAGTCCATTAATTACTCCTCTTTATTCATCATCCACCCCCCCGCCCCCCCATATCCAGATCTTCACTGGAAAAAAAAAAAAAGAAAACACATATGAAAAGTTAATAAAGTATGATGACATCACTGAATGTGGCTCCCAAAACAACTACAAAAAAAGAAGAAAAAAAAAACAAGCATTCAGAAATGTATTATTTAAACTTTCTAAACTGACAATATGCCACAAGTCTCACATATTATGCAAAGATACTAATATAGGTGCAGGCTGTTTCTAGAGTTTCTGCTACATGTTTAATTTTCATTAAATTTATATATTTTGTGGCAGCAAATTTGGTTGTTTTGAAAACATAATTTTTTGGCATCTGTTCTTAGCTATTGTATCTCAGGAGACTGGATGAATCATGATTAAATTCACAATTGATTTTTTGTGTGTTTTGGTCAACATTGTGTTAAAGATTGTTGAGAGATCACACAGCATTTTGACATAGCTCTTGTGTTGTAAAAATCTTTTAGTGTTTCAGTCAATAGCATTCAGATATCTGACATGATCAAGCCTTGAGTTACAGCTCTCAAAGGCTCCATCTTTGTGTTTCTTGCCTCCATAATCTTTTTTGAGCAGATATTATATAAACAAAGAAGAAACAGTATGAGTTGCAAGCAAAATTATTTCTTTTTTACATGGTTTTGTGTGTGAGCTCTTTGTGTGTTGGTCTGAGTGTGTGCATTTGTGCGTATTTGTATGTGTGTGAGAGTGTCTGTGTCTATGAGAGTGTGTATGTGTGTATGTGAGAGTGTGTGCCTCTGTGTCTGTGAGAAAGAAAGAGTGTGAGAGAGTTAGAGTGTGTGTATGTGTGTGTGTGTGTGTGTGAGAGCGAGAGAGAGAGAGAGTGTGTGAGAGAGAATCAGTGTTTGTGTGAGAGACTGTGTGTCTGAGAGAGAGAGATACAGTTGAAGTCGAAAGTTTACATACATCTCAGCCAGATCCATTTAAACTAAATTTTTCACAATTCCTGACATTTAATCCCAGTAAACATTCCCTGTCTTAGGTCACAACTTTATTTAAAAAATGTGAAATGTCAGAATAATAGGAGAGAGAATGATTTATTTCAGCTTTTATTTCTTTCATCACATTCCCAGTGGGTCAGAAGTTTACATACACTCTGTTTGTATTTGGTAGCATTGCCTTTAAATTGTTTAACTTGGGTCAAATGTTTCGGGTAGCCTTCCACAAGCTTCTCACAATAAGTTGCTGGAATTTTCGTCCATTCCTCCTGACAGAACTGGTGCAACGGAGTCAGGTTAGTAGGCCTCCTTGCTCTCACATGCTTTTTCAGTTCTGCCCACAAATTTTTGATTGGAATGAGGTCAGAACTTTGTGATGGCCACTCCAATACCTTGACTTTGTTGTCCTTAAGCCATTTTGCCACAACTTTGGAAGTATGCTTTGGGTCATTGTCCATTTGGAAGAGCCATTTGTGACCAAGCTTTTCCTGGCTGATGTCTTGAGATGTTGCTTCAATATATCCACATAACTTTCCTTCCTCATGATGCCATTTATTTTATGAAGTGCACCAGTCCCTCCTGCAGGAAAGCACCCCCACAAACATGGTGCTTCACGGTTGGGATGGTGTTCTTTGGCTTGTAAGTCTCACCCTTTTTCCTCCGAACGGTCATTATGGCCAAACAGTTCAATTTTTGTTTCATCAGACCAGAGGACCTTTCTCCAAAAAGTAAGATCTTTGTCCCCCGGCTGCGTGGTCCCATAGTGTTTATACTTGCATACTATTGTTTGTACAAATGAACGTGGTACCTTCAGGCGTTTGGAAATTGCTCCCAAGGATGAACCACACTCGTGGAGGTCCACAATTTTCTTTCTAAGGTCTTGGCTGATTTAATTTGATTTTCCCATGATGTCAAGCAAAGAGGCACTGAGTTTGAAGGTAGGCCTTAAAATACATCTACAGGTACACCTCCAATTGACTCAAATAATGTTAATTAGCCTATCAGAAATTTCTAAAGCCATTTCTTCATTTTCTGGAATTTTCCAAGCTGCTTAAAGGCACAGTCAACTTAGTGTATGTAAACTTCTGACCCACTGGAATTGTGAAATAGTGAATTCAAAGTGAAATAATCTATCTGTACACAATTGTTGGAAAAATTACTTGTGTCATGCACAAAGTAGATGTCCTAACTGACTTGCCAACACTATAGTTTCCTAACATGAAATCTGTGGAGTGGTTGAGTTTTAATGAGTTTTAACCTAAGTGTATGTAAACTTCCCACTTCAACTGTACTATGTGTTTGTGTGTGTGAAAGAAAGAGAGAGAGAGTGTATGCTATGTGTGTGAGAGAGAGAGAGTGTGTTTGTGTGTGAAAGAAAGAGAGAGAGAGAGGGTAGGCTGTGTGTATGTGTGTGAGAGAGAGTGCGTTTGTGTGTGTGAAAGAAAGAGAGAGAGAGGGTAGGCTATGTGTTTGTGTGAAAGAAAGAGAAAGAGAGAGTGTATGCTATGTGTGTGTGTGTGTGTGTGTGAGAGAGAGTGCGTTTGTGTGTGTGAAAGGAAGAGAGAGAGAGAGAGAGAGAGGGTAGGCTATGTGTGTGTGTGTGTGTGTGTGTGTGTGTGTGAGAGAGAGAGTGCGTTTGTGTGTGTGTGAAATAGAGAGAGAGAGGGTAGGCTATGTGTATGTGGGAGAGAGAGTGTGTTTGTTTGTGTGAAAGAGAGAGAGAGAGAGAGGGTAGGCTATGTGTGTGTGTGAGAGAGAGAGAGTGTGTTTGTGTGTGTGAAAGGAAGAGAGAGAGAGGGTAGGCTATGTGTGTGTGTGTGTGTGTGTGTGTGTGTGTGTGTGTGTGTGTGTGAGAGAGAGAGAGAGAGAGACAGAGTGTATGACCGTGTGTGCATGGTGATAATGGATAAAGAGCCACTAGGAGATGCAGTGTAAATACTCCCATGAATGATGATATTTGTTGTCGGTGTCTAAGGATATGGGTCTGATGGCTTAATCGCAGAAGCTGCTACAGGCACAGCAGGCTTCAATTATTCTTATTAGGTTTTTAATTGGCAATCGACAATTGTTCATCAGCCCGTCTCATCAGGGGCGTCCCTTGGGAAATGTGAAGGAGAGGGGGGGAAAGTGACATTTGGCATGTAGGCACGCAGAACGGTGCCGATCCTGGCGGCGTTAGCCCTGTCCGGCCCTGTGACCTTTACCGACCTCTGCTGCTGATGGACAGTAGCCATGACCGTGGTGGTGGGGGGGGGGGGGGGGGGTGTGATGTAGGTTTGGGGGGGCACTGGAGGTTGTAGTCATTAGGGAACTTTCTTAGAATCCAGGTAGTTGCGGGTTTGAGTCTGAATTAGTTTAGTAGCCTCTCTATCCATCTGCATAAAAAGAGGCTTTTGAGGGAAGATCCAGGGGTGTGCAGAGACACCTCTAACTGTACCTGCATTGGTATCTGTTCAACCAACAGAACCTATATCCGTATCTGTGCCTGAGCGGGGGCAGGGTGTCGTCAAACTGACGACCTTGGGGAGTGGGCGGGGGGCGGGGCTTTGGGTTGCTGGAAAACTGTTGAACGGATGAGGGGGGCTCTGTTTGTGGAGAAATAAAAGCATTAAAATGTGTGTCTCATTGTGTGCGACAAATTATGGCTGTTTCATTTTCCGCTTTAACGCTCACTTTTTCTGCTACTGTCATCTTCAGAATATCTTCCGAATATCATTGGTTGACTTTGGGAAGAAAGAAGCCCGTACACAACATCTTATCTGTGCATTTCCAAACACACCCCCTAATATAATTTATAAAGCAACCTGTAATATGGATGAAAACAACTTACGATGACGTGTACAGTATAAAACCCACTGAAGTGTAGCTCCTTTCCCCATTCCGCATGTCATAATTAATGGAGTCAAGCAGCTGAGAGAGAGAGAGAGAGAGAAGGATAGAGGTGAGTGCACACCTTGGCGTGATGCCTCTGAACCAATGAGCTGCTGCACCCTGCCCAGCCCCACCCTGCCCTGGCCCGCCCCGTAAATCCTGCAAAGCGAGCCGTGTTGCCTGGCATAAACGGCGTTAATTACAGAGCGCAGTTTCCCCACACCTGTCAGCTAACAGGCTCCTCTCCGCAGCTCTCCTCTCCTCTCCTCTCCGCTCCTCTCCTCTCCTCCCCGCTCCTCTCCTCACCGCTCCTCTCCGGTGCTCGGCCACAAGAAATAAACTGCTCCGGATGATGGATCATTTAGAAAAGTCCCACGGAGAACCAGCGCTGAGCTGTTCTAATCATTACCCATCCTGCGGCATTATCTGTGATGACCTGCCGTACGTACGGTGGGCAGGTCACTTCTCCAGGAATTTAAAAAACCTCAAATGAAAGTTTTCGAGTTGGCAAACCTTGAGCGCGTTTATACATCCATCCGATGTGGATCCCATAGTGCTCGTATGATTCGGGTCGACTAAAGACACTCCACTGAAGAATATCATTCTGTACTATCTGACTGTCACACTGGGAAACGTACAGCTAATCCACAACAATAATCAGGTTAGAGCTGTCAGTTGTCATTGTCCCCAAAATGTATTTAGAATATTCTTTCTGTGAAAATGTAACCTTCAAATACATAAAAAATAACATTATTTTTGCATATAATTTTGCCAATGCCTTTATCCAGTATGCAGTACGCATTTACAGTATGCATGGATACGTGATGCCCTCTTAGCGGGTAATGCGCGGGTGGATGAGGGGGAGAAATAAGTGTGGTGTGTGGCTGTGTGTGTGCATGTGCTTCCGACTCCATCGTCTGCACACTCCGATGGATTCAGATCAGAGTGCTAGTTGTCACGTGACATCTAAGCTCCATTTCGTGAAGTCTGCGAACTGGCGTGCCCTGTTGAGTCCTCTCTTGAGCTCCACCGGGCACCCAGAAGGAGTGGGGGTGGATGTACCTTTCCCATCCTGGGTAAGGGGTGGATGTCCCTTTCGCAACCTGGGTAAGGGGTGGTTCCTCAGGGCAGATTAAATGACCCCCTCCTCCCTTCCCACCTGCGCCTCCTTATATGTGCAGCAAGTGTGCCAGTCAGTCACAGAAAACAGCATTTGGCCCCTGGAGCGGGGCTTGGGTCACTAGGTAGCAGCTGTGCCTGCCAGTCACCTCACCTGCAAATTAGCGACGCACCTTATTATTTGTTGCCCATATGACCCTTCCGCCCTTTTGAGCCCATAGAGAGAGAGAGAGAGAGAGAGAGAGAGAGAGAGAGAGAGAGAGAGAGAGAGTGTTAACTGTTAATGCAGTTATTTTTTTATTATTGTTACTTTTGTTTACTATGTCATTTTTGCTGATTACCCATCAGTGTTAAAAATGTAGTGCTGAGTGTTTAATGTTTAAACTGTATGCTTTGGCAATATTTACACATTTCCTGCCAATAAAACCTCTTAGATTTTAATGTGAGAGGGATGGGGTAGGGGGGGAGGGGAGTTCTGGGAAGATGCTTGGCAGAAGTATTTATTTATTAATTAATTAATTAATCTATTTATTTTTTAGTGCGTTTATTTAGCAGAATCAGGTCAGGAACTCATCCGATGTCCTGCGTGTAGAGGCTGATTAGCACACGCATCCCTTTATTTATCTGTGTGAGCTATTGCGCGCGGTAGTTGCGTTAGCTTTGGCACGTCACTGGCAGCTGCAGAGGTCGATAGAGATACGGCTGTGGTTACAATCCTCCGCTGGTGTGGATCTGAGCGAGGCGGGCTTCAATTAGTCACGACGCTCCGCAAATATTTGGAAATGTTATATTTCATCCGGGACTCTGACCGCCCTTCAACCGCTCCCCACAAACACAGTGACATCCTGGTTGGCGCGGATAAACACCTAGAAAACGACGCAGGCCAACGTGAACGACTGTTTGACTGTGTCACAGCTGTGTTGTTGCTGAATTCTGACTGCGTCACGAGAAGCATTTTAGTCACCCTGGAGACCCCGCCATTTTATGATGGAAAGTTTCTCTAAGTACTTTTTCCCCCCAAACTCTAAAACCTGTTCTTCAAATGAAACCATGCCTGAGTCACTTCAGTCGACACTGTTCAGACACTTAATTTAAAATAAAAATGACCTCAAAGTTCAGGTGTCGATGGATGGTGCCCTTTTCTTGTCTTGGAAAGTAAGACTCGCGCTGCGGCTCTAACTGAACTAATTGAGTGCCTTTGCATTTTGACGAGAGGAGTTTAAGCAGACCCTTGGGACTAGTGAAGATGGAACTGCACGCACCTTATGCCAGAACCCCCTGAGACCAAACTGCAAAAGTTCTAAATCCTGTAACCGCATTAAACACACATTCATGCTCAGTGTTCCTTATTTATGTTTACTTGATTAGCAGAGGCTGTTATCTGAGGCAATTTACACAGTTTAAATATTCTCTGTGTAGCTATATGGTTGTGTATTTATCTCAAGTAATTCAGGGTAGGTGCCTTGCTTAAGGGTGAAGTGACTCTGCCTTACAAATGCAGCTTATTAATGACTGCTGCATTGATGGCCATTCATTGTACAAGATAATGTCAGGGACGCTCCAATCGGTTACCTCAGCCAGGTATGTGTTTGCTAGCTGTAGCTTTAGCCTGTCTTCCTCATGTCTAAATGAGCACAGTTATTTACCAAGTTTGGTGTTTTTTTTGGGCAGTGACTCATTATGGCTGCAGGTTGTACAAGTACTCCACACTCAGATGTTTGTGCCAATTGCATCCTGTTCAAAAAGAGTAACGCATTGCGCTCTCCTGGCTTGACAAATTGGTTTGTCAGGTGCGCGTAGTCAAAAACCATTCAAGATAAGTAGGGATGGGTCCGCACTGTAAACATTTGCAAGAATTTATTGACGTGCCGGAAAAAAAAAATCCTTGGGGAAATAAAACAAAACATAAATAAATGATTGGCAGTTGCATCCTGGCATGCAAATGACTGTTCGGTGGGAGTGGTAGAGCAGGGGTCAAGGGGAGGTCAGCTATGGTTGTGTGCTGCTGGCGTATCTTCTCCTCTTTGGGCCCATATGTCATATGGTGCTCTCGCACTGAACTCAGACCAGTTCCATCCGGCCGCATCTCCCCTCGGGCCAGCTGCAGGTGAGGGGGCACACCTGACCTCAGGTCTCCTGCAGCCTTTTATTTTCAGAACGAAGTCAGCGGCTCAGGGGCACTGGCAGAACAGCGCTGAACCCTGTAGATCCCCCGGGCTGTGTGCTAACTCTGTGGATTCTGCCATTTTGTGAGGACAGGAATCCTGCCACTGCTTCATGAGCCCAAAGATGCCGAACCTTTGACCCAGTGATGCTTGTTAACCCTTTAGATGGTTTAGTTCGGTCTTTAGCATGTGGATGCACTATGGGAGAGGTCATACTGCATACTGACCCAGGTGGTGAAAGTAAGCCTGGTCATACTGCATACTGACCGAGGTGGTGAAAGTAAGCCTGGTCATACTGCATACTGACCGAGGTGGTGAAAGTAAGCCTGGTCATACTGCATACTGACCGAGGTGGTGAAAGTAAGCCTGGTCATACTGCATACTGACCGAGGTGGTGAAAGTAAGCCTGACGTGTCCAGGTTCCTGGCCATTCTGAAACAAACCTCTACAAAAATGTTTGAAATTCCCATGACAAAATATAGCTATGCCATAAAGAAAGCAAGCAAAGTACAAGCCAATAAAGCATCAAGCAAGGAAAATAAATTAATTGCATTTTGAGTATAATGCCTTTTTAACACGCCACCTAGCGTAACATCCTTGCCTGTTTAACATGTAGGCCTACTCCAGTTTATCAGGTGTGCCAGTATAATTAGGTTCTCATCCTTTTTGCCTCAATAAATACCATGCCTTACAATTTAAAGATCTGTACAATGTGAGCTATGTCTCCCCAGAGTAGGCAGAAGCATGATTAAGCACAGAGGTGTCTGCAAAGAGCAGGTAGAAATCATGATTAAGCATGGACACCTCTACAGTTCAAAGGACTTTCCGTCTGCTATACGCTCTCCTTATACATGCACACCATTCAGATTAATCACTGCACTCCATGCATGGACTTAGAATATAAATGACATTTCTCTTGACTGCAACTAAGGAAACCCAAAAACGATGCCGCCATTTTTAATGAGTCATAAAAGGACAGGTCACGCCTCGTGCATGCAGTGCTCACATGGTTTGACCCTAGTCCTGGTGTGGCTCTTCTGTAAGGGTAGGCTGTAAGGTAGTGTGACAGTCTTATTTAAGGAATATGCTCAGTCTCATGCATTGCATCGCCGGGCATGGTTGCCATAGTTCCACGCGACGATGGAGCCGGGGCTTGATCAGGGCCGCTCCCTCACTGTCACACAGTCCATCGAGAGCTCACACCTCCATTTACTTTATTGTGTTATGTTTTTTTTCATTTCTTTCTTTTTTTTCTTGCTCCAATCTGTCTGAGATGATTCGTACAGTGAAAAGAAAAACACCTTTTTTCGACCGCAATCAAATAATTCACAGAACGCAATTGAAAATACAGACATATCTTTAATGCATAAATCTTTCGTGTTCTTCTTTCCGTTTTTGAAATTTGGTTACAAAAAGCATGATTCAGCAATTTCACAAAGCGATTCTTAAATGTTCCGTGTCAGCACAAAGCGGCGACTCTCTCCCCAGACACACCGCCGCGTCGTTCTGCAAGAGCATGGTCAGGCTTGACTTCTTACAGGGAAACTATCAAAAGCGTTGAATGGGAGGGCGATATTACTTTCCACCTCTCTGACTTAAACCTTTCGAAATGCTTTTATGATAAACGCAAACACGCACAGCTTATTAAACTGAATCAGTCACAGCCTGGCTAAATTAAAGATCTGTTGAATGTCAACCTGTCCTGTTCTGTAGCAGGTTGAACGTTGAGCTATTGTGTATAAGGTATAAGTACGTAAATTTTATGCATCGGTAGAATTTGTGAAGTGGCTCACAATTGAAACAGACACACACACACACTTCAACATCCTTCAGTGGCTTCCGGTGGCTGGCCGCATACATTTCAAATCCCTTGCCACCAAGCTATGAATGGTGCTTACCCTTCCTATCTTCAGACAATTATCACACCATACACTCAAATCCCGGTCTTCCCCAACCAATCAGGAAGGCAGCTCACTGGCTGTCCACAAATATGCAAAATCTCACCTTTTCATACTACACAAAACCTTTCTTATTTAATAATGAAAATATAAACCTTCACTCACCTTATCTTGTTGGCACCGTGTTGATAGCACTTATATAATTGCTATTGTAATCTCTAGCTGTGGTGTTTGCAATGTGAAGTGCACTTTTGTAAGTCGCTTTGGTTAAAAGCATCTCTTTAATCACTAAATTGCAAATTGTAAACACAGTCCCAGGTCGCTCTGTCATAACTAGCAGTAGGCCTCTGATCCAACGTCAGTAGTCAAAGGGTTAAAGTCTGCCTGTCCGGAAGAAGTTGCGGAAACAGCAGCACTGCGGAGCGACGGCTGTGAGTTATGAATCGGTTATCGCCAGAGTTTATGTAGTCTCTTTTGTCACCTTTTCTATTAATAAGCCCTCTCTCATTTTCATTAAGATGCATTCATCATTTTTATTTTATTATTTATTTTTCTATTTGCTTTTTATTACAGGACAACAAAGCCAGCCGCACTGGCAATCTATTCTATTCAATACCATGGTGACAGCTCCAGGCTTCATCCCCAGTCCCTCACTCACACAATAGATGCCATTTATTTCTGTCTAATGCATTATGGGTGATCGTCAGCTGTTCTGAGCCACAATGGTGGAATGGTTTATTTTTCATGGTTTTTTGGATGCATTGCAAGGCAACTGTACACCCGCCTACGTTTGTTTGCATCCAGTGAACTCAAATATGTTTTAATCGACAGTTTCAATTGTCTCAGCTGTCCCCTAGAATGCATGTCTCCCAGAAAGCAGTGATTAAAGGGGTACTTGGGGGAGGGGGCAGGGACCCACATTTTTGCTGTTGACAACCAGCCTTTAACCATTGAGCCAATCAGGAGGCGAGAGGGCGTGACTTATGGATAATTTGAGTGTCAGCCTGAAGTGTACAAAAAAGTATACAGAGCACTTTTGCCATTCAGCATCCAGGGAGGCAAATTACTACTTCACTAATTGCTATTTTAAAAATCAATTCGCAGGGCTTGCACGTACAGACTGAAAAATAAACATCAACAGATGGGTACGCTCATATTTTCAAATTGCTCTCTTACTTTTAAACTGTATTTTAAATCGCACCAATTAAAGTGATTCCAGCTAAATTAAAAAAAGACCTCTAGTAAAACTTTACCACCTTGCCTACTGCAGCCATTACATCTGTTACAAGTTGTGATGTGTGGGTAAAAATAGCATGTTTATTCATCCTGGGCGGTGAAGATTAATGTGTTTATTCTCCCGGCTCACTCCCATGGCAGATTCAGTAATGCACGTTGGTCTGTGCCCTGGTGTTGCTCAGTAACAGAATGGCAATTCATCCCAGAGCCTTGGCCAGTCCCTGATCTGTTGGTTTGATGTGCAGACTGCAGAGGTCATAAGGAAATGACAGTCCTCGCTAAAGGGTGTGTCGAAGGCTTTGTACGTCTCTGTCTCTTAGGTCAGAGTGTTCTTGATCAGGGAAGGAAGCGCCCCTAAACCAAAGCTCAAGATTCAGACAACAACAACAATAATACTAATAATAGATTTCATTCATGTCACACTTTTCATCTTAAGATCTCAAAGCAATTTACAGAAGATGGGGGACCTTTCCTCAGCCACCACCAACGTGTAGCACCCACCGGGGTGTTGCGTTCATTTTGTAACAGAGTGCTCACCACACATCAGCTGAGGTAGAGAGGAGGGGCTGAATTATTAATGTAGTTGTTACTGGGGATGATTGACCATAGACCGAACATAGCCATAGCCAGTTGTGGATATAGCTAGGGGTGGCAGGTTAGCATAGTGGTCAGGGAACTCATAGTGGAACAGGGCTTATAATTCCAAAGTTGTAGATTGGATTTCAAGGTCGGCTATTAACACTGTGATTTGTATTGAAATACTTAACATGAGTTGCTTCAGTAGGTATCCAGCTGATTAAATGGATTGTATGTAAAGAGTGTAAGTTCTGTATAAGAGCACTTGGAATGTAAATGCAGGCTAAGACACTGAAGAACGCCCCCCAGCAGGCCCCCCCCCCCCCCCCCCCCATGCACACACACACACACACACACACACACACACACACACACTCTTTGTAGTTGGTGCCATTGGGATTGTTAATGATCAAAGTCATTTGATTTAATGTCTCATTCGAAAGACGACCAGATGTCCATCCTCTGAATCAAAGTGGCTCTCGTGATTTCCCTGTATAGCCAACTGATTTCCCTGTATAGAACTACAAGTCTGAAAACATATATAAGCAAGCGTGACTGACATCCCTTTAAGCTGCTGGTATGTGCGTGTTCACAACCTGTGGATTGCTGTTTCTGACATCGATTGGTTTGGCCTGACTTGCTGTTTGAGAAAGTCCTGGGCCGTGTCCGAATCAGCACTCTTCCACACTGTTGAGTAGCTTTGGTGAGTAGATAGGGTGAGAAAGTCATAGAGTACGCAAACATTTTCCAAATTGCAGTATACTTCAACCACCCGGATGAAACACTTACTTCCGGGGTTTTGCTGAGTACATTCGGGAGCACACTTTTAAAGAAGCACACACATTTTGGTCACATAAATATGACGTGAAGCTTCGTTTAAAAAAAAATACCACAAAAAACAACACGTGACATGGCAGCGCAAGAGTGGGGCGCAGGGTTGCCAGATCTTGCAAGACTTTCCAGCCAAATGGCGACTCAAAACTAGCCCGAATTATAGGCTATTTTTAACCGAAACCAACGTATTTAAAATAAAAATCATTGTGTTTTAACTTTTTAAAAGAAGTGCTTTGCGACTTTTCATTTTTACCCGTGACTGCACTTTGAAAGTATCCCAATTTAGCTGTAAAACCGCGGACATGGCAACACTGGTGGGAGGTCTTATGACCTGCTTACGACACTTCCACAGTGCGGTTGGAAAATAGTACGGCGGATATTTTTCACGGACTGCTAAACAGTGCACATTAAACAGCACACTTCTGCCAGTGCACTGTACGCAGGAGACAGGGCACAGTAGATAGGGCTCTGATTCGGACACAGCCCTGCTGAGTTGATAATGCCACCACATGACACATTTTGCCCTCTAGTGGTAGAATATGTTACTAAGCTTGTGTGAGATAAATGAAAGGGTGTGAGCGTAAGTGAATGAATGGGAGGATGAATGAGTGAGTGAATAAATGAGACAATAAATGGCTCGGTGAGTGAATGAGTGATTTAAATAGTGAATGGAACTGTACCAGTAGTTGAATCTGGCAGGAATAAACACCTGTCTTTCTCCGATCAAATTCAGACACTATCCATTTTGGCTCTTCTCTCCTCTGTGGATGAAGTTATCATAATCTGTTTACATGGGTGGGAAATCCATCCCTCTTTGCTAGTAGAAGAGTAGATCTTCACAGTAGATCACGCACACACACCAATAATAGCTTCTATTTCTGTTTAAGATGTGAATAAATCACTATTAACGAGAAAGGCGCATTTCATTATGCTGCTTATTTTAAATCAGGCTGAGTGGTGTGAGAAACAGCGGAGAGAGCCTGGAGTTTGGGGGGGGGGGGGGGGGGGGCTGGGCGCTTGGCGTAGACCCTCTGTCAGCGCAGGAGTCTGTCTGGATTGGGGATTAAGCTAATTGGTGGGTCAGGATGCGAGTTAGCGAGGCTAAACAGGCAAGCTTCGGGACCTTGGGCCTAGACAGAAAATCTCCACACACAACTGATAGTCTCCCGTCAGGCTTAAGTGTGGGATCCTACTGCATTCTGGAAAGTCTTCGGCCCATAAAAGCCCCGCCTGACACACGGAGTTGCGCCAAGAGCTCAAGCAACGACTCCGCCGGAACCAAAAATACCACTTAAATCTCAGGTACCCGCAACTCCACTGAGACATAACAAAACAACTGCAGGTAGGGTTAATACCCCATATATAGAGTCTGATATCTGAAACTGCTGAGAAAATGTTTAATAATGTAAAATATAATAGATAAAACAAGATATGTATGCATTTTTTAAACGTGTGTGCCACTGTTTGGCGAGATTGTTTCATTTTCCCTTCGGGGGATGCTGCATAATTCATGAGTGCATAAAATCTACCACTTAAACATTTGTTTTGTGATGCCGTGATCCATTCACGTCACACGCCGCGTTCGCATCTCCACGGGCACTAGCGACCGCGGTTATGTGATTCGTGAAGGATGTCATCCAGTTATCGCCTCGCAATTACGCCCGAAATTTTCATAAACCATTATCATTAGCCGAGGGGAGATGGTGAGGGAGGAGAAGAATCAGTCAGGAACGGGGAATGTTCCTAAAAAGACATAATCGCCGCGGACGCGCACGGAACGTACGAGGTAATGCAGTCTTCCTGTTTGGCGAGAGTGGGTGAGAGGGGGAGTGATGGATGAACGGCCTCCTCTCCGGATCCATCCTCCCCTGTGCTTGACTGCGCCGCTCGGGCGCCGCTCGGGCGCCGCTCGGGGTTGACTGTCCGTCACTCTGCACTCACGCAGACCGACGCAAGGGAAGAGTGACGCAGGAAACCGTTTCTACGACAACCGCTCCTGTGTCTTATGTGTGACTGGGTGGGGGGGCAGGGGGTCCGAGCTGTAATAAGTGCCCCCTCCCCACTCTTACCTAATTGCACCCCTCCCATGCCCAGCATATCATGTCTCCATGAACACAGAACCACGTCGTTAGCAATCAGACCCGATCTTGTGCCGCTACCCTGCTTCAGTTTGAGAGCAAGTCAAATGGGGGTTGGGCTGCAGATACGTCTGCTGACGCAGGAATGCCAGGTGCTAGCTCCGCACGTCGCAGTAATCGGCCAGATCCCCTGTTTCCTTTCAACACGGGCACCACACTACCATTTCCTTTCAACAGACACCGAACTCCTGTGTCGTTTCAGCAAAGACACCAGACTCCCGTTGCCTTTCCTGATGCCAGACTGTGGGAAATCATCCACTGAGCCACGTATTCACCAGCCACATCGCGGCACAAAGAACCCTAGGGGTGCCGAGCTGTGAGATGCCATTCAGGTCTGGACCTGTGAGATGGCGTTCAGGCGCTGAGCAGTGAGACGGCGTTCAGGTGTGGACCTGTGAGACAGTGTACAGGTGCGGACCTGTGAGACAGTGTTCAGGTGCGGACTTGTGAGATGGCATTCAGGCGCTGAGCAGTGAGAGGGCGTTCAGGTGCTGACCTGTGAGATGGCGTTCAGGTGTGGACCTGTGAGACAGTGTACAGGTGCGGACCTGTGAGATGGCGTTCAGGCGCTGACCTGTGAGATGGCGTTCAGGTGTGGACCTGTGAGACAGTGTACAGGTGCGGACCTGTGAGATGGCGTTCAGGTGTGGACCTGTGAGACAGTGTACAGGTGCGGACCTGTGAGATGGCGTTCAGGCGCTGAGCTGTGAGATGGCGTTCAGGTACATGTCCTTCTCTCTGATTCATTTCCTCGCTGTGGCAATCAAGGTCCTAAGAAACATACTTTACCTAAGAACACTGCATACCTGTGAGGAGACTGCTTTAGGTTCTGCACTGTCCGATGCATAGTGCTTACGGAAGCGTGGTTCAGGACATACAGTATATGGTGATTTGGGATGGCGTGGCCATTTCAGAACGTGACATGTAAACCAATGCCTCCCAACCTCATAAGATCTTCACCAAAAAACAACACTGAAAAAAAACAAAAAAACAACCACACTGCAAAATAACCTCAGATCAACAATACAAAACCCCAGACACCAGACAGGGCTTGGTATCATTTGAAATTTTTTGATACCGGTCCCAATACCGATACCTGGTGTTCAATACCTGCAAAAAACAAATTCCCCCTTTTTTAAAAGAAATTGCAAAGGCATCGTCCAGACTCCAGAGCATGTGTCTTTATTAGTGTCTTCTGCACCCCCTAGTCACAAAACTGAGGTACTGTTGTGACTCTGGGGGAGTGTGGATGTGAGTGACTACCAACACCACACATTTCCAGGGCTGCTTAGTTCTAGCCAAATATCAACTGCATGTCACAAGGTTAGTTCACTTTTGGTTTTTAAAATTTTATTATTTCAGTTTTATTATATGTTGTTCAGTGGCCCGGACAGTTTTTATGTGCAATGAAGGATATTTAAGTAGTATATTTACAGAGGTACTGATGACCAACCAGCTTTACAATGGCTGGTATAGGAGCATTAGGAGTTTTGTGGTCCAAAGCAGGAAAATACACTTCACATAACTCCAAAGGATAAAGCAATGTTATGTTTCCAGAGGCTGTACATATAAAGAGATTAATTTTATACCACTTTTTTACAATTAGAAATAAATATCAGTCTTGATATCATGTGGGCACTTCTTTCAGTGAGTGCAGTAGTATCAAGTTGCACCACAGAAAATAGTTCCAATCACAAATAAGTTTTGAACATAATTGTTTAAAGTACAATTAAGTCAGAAACACGTGCACCTTCTGGAGGTACATGTCCGTGTACAAATTGCTCTGGAGTGGCATTTAGGTTTATTGCTTTCAACCACAAACCCCCAAATTCCCCTTTACCAGCAATTGCAAAGCCAACAGATTGTCAGAAACTTCTGTGTCTGAAATGTCATTCATTGCACACAAAATACTGTTAGAAATATTATCAAAAACCCCATGGAAAGGCCAGGGGTGTTAAGCCACATTAATTTAGAAAATAAAAGTCGCTAAGATAATTATAATGTTATAAGGTTCTTTTAAATTTATATGAACACATAGGCATTCCATGCACCCCCCTCCCTGTGCTTGTTGGTATGGCGATGAGGTTGTCGGTATGGTGATGAGGTCTGCAGCTGCATCCATGGCAGCGGCAAACTTGTTCCCTGCTTCAAGATAACGATGGCACTGCCTGAACTCCCGCCGAACAGAACGAGGAAAGGAATACCAAGCACAGAGGGCCCTGCACTTCACAAAAGAGTTAACGCTAATTATCGCTGCACTTTTGAAACCTCCACAAGTTGAGCTTTCAGGTCTGGTGTGTGTGTGTGTGTTTCTGCAAGTGTATGTGAATATGTGTGCTTACATATTTTCATGTGTGTGCGTGTGTGAAGTGCAAGGATAAGAGGTGTAATCATCGCATGGCCTGCTGCAGCGATAATTTTTGATGGTGTGAATCTGCTAGTCTCCCGTTGAGCAATATGTGAAAGAACATCATTGATTTTGTAATTAGCCATTTGTCAGAATGGAAATTGCTTAACGTAATGAATATGGCACCCTTGGCATCCAAAAGTGAACAAAGTCAAAGTTAAAATATGACATTAATTAAGAAATTTATTTGATGCGATGGACTTTGCGGGATTCCATTAGACGGCACAAGCACTGGCCATTCGTTCTCAGCATTTTCACTGTGACGTATCAAACAGCTGAAGAAAAGCTGACACTGTTCCAGCCAGCAGAGAATCGGCCGCAATGGTTCCACCCATAGACCGTAGAAAAGATGTGGGAAAAGTGACTGTGATGTCACCCGCTCACTTTCCATGGGCTTGTGAAAAGCGTTTTAAAACCACGGAAGTGCAGTTTTGTGCTGCCATGTTGCACAAAAACTGGAGCCAGAGACTGCACAGTAGGGAGCAGGGGGACCCTGATATGGTAATTAAGTCCGGGTCGTCCACCAAGGGCCAGATTCAGAGTTGAGATAAGCACGCGCAAATGGGACTTAATCCCCAAAATTCTGCGTAGCTTAAGCTATTTGTGATTCAGACATTTGACTTATCCACTGTTTTAAGTGTCACTCCAGTATATACGTGGCATTACGCGTGCGGGGTGGAGATTTGATGAAAATGATTCTGAAAGATATGCGTATCCAGCGTTTTCACTTAATAATTTCTTTCCGAACAAAGGTGGTTTATTTCCAATAGATGATTATGAAAAATACAGCATCTTTTGCAAAAATGGATATTAGAATGAGTGCATGTTTGTTGAAAATAAAAGTGGTCTTATTTTCCTTTGCCTAGCCTACTTACAATTATTAAAAATCTGTCTTAAAAATAAAAATATGTAAAAGTAGGCTATGATTGACCATCTGGTATATAATACCAGACCAATATTAGATGGATTCATTGATAGACAGTGCCTGGATCATATTCGCTTTAACAGAGAGACGATTTTGCAGCTTAGTTTTGTGAGCACAGCTGCTCCTAAATGATTAGGAAGTGCAAAGTAACTCCCCGCAGTGTATATCTACCAGTGCTCCAGGTTAAAATCTCTCCCCTTCCAGGCCACATCCTTCCAGATGCACTCAAAAAAGTGGCTATTATTAAGTATATGTGACTGAAGACGTCGCATATAGGCTATTATGTTCAACCGTACATTACTTTATTAGGCAAATCGTAAAAAAATTAAATTAAATAAATCTTTTTTAAAGTAAATCCAACGATTTATTTGTTTACTTAGTAATATTGCGTACAACCACTGTCCAGCAATTCTTTTTTTGATGGGTAATGGGTATATCCCAGTCGTCAATAGGAGCTATGATAATTTAATCAATGCGATGTATTAATACGTTCACTGCCTTCCCCATCACGCAAGAGCAACTACGATGCGCAAAGGCAGGATTTTACAAAGGCAAATACGGTTATTAAAGGCACTGTCACTGACACGTTGAAAATGTATACCCCAACAAACATTTTTTAGTAGAAGGTTGGCAACCCAGGGGGCAGGTACAAGAAACAGGTCATTAGAATATCATGTCCTCTGCCACCCACATTTCTTTTTGATTGATTGATTTCCTTTATTTTACCAGGGATAGGCCAATTGAGAGCAAAGCTCTCTTTTACAATGGTGCCCTGAGAATACAACAATGCAATGATAAAACACAACAATAAATTAAAATATGACAAGAGTAATGTGAACAATAAGAAAATAATTTAAAAAATAACAAATACATTATGAAAAGCAAGTACAATATTCCTGAAAAACCTCATTCAAAATAAACCTGAAACCCTCAATACTAGTGTCGGGTAAGTGAGGATTAGGTAAAATGTGTATTTTCTGAATCCAGCGGTTCCAACAGTCAATGCCCTTGTTAAAACGTTCAGCACTCTGAATACTGAACACAAGCGATATTGCGTGCTAGAACCCCTCACTTAACCTACATTCAAAATAAGTTTTACGTTATTTAATTTAATAATTATTATTAAAAATGACAATCATCAATTAAATCGCCGAATTCTTTGATAGGTAAGTCGCACAGTAACCTGGTGGATCAACCAACAAGCTAAAACAAAGTCTAAATCAGGTCTTGAGATTAAGTAATTTTATTAAATGAAAACATTCAATTAGAATAATGACTGGGAATCATACATTCATGAAGGAATGTAGACTGACTACTTATAATTCACAAAAGTGAAGGCATTAAATCAGACATTAATTAGGAAATACCAGTAAAGAGAGAGATAAGCCAAGAATTGTCAATATTATTTACCCTCCAGCTGAACAGGAACAAAAGGAAACGCACGAGGAACCAAAAAGGATGACTTCTTCACCAAACACTCCAAAACTGACTAACCTTTTTCTGCAGTACACTCATAAAATACCTTGACAGGGAGGGGATCCATGCCCTGATTGGGTTAAGGTGTGGGGGAGGGGGGGGAGAGGGGTCACTGGCTTATCTTTGATGTTGGTGGGGGTTAATGTGTAAGAGAGACAGAGAGCGACAGAGATAGAGAGAAGGGGGGGGGGGGGGGTACTTGACTTATATATATCTAAATATTAGATATCCTACACTAGTCAGTCTGTCCAATTGAAGACCTGGGTGCTAAAAGTACTGAAGTCACATTTTTAGACAATTCAAGTTGAACATAGAAACATGTTTTATTTGTTTAGCTAAGTCCACCCTATAAATATTGTTAACAGAAAAGGTGCCTAAGTCTCTTTTCTCCACAATGGAAACAACAGGTTATGGTTGATTTCATGGGTCAATGATATTTTCGGATTTGGTTTTTCTCAAAATAGACATTTTGTGACTTCAGTACTTTTAGCACCAGGGTCTTCAATTTGAGGGTAACCTGTAACTGATTCCATTTAAAAGGTGCATAGAAGGCAAAAGCAGCCTTTCCAGTTTCAGTATTCATACGTGGGTTACATAGAGTGAAATATTCTTGAGAACGAGTATACTGCGCAATAGATCTAAACTGTAAAAGGTAACAGATATATAAAATGGCAACTTATTTAACCACTATTTATAAATAGATATAAGGCAGTGGTATTCCTTTCTGGCACTAAGAGAAGTCAAGCCGACATTCTCATATAATATGCAGTGATGTGTTCTGAAATTAGCACCAGTGATAAACCTGAGTGCACTCCATACACTACATCAGGTGGTTTGAGGGTACTGGGAGATGCATGTAGATTATATCCGCATAATCCGCATAATGGGGCGGCAGTGTAGTATAATGGTTAAGGAACTAGTCTTGTAACTGAAAGGTTGCAGGTTCGATTCCCAGGTAGGACACTGCCGTTGTACCCTTGAGCAAGGTACTTAACCTGAATTGCTTCAGTATATATCCAGCTGTATAATTGGATAATATATGTAAAAAAAGAAATGCTAAAAAGTTGTAAGTCGCTCTGGATAAGAGCGTCTGCTAAATGCCTGTAATGTAAATGTAATGTAATAATCCATCACAGCGTGTATAACTTCCGTATAACTTCTATTCTTGATGCTCTTGTAAAACAGTTTTTGTTCCTGTAGAAAAAACTATTTATATTTTAGTTTTTTCACCAGTTCTTCCACATGTCTTTTAAAAGACAATTCTTCATCTAACCAGATGCCTAAGTACTTATTATCTTGGGCTCTCTGAATTTCAAGACCATCCATAGTATACAAATAAAATTTTTTTGTTTTGTTTTTGATCTACTGAAGAGCATATAGCTTGTCTTAGTTGGGTTTAGCACAAGTTTAAGATCCAATAGGCTCCAACCACACTGGCACCAGAGAGCAATGCTCTCAACAAGATCAGGAAGGGAGCATCAATAATAAAGCCTGGGCTGTGTCTGAATCAGAGCCCTATCTACTGCGCCCTGTCTCCTGAGTACAGTGCACTGGCAGAAGTGTGCTGTTTAATGTGCACTGTTTAGCAGTCCGCGAAAAATATCCGCCATACTATTTTACAACCGTACTGTGGAAGTGTCGTAAGCAGGTCATAAGACGTCCCACCAGTGTTGCCATGTCCACTAAATTGGGATACTTTCAGAGTGCAGTCACGGGTAAAAATGAAAAGTCGCAAAGCACACACTTAAAAAGTAAAAATATGATTTCTATTTAAAATATACGGAGCCCCTAAAGGGACATGCAAAAATTATTTTTTTTGATAATTATCTCGTGCACACAAAAACTTTTTCAAATTTTTATTTATTTTTTTTGATAGGCTAATTATCTCGTGCTCACAAGTTAATTATCACATTTTTTTGCACATAGTAACTTGTGCGCACGAGATAATTAACTTGTGAGCACGAGATAATTAGCCTATCAAAAAATAAAAAATTTGATAAAATTATTATTATTTTTTTAATGATCTTGTGCTCACAAGATAATTATAAAAATATTTATTTTTTGCATGTCCCTTTAGGGGCCCTGTAAAAATACATTGGTTTCAGTTAAAAACATATTTTGGGCTAGTTTTGAGTAGCCATTTGACTGGAAAGTCTTGCAAGATCTGGCAACCCTGCGCCTCACCCTTGCGCTGCCACGTCACATGTTGTTTTTGTTGTATTTGAAGGAAAACGTTAGCGAAGCTGCGCCTTATTTTAAAAAAAACGAAGCTTCCGGGCATATTTACGCAACCAAAATGTTTGTGTACTTCTTGAAAAGTGTGCACCCGAATGTACTCAGCGAAACCCCGGAAGTAAGTGTATCATCCAGGTGTTTCAAGTATACTGCATTTAGAAAAATTTTCGCCTACTCAACGACTTTCTCGTCCTATCTACTCAACAAGGCTACTCAACAGTGTGGAAGAATGCTGATTCAGACACGGCCCCGGTTTTGGCCTTTTGGTTCCACACAAGATTTTTTCCCACTGGGGTGTTTTTTCTATTTGAGTGTTTTTTTTTTTCTTCCCATAGGGGAGTGTGTTTTTTTTTTTACCTCATTTGTTAGTCTTTCAGGCTTGGCCTTACCCAATATTCCTATTTTCTGGAAAAATGTTTGTGACTGCGACTTTGTAGAAGGTCTGTACAAATGAAATGGAATTACATTACTGCCATTTGGCAGGTGCTCTCATGCAGAGATTTTAATTTGACATAACATCCATTTATACAGCTGGATATATAATGAAGCATATTCAAGTTAAGCACCTTAAGGGTAGTGCCCTCCCTAGCAATCAAACCTACAACTTTTGGGTTACAAGACCAGTTCCCCTAATTGTTATACTACACAGCGGCCCACTGCCAAATTGAACTGAACTGAAGAAAGTCCGACCTACAGTGTTTTTGATTTATTACAGAGAAAGGAACTCAGTGTCTCTCCGCATCAATGGAATGTTAGGTCGCTGTATCTACTTCCTGACACAAATGCAGTTGAGTATTTTTTATTTTATTTTATTTATTTATTTTTGCTTTTTGGGAAATATTTCTGAAACAAGTTTGCAGAGCAACCATCCATGTTTGTGAACACTTGCGCTGTCAGAAGTGTAAACATTATGATTGAAAACCTCTCGCGGAATAGATTTCATAGCATGCTGTAATAAACAAAGCAAATGGGCCATAGATCTCCAGTAATTTATTATGCTAATCATCAGCACTTACCATAATGAGAACCAAATGACTAACATACAGAGAGAGAGAGAGAGAGAGAGAGAGAGAGAGATTGCAGATCGCTCGCGTCATTTCATTCCTACATGCCCTGTGTGAAGTACATCCTCACTGTCAAATCTGTGATTCATGTAGACACCTCTGTTTCCCACACTCTGTATTGATCTACTTTGGTATAAGTGCCATCCGGCCTGCGAGGACAGAAGTCTATACTAATTATTCATATCAGTTATCATAAATATATTCCACCCAGGCTGACGTTCGATAGAAGAGCACAGACGTTCTCCGCAGTGAATAACGCGGACAGAAACACGGGCGCGGGAGCGGCTTTCATGGAAACCTTGGCAGCGCTTTTCTCCAACAGCGCCTCCTCAGCTGCTACAGGTGAACGCGACGCGGCGAGCGTCTCTCAGTAAATCCCCCGCCTGTCACTCAAACCCTGGCCTGTGTTTCCCCAGCAGCCCTGCTGTAAATGCGCGCAGATTTTTTCGGCAAAACCCGTCTCGCATTACGCTATTGTGAACAGCGCGCGCTGCTGGTAAAGTGGGACAATTCATGGGATTGTGCGCCGTGAGCAAACAAAAGAAACTGGCCTGAAACGGCGAACTCTGCCGCACGACAGCAGGTGGCGGAACAAAGACAAAGGACCTCGCTCTCAGCTTAGCGCCGATGTCACGTCTGCAGGAAGGATAATTGGAGAGGAGAAGAACCGAGAGGAAGAAGAAAGGAGAGGAGAGAAGGAAAGGGAGGAGAGGCAGGGAGACGGAGAGATGGACGGACGGCAGTGATGGACGGCGAAAGACCCTTGGCGGTGCTGCTTGGGACGGACTCGATTCCTCTGATGAAAGATGAAGCAGCTGCTTCACAGAGAATGAATTGTGAATATGAGGCTGGGCCAGAACCTCCCCAGCCGGGCCAGAGCCTCCCCAGCCGGGCCAGAGCCTCCCCAGCCGGGCCAGAACCTCCCCAGCCGGGCCAGAACCTCCCCAGCCGGGCCAGAGACTCCCCAGCCGGGCCGGGGTGAGCCCAACCCCCCCCCCGGCTTCCTTCTGCACTCTCAGCCCCCAGAGTTACCGCCGTTGACAGAAACATACTCGCATCAAGGCATCCGGGGGTCAACCCGCTACAACATGGAGGAGTACATAAATAAATAAATGAACTAAATACGGTGTTCTGCGTGTTGCTGCTTCAGCGTCACTGACGCGGGGACACCGTCTGAACTCTGGACTCTAGGAGCACTGAGTCACATGACCAGACTGTTAATGACTCTGATATCGGTAATGAAGTTGTGAGGGGAAATCTCAAAGTCTCCCTGGGCAACAATGGGGGAGAGTGTTGCATTCCCCGCTGGAAGTGTCCTGAAGTTGTTGCGTTTCGACCTCGCGGGAAACCAAACGAGGGTGGATCTTAATGAGGGAATTGTTCGAAAAACAGAATAGTCCTTAAAGGCAAACGGCAAACTTTGTTCTGGTGAAGATGGGGCGGGGATATTCTGAGTGGCGCGAGAAACCGAAGGTAAATAAATAACAAAACTCATCCGAAAAGGAAGTGAAGAGAAGAGACGTGGAATAAATATTAATCACGGAGGCCCTTCATCCTACATTTCACTCAGACAGCGGAGACAAAAAAAACATAAAACAACACGGATGATGTATAGATGAGATATGAAACTGGTGGGAGGAGGAGGGAGGGGCTCTTAAATAAGGAGGGATCATGAGGGTTGTTTTTCATGTCCAAAAGAGTCAAATGACTTATGAATCACCGAGCAGGTAACAATCGGCCCACTGAATCTTGCTCTCTTTCACTCTGAACTGCATTCTACTAGTCTCCCCAGTTATTACACACATTAAATATGTTAACACCCACAATTATTACACATATTAATTATGTTTACACCCGCAATTATCACACACACTAAAAACGTCTATCCTCCCAATAATTCCACATAATAAACACTTTTGCACCCACTCGTGGAAGAGGTTTTACTTAAAGGGTAAGTTCGCTATTTTGGACCTTGGACCCTATTTGCAGTCCGTCTTCCATGAACCTGACCCATGAAGTCCATTTTTTCGCTGATCGGTCCAGTATTGAGTTCGGTACAGATTTCCTGTAGGCTCTCACTGGGCTACAATGGAAGTGAACGGGGCAATCAGAAATGTTCGATAAATGTGCTTTCATGTACAATAAATGAGACGGGAAGCTCAGGGTGTATTGGTACCGGTCTCAGTATGCTCTCCTGTGAAATGTATCTCAATCCGAACATTTTTACGTGCTTGGCATGGCTTGGAAGTAAGCATTTCTCTGTTGCTTGTTTGCGCTGCACTCGCGGAGTACTATGTGTCGGGGGTAGGGGAGCGGGAAGGTGTGCCGGCCGTTTACGAAACTATCTAGCTGAGCAGTCTGCGTTTGTTTACCTGCAGCAACGTAGGCTACAATTTCCACAAAAAAACTTGGATGATGGATGACTATAATGATTACGAAGACGAAGAATTCGATTTTGACTTTGACGTTACTGGCTACAGATTTGAGCCAGAATACACGGACACGGAACTACAAGAGATGGATGATAAGAGAGCAAGAGAAGAGAGAGAGCCTGAAGTTGCGCAGGTAATGTTATCCGAAGTCGCTGCCGAGGCTAGACCAAGAATTTCGGGGGACTTTTGGTGTTCTTGCAAGAGGTGCAAGCAGATGCCCAGAGAGGAGGAAAGTTTGTGTTGTAGGGAGTAGGATCTGTTGCTACCGAATGCCATTGAAAACCTGGATGTATCCGTGGATGACACTGGATCATCTCCATTGATTACCATTACACTATGACTGCCAACAGATATGTGATAGATGAGAACTTTGGACAGGACACCATGTGTCAAGCATTTGTAAATAAAACATTATAGAATTGTAAAAAGTTATAGTTGATGAACGTTTCCGACAGTTTTGTTATAAGAAAACAACTTATGTCAAGCTCGGATTTTGTTAGTTGGTATTGAGTGCTGGGTCAGAGGACGCGCTCAAAAAAAATAAAAATGTTAGTAACGTTCATGGACGGCGCTACACCGGGGCAAGGGTGGGCTATAGCCCCGTCACAAATTTGCTTAGCCCCGGTTTAGCCCCCCCAGGCATTTTAATAACATTTTAATAATTATAATAAAAATATATATAAAAGTAAATCAACAATTCTAATCCGTTTCTGATATTCACCCTGGCTACGCAGCGTATGTAGCCTATGCTATGACGTAGGCTACGGGTGTGGGGGTGTGTGTGTGTAGGGAGCTCAAGCAAATGACAAAATAACGTAAACTGATTTCAAACGTTAGCAACCCATTGTTTTCCATAGGCTACAATACATCAGGCCTACAGAGTTCGCCACCATGTCAAAAAATATTAAATGGAAACGTCATTGTTTGAAAACTAATTTACTATCATTTTAAAATCAATAGAAAATGTGTTCGCATAATCTCTCCATGTGATCCGTCTTCGGAAATGATCAACTACTCAACAGATTTGTGGAGTGTGTGGACCTCCCTAGGTAGCAACTCCCAAGTGTAAACTACAGTGTTTTGATTGGCGTTAGACTAATCTCACAACATTGGCTGCTTGGCCATGCACAGATGAGTAGATTTGGAAAGCGAATAACTAACCTAAATTAGCTAAATGATCGTCATCTCGACTTCAGCTAATAAGAAGAGCTTGCCTCCAAAAAATGGCCAGGCACCGTTAAAGATCTCATATTTCTTCCATGTAGCTAAATGTACGAGCTAAATGAGATAGGGGAGAGTGGTGACAGTGGAAGCTGTTCTGATAATACAGAAACCAACGCAAATGTTACGGCGCAGCTTTATGGAGCACACCTAGGAGCATAACTAACTGATATGTACAGTTTGCGATCTTCGTTAGATAATGAAACTCCTAAATGTCCCAATCACAGAGCAGCGGTTAAACAACGACATTTTAGCCATCTTTTTTGACATAACGTTACACTGATAATTTATCCTCTCTTCTCACGTCCTTTTTAATTATTTTCCGGTGTCTTATTTTCTTTGATGTCTGATATTTTTAAGTACTCGTATTGATGAAGCCAAATTACATTTGTAATGCCATTCCAATTTACAGAATTGTACAATTCTGACTGTTGTATAGATGCTCTGCCACTTGTGCAGGCCCCCCCAGCGCACACACAAAAGCCATCCTGGGGGAAACACAGCTAACCTTAGCACCCCCATGTATTGACCTAGCCCACCCTTAGCCCAGGGAGAGAAAAGTTTCTGGCGCCGTCACTGGTAACGTTATAGCTAAATATAACTTACCTCCGCTCCGGTGCTTGATAGTGCTGCAGGTCCGACACGAGGAACAGCTGTGTTCTTTAGAAACCAGTGTTTTGCTTCTGATTTGCGGTTACAGAAATCAGTAGCGTCGAAATGCGCTCCACAAACTCGCGAGTCTGCCAAACGGAGTTGATTGACTGGAGTGTTTATGTCGATCCGTAAGACAACCAGCCAAAGTCTCAATCTTTCTGGGTCAGAGAACGGGAGCCTGTGAAAACTGGTATTTGAGCGTCCAGACATTTTATTCCCACAACCGGGGACTGCACATTCGCGCACCAATGCTGTTATGAATTATTACAAATTACAAATGATGATTACAAAAACTGCGTTACAAATATTTCTGCTGTAGGCTACTAGCTAGTAAACTCCAACGGGAGGTCAGGATTTGTGATCAACTGCTTTTCAAGCGGCCCCCCCCCTGTCTACAACGTAGCTAGACTGCGGAAGTTTACAGTGCGAGGTAGTGCGTTCGGAGAAATAGTTCTGTTTCAAATGGAACTGTTGTTTCAACGTTCGGTTTGCGTTTGCGATAGCCTACATTTCACAGGAGAGCATACTGAGACCGTAAGAATACACACTGAGCTATAAAAGCACATTTATCGTTGTTTTTCCATAACATTTCTGATTGCCCCGTTCACTTCCATTGTAGCCCAGTGAGAGCCTACAGGAAATCTGTACCGAACTCAATA
This sequence comes from Synaphobranchus kaupii, assembly GCA_029718625.1. Lineage (NCBI taxonomy): Eukaryota > Metazoa > Chordata > Actinopteri > Anguilliformes > Synaphobranchidae > Synaphobranchus > Synaphobranchus kaupii. Next base: position 8,367,929 of record CM056383.1, on the reverse strand, counting down.
CTGGACCGATCAGCGAAAAAATGGACTTCATGGGTCAGGTTCATGGAAGACGGACCGCAAATAGGGTCCAAGGTCCAAAATAGCGAACTTACCCTTTAATGAATCAGATTCTTGTCTCCAGACAAATAATTAAAGAGAGAAACAAGTCAAAGAGAGTGATGCAGTCTTTAATGAGCGATTGCCAATTAGCATAGATATGGACTATAGGAAAGAAATGGTCAGCACTCATCTGTGAAGTGGATTATCTCTTCTATGGATTTTTCTTTCCACATCACTTGCGGCTCAATTGCTGCAGAAAGTTGTTTCTTAGAATGAGAACTAGAGAAACAGATTTCCTGTCTAAATGTAGGCCTGTAGGTGTGTATGTTGTACATGACTGAAGTTTCACAGTTGCAGTGAACAGGCTTTCTGGACATGCACTGCCTGGCCAAAAAAAAAGTCCCAGTTGCACCAGTCATGCATAGTGCCCACTGTACAAGCCTCTGGAGGCAGTGTTATGATCTGGGGTTGCTTCAATTGGTCAGGTCTAGGCTCAGCAATGTTATGCAGCAATAAAATGAAGTCAGCTGAGTACCTGAATGTACTGAATGACCAGGTTATCCCATCAATGGGCATATTCCAGGACGACAATGCCAAGATTCATCGGGCTCAAATTGTGAAAGAGTGGTTCAGGGAGCATGAGGAATCATTTTCACACATGAATTGGCCACCAGAGTCCTGACCTTAACCCCATTGAAAGTCTTTGGGATGTGCTGGAGAAGACTTCACGGAGTGGTTCGACTCTCCCGTCGTCAATACAAGATCTCGGCCAAAAATTAATGCAAGTCTGGACGGAAATAAATGTTGTGACGTTGCATAAGGTTGTCGAAACAATGCCATGACGAATGCTCGCCATAATCAAAGCTAAAGGCGGTCCAACAAAATATTACAGTGTGCGACTTTTTTTTTGGCCAGGCAGTGTATATTACAATATATACATCTTTAATAAAATGTAAAAAAAACAAAAAAAAAACAGAAAATTTAAACGATATTTTATAAGCTTAGTCCTCCTTTATTGAAAAAAAGTTTGGTTTTACTCTATGGGCTTTGGCCCCCTAGTGGTGGGATGTATCCGTCCCAATTTTTTATAGTGTTCATATTTCTCTTAAATTCTAAATTATAACGTTAATAAAACACGGAACGTTCGACGCAAAATTGTTAAAAACAGTCACAGCCTGCGAACACATTCGTTTATATGCTTATCAGCTCTAAGGTTACACTACAGAGCCATAAAGCAGCAGGGTGCTAATAGCCCAACCCACTTTTTTTATTTGTTTACAGCCTTCACCTCGCCGCCGTCACAGGCAATAAAATACATATCAAAAAAACTCTTGGTACAGTTTCTACACATTAAAAAATCAAGATCCGATTTAGGAACAATTGTATGTTACTGAAAAGTTGTATAAATGAACATTATGTGTTTTTTCCCCGTGCTCACTTCACTACGCATACAACCGATGTTCTTCCGGTTTTGTTTCAATATATTTTATTTTCTACAAGATCTCTTGATAAACATGTTTAATCAATTAAATTTTATACCTGGTTATGCAGTTATAACTGTTTTCTGAAGAATCTTGAACATTTTTTCGTAATCCATTTATCCATTCTCCAGCAAAATCTCGATTTCCATGGTGCGTACCCATCCCATTTGCGTTTGTACTACGTTACTACCGTTGCGTAAAAACATTACTAGACTGCTTCAGGGTTGATCTAACGTAAACCACGTAGTTTATCTTCTACGGGGTTTCCTGCCCTTTTAAATGATGTAAAATATGTCATATTCTAGCGAATGGGAACGGCGCTGTATCCACGCGTAAAGACAGCCCATAGGGCAATCGGCTGTGCGCTCCTGACTGTCGACAGCATCAGATGACGCCTGTGGTGAGTTTATCCTGGAAGGGATGGACTGGATTGCTGTACAAGTACGTTTTTAGTATATCCAGATGATATTTAGCAATGTGTAGCTTTTTTGTGAGCTGAAAAACTGTCCTGTGACGTATTTTCTCTGTACGCATACGAGGTTTGCTGTATGGTGTAGTGGCGCTGGTCATGTCTTTGCTGCTTCAACTATTGCGATTATTTTATACATTTATACGCGAATGTGGCAATCAACGGTGGAAAGAAGAGCGCTTATTTCACGGTTGCTCAGGTTTTGGAGGTGTTCCACCGCAGTGTCCCAGAGGTGAAGAAGTCTGTGCTCTGGCAGAGCAATGACTCTTGTGGCATGGACCCGTGCCTGGACATGTAAGTGTTTTTAAAAATATATAATACAAATTATTATTATTATTATTATTATTATTGTTATTATCATCATCATCATAATCATCAACAGTATGGAGCGCTATTATCTAGAGTATTTTTAGTTTGGTGATAAATGGATTCTCGCAGGAGTTCGCTAGTTAGCTTCTATGTTGTCACAGGCTGGTATGGAGCTGCTAAAGGGGTTTGTTTGTAGCGTTCATTCGCAGTTTCTTTGTGTAGCAACCAACACAAGGGCTAGTTGCATGAAACTACACCATTCTCAGTACTTTATTTCACGGTTCAGTCAAGACATTACAGTATTATAATAATATAATTTAGTTTGTGCAAGCTGACAAACTAATTCATAAATCCTAGTTAGCTACGATTGCTAATTATGTTGGAGCTAATATCAGATGTACTGTGGATGTAAGATTTTTTATTTTTTAATGTATATACATATATATATATATATAATATATGTGTGTGTGTGTGTGTGTGTATATATATATATATATATATATTTTTTTTAATAAAATAAAAAATTTTTTCCACTTAATTGTAATACTTGCCATATGTCTTTTTGAGATAATTTGTGTTCTCATTTTTTTTGTGATTCTACTTAGTAATGTACTTCAATCTGTCTTTTTCAGGGAGGACAGTGAAGACACCCCTCCCCCACCTGACACCTCTGTCGTAGGAGGTGGTAACAGACAGGTTTGCCAAATAAAGTGATGTATAATTCATTACTTTTGCTGTAAAAAGTCAAGTTGAAGGCTTGTTATAGATAAACCTGTTATTCTGCTGGCTTATGGGGCTCTGGTAAATCTAATTTTGAAGTACAGTGCCATTTTAAATGTAAAGCAGATTGGTTGGATAACATTAGGGTAAGTAATCCTTTTCGGAGAGGTATTTGGGCACTTTTGGGCACGCTTTGTAAGTGAATACCCTCATACACATAAACACAAAACATGTGTAGGTTAATTTTCTTCACATTCTGTATTACAAAAAATGTTTTAAAAGAAAAATAAAGTTTTCTGATGATTGACATGCCTAGACAGAAAGATATGCACATGTTTTATATTTGGCGAGGTTTGGAAAGGTTTTCGGACACCTGGGCCCCGTTTTTGTAAAAATACCAATGCATAAGGAAAGCCTGTAGATATCTTTACCAAATTGTATACCCAAGTGGACAACATATTAGTGCACTAGTATAAACAATTCTGGCTTGCTCCAGTACTTTGAAGTTCAGATATTCAGTGATAAACTATAAAAACACAAGGCATTTTGTACTTTTTTTTGTATTCTTATGTGTATTTTGTATAAACTGTATGTGACCACTTTGACATACATTTATTCTGTTCCAAATTTCTGAATGGTACAAGCCTCTTCTTTCATTGAAACTTTCAAACATGGATGTGCAGTGAATAGTTTTTGAGATATTGGCACTTAATTGACACTAGTAAAAACTAGACGAAAATTGGGCCAAATGGGCCAAAGTAAGGCATTAGAGATTTGTGACTACTTGCATACTGTACTACCTATTTCCTCTAACCGACATTCTCCTTGTTTCTTGGTAGAATGTTGGTTTTCTAAAAATATACATGAAATTCACTGATTTCTCCATCTTTGTTTCCTTGACAACATGTCCAAACAAGGACTAGTTTCCCTGGCAACGAGCGCTAAAAAACGAGAAGCGGGAGAAGCGCTGGAAAGCTGCCTGTGCTTTTTACTCTTGTATTCTCTCTCAAGAACACCTGCACTGTGTTTATCAGAAGGGCATCTGTAAAAACGCTCTCCCCAGTTATTTATACACACAGCAAGGCCTCTACAAACGAGAGCCCACTCTCCGCACTACAAAAGAGGAGTGCGCAATCAGACTGCAAAACACTCCTTTTTCTTAGTCTCCTCTGGATATTCCACTTGGCTGTCCTTCCAAACATTATTTAATTTTCTTAAGTAGTTTGTTGATGCTCCCCTCTGGGAACTATTTCCAGTGAGTAATCATTTATTTCGATCATTAAGGGGCCGTGCCTTTTTGCGAAAGGGTGGAAAAAACCCCTCTTGCCCTTTTCCATGGCGCCGATGTCCTCCCTATTGCTCGGTGGCAGAACGTAAGAATGCTGACCGTAACTCAGAGGTTACACTTCCAGTTAGGACATCGAAATTGTACCTTTAACCATGGTGTTTACTTGAGGTCCAGGCCAGCTATATAAATTGATGGCACAAACAAGGGCATCTGCTAAGGAAATAGATGGAAAAAAAACTCCTTGTTTAGTGTGTTTATATATTAATGGATTGCCTTTTTTTTTTTTTAAACACTGACACAATGAATACTGGAAATGCTCAACCGTGGAGGGTTGTGGTCTAACTCTCCTTAATTCAATCCGTTTAATTTGCTTGGCAAGTGCCCTTACTCCAGGTGATTTTACACGGCACCCATTTTGCATCTTAAAAAGCTGACTGCTTACTGGAGCTATTCAGGTTAAGTATTCTGCTCAACAGCTGTGCCTCGCCTGGGATTTAAACCTGCAACCTTTTGCTTTCCAGCCGGGATCCCTGTGCCCGTGAATGCTTGTGTTTATTCAATGACGTTGGTAATTAATGGGCGGCTGTCTGAACAGACGTTACACAACATTACTGACAGCTGACCCCTGGGGACTGAGGCAGTCGAGCTTATTACCCCTAACAAGTGTAACCCAAAAAAAAGCTTCCAAACCTTCAGAACTGGCTGGAACCAGTGCTGTTCATTATAAGCTTGCTTCAACGGAGGCTCGACATGTGGGTTGCTAATAAATGTGCTTTAAACTCATAGCTGCCCAGAACCTAAATGTGTGGTCATTTTCAATGCCCCCCACCCCCTTTTCAAAAAATGCCGGGATAAAATTTGGCTTTGATTACAGATACAAATTTCCTTCATCACAGTATTCCAGGAAATTCTGTCCAATATGTCCAATAAATATCCCCGCACTACCAGGAAACAGCCCCTGAACTGACCCTCCCACACACAGCTGCCTCTCAGTTAGCCTGCTGTCTCATATAACGTGAAGCCAATATACTAGGTGATCAGAAAACAATAGTACAACAAATACAGGTCAGTCTTGTGTACTAGGGTTCACATCCTAGACATCCTCTCAAAAGGAATGTGAAATCAAGCCTAACGGGGCATCACATGGAGACTCAACCAGAATTCATATCTGGACCCAGGACAAGGGGGGAAAGTCTTACCCAGGCAGACAGACGGAAGCAGAAGGCATATCTGGACCCAGGACAAAGGGGAAAGTCTTACCCAGGCAGACAGACGGAAGCAGAAGGCATATCTGGACCCAGGACAAGGGGGAAAGTCTTACCCAGGCAGACAGACGGAAGCAGAAGGCATATCTGGACCCAGGACAAAGGGGAAAGTCTTACCCAGGCAGACAGATGGAAGCAGAAGGCATATCTGGACCCAGGACAAAGGGGAAAGTCTTACCCAGGCAGACAGACGGAAGCAGAAGGCATATCTGGACCCAGGACAAGGGGGAAAGTCTTACCCAGGCAGACAGATGGAAGTAGAAGGCATATCTGGACCCAGGACAAAGGGGAAAGTCTTACCCAGGCAGACAGATGGAAGCAGAACGCATATCTGGACCCAGGACAAAGGGGAAAGTCTTACCCAGGCAGACAGACGGAAGCAGAAGGCATATCTGGACCCAGGACAAAGGGGGAAAGTCTTACCCAGGCAGACACACGGAAGCAGAAGGCATATCTGGACCCAGGACAAAGGGGAAAGTTTTACCCAGGCAGACAGACGGAAGCAGAAGGCATATCTGGACCCAGGACAAGGGGGAAAGTCTTACCCAGGCAGACAGACGGAAGCAGAAGGCATATCTGGACCCAGGACAAAGGGGAAAGTCTTACCCAGGCAGACAGACGGAAGAAGAACGCATATCTGGACCCAGGACAAAGGGGAAAGTCTTACCCAGGCAGACAGACGGAAGCAGAAGGCATATCTGGACCCAGGACAACGGGGAAAGTCTTACCCAGGCAGACAGACGGAAGCAGAAGGCATATCTGGACCCAGGACAAGGGGGAAAGTCTTACCCAGGCAGACAGATGGAAGCAGAAGGCATATCTGGACCCAGGACAAAGGGGAAAGTCTTACCCAGGCAGACAGACGGAAGCAGAACGCATATCTGTACCCAGGACAAAGGGGAAAGTCTTACCCAGGCAGACAGACGGAAGCAGAAGGCATATCTGGACCCAGGACAAAGGGGGAAAGTCTTACCCAGGCAGACAGACGGAAGCAGAAGGCATATCTGGACCCAGGACAAAGGGGAAAGTCTTACCCAGGCAGACAGACGGAAGCAGAAGGCATATCTGGACCCAGGACAAGGGGGAAAGTCTTACCCAGGCAGACAGACGGAAGCAGAAGGCATATCTAGACCCAGGACAAGGGGGAAAGTCTTACCCAGGCAGACAGACGGAAGCAGAAGGCATATCTAGACCCAGGACAAAGGGGAAAGTTTTACCCAGGCAGACAGACGGAAGCAGAAGGCATATCTGGACCCAGGACAACGGGGAAAGTCTTACCCAGGCAGACAGACGGAAGCAGAAGGCATATCTGGACCCAGGACAAGGGGGAAAGTCTTACCCAGGCAGACAGACGGAAGCAGAAGGCATATCTGGACCCAGGACAAAGGGGAAAGTCTTACCCAGGCAGACAGACGGAAGCAGAAGGCATATCTGGACCCAGGACAAAGGGGAAAGTCTTACCCAGGCAGACAGACGGAAGCAGAAGGCATATCTAGACCCAGGACAAAGGGGAAAAGTTTTACCCAGGCAGACAGACGGAAGCAGAAGGCATATCTGGACCCAGGACAACGGGGAAAGTCTTACCCAGGCAGACAGACGGAAGCAGAACGCATATCTGGACCCAGGACAAGGGGGGAAAGTCTTACCCAGGCAGACAGACGGAAGCAGAAGGCATATCTGGACCCAGGACAAGGGGGAAAGTCTTACCCAGGCAGACAGATGGAAGCAGAAGGCATATCTGGACCCAGGACAAAGGGGAAAGTCTTACCCAGGCAGACAGACGGAAGCAGAAGGCATATCTGGACCCAGGACAAAGGGGAAAGTCTTACCCAGGCAGACAGACGGAAGCAGAAGGCATATCTAGACCCAGGACAAAGGGGAAAGTTTTACCCAGGCAGACAGACGGAAGCAGAAGGCATATCTGGACCCAGGACAACGGGGAAAGTCTTACCCAGGCAGACAGACGGAAGCAGAACGCATATCTGGACCCAGGACAAGGGGGAAAGTCTTACCCAGGCAGACAGACGGAAGCAGAAGGCATATCTGGACCCAGGACAAGGGGGGAAAGTCTTACCCAGGCAGACAGACGGAAGCAGAAGGCATATCTGGACCCAGGACAAAGGGGAAAGTCTTACCCAGGCAGACAGACGGAAGCAGAAGGCATATCTGGACCCAGGACAAAGGGGAAAGTCTTACCCAGGCAGACAGACGGAACCAGAAGGCATATCTGGACCCAGGACAAGGGGGAAAGTCTTACCCAGGCAGACAGACGGAAGCAGAAGGCATATCTGGACCCAGGACAAAGGGGAAAGTCTTACCCAGGCAGACAGACGGAAGCAGAAGGCATATCTGGACCCAGGACAAAGGGGAAAGTCTTACCCAGGCACACAGACGGAAGTGGGGAACCATCAAGCTACCGTAAAATTAGGCTCCTCATTTTTAACACCTGGAGCCCCTGCTCAGTAATGACAGACACCAGCCTTTCTGCTGTCTGGGGCACTGACAAGGGGCATGTGCTTTTTGTGATGGGAACTTTACCCAGTTTCCAATCTGTAATTGGATAGCCCTCCACTGAAATAATTAATTCTTCTTCTTCTTCCTCTTCTTCTTATTATTATTCTTATACTTCTTCTTCTTATTCTTCTTCTTGTTATTACAATAATGAAAATGCATCAGTTTATTAATGTTAAATATGTATTTATTTTATATGTCAATATGTGATTTATATGTAGTGACGTCTATTTTTAAATATTGCAATATTGTCTATTTTTAATTTTGTGTCCAAACTCTGACCACACATCAGCTCAGCCAAATTATTGAGCCAATTAAACTGGGGGTTGATAAGGCAGCAGGTTGAGAATTTTTCCACGACACCAGGAAACCCACTGTGCAATTAGTATGATTATACCATGAGGTATTTAATTATCCAAGATCTTTATTTAACATCTCACCCAAAAGACAGCATCTTCTACAGCACAGCGAACCCTGTCTCAACACTGTAGAATATTTGACAGAAGACCACTCCCTGCTAGTCCACCAACACCTCCTCCAACAGCAACTTAGCTTTTCCAATATGTCTCCCATGCAACTACTAACCAATCGAACTTCAGCAGTTTGACAGGAACCGGGTGCATGGGAGCGTTTCTGCTGTTGGCTCTACGAATGAAAAACAGGGGCTGCATCCATAAACATGCTGTGCCCCTGCCTGCCCGGCCTGTGATTATTTCTGCCTGCAGGAATCTGTCAATTGTTTATTTTTCCTGCAAATGATTACTGGCCGTCGTTATTTTCCCAAGGGCTTAATTTATCCATAACCCATGGAACAAAATCACTGCAAAAAAATTTTTTATACATAAACAAATAAGCAAATAAATAAATAAATACTGTCCCTCTTACGGTAATCGGAGGGTACTGTGGGGGATGGCATGTGGCTCCCGTACATTGGTGGGCCCTGCTGCGAAGACAGCTGCGGAATGAATTAGTGGCACTCGGAATTATTCAAAGGAGCAAAGCAGCAGGACTTAATAAGGGTTTTTTAGAAGACAGGCACGTACCTGAGAACCGTTGGAAAGGGTGGGGTGTGGCGATGCATCCCCAGAGGAAGGGTTGTTTTTAATATCGACGATGCTAATACACTTTTAATGTCACCCGCGGTGTGTTTGTTTTGATATGAGCATTCATTGAAGGCATCAGTCCGAGCTATGATCGACATCAAGTTGCGCTGGTGTACCGTCGCTAAGGAGCTACACGCCGTTCCAGCTGTTAAGGGTTCCTCTGCAATGCCTGAGTGTAAAGATCTCTGTGTACCGGAACGCCTGCAGAATTAATTCCATAAATCAGATCAATTTGTCTTTGAAATATAATGAAAAGCGCCATAAATGTACGGAATACTAAACTCCGGACCACATTTATAGCCCGGCAGGAAAGACCACCTTCATTGATTTTAAAACAAATCTATTGATTTCGAAAGTAATGAGTGGCAGAGGCATAAAACAGCTGTCGCGCGGTATGAAATATCTTGATATCCACTACTCTGCGAAAATGGGTAAATGAGGTCGGTTCTGCACCTCAGCTTTGGTTTTCCAAAACATTATTTCATCATGGGACACTATCACAGACACGCTCATCGACCGAAACGGCTTCACACTGGATGTTCACTTAGGAAATAAATGGACACTCATAACAGTGTGATGGTGTGATATTTTTCTCCAAGATGTCTCCTCCATGAAGCTAGCCTATTCCAGAACCATTTTAATATATTTTATACAAACGTACTCGCAAATACACAATTCATTTTTGTTTTGCTTTCTGATGATGCAATGAAGTAAATAAGGGGAATACCGAATCCATGAGCTTCACTTCTAAATAAAATATTGTAAAAAAATAAAAAAATTATATATATATATAGTATTTCTTTGTCCTATGCACTTCAATGTTGTGAAATCAAAATATGAGAATCAAAAGGAAGTTCAATAAGCAGACGTCCAATCTAGAGGTGGAATTATATTGGTAAATTAAGTCTAAACAGACACTTTTCATCCCAAGGAGGGGAGGAGCTGCTTGATGCATGAGTGCTGATTCTGATTAAGACCGCCAAGTCTCATGCAAAGCGTAATTCCGCCTGTTCTCACTATGCTAATGTGACATCGGGGCTGTTCCACCTGTCATTCATCAAAGGGGGTGGGGGTGGGGTGGAGTGGTGGGCGGGGGGGGGGGGGGGGGGGGGTGAACGATATCTCTTTCCTTACAGACATATTCAGCCTATGATTAAAGACAGAAGCTGCATCAGAAAGCCCTTTAAAATGAAATCAAGCTTAAGCAAGATGAATCCCCCTCACGCACACTTCCACCCCCGCTCCCCTCCCCCCACACACGCGCACCCACCCGCTCCATAGGTGGACCGGTTTTAAGCCGCACGTTTGGCGGTTTAAAGGAAATGGTGTGTGGCTGGGCCGGGAGATTGGTGCGATGGGAGAGGAGGGGGGCGCCTCGGCGGGCCGGCGAAAAGCCGCTGCGCTGATAGCCGCGGTGGACACACCTCGCTAAGGAAGCTCATAGTTGTGTGAGAGAGGCTGGAAAATGAGAATAAATGGTAGGTGTCAGTCCCCACAGGGAACGTGTGGTCATCTGGAAAGAAAAGATGTATGACCACATAAGAACGGATAATGCCATCTCCCCCCCCCCCCCCCCCCCTTCTCTCTCTCCCACTCTGTAGGTGACATTCTCTTTTCCTGACCTTCGACAGAACTTGAATATCTTTTTATTTTTCCGTCTTTGCTTTCTCTTCTACTCTGCGGTGTTGAACCCAGGAGCGTCGTCACCCTCGTCAAAATAATTGCTACGTGATGAACCACGAAAATAATTATAGACAAAAAGGCTGCTGTTCCTTTAATTCAATGCAGACACAAAGCACAGCATTTGCACAGTCAAGAATGATCTTGGGTCCAGGACCGACCTTGGGCCCGGGAATGACATGGACCTGGGAATGATTGCGGATTCAGGATACGACAGTCCTATGCGACACTGCTTTGGGTCAGGAGAGGATGGTGGAGACTTACACAAATACGAGACTTGGGGCCTGATTTAGCGGCCTTTAGCGGGTGCATTTAGCACATGCAAAACCAATGACATGACCAATGATTAGTCATGGTATTTGTTTTGCACCAATCATTGGTCATGTTATTGGTTTTGCGTGTGCTGAAAGGTTTTATACCCGCTAAAGGTCTTAGTAAATCAGGCCCTTGATGTTGTGTTGGAGTTTTTGTTGTTGCTCCTGCTAATGGTCCCTGCTTTCCGTGCTGTTCTGTGGAGACGGCACACCATGTTCTCATTGAGGTTGACGTGCTATCGAACGCACACTTGGAGTGAGTGAATAAAATCCAAAAGAAAACGATACTAGTAAAGGAGAAATAAAATATGCATTTACATGCTTTCCCTCTCCACTGAGGTTTCTTCATTGGG